>CM073553.1:17182844-18432844 GCA_037074615.1 Leucaena leucocephala
TTCTTGATTAACTGTATGCCTTGTAAGCCTTTATCCTTTCAAACTCCTCTCCAAGTTCTTCAAAGTCACTTCCGTCTCCCTTATATGGAAAATACTCTTCCCCTCCGAGTTTTTGGATGCACAGCCTTTGTTCACCTCCACCACACCTCCAAACTTGATCCTAAAGCAACCAAGTGTATCTACCTTGGACCTGCCAGTACACAAAAAGGGTACAAATACTTTGATCCTTTATCCAAACGTCTCTATGTCACTTGCGACGTCACCTTTCATGAGACCCTTCCCTTTTACACCTCCTCTTCGGTTCAAGAGAAGAATTGGAGTGAGCCTCAAAAACCCTCTGAACCTCAGCTCATATGTCTCCACCAAGAACCCGATAAGACCTACCCAGACATACCAACAGAAGCAGGATCTCAGGAAGGGCATACTAGTTCAGGGGGAGACACTAACAAGTGGGGACAAGTTTATACCCGCAAAAACACGACAGGTAATATTCCTCGAGTGAATGACACACACCAAGAATCTGAACTCAATGCAGGTCCCGAACAAACACAAGGACAGAACAATGATCTTGATCTTCCTATAGCAGTCAGAAGACAACGCAGGGCATGTACCAGATATCCCATAGAGAAGTTTATCTCTTATCAAGCTCTATCTTCTGAGCATTGTGCTTTCACTTCTCACCTGGATAAACTCAGGATACCTGAAAACATACACGAAGCCCTAGGAAGTCCTGAATGGAGAACAGCTGTGATGGCAGAGATGAAGGCCCTGGAAGAGAATGACACATGGGAGGTAGTCGAACTTCCCACAGGCAAGAAAGCAGTTGGATGCAAATGGGTGTTTACCCCAAAATACCTTGTAGATGGAAGCCTTGACAAATATAAAGCAAGACTAGTGGCGAAAGGGTTTACCCAAGTCTACGGTATGGATTACACTGAAACCTTTGCACCAGTAGCAAAATTAAATACTATCCGAATCCTACCCTCGCTCGCTGCTAATCTTGATTGGCCATTACATCAAATGGACGTTAAGAACGCATTCTTAAATGGGGAATTGAAGGAGGAAGTATATATGAAGATGCCCCCAGGATTTCCAGGAAAGAAGGAAGGCCAGGTATGCAAACTAAAGAAATCACTCTATGGATTAAAACAATCCCCCCGAGCCTGGTTTGAGAGATTCAGTAAAGTACTAAAGGAACAAGGCTACACACAAGGACAAAGTGACCACACTCTATTCTTCAGGCGTGTGAACGGGAACCTTGTAGTATTAGCAGTATATGTCGATGACATCATTCTTACAGGAGACAGTCCAACGGAGATTGATAGAATAAAAAGGGCTCTTAACCAGGAATTTCAAGTAAAAGATCTCGGGAAGATGAAATACTTCTTGGGTATGGAAGTAGCTAGATCTGCGACAGGAATCAGTATCTCGCAGAAAAAATATATACTGGATTTTCTGGAAGAAACAGGTATGATGGGGTGTAGACCCAGCGACACTCCCATCCGAGCAGACAAATTAAAAGATGATGAAGACCTGGGAAAAGAAGTAGATATCGGAAGATACCAGCGTATGGTAGGAAAACTGATCTACCTATCCCACACCAGGCCAGACATTGCTTACGCCGTCAGTGTCGTAAGTCAACACTCTCATCATCCCAGACAGAAGCACCTAAATGAAGTTTACAGGATACTCAGATATTTGAAAGGGTCACCTGGTATGGGTCTGCTGTTCAAAAAATCTGACAAGAGGAATGTAGAAGTGTTTACAGATGCCGATTGGGCAGGTGATCAAGATGATAGAAGATCAACCTCAGGTTATCTTACCTATGTATGGGGGAACTTAGTTACCTGGCGCAGTAAGAAGCAGAGTGTGGTCGCTAGAAGCAGTGCTGAAGCCGAGTTTCGAGCTATAGCCCTTGGAATATGTGAAGGTCTTTGGGTAAAGAGAATTCTCGAAGAATTGGGAATGCAACTGGATTTACCACTCACATTATACTCCGATAATCTGGCCGCAATAAATATGTCACACAACCTGGTCCAACATGACAGGACGAAACATGTAGAGATAGACAGACACTTCATAAGGGAAAAGATTGATGCTGGAATAATGGAACTCAGATACGTTCCCTCAAAAGAGCAAACAGCGGATATACTCACCAAAGGGTTGACTCGAGACAAATTTGACTATCTTATTGGCAAGTTGGACATGATCAATATCTATGCTCCAACTTGAGGGGGAGTGTAGGAGATATTACAAATTATGAGAGTTAATTAGAATTAATTACAATTCATTAGAGGAGTAATTGGGAGAGATTATAGGGATTACCCCTTAAATGTATTCCCATGATTCATTCCTTTTGTTTCCCAGATTGTGCGCCATGATTATGTGTTCATATGTGTATATATGTATTGGTAGAATAGAGGAGATGTATGAGAAACAGAATAACCTTGATTCAATTTTTCAGGACTTTTTCAAGGAGGCTATTGATAACATGGCTGCTCGCAGCTTGCGGTGTGTCGCCATTGCATATAGATCATATGAAACGAACAAAGTTCCCTCTAATGAGGAGGATTTGGCCAAGTGGTTATTGCCCGAGCACGAACTTGTTTTGCTTGCTATTGTTGGTATAAAGGTAAAATTCAACAGTGTATTTTCCTTTTATTAGCAGAAAAGTCATTGTATTTTTTATTTACAATTTAAATAGTAGCTCGTATTATGTGTTATGTTGCAGAAAATAGAATGAAATAAACTTCTGCTCCCATATGCCTTCAATTTCCAATTTAGTCCTCATCTAAGCCAGCATGAGTCTTTGTGTACAGGATCCCTGTCGCCCTGGAGTCAAAGATGCTGTCAAAGTATGTACTAAAGCTGGGGTTAAGGTAATTTATGATATTTCTGTTTAATGTTTGATGAGTTTAGTTTTATGTTGATGGTTAAATCTTGACAGTTGACACCTTCACGTTTAGATCCTAGTTTAATGTGAAACTAGTTCATTGCAGTATTAGAATGTGGCTTTTGACATCCATATCAATGTCAATATATGTAATATAAATTATAGAATTTATAGGAGCCACAATATTCAATGCCGTAACAATGAGGCTTAACCTCCGCACAGCTACACGGGCCCCACCTAGTTATGGCATGAATGTTAATCCAAATCAAGAGAACCGAACACATTTTATGTTTGTTTACTCATAGGTACGCATGGTTACTGGAGACAACATTCAGACGGCAAAGGCAATAGCTTTGGAGTGTGGGATACTTTCTTCAAATGAAGATCTTGCTGAGCCAACTGTAATTGACGGAAAGACATTCCGTTCATTATCTGAAAACGAAAGGGAACATGTTGCTAAACGAATAACTGTATGGCTCTCCTATGATTTTTTTTAATCTTTTGGTGAATACTCTAGCTGCAGATATTCCTGCTACTGACCTCCTGCAACATAAATTACTAGGTTGAAATTTTTTTGTTGATTCTGAATTTGTTAATGTGTAGATTATGGGGAGATCTTCTCCGAGTGACAAGCTTTTGCTTGTGCAAGCACTGCGTAAGGGAGGGGAAGTTGTTGCTGTCACAGGAGATGGTACTAACGATGCACCTGCACTTCATGAGGTCTGTCATTTTCATGGCATGTAAAGTCTTGTTAATAGGAGCATGCTCATGTTGCGTTGGATGAAAAAAGTCTGCAAATTTGAATGTGAATTTATGGTTATACTTATAATCATTGAAAGCATTTTTTTATGCTACAGAACGTCGTGCATTTAAGTATGCTTTCTGTAGATTAACTGATACAGAACCAGAAGGAAATAAATGTAAAATAGTTGAGAGAAAGAGGGGGAAGGATAAGAAAAAGGTTGGGTGGGCAATTAACTTTAAATAATTAATGAAGATGCTTTACATAGAGTTCAAGAAACAAAAAAAAAACGGATGATTGAAGTTGAAGAATAATTAAAATATTGAAATAAAATATAATAATTAAAGTGTCATCCTGATCAATTTTTTATTTCCTTTGTTCCAACGAAAAACTAATTTCCTGTGCCTAAAAGAAGCCTTTTACAGATTCCCATAACTAACACTTCCATTTCTATTCTAAAACAAATATGCTGTACCTATACATAGTTCTTCATGCATCTAGCTTTCAGCTTCAAGTAATTAATGAGAGGTGTTCTTGGTATTATCAATTTTTTCCTTGCATTTTTGTGCCTTCATCTGTTTGACATCTGTTTGATTTAGGTGGCATATAATCAGTGCATTATTATAATAACTTATCCATGTATTTATGTATTTCATGTCATGTTTTACTATCTGGGATTTTAGGCAGATATTGGTCTTTCCATGGGCATTCAAGGAACTGAAGTTGCAAAAGAAAGCTCAGATATCATAATTCTGGATGATAACTTTGCATCAGTAGTGAAGGTTAGAAAGTAATATGATCACATGAGCATATTATCTGGTCTTCTTTTGTGCTTGTTCTTTTTTTCCCAGTTATCTCATGCTCGAGTAAAAATATCATTTTCTTTTTGCTGCCATATTTCTCTAGCTTTTGCATAATATGAATATCTATTGATGCGTACGCTTAAAACAGCTTGTTCTGGGTTTTTGGCTTCATTTTGCCTAAGGAAATATTATTTCGCTCTAAGACACAAATCTCACTCGATTGGCCCAATCCTTAATGATGTCTACTATTTTATTTAGGTTGTCCGATGGGGCCGTTCTGTATATGCAAATATTCAGAAATTTATCCAGTTTCAGCTCACAGTTAATGTTGCAGCTCTTGTTATAAATGTTGTGGCTGCAATATCTTCTGGTGATGTCCCTTTAAATGCAGTGCAGGTGCCTCTCTTATTATTTCTTTCTTCTTCTTTAAATATTTTATTGTTTGCAGTTATAAAAAAAGTCAAATTACTTTGTGGCGTCATGTAAAACCTGATGTAATAATTAATGTGCTTATATAAAATGCTCACCCAAGAAGACTGCCACTCTTGTTTCAGTGATCAAGCGAAACCAGCCCCAACCCCACGTCCTATATGCCATTGAATTCAGGATGTTCTTTCTATTTCAAATCAAGACTCTGTTATGGAATGTTGTAGCTTTTCAAAACTGTATTGTTGTAATTAAAAGAAAACTGCATTCTGTGATAAAACTACTGTAAAATGAAATCCATGATTTTTTTTTTTTGCTAAAAACAGTAAAAGCTGCAGCAAATTGCATAATGATTAATAAATTGTTGGACAGAAATTAGTGTAGCATTTAACGTAAATTTGATTAAAGAAAGGATAATGTTAACATTTAAAGTGAAGCATCTCGTCTTATACTTCTCAGAAGCACCTTTAGCCTTGTAAGCACCTAATACAAGCGCCATCACAAGAATTTACCATAACTTATGGTCTTGTCATTCAAAAAGTGGTAGAAGCAAGACTAAAAATACTCCCAAATAGGGCCTGAGCTGGCATAAACTAATATTGTGTGGCTCTGTATAAGAAATGCTGAAATGGTATGACGGTATCATTCGATCACCCCAGAACCGCATGCGCTTGCTGATGAGATGGCGTCCTGATTTTAGTACATTGACAAATGACTATGTAGGAAATCAATATAGCTTGATCATGTAGGGTTCACTACTTAGTGAGTTTAGCCTGTTACAAAAGGAAGCACACCTGTCATAGGTATCCTATGTGTACAAAGAATAGCTATCAAGTCTTGTTCGTTCTGGTGAATGTTCACAAGGATGAAAAATTGAAATTGGTTAGTTCAGATTGTGGTCTGTTTAATTATTATTTTGCTGAATGTATTAAGTGTTAATATAGTTCTTGTTCAAAACTTTGTGTCGCATATGTTATTAAGAAATATTATATGTTTGACTTGTTTTTGGCTAATTAAGGACATACCAATGAGGAAACCATCATATTGGTTTCTGATATAGCTTCTCTTTTCACAGCTTTTGTGGGTCAACCTTATCATGGACACACTCGGGGCTCTTGCATTGGCCACTGAACCACCAACGGACCATCTTATGCACAGATCACCAGTTGGCAGAAGGTTTGGATTGTCTTTCTGAGTGTGCATTATATATTAGTTTTAGTACTCTTAAAGTTATGTGAATTTGGCGCTAAAATGAAACAAACAAGGTGACATGGTTAATACATTAGCCTCAGAGCTTTGCAATCACTTTTTACATCTAATGAAGACAGTTCCTTGAGAAATCATTTGTTTCAAGGAAGCCTATGATACAACCCTGTCTTATCCCATGTTAGTTGTGTAGGTTAAAATCGAGGAGAGAAAAATCTTAGATTCTGTTCTAAACATGTATTCCCAAGAAAACAACTACGCTTCCATGAAGCCTTGCACTTTTTTATTTTTATTCTTTTCCTTCCAAAGCATGAAAACGAGTGGAAATAGAGAATATATAAAGTTCACATGCACCCTTTTGTCTTTTATTTACCTGTCAAGTGCTTTTTTATCTCTACATTCTCTCTTAAAGTCTGCCCACCCTCTCTATTTGTGTTTTGCATATGATTTATTTTTTTATTATCTCTATCTTTTTTAAAACAGAAGTTGACAATTAATGCAATTTTTTACTGGGGACTTATTTTATGGCTTGTAGGGAATCTCTTGTAACAAATGTCATGTGGAGGAACTTGGCCGTACAGGTAAAATTTATTTTATTCTATGAATAGACTTGTTAAGATTAGCATGGAATTGGCAACATTTGGCTTTTGGGGCCTGTCTTAATTCATTGATATGTCATTACAGGCCATATATCAAGTTACTGTTCTACTTGTTCTGAACTTCGCCGGGGATGAAATTCTACAAATGAATTACTCTCGAGCTCATACACATCAACTGAAGAATACTTTGATATTCAATGCATTTGTCCTCTGCCAAGTATGTGAATTTTATATTTAAAAAGAATATTGATCTAGTCCATATATAAATTGTCAGAATGTCTTTCCTTTTGTTTTGTTATGTTTATTCTCCTTCGGCCAGGGGTTTAATTTTCATCAATCATCATGGTTGATTATTAATGGACTGGTTCCCTCCTTAAGTACCATCATTTAATCCGGAGTCTTCCATGAGATGCCCAATTTTATAATGGAATTCTTTACCGCTCTCTTTTTTAATTTAAAAGGATAGGCACTATAAAGGAACTTCCATGCCACTAGGCTATAAAGTTACCAATAAAATTATTTACAGTCTTATGTAATTTCATGAATAATATATTTGAATTGATTATACTTGAGAATGAGGAGGTCATTAAGACTTGGGGTAGGTCATTAGACTTGCGGTATATATACAGTTTAAAATATGTCACTGTAACATTCAGTTTGCTTGGTACGACCCACATCCCATATCACTTGCTTCAGCAACCTCTACCTCAGTATTTGAGATAGATTGAGAGTAAAAACCTAGAAGAACTTGTTTTTCATTAAATCTTATTCATCCAATTCTAATTACGCGGTTCTGTAATGATTTAACTTACAGATATTCAATGAGTTCAACGCTCGGAAACCAGACGAAATGAATGTCTTCCGGGGAGTGACTAAGAACCACCTCTTCATGGGAATTGTTGCAATTACCTTTGTACTTCAGGTGAGTAGGCACACCCCATCTCTTATTTCATTTGTTTTTAAACAGCTAATTACCGATTCATATGGCCAACTCTATCTAATGGGTCAAGGCTTGTTATTATTATATTGGTTTAGACAGTTAATTAATGTTTGCAAGCACTGCTAACTCTATTCCTATCCGTCAGATTATCATCATTGAGTTCCTTGGAAAGTTCACATCAACCGTGAGGCTTGATTGGAAGATGTGGCTTGTTTCTCTTGCTATAGGGCTGTTCAGGTTAGTCTTCTCATTACTCGTGTAACAAAGCTTCTAAATTAGTATATGGAAGTTGTTTTGTAGAAAAAATTAACAGCATAACGGGGGCTCTCTGGTTTGAATACTGACCAATTTGGTTTTTTTTTGGGGGGTTATTGCAGCTGGCCTCTAGCTGTAGTTGGCAAATTAATTCCAGTTTCAAAAACACCAGTTTCACGGTACTTTCTGAAGCCATGGAGGCGCTGGAAGCATCGTGCTTTGTTATAAGAGTTCAAATAGCCTAGGTTCTCCAAGAGATCACCAACCATACTATTAAGTTATTGAAGTATTACTCTACTTTGCTGTACGCTTCCATCTTTCATTGGTAGAGAATACCGTATATTCAATATCTAATGAAAATAGTATTAGCAGATGTCCGGTTAAAATTGCCAAAGCACCTTGGGCTTGATGGCATGCCACTACACCAAGCATTGATGGTTTTGACCCTTCTGGGTGCGTGTGTAAAAGTCCTTCCTATGGTAAAGGATGGGCGTGTGTTATCAAAAAAAAAAAAAGTTTCTGGTTTAAATTGAAGCTAGAGCAGGTAATTAGTGTCGATCCTTGAAGGGTTAGGGATTAAAAAGGTTGGGCATAAAAAGTTATTTTGTGCAAAAGACCACTTGTTTTTAAAGCTTAACCCTAGCCTTGTAAGGTTTAGTACCAATCCTATGGGCCTTAGGCGATTGTATACGTATAATGTTTTTAATTTTTTTTTAACATGTATTAAAAAAAATTAACAACTAATAATGGTTGGTCTGAATGATAAGTAGTTTGGTATCATTTAAACAAAATCTCAAATTTGAGCTTTGGCGTATACAGAAAATCTCTATTAGGAGACTTATTTATTATAGCTAGGTACGTGATGCGGGTCAAATCCGGATATAATTAGGGTAAAGTTCTGATGAATTAGGTGGGTAATAAAAAAAATAATTAACAAGCAAATGTTTAATTCAAAATAATTGAGATTTAGCCTAGTTGTCATTTAGCTAATTTCCTTAAATATTTAGTCAAGAGTTTAATCCCTAAATGGTATGTATAGAGAAAATCTTATAGTTAACACTAAAGCCTTTTTGGGAAGTCAAGTCAACTTAGCGAAGGGATTAGTCACTATTTTTTGGCCGTGGATATTCTGATTTACCTAAAACATATTTAATTCAGAATTCATGACTAAATCTATAAAATCACAAACAAAATTCATCAATATTTTATACCAAACGCCTAAAACACATCAAACATACATACAATTGTGTCCCACTCCGCTAGCTTCATCATTACTAAAAATAATTGTGGTCTTACTGTGTTTTTTGTTAGTAAAACATCATACTGCCATGAATAAGGGAAATGATAGAGGACAGAGGGGCCCTAAGTTAAGGCTGTCAACTTCTAATTTATTTTGAAAAACAAATCAAGGTTAAGCCTATTCGAATTTAGAGCTAGCCTTTTTAAGCAATTACAGGAAAGTCCTATGATTTTCAAGTTAACCCATGCCAAAATATTGTCCCTCTTCTCCAAATCAACCTAATTTTGGAGAGGAGGGAAATTTTCAAAATATTTTAATTAAAAAAACTAATTATAAGTCATATTAAACCGTGAAGTCACGTTATTTGTTCTCTACTATAAATACCAGAGCAGAGTCAAACAGAGGAACACTATTTTGGAAGAGGATTAACTACCTGCCCTAACCACCAACTGTGTTTTAGCCATGTGAATACATCCATACTCGTATCTTCCCACATAAATAAGGGATGCGGCGAGTAAGCTTCAAAGGTGTTGGAGGTATAGACCACAAATGAGGTGGATCCCCATACATTACTATTGCAGTGGTAGTGGTTGCAGCTTCAATCCCTTGTTCATTGGTTTCAAAGAATGCCTTTTGAAATATGTTGAAAACATATAACGTTCGACCATCAAAAGAACTTAACATCTCTCTCAACATGCCTGATTCCCACAGCACATGGGCAGCTTCCACCTCAGAAGAAATATTAAATTCTGGGGTCATGTAGCCACTTACATCCATATCCATTAGGGTTACCATAAGGCGTTTAGAATCAGTATGTGGATAAAAGAAAGCACGCTTCTTCTCTTCACTTTGATTCTTATGGATATAGAAACCTTAGTAAAATGTACCAAATTCTTTCCTCTTGCCGTCATGAAGGGAGCCCTCACTAAAAAGTTATCATCGTTCTCACAATCCTCTATAATGCTCAAGGGTCCATTATTAGATTTCCCATCCCATGCTCCTCCTTTGAAGTATAGCGCATTTGTAAAGACGAGCTTGACTAAGTTGTTGTTAAGAGACTCCTCAATGATAAGGTTAGTCTTTAACCAAGCCACTTGTCTCATTTTCCACCCAGGAATTAATTTGTTCCCTCACATCTGGAACCTGCACAAATTATAGCCATTTCCTTAGGAAGTTCGAGAGAACAAGTCTTTGTTCTTGATTCCCTTATTCCCTAACTTATCTTTAGATATATTAGAAAATAAACATATACTCCAAGAGAGATTAGTCGCATGCTAAAGGATAAGGTGAGTTGTATTCTCTCAAACTGGAAGATGATTTGAATCTAGACCAAGGCTGATTATACATTTAACAATCATGCATCATTTAATAGAAAAACTAATGAGATGATATTACCTCTATTCATTAACACAAGGGCTAATTAATTTTTTTTAATGGAGTAAAATCAGTTAATTATAACTGACTAATTTAATAGATTAAACATTATATAATATAAATTTATTTTAAAAAATTAAATTTAATAATAATTTATTTATTTATTTAATTTTCTTTCAAATAGCTCTCTTCACCACAGAGGGCATAATTTGTAGTTGAAACCCAATGAAGTTGATGGGAAGCAACAAAATATTAAGGTAATGTTATGAGTAATTAGACTTGTGAATGAATTCATCTTGAAATTCGATTGAATTAAAGATATTGCGAGTAACAAAAGATGACGGAACATTATTACCTTGGTGTGAAAGTCCACTCACAGATCGGCTCTATAATGAGAGTCAAGAATGTGTTCAAAAGAGCGCTTGAGAGTAAGGGATTGATCAATCCATAAGCCATTCGAGCAACGCATACGATGGCCAACGGCGGGTTCACCAACGGCCAAGATGACGTCGGAAAATTGAGAGGCGATGGAATTGAGACGATCGACGGTACTGGCGTTGAAGAAGTTGAAAAGCTGATCGCGGGTGGAACTACGGGAGCCAGCGGCAAGGAGGCTGAGCACCACTTGGAAGGACGAGGGTGAAACCACCATGCTTTCGCCTACTTTTCGGTCCAAAGTAGATGGTTTACGAACATCGCCGATTTCCGGAATACGCCGGCATTTTTCCGACTTGCTCTTCTGCTGCTGTAAGAAGCCGTTTGGTGGCAGAAGGAGAAGGAAATGACTCTCCTTTCCAGCCACAGAGTGATCGAGAGCCGGAGATTAGCCCCATGAAGGAGCTGTTCCTCGTAGTTAAAAAAAAACAGAGAGAGAGAGAGAGAGGAGTGAAATGCTGAAAACATTTATGATCAAATCGTTTGCCTTTGTCGATAATTGCACTAATATTATTTTACAGTAACATGCAATATTCTAATACTCCAAAATTTTATTATTTAGATAGATTAAAAAAATTAATTAAATTAATTATTTATAATAATTATATATTAATTTTTTTAAAATATATTCCTTAATTATAAACATTTAATCTATATCTTTGATCCCTATTAGTATATATAATAATATAAAAATACTTTAAAAAATTATAAATTTAAAAGATAAAATAATATCTTATATTTAAAATTAAAATATAGAGTCAATATTTAACTCTTATATTTAAAATGATAGAGTATTATTTATAGTGGATACATCACTCTAATATCATTTTTTTCTAATACATTTAATATTTTTAATATTATTTTCTAATTATATCTAACCTTTTATCTTTATTTATGATTAAAGTATTGTAATATAAATAAGATTAATAATTGTTTTGCGAATAAATAAGATTAATATTTAAATATGACTCTCTTTTTTTCCTAACCTTAATATGGTAAAGTGAAATTTTTTTTCAATTTAATATTGATTTAATAAGTTAAACGCTCTTCTTTAATTTTAATAAAATGATTAAAAATGACTTATATTTTAGATTAGAAAAATTATATAATCCTCTAATTATATTTATAAATCATTTATAACATATTTTATTTTAAGGAAAATATTTTAACTCTACCTTTTAAAGTTCAATAACTTTTAAATTTTATTTATATTTAATATATATTATTCCCATAAAATTAACACAATAATAAACAAAAAATAAAATTATATATTTATATAAAAAATTTAATAATACTTATGAATATGACAAAAAAAATTAATTTAAATAAGAAATGATGAGTACATAGATGAGAGTTTTTGGGATGACTTAATCTTATTTATATCACATTTATTTAACAAGTATTTTTAACTCTTATCACATTTACCTGTTGAAAGTAAAATTACTTTTATTCCAAACAGCTGTATTACGTTTTTACCAAATACCGATACTATGATTAAAATCAATTATAAAACACCCATCATTCTTAGATTTAACTAGTAAAATAATAAAATATACAATTATTTAAAACGTATTCAATTTCTAAAGAGTATCACTTTATTGTGATTTTAATCATAACGTTTAAAGAAACATCTTAATTTCTAAATATTTATATTTAAACTTAAGTAAATCAGTGAACCTAACTCAAATCCAAAAATTGTTGTAAAAAAAAATCAATTTATGAAACCACCAACTATATTTCTCATAAATAGTCCCCACATGTTTCAGGCATATTTAGATTAATATTAGGTTTTGAAAAAAAGAAGATTAATATTAGGTACAACAAAGCTTACAATATTGATCTATAAGCATAATTGATTTAATAGGATGCTTGGATAAATTTTTAAGAAGGCAATATTGAAAAACAGGTAATAGCAATTCATGAGATAACCATCGTTTTTAGTTCATAATTGATTTTTCCATGTATAAATTCCACTGTTAAGGGCCTATAGATTGCGTGGATATATATATATATATATATATATATATATATATATTAAAATTGATATGCTGTCCTAAAAGCAGCCAACATTGGAATAGCTACTTTTGAATATTTGGTTAGGTAACATGAACTCTTTCTAATAGTTGCTCATGTTTTACAATTAATAAAATATCTTTGAGCTCATAAGAATGTTGCAAGAAAGACAACATGTGCAAATATCATACCAAGGAATTTTTACCACATGAATGAATGCATCTCACTAGTTTCACCGTGAATAAAATCATCATCATGAGGCAACAACAACGCTTTCACAAACTGCATATGATGGACAGAAATTCCTGTGTACATACTAAATAGTACCAGTTACATCTTTACAATGAACCATTTCTTCCTCCCTTCACATCCTTTTTTACTGGGAACTCTCTCAGAACTTTGAATAAGCAAAACCATGTTTGAGGTTGTAGAACACTTTCTAATACTCTTGTTTTGTTTAGAAAATCACTACGAGATCTCAAGAAAGGAATATAATCACAAAACCGTTCCAATAACAAGTGAGGAGCATGAATTTGTTATCATTTTCAGCACCAAAAGTTGTTATTGTATGCTACTCATTTATTGTGGGATTTTTTGGTAATTATCTTCCTTCCTCGAGACTTTATATTGATTTTCCCTTTTTTGGACATTTTAACAGTAACAAGAGTATGCAAAGTGGTTTTTCTTGTAGACATAAGGGGAGAGGAAGTCAGTTGCAGAGAAAGACAAATCTGAAATGACATCTGGAAGAAATATCTGGGTTTTACCAGAACCAATTCTCTTACCAGCTACATTGGCATAGAACAAACCTGGGACTGCTGGAACAAAGACATCACTCTCAGTACTTATATAAAAGTCAATCACTTTCTCAAATTCAGAACCTTCAGAATCCAAGTACTTTGACCTCTTTTCTTCAGGCAAGATGGCATCCTACAACAAAAAAAAAATCCTTAAAAGATTTCAGAATCTTCCTTTGAGTGCTCCAATGGATAGGGGTTTAGACAAAAATGTGTGTGCACTCCTGCATGGACGTGTGTGAGTGAGTGAGAGAGAGAGATGAATTGGGCAGAAAAGAACCAACGGCTTGTAACTTAGTGACACCATAAGTAGAAGGTCGTAGAATCGACTCCACTCATAACCTTAGGCAGTTAGTGTTTATCCCTATGATTAAAAAAAAGGCAGAAAAAAGAGACTCACCTTTGTATGAGTTTTAGGGAACAGAGCTTTCAGAGAATCTAGGCTGTTATCCCACTTTGATCCAGTTACATATATTGTGGTATCCTTGTCAAAACCAATCTTCCTTAAAAATACTCCAATTTCGTGTGCATGGAAACAGCTCTTCTCTTGTTTATCACCACTTCCTTCACAACCCTTCCCATCCAACATGTCAGCCCTCAAGTCCACGGCTATAAACCGACCATCCGGATTCTGGCTCAAGGTTCTTAGTCTTTCGACCATTGACTCAATCAATTCTTGTATTTCTGGTTGCAAATTTAAACTTCCAAACATTGCTAAGCACGCAACAGAATCACTATCGCCTTTTTTGCCTCCCTTTCTCATGTTTATTGAAGGGAAGTTAGTTGCAAGTCTTATGTTTCCTTTGGATCTATAAATTGGCTCAACACGGGCAGCTATGTAGTCTTCCGTGACTCGGTTAGGGACCTTCACGGCAGCAATATTCTGAGAAGATATATGATCAGGAAGTTCCGTTACCACTCTTACAACTCCTTCCATGCTCTTCATGAATGCATCAACGTCATAAATTTCCTCAAAGTTCCTGAAAATAACAATAACATTAGTTAGTACCAAGCACTTGTCCTAACTAAAAGTAGAATAACCTGGTTTCCGACTTGGTCTAACATAAAGCTATCTCTTGTATATTTCACATCAAGAAAACACCAGCACAGAAGCCAAACAACAATGGGTATAGGTGAAGTGAAAAATGAGTTAGAATAGACTTGCATATAGAGGACGGGAAAAGAAACTAACTCTGGTTGGAATAGATTTTGGGAAAGGGATTTTAGCGAAAACCATAGTTTTTGGGTTAAAAGCTATTCTCCCCAAATTATATCAAAACCAAGGTTTTGGTTTCAAAACTATAGTTTTGGGGTTAAAATCACTTTTGGGATTTAGATGGGTGTTTGGCTGATCTGCTTTTGAGACCTTGGTTTGGGTCAAAACCGTGGTTTTGGAAGTTCTCCAAACCTGGCTCTAAGAGTTAAAGAGTAAAGTCTGGCTCTAAGAGTTAAAGAGTAAAATCTTGTCAGCATAACGAGCACAAATAGCTCACATCTCATGGTTTAAGATAACCAAGCTTAAAGCAGAAGAAAAAACTTGCAAATATATTTGAGCTATTTGGAAACCAAGCAGCAGTATTACATTTTAATGGAACTATAATAGATAATGAATTACATAAGGAGATGAAAAAAAAACATTCACAAAAAAGTATGCCTCTCATCTTTTCAGCAGACTTAACACGAACCTCTTGTCACCAGGTTGGGTCCCTCTAATGTCAGGGAGCACAAGTTTGGCCCCAAGGTATCTAGCAACAACCACTGCATCTGCAATCTGAAGACCACTAGAAAATTAGAGAGTAAAGGGAATTAATTTGTTTTTTTTTTTTTGCAGAGATGGTGTTTCTAACAGATATTGTTTTGGGCTTGAGTATGTTTGGATAAAGGAGAACGAACAAGAAGGGAAGAAAAAAAATGCTTATTCAAATCCAAATCAAATAAAATGTCAAAAGGAGATTTTCACTTTGCTTCCCTTCCCCTTTATCCTCCTACATCTAATGATCTAAACATATTAGATGATATATGAGTCAAAAGGCGAATGAAATTAACCACATTGAACTTCATCCATCGATTGATGAAAAGATAACTTGATTGGGCAATTAGACTATAATGCAATCAGTCATCTACAGAGCAAAAATTATATTTAATGCAGAGACCCGAATTCATTAGAAGAAAGTGAGATTTTTTTTTTTTTAATTTTTGGGTGATAAAAGATGACTTCATTAGATTTTGCCGATATTTGAAAAATAGAACATAAATATAGCTGATACAGAAGCATGATCAAAACGGCTGAATCAAATACCTGAGAAATATGGTATTCAGGGCCATTGGTCAATGAAAAGATAACAAACCCCTTAGTCTGCTCCACATCATCTGCCAGATAACGAAAATGTGAATTAACAAGGAAAAACTGATTGGGCATATGCAATTGATTTTAATATGTTTAATATACCTCTTACTAATTGGGAACCATAAAATCAAATCTTACCTGCGTAGGGCTTTAGCCAGCATGGTTTTAACTTGTCCACATTTCCCTTCCACGGTGCCACCCTATTTCTTAAATAGGTATCAAGCCTTGCACTCACAAATTTAGCATTCTCTGTTCCTGGAAGTGCTTCCTTGCAAAGCAAAAGGTAAAACAAGGAGACTGAAGTAAATTAATCATAACTGTAACTCAATGATCATTATCCGTTTGTGGTATATGGGAATTAAGGGTAAATAGGGAAATGAGTATTTAGGGAATTAACTTTACACATCTACTAATATGAACAAGTATTAGTGAAATTCTGTTTTCTTGTAGCTTGCCAGGCATCAGTTTGTACACTTGAAAAACTGGCATAAAAAATGCATAGAAAAGCACTTGAAAAATATTAAAATAAACTCTTTATTCATTTATTTTAATTTTTTTCAGAGACGGAGGAGGAAGAGATGGACAATGTGATCAAATAAAATTAATTACAGATTTAAGTTGCAAAGATAATTCAATAGAGAGATTACTAAATCTGGCCAGATTCTTAATTCTCCTATTAAGGCTCATTTGGTAGGTGGGATTATGGGAATAGAATGGACAATAGAGTAAAAGTGTGCTTTTGAGGATGAAAAATGAACCTTATGTTCTTACTTCTAAAAACATAATGAAGAGGGATAGAGACAGCTGAGTAATAATTTATAAACCATATAAAAAGATCCAAAGGGAGACAACGGAGGATTATCCCCTGGCCACCCTCCCAATTCTCTGTAAAATATTTTGACTACTCACTACTTTCCTTCCAGATCTGTCACTAAATATAGACATTACAAAACAGTGACAAAATAGGAGTCCTATTTCACAAGCCCAACTGAGCCTTAGAGTTTAGTGATCCTTTTCTACGAGCAGGAACACCGATTCCCGCCGCAACTTCCAATCTTAACAACAAACTGAAAGTGTCCTCCATTAAACCTCAACTTCTTATGTTGAAGCTTCAGGATTTGCTGACTTCATGTAATATCTCGTGAGATTCATAATAAGTTATCAGAATTCAAACAAGTAAATGGATGGTTTTGAAGTAGAGTTTTTAACATTGCTCACACGAATTCAATAATTGTCTCCTTGTCAACAAATTAAGTGATCTATCATCTCTACAAGCTACTTCCTCTATGTATACATAATGGGTTTCACCCTTTAAGCATTCTCATCTCTGCAATTCAGAAGACTGCTTGACAACTATTTGTTTCATCTTAATTTAAAAGCCTACGAACCCATCGGAATGATTTGATCTTCAGTTGAAACATGAAACGAAACAATGTTTGATATTCTTACATATTAACTTTAACCAGAAAACAAAATGAAGCCGAACGAGTGGCTCAACTAGTTGAATCCAGCTAGCAAAACCGAAGCACATCTATGCCTGAATTCGCGAGATAGAGAAGGAAGGAGATAAAGATAACAACATTGAAAGCCAGACGGAAAGAGAAACTGTTAAAGAAGGTAAGCTAAGAGAAATTTGCATAATGGAAGATTAAAATGAGCGAGTGAGATAATTTTACTTCAGCATCAAAATGGTCTCTCTTGATCATATTTGCAAGCATCACGAACATTGTGAGCGTGAGTACAGCAGCCACCACCTGCTTCAAATCTACTCCCATGGCTTCAACTTCTTCTGAAACAGATGCCTCTCACTCTTTCTCTCAATCCTTCAATTCCTCACTTTTCAACAGAAATGTGAAAAGAAGAGAACAAATTCTAAGAACTCACAGGAAACCTTTTTCTTTTATCTCTCTTCTTTCTTTCTTTCTTTTCCTTTTTTTGGACAAAAAGCAGAGGTACCCTAAACTTCTAAGCAGAAAAAATCTGACCTTTGGGCAATTGAAACAGACCCAGGAAGCTTTTTCAGGGCCGAATTTGAGAAACACGTGGCGGTGAAACTCACGAGTGTTCTTAAGTAGAAATCAACCCAGCTCAATTTTCCCATTACATCACCGACAATTTTCCCGGGAATTGATGTGCTGCCTAAAATATTGTTAATTTTAATTACACATTAACGTAAAATAATACCTTTTCACAACTTAATATAAAATATAATTTAAAAGCTAATTTTAACTATAAAATCTATTTTTTTAAATTATCTCTTGTTCAATCAATAATAATAAATAAAAGGAAGAAAGAGAGAATTAAAAAAATAATTAAATTATTTTTAAAAAATATTTTATATTAATTAATTTATTTTATATAATTAATTTATTTAAAATTAAAATGTAAGATAATTATTTATCCAATTTTTTAATCTTTTTTCACTTCCCAATCTAAACAATTATTTTAATTTTTGTTCATCTTTAATAGTCTTCAAATGCATCGAACAAATCATTTTTATAAATGTATAAAATTAGGCTTCTATAATTTATATTCATATATTTATGCATTGAGACAGAATAGTTTATATAAGAAAAAATTGTTTAACTGATTTAAGTAATTGAAATGTCACATTCAAAAAAATTAAAAAAAAATAATAAGAAAATGTAGATTTGTTAGAATTAAAGGTTACAAGTAATATTTAGGAGTGAATTAGAGAATAGATAGGGTAACCTATAGTAGTTATATGTCCATTTCAAATAGAACACTCTGACTAATAGAGACTTGAATGAGAATGATTGGCCAATTACCAACTAGTCCGGCTTAAACATTGGCTTTTAATTTTGATTTACTTGATTTTTGGGATTAAATAATCACAAAAATACTTTTGTAATTATTAAAGAATCCAAAAGCAAGAGAAAAAACAAAAAGAAGGTCCATTTTTAATTTTTTTATTCAAATATAATGATGTTGATACAAGGGATTAAAGATCATAGTAATAGAGGTAAATTTGGGTAATATTGATGTATGAAAAGAATCTTAAGGTTGGATTTGGCTTTGTCTTGTATCTGTGATAGAAGTAGTTGAAGATGATGACAAATGGTTATGAAATTATTTAATTTTAAATTGTTCGTTTTTATTAAAATAAAAGGTGATGAATATCAATTTTTTTAATGTTATAAATTATTTTAAAAGAATATGGTTGGTTCCTATCAGGCTATAACCTATACCTATTATTTTCAATTACACAAAAATTTTATGAAGCCAAAATCTTAAAGATTCAAACTTGATTACAAACATAATATATAATTCATTTTAAAAAGGAAATTATTTTACACTTAAATAATAAATTTAATATTTATTTCCAAGATTATAAATTTGGAGTTATAAGTTTGATTATTAGAAACATGTAAATGATAAACCAAAATGTATATAGAAGTTGGGTTGAGAAAAAAAAACACTCAATTAAGAGAGTATTTTCATTCTTACTATTAAAAAATGTTAAATTACACAATTTTTTTTTAATTTTGAGTGATTTTGAAAATAATTTCTTTAACCTATAAAACTAAATAATAAACTTCTCTAAACTTTTAAATCTTTGCAGATAACTTCCAATCAACAATTATATACTTTTTAAATTTTATTTTTATGTATATATAACTCTCTTAAATTTTAAATTATGTGTGGATAGATAATAAATAAAATTAATAGTGCCAGAATTATCAGTATAAATATATAAATTTATGGGGTTTATTATATATAATATAAAATTTAGGGGTGTTATATATGATTTATCCCTAGAAAAATAGAGAGGGGGTGAGAGATTTTTTTTTTTAAATTAAGATTTGATATAATTTGAATATAGATTACCCTATAAAATTAAATATTAAATTACCGTTTTTTTACAAAAGTAATAGAGAGTAATCAAAGGAAGCGTAAATAATGGGCAAATTAAAGAAATTATTATCATTACGAATTGAAATTTATTTTTATGACGTTAAGCTCAGACCAGTATTCATCTTCTATTGTCTAATGATTTCACCAGATCATTATGAACTGATGGGGACTTGCGTTCAAAAGCAATTCTTATTCTTTATCATTTTTTCTATTGAATTAATTCAATATCAATACCAAAAATTTGAGAATACTAAAATAAGGATCAACTATCTTTTTAAGGATTTAATATTCTTAATCATTGATTTACAAATTTGTAACCACTAATTTGTAAATAAAAGTTTTTTACTTATAAAAAAAGTTATAAAGGCCATTTGTATAAAATTTTAAAAAATGACTTATAAAAAAAAAGGATTTTTGAGTAGTTTTTAGAAAATAGTTTTTAGATAAGAACTTATTGAAAAAATTGATTTTGAATAAATGAGTGTTTTGATAATTATTTTCAAAAGTAATTTTATTATTAGTAATTATAAAAAATAGTATGATTATTAAATATAAGAGAGATGAGAGATGAGAGATAGTGTAGAAGAGATGAGAGGGGAAAGAGGGTATAGAAGAGAGATGAGAGAGGGTGTATAGAAGAAATAAGAGAGGAAAGATAGTGTAAAAGATATATGAGAGATGATGTAAGAAAAAGTAAGAGTAATATAGTAATTGGTTAGTGTATAAGTTATTTTACTATTCCATAAACTACTCTAACTAGCTTATCTAAAACTTTAGTTTTAAACCATAGTTTGATTCAAAAAATCTTTTGAACAAATATAACTGTTTATTTTAAAATTTCTCAAAATTTAAATTTTATCTAAATTTAAGTTTAAAACCTAAGTTTTAGCTTTTTCCAACTACACACATAATATCTTTAACTTCCACCTCATTTTTTATTAAATTAATTATTTATAAAAATTGTGTTTATGTTTTTAAGATATATTTTTAGTTTTTTATATTGAAACTATTGTATTGATAGAATCTTTTAATATGTGTAATTAATAATATTAGTTATAAAAAAATTATAATTTTTATCAACCCCAAATATACTTTTAGGAAATAAAATATATTAGAATATTATTATTTTTTTATTAGTCACATGTATCCTCATATTGAAAGTGATCTTATTTAGAACATGATCAGGCTGACATTTTAATAAAAATTTAAATATTAATTTATTATATTATAATAATTTACTCCTTTATGTTAAATCTAACTTTTATTAAAAATATATAATATTATATTTATAATTAAAATAAATTTTTAATTAATTTTTATATTTAGAATCACATAAAGTTAAAACTTTAAAATTTTGGAAAGACTTTAATTATTTTTTAATATTTAAATCTTATAAAACATATAATAAAGATTGAAGTATTGACAAAAAATATATACTCCATCCATTTAGACATTTAACTGAATCTCTTCAATAAAAAAAATAGTTATAATTAGTTAAATACAATAAACATATTAAAAATTTAAATATGTTAATATGAATAATTAAATAGAAATAAAATAAAAAGTTTATAAAAAAAATTGAAACAAACTACCTCTTCTAAAATAGAACGGATAGAGCATAGAGTTGGGGATGATGAGGATCGATATTTATGATTTATAAATAATAGAATTTCTCTCTCTTCTTTTAGCAAAAATAGGACTCTTAATTATTACTTGGCTTTTTGTGAGTGAAGATTCTAATTATAAAATTCTTACTGGAAGAGAAAATATAAAGCGGCTTCAATTATAAGTAGTGGAGTTAGTAGAGTATTGTGTTAGAAGCTGTGAGGATTTTATTTTGCTCACGAAGACTGCGGATGCCATGTCAAGGCCATGAATCAAAAAGTCTATCTGCCTGATTGGAAAAACACACCACCATGGTTTTGTAGTTGTTTTTAGGTTAAATTATATTTTTGACTAAAAATTAAATAAATAACTATTATGTATCTATTTGATTACTTTTTAAATTATGGTTTAAAAAGTATTTTTAAACTAAAAATTAAAAAATATTTATTAAATATCTAAAAAAGCTTTTATATTAAATTAGATAAATTTGTGAGAATAATTTTTAAGTAGAAAAAAGAGCTTTTAGACTGTACAATGACTAATTTTTTTTATTAATTTTTTTCTATTATTTTACTATATCCCCTTCTTAGTAATTTATCTATAAAAAAAGTTATTTTAATATAACTATATAAATACTTATTTATTTAAAATTAATTTTTTAAAAATTATTCTTTAAAACAATTTTTAAATTTTTTTTCTATAAACTTTGATGGATAAACTACTCCATATTTGTAAGAGCTATGTCTCTCAAATACCATTCTTGTATAATACCGCCCACACTTAACACCATGTTTCTATAAAACCTATAATTTGGCCATAATTGTTTATTATTATTGATAAAAACGTTAAAATAATTATTCATGATAATAGTTATTAGTGAAATATATCAAAAGAAGTATTTAAAATAATTTTAATTATTATTAGTAATAATAAAGACAATTTATATTATTAATAAATTAATAATGGTAATTTTACTCATTAGGTGATACATTTTTTTGTTCTATGTAATATGTTTCATTTAATTTTTCAATTATTTTTTTTTTAATTTCACTTATAAAAACAAACATATTCTCTTCGCCATCATGTTCAATGTCACTTTCAATCATTCTCATATACTCCAAACTCATTTACAACTTAGTGTATTTTAAATTAAAGAGGTAAATATTAACAATATAAATTACAAGCAAGGTCAAATTTATGGCCTCACAGTTACAACGGAGCATAAAAGGCCATTTGGTAACAGTTTACCATCCAACATCGGTTATTGCTTGATGGTATCCTAAAATGTAGTCAAGAGAACCTTTTTAGTGCAATTTTGGTGTAATTTAAGGACAATTTTGGTACAATAAAAGTGCAATTTAATGGCAAAAGCTGGTGAAGGTGAAATTGGATCCCTCAACCTCTTGGATCCCAAAACATTTGATAACCACTGAACCACCAAACCTATTTGTTAATGGGAAGGCAAAATAATATATAATATATCTATCAAAGTAAATCGTCCCATTTCAAGAAATTGACTGCATTACCTTTCTGGCGTATGTACCCCAAAAAAAAAAAAACAGTTTCAACATTTCATCACCGCCATTGACGGCTTCTTTTACAATGTCAACAGTTGGGAAAATACAAGTAAGAGGGTCATGTTTCGTCTCTCTGCAAGGTGCTTCTCTTAGCACTTCATCGTCACCGTTTTTTGATGCTTTTCCGACGTCTGATCGGAGTTTCTCTTGTTGGTTCTTTCATTTCCCTATTCCTCCATGTTTCCCTTTACCTTCTTGCTTTGTTTTCTCTCGCCTTTGGTTCTTTATTTTTTTTTCTTCCATCCTTGCAAACCTTCCCCATTGTAACATCCCAAAAATTGGTAAAAGGAATATACAAGTATAATTGAGGGTAAAGGGATTTTATAAAAATTAAAATGCTTCAAAATGAAATTTCAGGAAAGAATAAAAAGAAAGGATATTTATTAAAATCATTTTGAGACCCTTAAAAATTTTAGAAAAATTACATTATGACCTAGAGAAGCAAATAGAAGAAAATAAAAGTTATTAAAAGTTGATTATTTTTTAGGAATTTTTAAAATTTTTAAAAAATTAGAACAAAATGTGAGATTGAAAATTAAATATCAACTTCCATTTGGCCATTTGGCCATCAGCACTCACTTGTCAACTCATAAGCATCTCAATTTCCTCTATATAGAGGACTTTACATCCCCTAACATATCCCCTTTGTTCATTGTTTCTATTGGTTTATTTTTCTCCTCAATCTCCACCATCTTATCTCGTTTTTTTCGTCTTCCCTTCCTCACTGCCATAATCCTTCATCCTCATCCATCTTCATTTCTATAGTATTTTCCATCGACCCCTCATCCTCCCTCCAAGCATCGGTCAACTTTCACGGCTGTCTGACTTTTCCCATCTTAGATTTTCACTCTACCAAATGGATCCTAAAGGAACACATATTTTTAAGTGAATTTATCATTTAAATAATGTGATTTAAGAGGAAGCATACAGGTAAAATTCCTAAAGAAAGACTATTTAAATTGGTAAATTTTAATTGAGACTCTAAATATTATAAAAATTATAGATGCCTTAAGATCTAAATTGTGATTTTAACTAAAATACCTCTTATTTTATTTAAAAAAGTCACAATTTAAGTTTTGAGACTTCTCTATCATTTGTAATATTTAAAATATTAATTTAGAACTTGTCAATTTTTAAAGTTTTTTTAAGAATTTTCCCAATCATAAAAGGTATATTGGATGAAATTAGAACCTTAAAATGCATATGACACAATATTTCCTTGGACACAACGGAATTTCAGAATTTGGTGAAATGATCTTACTGCTCAAAAAAAAAAAAACTCCACATCTCATCTTCTTCGCTGGCTGGCTAGATAATTTTTTTTTTTTTATAAAAATTGGTTAAGATGGGATTTGATTCTACGATCGTTTTGGTTCCAAAAAAGTTGTATATATAAGGACTAGAATACCTTAGCGAATAACAATACTTGATTAGAAATTGGCTGTCGGGACTGACAAAGATTGGGGATTTTTTACATATGAGTTCACAAAATTCCAAAATTCTATTTTGGGGCAAACAACTTTGGGTCATTTTTGGAAGTTACAAATTTGTGTTGTATGTGAAGAGGACTTTAAGCTGAATAAGGTAACTCGTGGTCCTTCTAGTCTTGTTAAGGGCTGTTTGAATAAAAATTTAAAAAATAATTTATTAAAAAAATAATTTTTAAATAATTTTTAGAAAAGAGTTTATGAAAAAAAATTATAAAAAAATAGTTTTGAATAAATTAATATTTGAATAGTTATTTTTAAAAATATTTTTATTATTGATAAATTATTAAAAAATAATATAATTATTAAATATAAGAGAGAGGAGATATAAGAGATGAGAGAAGAGAGACGGTATAAAAGAAATATGAGAGATGAGAAATAGTGCATAAGATTATTTAGACTGGTCTATATTATTTAGGAATTTATTTTTCTTTTTTTTTTTAGAAATCAAGATTTTAACTTGATAAATATAATTAAAATAAAAAATATCTATAATAACATAAAATTCATCCCAAAATATTATATTAAAATTTAATTATAAATTTTTAAGAATATTTAATAATAAAATTATATGTAAATTATAAAATATTAAAAACAAAATTTTATTGGATTGGACACCTGGGGGGATCAGTTTGGACCTGAACACCCCTACTTTCAGGGATACCTAAATAAGAAGAAATAAATTTAATTTTAAAATTAAAAATAGCGTTTGTCAACCGGATAAAAAAATCACTTGAACAGCACCGCTGGAAGGAAGGACGCAAAGGCGTGAAGCAGGTCGGCAATCGGCATCTCATCGTGCCAGGGCTCTCCGGGGAAGATTCGCGAGGGGAAGGGGAAGGGAAGGGGCAGGTTCAATCGGTCACCACAGGTATATCAACTCGTGGTTCTTCCATTTTTATGGGCGAATGGTTTTAGATTGAAGATTTTTCTGCCACTTTTGCAACTTTGTGCGGTGGAGAGGGTTACAACACTGGTGTAATTTGAATGATTTAGAGATCTTCTTATTGAGTATTCTCATATTATTTACAACATAACATCTTGATACATATGTAGTTAAGGCCATAGTTTCGATCTTTTGTTCTTAAGCTTAGTATTTCTGTAAGGATTGATGAAAATGTACTTCGTGTGTTTAGTAGAACTTGAATATTGTCTGTGTATTGTTTGATATTTGATGGAAAGGATTTAAAGTGGAGAATGTTATATGATTACGTTAACTAGTGCACTCTAGGTGTTTGATGAAATGCTCGAGATGGAAAAAGAAGTATAACAAAAGCTGGCAGTCAGCTTTGATAACTTTAAACTTGTTTATACTCTAATTTATGAGATATTCAACCTTCATATTAGCATATAAGTATTATAGATGTGGTACTTCAGTTTCATTAGAGTTATTAAGAGCCAAATTACTTGGATAAATTCAGTTGTTGGAATTTCGTCTTTGAATCTAATTGTTGAGTATTGAAAATTAAGTTATTCCTATGTTTCTCATGATTGGAGTGTATAGTAAGAAAGTTGGTAAATTGGATAAGTGAGCATTTGCTTAGGTTGCATATTATTGATAATCACTTGGCTAAAGTGTGGACGTTTAGGTTATTTTCATTTGGTGGGATCTTAAAGGAGTGCATTTTTCTAAATGGAATTAATCGGTTGAAGTGATGAATTTTGAAACATTATAGTCAATACCTAGATAATAAGATTTAGCATGGTTTTCTATAAGTTCATAGAAGGAAGAATAATAGCTTTTCCTTTTGGATACATAGGAAGCTACAAGGTTAGAAATCGTATCTGAAGGTCTACTAAAGAGGATTACTGAGCTAATAGGTGAATTTTGCCCCAATGTAATTTCGAAAGTATTTTTGTTGCCTACTCATTCATATTGTGATTCATTTCCATGCATTTTACTTTTATTTGAAAACCTTTCATGTTTCAAGGGACTATTAAAGAATGTTTTACAAAATTGAGATATTTTTTTACCTGTCTATTTTATGTTTTTACTTATTTTATATGGCAAGGACATACATGGAATCTTTTATTTTATGTTTTCACTTATTTTATATATCTTGCTTATGTTTTTATGCTAATTTTTGTTATAAAGACAAATTTTGCGCATTGACTATTATGATTCCTTGCATGATTGAAATGCGTATGGGCAAATTTATGGTTCAGTGTTTTGGGCCACTTGTTGCAACTGTAGAGGTAGCTTCACATAGTTCAGAGGCAGCACATTTTTGAGTTTGTATTTTGTGTATAGATGGATAGTTAGCTATATAAGAATGTCAAGAAGTTCAACTTTAAAGGAAGACTCTGTTGAAATTCCTAAGAAGCTTAAGGAATATTACTATATGAGATGAAGTTATTCAAGTAAATTTGTTTATATCAATCATTTATAGTTGGAAATTAGGTAACTATTGATTTTATTATTAAGGCTCACAAAGTGAGGTCATCCCATATTTCATGCTTGTCACAGTAAATTGTCAGGGTTGTGACACATCCTGTGCATTAACTAATTTCATGATCATGATCTATCCACTTTACCAGCCTTTTCTTGATCATGACTTCAGGTGATCAATATCACCACTTTACGGATTTGCAATGCATTTGCAGCTATAAGTATATGTGATAAATGTATTACCCTGTTTAGAACTCTGGGAGCTTTAATTTTGTTTGTTTTGCTATTTTATTCTTTTTTTTTCTGGGTTGAATTGTTGTGGATGGCTCGAAAGAGTGAAAACCTTTCTTCACATACATCGGTACATGATGTTACAAGTATAATTGGCTGCATGCTTATGTGGTTCATTTATCAGACTAGTAGGAGATCTTGGATTCTTGTTTTTCATAGTAAGCGGTTATTTCTGCAAATCTCTTTCTTTATCAAACAAAAGAGTAGTTCCTCTTGCACCTATTCTATATTTTGGAATCTGTTATGATCTGGAAATCTGTAATATATGTTTTTCACTTTTTTGGGCTTTATATAGTGTTAGAATGCTGTCCTATGGTATCTAGTGGTCCTTATGTGGATGATCCCCCACATGGTTCATTAATAGTCAGTTCCACGATGAGAAAATTACTGTCTGCAGGTATCTAGTCTTTGATGAAAGACCTTTTTACGCAGTACAGATAGTAGGATCATCTGGAGCCTGACTTAAATAATTGGAAACAAAGTCGATTTCTTAGTAGGTGGTAACAATCAGGAAAAGCAAACAAAAGGAGGTGCCTTCTCAGTTAAACCAACAGCTCCATTGGAGATACAACTGACCCTTTCAGTCTCATATAGTAGAGAACCCTTCTGCACAGTAACCTAACTTTTACGGTGGAGATATATTGTTTTGTCAAACACACAATATTTTGGTTGAGTGAAATGAAAAACTCAGTTCAGCTCCTGCTGCATACTAGATGGTTTCTGTTGAAATCTATGTATGTTGTTAAGTGTGCTATGTGGGTATAGTTTTTGTGTAAGAAAACATCTTATATGAAAATAATAGAAAACTGGTCTAGTTCCAAAAGTATTGCCGTTACAGGACTTGAATGCCCAGACATGTTATGTTGAAGGAGCTATACCGGGATGTAATTTTACATTTATATCAATTAACTGATGCTATCTTTTCCTTGACATTGTTAGGGTGTTTTATAGATCTAGATTCTGTGGAAAAAAGCTCACATTTGCTTGATTCTAAGCTATCCCTAGAGTTGTAATGGTTTTTTCCTTTTTAAAATTATTGTTTCAAGTCATGGAGGAGCAATTCATACTTAGAGTTCCACCAGCTGTTGCTGAGCGTATAGAACGTCTTCTCAATGAAAATGCTTCTTCATCTGAAGACAAGTCATTAGATTTGTCATTTCCTGGTGAGCATGTTCTTTTAGCATTGAATACTTTTGCATTTATGTGTACATGGTCTTTTTTTCACCTTTCTGTATGTGCGTGCGCATGTTGTAAAGAGAGGTATTTTGATTGCACCAAAAGAATTTGGTCACTGTTACGTTCAACCTAAAATTGATAGAAAGAGAAGTTACGAGATGTTTGCAACTTAGGTGACATCTTTTTCTGACAATGGTAGATCACAAAGAACGATGTAGCAACTAGCAAGTGTGAAAGATGATGAAGGAGGAGATGAACTACTTGAACTTCAAGAAGTGGTGGATTTGGGAATCTGAAACACTGTTGATGGTTTGGAGATTTATGAAGAGAATGAAGAATTAGGTGACATGAATGATGCTATTGATGGTGATGGTGATGACAATGTGATCATGGAAGATGAGGATGACGTTGATGAACTTGATTATTGAACATGTTTTAAGCTTAGTGGGATATTATTAATTATATGTATCGTAAGTTGTGAGTTTATGAATTATGATGTGTTTAATTCACGGCTTTGGTCATTTTGAATTCTTATTAACGTTCATGCTAAATTAATAGGAATGTTGTATGAGTCAATCTGAAAAATGCTCCTGATTGCTACACATCAACTCCTTAGAAACAAATTTAAAATCAATGGTTGTTTTACTGCTGATGTATTACTATATTGGATTGGTCTGCCTTGTACTCAGATAAGTAGGAATCTAAATCTTTTTTGAGTTGCTGCTTCACACATCGATTTCTATTTTGTTCTCGATATGTCAAATTTACAGCTTTCTATTTGTAAGCATTTGTAATTATAATCCCTTTCTTCATTCTCATGTTTCTTCTTTTCCATTCAACAGAGGATGGGAGGAGTGGTACATTTAGCATTGGGGATGAACATTTCCCCGCTTCTCTTTTGGACCTTCCTTGTGTGGTGGAATCCTACAAAACGTATGATGACAGTTGCTTGATTAAGACTGCTGATGTTGGTCAGGTAATTTTCCCTTTTCGGGAATCAATAGTCATTGATTCAACTATTCAAGTGTAATCCTGCTTGATGAATTTCTTGGGTTGAAACAGATGATTATGGTTAGAGAACCTGGTGATGCCGCTCCAGATGTGATTGAGTACAGACATGGTCTCACCCCACCCATGAGAGATGCCCGCAAGCGTAGATTCCGTAGAGAACCTGATCTAAATGTACTGTTATCCTCACCTCTCTTATCGCTGAAATATATTTCCTGATGTAACATTCATAATTTTGGGATTAAAAGGTAAAAGGAAAATTGAATCTTTGCTTGGAATGAACTAAAGATTAAAGGAGGAAAGGAGTTCGTAGTTAAATTTTCTTGCCACTCATCTGTATTATTACAGAAGAGGTTGGAAGACAATGCAGCTACTTCTCTTTGTAGAAACAACTATCTGCAAAGCATGTTAATGAGAAATTTATGTTGTTTGGTTATCTTTATTTTCTGATCTTATGATTTCGCCTTTTTACATGTTGCAGCCTGAGCTTGTATCGCGAGTTGAGAAAGATCTTCTGAAGATCATGGCTGGAGGAACAGCAGACAATGTTGATATCCTTGTTTTGTGTTAATGTGAATTGTTGTTTAGCTGAAAAAAGTTTTAGTCCTGTTCTTGATGCAAAGTCAGGAGTCCTCATTTTATTTAGTTGACATTTGTGCGAAAATGGGAATAGGTTGTAATGCCAGTGAATATGGTTTCAATTTTGAAAGAAAGGTGGTTTTATAGTTGCTTGCTTAGTTTTGGCTTTATCTGTAAACGCTGGGGTTTGCGGGTTCAGGATTTCTATTGATCTAAGGAAAATCAATGAAAAGTTTCTGAAAATTTTATTGGTTAGAAGGACCTGAATTTTAGTATTTTCTGTGTATAAATTCTTTAGAATACTAGTATTTTTTATGTATGAAAACATATTAGGTCTTCATGTTAATAAAATTTTCAAATTGAGACTTTTTACCAATTTTTCCATTGATCTGTTGGTCCTGTCCCTCTAGATGCTCATGAAGTTGGCCTACTTTTTTGTGCATTTGGAGATGACACAGGCAAAAGATCAAGAGACAAGCTATACTCGGGAGTTGCCCTAATGTTACGTGTCCATCCTTGAAAACAGAATTTGTTAGAATTTTATAGTTACAACTTAATCTTTTCTTTGGATTGTTTCCTTGACTGAGATTCACATGTGGAAGCAGCTGAGCAAGAGGGAGCAGGGGCTAATAAGAAAGCGGCTGCAGCACCGGCTGGGAAAGATGATGCTCCCCAGACTGTTACAAATGCTGGGGAGGCTGATAGGAGTGACTCTGATGAATCTGATGACTCTGTTTGATTATAATAAGCTATTACTAATCTCAAAGGAAGCTTGTGCTGCAGCAAATGATGGGAAGCTCACATTCTGTTGCTGTTTTTTTCCATGTACTTTGAATGGTGTGAATAAGAATATCCCCTACACTATTGCCATCCTGCATCATGTACTTTAACTGCTAATTTGATGGTTACATTTGTAGACCATATATCACAGAAACTCACCTAGATGACGACCAATAGTGTGTAACAGTAAAATTACGATGATTTAGGGCTAGCTTGTTTGGTCTGTTATTAAGAATGAATTAATTTTAATATTTAATTAAATAGGTAAAAAATGAAAAGATTAAAATAATCCCACCTGTAGGCTATAGATAACAATAGAGTGAAAGTCCGAGGTATTATTCCTTGGCGATGAATCAGATGTATATGATACAAGAGAATCCCAAATATTACTTGTAGGGATTTGAGAATAATAATTAAAATAACTCCTTGGTGTAACCCTATATTTAGGTGGGAAGAAGATTAAGGAGGAAATAATATTAGGAGAGGAAATTCTTAAAAATAGCAAGTTTTTCTATCATTTTAAAAAAAAATCTGGTCTAGTATTCTCCTTTCTATTTTTTTCTCATTTTTTTTCTTCATCCAAACATAACTTACATCTCTCCTCAATATTAGCGCTAAATATCTATAAAAGAATTTCTTCCCTCTTTTCTTTCCTCTCTTGACAAGATAATTTCAGATCCAGTCATTTTGCAAAAATCAACTAGCAAAGATTCAACCAACCGCTACAATTTTAAAACAACTTCAACACAGTATAAATCAAACAAGAATGCCAATCTATGAGTTTAAATCATGGGATTTTATAGATGAATATTTTGGCAGAAATCATAATATATTTTATAATTAATTTATTTAACTTCATAATTTACTCCTACTCCCTCTGGTCTTCTTTATAAGAGGTTTTCTAGAAGGATGTGGGTTCCAAATATTAGAGGTTCACATAATTATTAATGTATATTTTTCCATTTTACTCTCCTTATCAAATAAACTAGTTAATTAAATGTTGGGGAAGAGAGAGGAGATACAATTATTTAATAAGAGTAAATTAGATAAATCATATTAATTTAAGAGATAATTAATGGCTTAGCTAATATTCATTAATTTATATAATTTTGTTAACTTCTTATAAAAAAGCCTTTACCTGAGGGGAGGGGAGGGTAGGTTAGATTAATTTAAGGGAGGGTAGGGAAAGGTAGGGGAGGTGAATTAATAATGTCTTTTGTTTAGTTCAGAAGGGGAGGGGAGGGGAAGGGAGGGGAGATGAGTTAATTAAAAGTTAACAAATATACCCTTATCTCTTTATTTAAATTTATTTATTCTTTATTTACAATATTCATATTAAAATTATTTTTTTTTAATTTATGAATCTTAAATTTTTTTATCTCATTTATATATATAATAAAATTTAAAAAAATTAAAAAAATGATAAAATTTTAATATTGTTTCTTATTAATTTTATAATTATTATATATTTTAATATAATATATAAATAATTTATTATGTTTATTAAGTTTTAGCAATTAAAAAAATTAGGTATGAGAAAAGTAAAAAAAAGGCTTGAGGGTATAATTGAAATATTAAAAATAATGGAGGGGTAATTTGGTCATAAAGGAATAAAAAATGCTCTCCCATCCAAAAATCCCTTATTTTGGAGGGGAGGTAAGTGAGGGGAGGGGAGCACTAAATGACAAAAAATCTCCCTTCCCTTCCCCTCTATTTTTTTCAATCAAATACACTTTCTCTTTTCCTCTTCTTCAAAATCTCCCAACTAAATTAAGCCTAAGGCTTTATTTGGTTCACTATAGGGGAGGGGAGATTAGGTTAATTTAAGGGAGGGTAGGGAAAGGTAGGGAAGATTAATAAATAATGTTTTTTGTTTGGTTCAGAAGGGGAGGGGAGGGGAGGGGGTTAATTAAAAGTTGACAAAAATACTCTTATCTCTTTATTTAAATTTATTTATTCTTTATTTAAAATATTCATATTAAAATTATTATTTTTTAATTTATAAATCTTAAATTTTTTTATCTCATTTATATATATAATAAAATTAAAAAAAATAAAAAATATGTTAAAATTTTAACATTATGTTTTATTAATTTTATAATTATTATATATTTTAATATAATATATAAATAATTTATTATACTTATTAAATTTTATTATAATTTATTATAATTATTATGTAATTAAAGAAAAAAATTAGATGTGAAAAAATAAAAAAAAAGGTTTAAGGGTATAATTAGAATATTAAAAAAATTTAGGGGCATTTTAGTCCAGAGGAGACAAAAGTTTCTCTCCCCTCCAAAAACCCCCACTTTTGGAGGGGAGGGGAGGGGAGGGGACCATAAAAAGACAAAAAGTCTCCTCTCCCCTCCCCTTCCCTCTATTTTTCTCAACCAAATACACTTTTTCCTCCCCTCTCCTTCTCTCCAAAATCCCCCAACCAAATAAACCTAAAGGTAATAGATTTTGTATTAATTTTTTTTTTGGTACAAGATTTTGTATTAATTGATTGATAGAGTATTATTTAATAATTATTCATTTCAAGCCCAATAAAATGGCCCATCAATTTACCTATCAAAAGGCTTTTTTCTTTTAAAAAAAAGTGCTATTCTTTTCGTTTCTTCTTCTTAGCTTTTAGACGAGAAACGAAGTCATGAACTCACAGATCTGCTCGCTTCTTCTCTCCCCTCTCGCTTTCTGATCGAATTCTATATTGGTAAGCACGAGGCAGATCGTGCTCAAGAAATTTCAAATTGTCATTGCTTCCAAAGCTCTGATTTCAGATCTGACGCAGATAAGTCTCTAAATTCTCCACAATTCTCAGATCCAAATCTCGTGGACAATGGACAAGTCTTGCACTCTACTCGTGCACTTCGACAAGGGTACCCCAGCACTAGCCAACGAGATCAAAGAAGCTCTCGAAGGAAATGATGTTCCCGCCAAGGTTGACGCGTTGAAGAAGGCTATCATGCTTTTGCTCAATGGTGAGACAATTCCCCAACTCTTCATCACCATCATCCGCTATGTGCTTCCTTCCGAAGACCACACTGTTCAGAAGCTTCTCCTTCTCTATTTGGAGATCATTGAGAAAACTGATTCGAGGGGTAAGGTTCTTCCTGAGATGATTTTAATTTGCCAGAACCTTCGCAATAATCTGCAACATCCCAATGAGTATATTCGCGGGGTCGCATTGCGATTCCTTTGTCGATTAAACGAGACTGAGATTATTGAGCCGTTGATTCCTTCGATTCTGGCCAATTTGGAGCATCGCCATCCTTTTGTTCGAAGAAATGCCGTGCTGGCTGTCATGTCCGTCTACAAGCTTCCCCAAGGTGAGCAATTGCTCGATAGTGCTCCGGAAATTATCGAGAAGTTCTTGTCCACGGAGCAGGATCCTTCCAGTAAGCGAAATGCTTTCCTTATGCTCTTTAATTGTTCCCAGGACCGCGCGGTTAGTTACCTTTTTACCAATATTGATAGAATCAATGATTGGGGTGAACAACTTCAGATGGTTGTCTTGGAGTTAATTAGGAAGGTCTGTAGGTCAAATAAAGCTGAGAAGGGAAAATATATTAAGATTATTATATCTTTGTTGAATGCTCCATCCACTGCTGTCATTTATGAATGTGCTGGTACCCTCGTGTCACTCTCATCTGCCCCTACTGCTATTAGAGCTGCTGCTAGTACCTATTGTCAACTTTTGCTTTCTCAGAGTGATAATAATGTGAAACTTATCGTACTTGATAGGCTAAATGAACTGAAAGCTTCAAATAGGGACATTATGGTGGAAATGGTTATGGATGTTCTTAGAGCGCTTTCAAGTCCAAATCTTGATATTAGGAGGAAGACAATTGATATTGTTCTGGACTTGATAACTCCTAGGAACGTTGATGAGGTTGTTATGATGCTAAAGAAAGAAGTTGTGAAAACACAGAGTGGGGAGCATGAGAAGAATGGTGAGTATAGGCAGATGTTGGTGCAAGCTATACATTCTTGTGCCATCAAGTTCCCAGAGGTGGCAAGCACTGTTGTGCATCTGTTGATGGATTTCTTGGGTGATAGTAATGTGGCTTCGGCCTTGGATGTTGTTGTTTTCGTGCGTGAGATCATTGAAACAAATCCAAAATTACGTATTTCAATAATCACCAGGCTGTTGGATACTTTCTATCAAATTCGTGCTGCAAGGGTGTGTTCATGTGCTCTATGGATAATTGGTGAATACTGCCTCTCACTTTCAGAAGTTGAAAATGGAATTGCAACCATTAAGCAGTGTCTTGGGGACCTCCCATTTTACACGCCCTCTGAGGAAGGAGAGGTGCAAGATACATCAAAAACCACACAGCCGTTGAGCTCAACCTCTGTGTCCATGTCTTCGAGGAGGCCTGCTATTCTTTCCGATGGGACCTATGCCACCCAAAGTGCTGCACTGGAAACTGTTATGTCACCACCTACCCTTGTGCAGGGATTATTGACTTCCATTGGGAACTTGAGATCACTGATTCTTTCTGGAGATTTCTTTCTTGGGGCAGTTATCACTTGTACACTTACAAAACTTGTCTTGAGGTTGGAAGAGGTTCAGACTTCAAAAGTTGAAGTTAACAGAGCAACTACGCAGGCCTTGTTGATCATGGTTTCAATGCTGCAGCTGGGTCAATCACCAATTCTTCCACATCCAATTGATAATGATTCGCATGACAGGATTGTACTTTGCATTAGATTGCTTTGCAATACCGGAGATGATATAAGGAGGACATGGCTGCAATCATGCAGACAGAGCTTTGTTAACATGCTTGCTGATAAACAGCGTCGTGAAACTGAGGAGATTAAAGCGAAGGCTCAAATAACTAATGCTCAGCCTGATGATCTTATTGACTTTTACCATTTGAAGAGCAGGAAGGTATGGTGGCAGTAATTATCTACTCGTTAAAGTGCATTTAATTGAATTATTGCCTAATTACATGCTTTGGAATTTTCATTTCTTATGGTTTCCTCATAAAATAATTTTCGAAGTTTGACACATTTATGCAGATGTGAATTGCTGATGTTCATTGTTCGATGTCATGGATGATAAAATTTTATAACTTCTCTTTTCTGTCTATAAGTGGATCTTTTATTTTTGTGCCTGTCAAGGGTATTTAGCTTTCTGTTTTCAACCAATGATTGTACTGAATAAATCAGCACTTGTGTTCAGCTCTCTATCTGTGTTTTTCTTGCTTGGAATGGTCAAGTTTTACTGGCTAGTTTCTTTTTATCCACTTTAGGGTATGAGTCAGCTTGAGCTGGAAGATGAGGTTCATGATGATCTCAAACGTGCCACTGGGGAGTTCACCAAGGATGGGGATGATGCGAATAAACTCAACCGCATTCTTCAGCTTACTGGATTTAGTGATCCAGTTTATGCTGAAGCATATGTAACAGTGCACCACTATGACATTGTTCTTGATGTTACAGTCATCAATCGAACCAAGGAAACCCTTCAGAATTTGTGTTTGGAGTTGGCTACCATGGGTGATCTCAAACTTGTTGAGCGCCCTCAAAACTACACGCTAGCTCCAGAGTCAAGCAAACAGATTAAGGCCAATATCAAGGTGTCTTCTACAGAAACGGGGGTTATATTTGGTAACATAGTCTATGAAACATCTTCAAATGTGCTTGAGAGAACAGTTATTGTGCTCAATGACATACATATTGATATAATGGACTACATATCCCCTGCATCTTGTGCTGATGTGGCATTTAGAACTATGTGGGCTGAGTTTGAATGGGAAAACAAGGTATATCTTCCTTGTATCTCTCATTCTGTGGCAATTGAGATCTATAGAGCTACTTGTTTATTGCTCATGCGTTCATGATAGAAAAACAAAAGGGTTAATGGTTAATCCTTGCAATGGTCATGTGGTCATTTAGTAATTCCTTGGTGGTATATTAATTATGGGCTGATGCAACCCTTATAGGAAACTCACAGATACTGGATAATGAATTATTTATACTTCATTCCAAAATAAAATAATTTTTTTAGATTATAAATATTTTAAAATCAAAATACTTTTAAATAAATAAATTTCAGCTTCTGCATAATTTGCTCTTTCTGGTATTTTTGTGTACTAGGATATGATACATGAGATTTGTTTCATTATACGACTTCATTCATATCATGTGCATGTGATGGTGGTATCTTTATGGCTGATATAATGGAATACATGGCATTGGGAGTTTGATACTTTTGCTCCTAGTCATTTCTGTAGTTCTAGTTCTGCTGAATTAAGTAATATATTTTCTATGCTGGTTTTCTGCAACCTTGATATGATTAATGATTAGGAAAAAAATTCTCAGTAAATAAATAATTATTTGTTATCAGTGATTGGTTGTTTTGGTTGGGTTTTGGCAAGTGATATGAATAATGGCCTGAGCTTAATGAGGTTATCTAGATTCTGTTACCATTACTCTTTTTAAGTGAATGGGGAAGTAGGTTTTTGGTAAATTTTGTACTCTATTTGAGTTAGGCACCGCGTACTGGATCTTCTGTTTTATTTTTGTATGATATTTGTCTGTGTAGACTGTAGTGTCTAGCTTATAACAGCTGTTTGAATTGACGAAGTTAATATGTATAAATTCATTTCCAGGGCTGAGCAATTAAATATGTTGATATAGGTTCTTACTCAGATATCAACCTTCTGGGAATTTATCTCTACAATATTTGGATATATATGATTTCACTTGCGTACTTACATCAATTCATGTTTCTAGGTTGCTGTAAATACTGTATTACAAGATGAAAGAGAGTTCCTGAACCACATTATCAAGTCAACAAATATGAAGTGCCTGACTCCACCGTATATTCCCAAACTTCTCAAGATTCTAATATTGACTTTGTTATCAATCTATAATCTACTCTTTTTGACGACCCAATGCATTGTGATTAACTGATTCACTTATGCTCTGTTGAATTCCAGATCGGCATTAGAAGGCGATTGCGGTTTCTTAGCTGCAAATCTTTACGCCAAGAGTGTTTTTGGGGAAGATGCATTAGTGAATGTGAGCATTGAGAAGCAAGCAGCAGATGGTAAATTGAGTGGATACATCAGAATAAGAAGTAAAACTCAGGGTATTGCCCTCAGTCTTGGGGATAAGATCACTTTGAAACAGAAGGGAGGTGCTTGATTTGATTTGTTACTGTGAAGCTTCTCTGAGTACTCATCTTGTAGTTCTATTGTCAACTTTGTGTAGTTACTGGAGGTTAGCTTAACGGTCAAGCCTTGGATTTCTAATTTTAATTCTTTTGGGCTTTTGTTGGTGGATGATCTTGATCTTGTTACAGCAGCACTTATCTTAGTTCCAATTTTGTCTGTATTCTTTGATGCTACTTGCAGAAAAGTCTCTTCCTACCTATCCCATCTTCCTTTACTACACATAGGGTGGGGTCCACCCTATATTAATATCAATCTATCAAATTACCTTCTGTTCTGGCCTTGTCATATAATTGACTTTGTTTTTCCGGATGATGAAGCTTGATATTCTTGTTATTACATCAGAGATTTGTTCCAATTAGGTGTTTAATAATATTTAGTTATTTTTTTTTCCTGTGGTTTCATTTTCATTTTATTCTCTCTATTATCTCTCTCGGTAAGACTCTCCAGAAGGCTGCAAATATTAGCAGGATTATAGTGTTGGATCCAAGATGACCAGTGAGTTGATTATAATAACCAAAACTAATATATTAAAGGTCATGCTGTCGGAGTATTGAGCAAATTGACATTTTTTTATTCACTTTTTCATGCAATTTTCTTGCGTTCATTATTCTATGATTCTCTTTCCTGGGTTTTACTTTACAACAACCAGATTTATTTCACTAGATGAGGGTGATTACATAGATTTCACAATGTTATTGTACTTTCTTAATAACAAACTTTTTAGTTCTGCTTAATAATTTTATTTAGTGTTTTCTTCGATATTTTTCTCATACTTTATACGGCCTAATCTACTTTTTTTGTGTGCATCCAATGACTCTTTCTCTACATGGCCAAATCATCCCACTCGGCTTTATTTTACAGGGTAAAAAAAAATGGATAATCGTGACGATGTAATTCAAGGAACAATTGCAGTCCACGGCTCAATTTTTTGTCCAGCCCCATTTTTTTACAACATTACGTTCTCCTTAAAACAAAGTGACACCTCATGATGATACTACCATCAAGCAGTGACTTGATTCAAATGAATAAGACTTCCATATATTATGCTGACAAGCTCGCCAAATCCACAGTAGGTAAAAGATAAGTCCATGGGCGTGAAAATCCTAAAGATATCTTCGCCTTAATTAATACATTAGTACGTTCTTTTTATTTAATTTAACTTGAAAGCGAGAACTTCAATGCTTCTGGTTGGGGGGATTGTCTGAGACAGTTACGCACGCCTCACTAAAAAGTCTTAATCTTACAAGTACAAACAACAGAAAGTTGCATAAATTAATGGCTGCAGAAATTAGTTGTACAACGCTACACCAATTCAAGGAAAATGTACAACCTCCTCGTTGGTTGTTGAAGTCTCTCTCTGAGAGACGTTTTGTTTTGCAAGTAAAGTTTGGCTTGAACATAGGTTTCTCTTCCTTTCACTTTGTGGGTTGAGTTTGGTAAAAGGAAGGTTAATGGACACATTGCACAAGTACACCAGTATTTTTCACTTTGACCAAACTTGTGTTCCAATATGATTGCAATTAAAATCCCAACTAGCAATAATTCCTAGTCGTGGCAAACATTTTGAGATTATCATCTTGTTTTTTGCCTGTGTTTGATATAGAAAGCATGGACAATATTGAAGCCATCAGAAAGTACTTGAAATCTAGCTTGGAAATATCAGATTCTATTTCTTCTGCATTAGATGATTCTGGTTCAAGATTGGAGATACTTAACCAAAAATGCCAATCCTTGGAAGATTCACTCAGACCAATTTGTACAAACGACTTTTCATTTCTTGATATTGGAGACCGAATCCAAGGTGTTCTATGTTCTGCTGCTGCTGTCCTCAAGATGTTTGATGTAATTCATCCTCTGGAAAAATCTCTCCTCCTGGCTGATCCCAGTTCTGATCTTTTCACTTTTATCTCAGATACAAAGAAGTTTGAAGAAGCTCTCAAGCTTCTCACTGATAATTGCACATTAGCAGTAGGGTGGTTGCAGGAAATTCTTGAGTTGTTACAGGACAAAGCTGTGATCTCTAATGAGTTTTGCTTATTGAATGTGAAGAAATCTCTCAGAATCTTACAAGAATTGCAGGCTATGGAGGAAGTTGCTCACCTTGATGGAGGACTTGTCAGTGAAGCTTTTGACAAACTAGAGATTGAGTTCAAGAGGCTTCTAATAGCTAATTCACTTCCTCTTCCTTTGTCTCCATTAACATCACCGTCATCCATTTACCAGCAAGAAGCCACCATACCAGCTTTGCCAGTTTCTTCTCTCACAGTGAAGTTACAGGCCATTATTGAGAGATTATTACATGCTAATAATGGCAGCAGGCTAGACAAGATTAAATCCATATATGTTCAAGTTCGAGCAACGAACGCTAGAAGAAGCTTGCAGGCTTTAGATTTGAGCTATCTGGAGATTCCAACAGCAAAATTTGAGGATATACATAGCTTAGAAAGTCACATAGAACAATGGGGTAAGCATTTAAAGTTGGTAGCAAATCATCTTCTTGAGATGGAGTGCAGGTTTTCCAGTAAAATCTTTGAGAAAATAGGTTCAGAGACATGGAAGGGATGTTTTGCAAAGATTGCAATTGAGTCAAAAATTCTCTCTTTCCTTCAATTTGGAATAAATGTCACTCAGAGCAAAACTTACTCCGTCAAGCTGTTGAAGTTGCTGGAAATTTTCAGCGTCTTGAATGATCTAAGGCTAAAGTTCAACCAGCTTTTTAGAGGGGAAGCTTGTGAAGAAATCAGAACTGTGATAAAGGATCTTATCAGCAGAGTCATTAATGGTGCTAGTGAGCTATTCTGGCAACTGCCTGCACAAGTAAAGTTGCAGAGGCCAAGTTCTCCTCCCCAAGATGGCAGCGTTCCTAGGCTTGTAAGCTTTGTAACCGATTACTGCAACGAGCTACTTGGAGAAACTTACAGGCCACTTCTGACACAGGTTCTGGAAATTCATCTAAGTTGGAGAAATGAAGAATATGAAGAAGGCATCATTTTCAGCCAAGTTTTCTGCATAGTGAAGGAAATTGCAGTTGATTTAGATGCATGGTCAAAGGCCTATGAAGATATCACTTTATCTTATGTCTTCATGATGAATAATCATTGTCATTTCCACAACTTGAGGAACACTATGCTTGGGAACATGATGGGAGATTCATGGTTAAAAGCACATGAACAATATAAAGATTATTATGTTGCTCTTTATCTCAAACATACCTGGGGAAAGATCTTACCAATTCTGAACAAAAAGGCTATAATTTCAGTTTCAGTTTCATCTTCTGATATGGCTAAGAGATTGAATGATTTCAATGTGGCATTTGATGTAATGTACAAAAGGCAATCAAATTGGGTAATTTCTGATGAAATATTGAGGGAGAAAGTGAGGAAGAATATAATTGAAGGGATAGTGCCAAGTTATAGAAGCTTCATGAAGAACTACAGTTTAACAATGGAGAATGGTGAGAAAGCTGTGAAATGTACAAAATACACAGAGCAGAATTTGGAGAAGATGATTTGGTCACTGTTTGAGCTGAAGATGAAGATGATGAGCAAGTATGGGAGCATGAAGCAAGTTCAGTTTATACGTAAAATTAAACAAATGAGTGCTCAATTGTTCACTCTAGCTACTTCTGTGTAATTGTAATTTCAATTTTTACTTAGGAATACGAATGAATGTAGTAATTAGCATATTTAGTAGAAAGTGGGAAAGTGAATGGCTTCCAAAGGAAGCTCATAGAATGGATTCAGATTACATGGTCTCCTGTTCATTGTAGACTTTTCTTAACCATAATTTCTATAATTAATCTTTTTTTCAGTCTTATATATAAGATATATTTTTTTTTTGATAGGCATGGTCCTATTTACAAAATACACTTAAAAGATATTTAGAATTTTGATCAAATTTTTTCGTTTGTTTTTGTCTCCTTCGATTATATATTATATTATTGTATTGAGTTTCATTCGTTAACTGGCTTACTCATTCACTCGCTTTCTATGTGAATAAGGGTATTTTAAAAAAATATATTTTTTATATATTTATTGTCTTTAACTAATTTTCATATATGTAATTTGATTATTTATATCTTATATATATATGACCAATAGTTAGTTGCTGCTTCTCTCTAGGATGGCATTTTCATATGGCTTTTTACTTGAGAAAAGAAAAGTGAGAGAAAGAAAGAAAGAAAGGGGAAAAGTTAGAAAAGATTAGGAAGGAAGGAGGGCTTATCTTTGAAGGGAAGTTTAAAACTTTAAATTCAGTGGCTACTCTTTTGAGTAAAATATGCAAAAACAGTTACGTTCTGACGATGAAGTCTTAACTGATGAACTTATTAAATGAGTCTGAGTGGGCTGTTCTGCTAAGCTAACCTTAGCTGCCATGCCCACCCTACTAAGTACAACGCCTTTGTTTTTTGTTTTTTGTTTTTTTAATGGAAGTAAATCATATAGTGTGTGTTTGTAAAAATTTTTTTAAACTAACTTATGAGAAAAACGGGATTATAAATAGCTTATGAAAAAGGGCTTTTCTAGAAGAACTTATAGAAAAAAGTGATTTTGGATAAATGAGTGTTTGGATAGTTATTTGTAGAAGGGGTTTTATGAGTCGTAAATTACAAAAAATGGTATGAGTATTAAATGAGGAAAGATAAGAGATGAGAGGAGAGAGGAGAGATAGTGTAAGAAAGAAAAGAGAGAAAGAGTAAGAGAGAGGAGAGAGGGTGTAAGAAAAAGTAGGAGAGAAGGTGTAAGAAAAAGTAGGGGTAATATAGTAATTGGTTAGTTCATAAGCTCTTTTACTGTTCCATAAGCTGCTCTGACCAGCTTATCTGAAATCTTGGTTTTAAACCATGGTTTAGTCCAAAAGCCCGTTTAAACAAAAATTGCTGTTTGGTTAAAAATTTCCCCAAACCGAGGTTTGGGGCCAAAAGCCATTTTCAAACCATGGTTTGGGGTGTTTCCAAACACACCCATACATATTCAGATAAATAAAATCGTTCTATGTTTTAAATTTCTTCAAAAATGTTTAAATCAATCTTCTGTTTTGTGATGGTCCCAATTCCCAAAAAAACAAAAACTTCTGTTTTGGGGGTTGAGTCCCTTCCCTTCCCAAATTTCCATCTGGTTAGTTCAACAGTTTTCCCCCATGTTTGACTCAAGTTGGTCACTCAAGCATGCTAAAAGGACAAAAGGGAAAAAATTTACATTTTAAGCCGTCAGAATTTTTTTAATTTAATCTTTTATAAAAACTATTGATTTTTAAAATCCAACACAACCGCTCATATAAGCGTGTACGTATTTATATATAGTTCTTCAAAAATAAAATTATCATCATCAATGGTCCCTCAAAAACTAGATATTCTTTTGATAGAATCACATTATGAATAATAATTTTATTTGTGAAGTGTTCAAGAAATATCTTTGAGTGATCAAATTGAGAATGCAGTTACTTTTACCAAGGATCTAATCTATAAACATTTACTTGTGAGGGTCCAAACTGAGATTTTACTCCAAACAAAAAGAAATTAAGGATACAAGAATCAGAAGTTCAAAACCACTAGTTAAATAAAAAAGACTAAAGTATACATTTAGTCCTATAAATTTAGACCAAATTTCACTCTAGTCCCTTAAGCTTAAAGTGCATTTGTTGTCCAATAATCTTAACACCATTATTCTAATTTAATGGTAAATATTAACTCAACAAATTTAAATAATGAAACATTATAAGACTTGAAACATTTTTAGTTTGACAACATTAGTTTGCACTTTATAAACTTATTTAAAGACTAATCTAAAACTTGATGTAAAGTTACACGCATGTTTCATTCAATAAAAAAACTTAGACAAGAGTCCGAACTCGAAGTGAAATGGCATGTCTCCCTTCATACAGTACATATCCGTTTCTTCGTCTTTCTTCTGAATCTAGTCAGCTAAATGAAGTTCACTCCACAAGATGGATGTAGCTGACTATAAACACACCAAAAAGATTCAAGTGCAAACTAGATTGGCTTTAGCAGCCAGCCATGATCAACTGACTAATTGAGCATCAAGCCTCAAATGAATCATTACTCAATAAACCCCTAAACGGTCTTGGCAGATTACAGTTTTACCAAGTGTGGATATTTGATATAGGATTTAAGAATGAGCAATCAAAATCAAAACAGAATGAAGAATCAGGAGTTTATGTGCTTCAAATGTTTAACCTTCTCAAAATCTGGAGCATGGAAGTTTTTTTCCACCTCCCAAGCCATTTGTGACATACCATTGAATGTTGACTTGGCACCTTTTTCATCATTGACTTCTCTGGGAAAAGGAATGCGGACTTCAAACACGCCTTTCTCGGGGGCGCTGAGACGCATGTCGAAGCCAAGACGGTCAACCCATATCATCTTTGCCTCTGAGACCTTGTGAGGCAAATGGAAAGACAATTCAGTTAGTTTGGTGATCACCAATCATCTTCTAAATCATGAAAATGATTTAAATTTCCTATGCATACTCTCCTCAGACTCCAGCAGACATTTGGTTTGCAAAATGAAATGAAATGAAATGAAGAAAAAAAATAAAATAGAACAAATAATTTTGTAAATGAAAAAAAAATCTCTTGTGCCACTGAATAAAAAAGGCAATATAAAATGATGGTTAATATCAATGTATATTGCGTAATGTAAATTTATATAAAGTCACATCATTCATAAGACATTAGAATTCTGTACAATGCAAGGAATTAAATAATAATGACATATAAATATTGCATATCTCATTTTCTGTATACCGAAAAATGATCCTTTTTCTTGCAAATTAATCAAATGGACTGCAAAGTTCATTTCTATGCAGATCTTTCACAAAACAATCCCAAGTATAGGTGTGCCATTAAAGTCAATATACAGCATGGTAAAAATAATAAGACGTTTCTGTGGGAGGTAAAGAATGTCAATAAACAGTGTTTAGATCAGTGATATGGGGGCAATTGCTAAACTTGGTAGGTTTCAAGATAAATTTCAATACCCAAGTAAACACGTATATAAGTTTCAGAGCTAACCAGAAAATCCAAATCAACATATACATTGCAAAAGCGAGTAATATCTTCCATGTTGTTGGTGTTAACTTCATCTACTAACTTCTCTGCGCAATCTCGAAGAGGATCGGGTTGAGCATTTTTATAATCTGAAGATGTCACCCATTCGCCATCCTGGAAAACATAAACGCAAGATTTTGTGTCAGACAAGAACCAAACTCTCAATACTAATGAAAAATACAGCAACATAAAATAGCATACTGGAATCTAAGAAAACAACCATTATCAAAACAAGAGTAAATATAAAAACTGTCACACCTCCTGGAAGTCTTCCATCTGCAGGACCTTCTCTACAGCAACAATGTAAACCAAATCTTCATTGACTTCTTCGCCAAACCTCTTTCTCCATAACGAAATAAGACGCTGCATAATTAAGTCAAAAACAATATGACTAAAGGATCAAATAGACCAAAATTGAACACTAGTGAATCGTTCCTGTAACCCAACAGCGCCAAAGAAAACTGCATTGTAGTAAATTATTAACAAACAAGCTAGGGTGATACACAACATATGGTCGAGTTTAGCAAATTAGTTCAGCCGCTTGAGTCTGAGATAAAGAACATATTATACTAGACTAAAGCAGTAAGCTAGTAACAACGAATTATAGAAATCAAAACAAAGATTAAGTACAGACAACGTGAACAATACTGCTGATATCCATATGTATCTTTCAAGTTAACAGATGCCGAATCCATTTGAAATATAAGTTTCTCATCGATGAAAATGACCTACCTTCATCAGGACTCTATCCTCTGGTTTGTTAAGGGTCCCTTGAAGTGTACACTGGGGAGTCCGTAACCCAGACTGTGTTAGCTGATTAACAGAACAAGAAATTCGTCACAATGCAATTCATAAAAACTAACATGACGCGCGCGCGCGCGCGCGCATATATTTATTTATAGAGAGAGAGAGAGAAGAACGCACCTGAACATGAAGAGTAGCCCTCGGGCCAAGAGAGAAGTGCTTATTGATAGCGTTAAAGGCCAATACAGGAGTCCCTTCCGGGTCAACGGCGAAGCGCACGCCGATGCCTAGGGGCCAACCCTCTTGATTCAAGGTAGAAAGAGTACCTACAGTGGCCAACTCCATTATAGTCCTTGAAACTTCAGCAGGAAACGGTTTATGACCCCTCAATTCCAGCTGGGATGGCTCTGATAAAGTCGAAAGCGAGCATTTCAAAGTCTTAAATGAAGAATTACGAAACCATACCCGTTTTAGAGAATTGAATGCACCAATCTGGGTTTCTTTTAAGGGTTTTAAGGGAGTGACTGAAGGTGCCAAATGCGTCGCAAGAAATTGCGTCTGAAGCAGCATCTGCGGAAAGCTGAAACCGTTTCAGGAAAAAGAAAATTGGATTTATCAGTATGAATTCGAGAAATGATTCGATAAACGGAGAAAATCCAGTTTAGTATAGTTTTTGAATGAGCAGTGATGACAGAGATGAACAACGACAAAGATGACGATGACGAAATACGATTTGACGAGAAGCAATTGGACAAAAGGTAAAGGGCTTTGAACAAGTTGGTAGTTGGATAAAACGACACTACTATTTGATGTCGTTTTACCTGTGTGAAAAAAGAAAATTCCAAGTAGCTGCCGCTTTCATTCTCATCGTCGCCGATAGAAATGGAGGCGGCAACGGCAACAATTTCTCCTTCCAACCTCTCATCCTTTTCCCGCCAAATTAGTTTCCAGCATGTACGGTTTGCGCAATCCAGAGGTGAGAGCAAATACGCAACGTAATTTGTTGGATTTATCGAAAAGTGAATTGAACAAAATTCAACCTTTGGTTTTTTCTTTGTAGGTTTGAGATTGTTCAGAAATGGACTTCCACTACCATCTGCTTGCGGTGTAACTCTCGCTCTATCTAAAAGTAACGAGGAGTATGTGTCTCCTTGGGAAGATAAGCCCTTCGAAATTCTTCCAAGTGGTAGGAAGGCTTACTTGGATGAACAAGATGTGGTGTCGTTTCTCGATCCTCCTAAGGAGTTGATTCCTTTAGACCCAGCTTCTTACAATCCTGCTGTGTATCTTTGGTCAGTTTGCTTAAGTTTTTTTTCCATTGGTTGTTATTTTTTCCCCCTTTACATGAGTTGCTTTATGTTTAAAGAATCTTTTTTTTTTTCGGTTTTCGTTTGCTTATGATAAAATTTTTTCTTGCTTGTTAATGACATTATCTCTGGCTTCGTTTCTCTAAATACAGAAGCTTGACTGAACAAAGCCATGAGAGTTATCTGAGGCTTTCTTCATTTACAATACAGCATAGTTTATGTTACCCTTCTACGGATGCGTAGGTGACTTGTTCACTTGCTTAATATTAGATGAACATGGCTCACTCATGGACATTTAAACAGTATAAATAGAGATCACAAGATGTGTGCTTTATCATTCGGTTTCATCAATGAGTTAAGTATGTGAGTATCACTTCAAAAGAGATCATGTTAATGCCAGTTCACTGAACTGAAATAGACATTTATTTGCTTAGCTTGATTCATCTACTCCTTGTAAGTCACAGGATTTTTGTGTAGCTATCTTACTGGTTTAGTAATATGGTATCTTTAGCAGTTTTAAAATCTAAAGAAACTGTTCTCCTTGTGACATATTCTCTTACCAGCTGCATTGTATGTTCAGGAAAAAAATTGAAGATATTCCTGAGGAAAGGCGTCGTCAACTGCTGCTTTTGTTAGAACCTAGGTCTCTCTATCACTTCTATGTAATTTTTTATGTAGTTGGAGTGAGAATGAATTATATACATTGTATTAGTCTTTTGTATGTTAAATTGATATCCTTGGTAGATTTATGCAGACTTATATCAAGGGCTTGGCAAATAGCTGGAACTCGATATGCAGATTCCAAGTTAGCAAAGAAAAGTGCATCAACATTAATATCTGATGAAAATGGTGTGATGCTTGAATACTTTAACTGCCGTTCAAGTGGAGGTTAGTTAAAATTCATATGCGGATGTTGGTATTTAGTCATAATGAAGTTGAATAGACTGCATTCTGTTGGCTAATACATTATTGATTTCAGAGGGAGTATTCTAAAGTGTGCATATAGTAAGTTCCCATGAAAGGACCAGTAACCAATGGGATAGTGTTCTTGTTTGCTAATGCTAATGGATTGTACAACTAAATCAGGATCAAAATGTCTTTCCTTCTCTTTGGTCACAACACAAGCAGTGTCTTCTGGCTGGAAAAAGTGTTTTCCAATTTGATATGACTGGCATCATAAGTTCCTTATATTCAAATGTTCAATTTTTCAATCGACTTCTTTGATCTGTGTTCTTTGGTATCTCCCTCTAAAATCGCATATTGTACTCCAAAGGGTCTTTTTTCGTATGAATATATTTGTCATAGTTTCAAGAGTATTCTCCTTTTGCTTGCATGCATTAAACTTCCTGGATCAAACCTTCTTGAACAGGGCCAATGCTAATTTCCTGGATCAAATTCTTCAAAAAGGTAATTTCAGTGTTCCCTTTATGCTTTCCACTCTTGTAAGCATATTTGAAAGGGCTTGGTTTATTCTTTGCTCCTGTTTTAGGTTATATTTTCATGCAAGGATGGGAAGGCCTATGGACGGCTCATTGGTAAAATTCTTTTCATGCTTGTCTGGAAAATGCATACATGTGCTTGCACAATTACTAATTATAGTGAAGATATATTTGTCTCTGTTAAAACATACATTGCTTCTTTACTTGTATCTTACTCACTAACCCTATCTTAGAAAATATTTATAATAAATGCAAAGACATCTCCACATCCTTGCTAGTGACATTTTTTTATGGATATTGGAACAATCCAGGTGGACCAGCTTTGGCCACATTTGCTAATTCTTTTGCTCCTTTGTATTTCACGGTGAGACAAGTCAAGGAAGTGATGTCAACTGAGCAGCCCTGTGATTTAGCATATGAATTTGGAGATGGGCTATATGATATGAAAGAACTCCCACAAGGCTTTCCAAGACCAGGTCAGGGTGCATTTTATTTGTTCATACATGCGTTATTAATCATAATATTTATGCTATCTAATATCCAAAGTATTCTTTATCTATTAATCCTCATGAACAAGTATTCTTATCATTGTATTACGACTATCCTGATTATACATTGCTGTACATGGAGCCATCAATATCATAATATTGATGTGTAGATTTTTTTTCCCTTTTTGGGCCAAGGCTGTTTACCACTCCGGTCCTTATTATAATTCCCATGTAGAAGAAATTTTTGGTCCTAAATTTAAGTTCCTTGAAGTGTTATTAATGACTATTTCTCAATTGTACCCCATTTAATTCTCATTGGAAAGAAAGAAAGAGGAGAGAGATGTGAGAATGATTAGTAAATGTAGAGAGAGAGAATTTTAAGAAGGGTAAATTGAGAAAATACTATCAATTTAAGACATTTAATGACTTAATTGTTATTCTTTAGTATGTGAGAATTAGTTGAAAGGGGCTTATAATAGGGATCATTGTGGTTGATGTTAAAAAAACCCACTTCGTTGAAGAAAATTTCTTTGTGATAGATCCAAGTCTTATATCTGTATAGTGTGTTCGTGGCATTATTTCCTTATAGGCTCTTTTCTAATTTTATTGTGCTTCTTCAGGGTTCTTTTTCTTACGATATACCAGATAAGTGAGTGTTCACGTCATTGACTTTGTATTTGCAGTTAAACATCCTTACCCTTTCAATGATGAAGTTGTGATATATGTCCGCCATCTAGGACCAGGGGTTTCAGTAGGGCAAGCATGGCAAGAAGGGAACAAGCTGGAGCAAATACCGCAAAAATTATGTGGTGAGATTTTAATGGTGAAGAATTACACTTCCTGATGACAGGATCACTGCAAAAAGTTACTGAGCTTCCCTTCCCCTGGAGAAAAATTGGAATCTTATTCTGTAAACATGCATAAAATATTTTAAATCCTGAAGTCACTAGACAGTGGCATGTCTGAGGCATTATTTTGTAAGCATGACGAAGCTTTCTTTCTAATTAAACTTTAGCTAGAGAATATGACTCCAAGTGAGTTGTATATAGGTAGTTGAGGCTAGTGTTGCACGAGCAATATTATCATGTTGAATTTTCTGTACTACTGTCTTTGCTGCAAAATCATAATTACAAGGTTCATGTTATTTTTCAACCTTGGCAACTTGTAGCCCCGTTTTTAGTTATAAGAGTTAAATTAGGAGTTAAGTTTATTTTTAAATATAAGATCTGAATCCACTCTCTTAAAATTATAATTTCCCCTCATTGTATCCCTATATGCTTATTAGGGTATCTATTAAGATAATTCAAATGCATATAATTAAATTGGATATTTTAAGAAAACTAATACTCAATTGTTATAATTAACTAATTTATTTAATTTTTTAATCTATTTAAATTAATTTAGTAGATCTTATAATTAGTAAGAGAGGTAGTAGGCACCATTGATTCCTTCTCAGTGTAAAATTAAAATTGTGTTTCAACTCATCTGAATATTACATAAATTTACCCATAATGATAATATTGAAAGCAAAAGGTTGCAATCAAATTTCATTCTATCTATTTCATAGTAACTATTAAACAAGGGTCAAGAGCTTGGTTGATTTATTGATTACAACCCCAAGTCATATCTCTGGCAAATTCACATCTCCAAAATCTTCAAAATTCTAAGAAATGATATAAGGTGCCTCAAAAGAGTGAGTTTAGGTGCCTGCAAGTGTGAGATCTATGTATACCAATTTTGAAGCGACCACGGGACAACCAGAGTGAACTCAGTTTATCCCCTTCATTAATTATGACATGTTTCTAATTGACCGCATTCTGAGTAGACAAGAAATCTTATCCCAGGGCATGAACAGGAATAGTAGTTGCCAATGATTCCATACAAGATAAATCACATTGAAAGGAGAAATATGTATTAGGGATGCGTATGTCACCAATTAGGTCTACCGATAGCAGAAACCATGTGGAGCGAGCAAGTCCGCACGGGCATTTGTTTCTAGGTATGGATCTTATAGTCGCCTGAGAATGTCCCTCATTGTGGGTCTCATGTATGGATCCTCCTCGGTGCATCTCAGAGCCACCAAAAGCACATCAATAACTTGTTCATATAAAAATGGATTCACAACTTCCTCTGCAAGGCTTGAATCAACAATTGTATTAATGTCTCCTGTTTCCCTCCATCGAGTTCTGACCCAAATTGCTATCTCTGTTCCATTCATAAATGATGGATCTACTACCTTCTTTCTAGTTATCAACTGAAGCAAAACTACCCCATAACTGTAGACGTCAGATTCCCTGGTATTTGCTGTTGTATATGCATTTTTGGTCAGAAGCATTTGAAAATGGAAAAGAAAGTGAACATAAAGATTGACAGTACGAGTAAACGATGTACCTTGTGTAATATATCCTAGTGTGCCTGGAACTGATGGAGATGGTGCGGTGGAAGACCAATCGAAAAACTGGGCAAAACCGAAATCAGCAATTAGAGGCTCCATATCAGAATCTAGAAGTATATTTCTTGGTTTGATGGCACCATGCACAATGGCAGGATGAAAATCATAATGAAGATAGGCCAATCCATGAGCAATTCCAGTGGCTATCTTATAACGGACATCCCATTTCAGGGATGGCGGTGGATTCTTTTCATGCAAAACATCATGAAGATTTCCATTTGGCACGTACTCGTACCAGATTATACCATAGTGTTCTCTGTGCATATGCTCTAGCATTCTGACTATATTTCGGTGCCTGATCTTTTCAAGGATTTCAATTTCTCTAACCACGCTTGAGATATTGCCTTTGTTCCCCGCAAATGTAACCTTCCTTTCAGCACAAACTCGGCCTGAATGTAGTTTTACTTTAGAAACAACTCCACGAGTTCTTCTGAAAATCATGTTCAGATTATTTGGATTTGCAGCAGCCTCCAACATCACTTTGTAAGGAACTGAGGAAGAACCTTCATTGGCACGGATCTCTCCTTCCTCCTTGGAAATTGCAATTTATTATATAGGGAGCTTTTAACATAAAAGGAAAGAATGATAGCAACTAAAAATGTAAAGGATGCTCAATGAAGAGCATGAACAAGTATAGAAAGAGAGAACATTTATTCGACTGTGGGTTCTGATATCAAAAGAAAATGCTATTAACCTATCAAAACTACTATAGCACAAATATCAAAGCACACACAGATATATATATACACGTGCAGAGTAGGTATATCATGAGGGAAAGATTCTATAAAAGAAGGATAACAACCAGCACAGGTATCACAAAGATCTCACGCCTTTCAGGCTCACCATATTCATTTGAATCTTGCAAGGCCTATAACCTATCAAAGAGTAAATCAGGTGTTGCAAAAATTATTTCCTACAAAATTATTCCACATCTACAATCACTGAAAATCAGGATATTGGTGAATATATGTTAACGAGCACATGCATAATAGATACACATTGTAAACACAAGAAAGAAAAAAAGAAACCATCAAAACAACTGTTTTAATGGTAGTATTGTGGGCTAAACCAAATTACCTGAAAGAGATTAGAGGCCCCAGCAGTACTGAGGAAAACCCCCAAATGAAATTGAGCTCCGTCACGCCGAACAAAAATACCTGTACAGGTCAGACAACACACAAGTCTCATTCTCCTTCCAACAACTCTGAACCATCGTGATTCATGATTCCTGATTCATGACAATATTAGGTGTCATGATTAATGGTAACGGAAAGGAAGCATGATTATTTTTATGATTTCCTTATTTCTGCCTAGTTTTGCCATGAAAATTACATTAAGCACTCGGGTGAGATGTGATGTCAATTAAACAATACTTCATAGATACCTGATATGATAACTAGTAGCAATCTTAAAGTAAAAGGGGTGGAGATACTGGAAGGAAGGAGATGTAGAAGAAACGAGGTTGACAATTAAGAAGCCAAGAGATTCAAATCTACAAATGTTTTTATTGCAAGAATGACTTCATGGATGATAGTAAAACTTGTCATTGTCTATCACACAAATCTTACCTGGATCTGTGGGTGTTTCAAAGAATTCAACAACACTAACATTTTCAGTCTCTTTCTAGGGTCTTTTTGAGTACATATTAAAGCCACCAAAAGCACTTTGATTGCTTGCGCCATTACGTTCAAATCTGAAAGCTCCCTTGCAATGCTTGAATCAACAATCTCTTCAAGTTCTCTTGTTCTCCTCCATACAGATTTAAACCAACCTACTAAAGAGGTTTTCTCCTCCATAAATGAGGAATCTAATACTTTCTTTCCCGTTATCAGCTCAAGCAAAACTACCCCATAACCATATATGTCAAGCTCACTGCTCGGCACTATTGCATATGCAATCTCTGTCAAGACGAAGTTAACAATTTAAATGGTAAGAAAAATTTTACTTCCGGCCTATGCATATATGTTTTATGGGATTATGCAACTAGTAATTGCTCAAGTTGGACAAAAATATCTACCCTCTTCCATCTACACACTTGCCTTTCCTACTGATTCATCATTTGTGTATATATGTTATTGTAGGCTGAAATCGGTTTGAATTTTATTAAATATGTGGGACATAGAAAATTAATCGATGAAGTGAAAAACAAGAGCAAGTACCAAGTGCCATAAACCCAGGTGTACCTAGATGATATGTTGTCCGCATACGCCCACTAGCAGAGGACTGATTCAAGGCAATGGAAATACCAAAATCAGTAATACAAGGTTGCATATCAGAATCAAGTAGTATATTCTTTGGTTTTATGTCTCGATGCAATATGGGAGGATCACAATCATGATGGAGATATGCCAATCCTCTTGCAACTCCAATAGCAATCTTATAGCGGACATTCCATGCTAAGGATGGTTGTGGATTGTGTTCATGCAAAACGTCATGAAGACTACCCTTTTCCTTGTACTTGCTGATGGTTAGACCATATTCCTCACCAATCCAGAAGCCTAGGCATCTGGCCACATTTTGATGCCTAATCTTCCTAGTCATTTCGATTTCCTTGATCATGTTTGCTTTCCTCCTATTGCTCCGTCCAAATTTAACCTTCTTAACAGCAAAAACTCCAAAATCAAGTTCGGCTTTATAGACAATTCCATGCCCTCCTTGGCCAATTATATATTGATCATGCAGATTCTCTGTAGCATGTAGTATATCAATAATTCTAAAATCTACTTCATCATTTGAATACAGAACCTCTCGCTCTTCATAATCAGAATTCACCACCAGCACAGATCTTAGACCAAACTCACGGATGTAATTTTGTTCTTGATAATAAGTAACAACTTCCTCATCCTCCTTAGATGTATGGCCATCCTTAGATGTTTGGCCATAGTAGCGGTCATAAATTAGTAGTATTCCTGACAGACAGATGACAAACCCCACGAATCCCAGTGCTATAAATAAAATTGAACGTCTACTGCCTTTGTGGTCAGTTGATTCAGAGTCACATGGCTTTAAAAGGCTAGTTTTTCGGCAACTCAAGCCATCTGAAGTCAAACAACGGACACACAGGCCAGGATTTCCGAAGAAAGATGATGGAGATAAATTCAGTTGTCGCATTCTCCATTCTGGTAAAGGACCAACAAAAGAGTTATATTGACTTCTGTTAATGAAGAAAGTTCACCAAGAACATGTATGCTCCCCGTCAAATTGTTCAGGGATATATCCACTCTTTGCAGCTTTTGCAAATTCCCAATTTCTAAGGGAATCTCACCTGTTAATTTATTAGCACTCAGATTCAACTCATATAAGAGATTCTGCAATGATCCAATTGATGTAGGAATTTTCCCCACAAACATATTTCCTCCAAGTTGTAGCTCAAGAAGCTGGTCATATTCAGATAAGAAAGATGGTATATCCCCGCTAAAACGATTCTCCCTTAAAACTAATGTGGTTAACCCTGTCCAGCTCCTCATGCTTGATGGGAATGAACCATTAAGAAAATTGAATCCCACATCAAATGCCAACATTTTGGTACAGTATGACAGCTGCAGTGGCAATGGACCTTCGAGGTTGTTGCAAGCAAGACTCAGAGCTTGAAGGTTCACAAGATTTCCTAGCTCTACGGGTATAATCCCTGTAATGTTATTCCTGGACAAAATTAGTGCTGAGACTGGTGCAGTTTCCCAAACTTGATGGAATTACTCCACTGATGTTGTTTTTGCTCATGTCCATGTATATGAGATTATGATTAGCATCAAATTCAGGAAGAGACCCAGAAAAATTATTTTCATTGAGAACCAACCTCCCAAGAGTTGCACATCTTCCCAAATCTTGAGGTATGCCCCCTTGAAGTTGATTAAGACCTAAACTCAGTGAGTGCAGTTGCTTTCCAAAGCAAAGTTTTGGAGGGATCTCACCGATAAACTTGTTATTCATCAAGTCTAACTTCACTAAACTGCTATTGATTCCCAAGTTTTGAGGAATTGATCCAGACAATTGATTGTCAAACAATGAGATATTTTTCAGATGGTTGAGCTCTGTCATCTCTGAAGGCAATTTCCCTGAAAGGCTATTATCGTGAAGAAGGACATGCTTAAGATTTTGAATCGTCCAAATGGAAAGTGGAATTTCACCCGTTAAATGGTTGGAGTATAGTTCAAGGTCCTCCAATTTACTCAATCCTCCCAATTCATTCGGAATTGTTCCTCCCAGTTGATTGGAGTATAGATGTAACTTCTTCAAGGATTTGCAGTTGCCAATTTCTGGAGGTATATTTCCAGACAAATGGTTCTCAGGAAGGCGAAGAATTGCAATCTTTAGTAATAATCATGGATAATGGAATGCTTCCAACTAAGTTGCTCTTCACGGCAGCAAGTTCTACTAAATTGCTACAATTCCCCAAGCTTGAGGGAATGCCTCCACTAAATACATTGAATGACAGATCCAAAATAAACAGCTTGCCACAACTTCCAGAGCCAAGAGGGATGGTACCACTAAGGCTATTGGTTTTGACATCTAAATAAACAAGATTCTTCAGATTGTGCAGACTCTGAGGCAAAATCTGTCAATATGTTATCATTCACAAATAATGCCTCTAGTTTACTGCAGTTACCTATGGAAGAGGGAATTGTTCCTGACAACTGATTGTTAGATAGATGCAGCTTCAACAATTCAGTTCTGTTCCCGATATTGGATGGGATGGGACTACTTAGATTGTTATTGTGAAGATCAATCACTTCTAGTTCGGGAATTTGAAACAATAACTCAGGAACTTCACCATAGATCAGATTAGAAGAAACACGTACATACTTCAGTTTTCGCAACTTTTTCAATGAATATGGTATGCTTCCACTGAAGTAGTTATCAGAAAGGTCAATATACTCAAGCAGACTACAATTTCCCAACTCTAGAGGTATTGTTCCTGAGAAACCATTTGCAACCAACACAAGGTTCTGCAAATGAGTCAACTGTCCAATTTCTGGTCCGAGTTGACCAAAAATACTGTAAGTAGTGAGGTTTAGGGAGATCACCTTGCCATACTGGTCACATTGTATTCCTGTCCATAAGCAAGGGGCGGAATCAGATGAATTCCAGCTTGAATTTAAGGAAGGAGGCACAGAAGTCCAATGACTGAAAAGAGACAAAAGAGTTAACCCATCTGAACTCAAGGCAGAAGCGGTGTATAAAGGAGCAGACAAGCATATGGTCAATAATAATAATAATTGGAGTATCATAGCAAAATGGGAACTCTCTTACTGGAGAAGAAAAGGGCTGAAGGGGGAATAATAAAGAGGACTTAACCTGCACACTATCGATCACATTCAGCACTTAATTTTCTAGTTCTTTCGTAGATGCTACCTCAACTTACCATTCTAGCTACCTACGAAAGTGCTGAGTTTTAGCGCGTGGTAGTAGTCTCAATCATTACGTTTCAAAGGCGGAGGGGAGGGGACGGTAGCAGAGTGTAAGGGAGGGGTTTGATTTAGGAAGGAAGGTTAGAGTAATTAATTAAAAGTTAATAAATATATTATTACTTTTTATTTAAATTTTTTATTTTTTTATTTTATAATATTAATTTAAATGTGAATTATTATTTTTTAAATTTTAAATCTCAAAGACATATTATGTTATCTATATATGATTTTTTATAATTGTAAGACATGTGCCTAAAAAAATACACAATACTCTTGAAATTATAAAATATAAATGAACAAAAATTTAACAAAGTGAATAATGCACCCAACTAGCAAAAAAAAAAAACATGAGCCCAATCTCTTGTTTTAGCACAACGTGATGGGAGCAGAGAGAAAAAAGATCTTATTGTTAAGAGTAAAATTATAGTATTAGAAAAATAAAATAGACAATTTAATCAACATAGAAACAAATTATCTCCCCTCTCCAAAAACAAATTTTACTTTTAGAGGTAAGAAGAGAGAGTGAAGGAGTGAGGAAAAACAAAAAATATTCATTCCATCCCCCAATACAAAAATCCGCAACCAAACCTATTCAGTCCTTCTCTATTTTCTTCTCCAAAAATCCTTAACTTCAAAAAATTTGTTTGGTTCAAACAAAATAAGGAAAGATATGGGAGGGCATGTGAGATTATAAATTTGATTAGATTAAAAGTTATGGAAGAATGAGGAAAAGGAAGTTTTTTATTTAGTTTAGAAGAATAGAAGAGAGAAACTAATTGGCAACTAATAAATATATTATTATTTTTTTATTTAATTTTTTATAATATTTATATTAAAATTATTATTTTTTAAAATATAAATATTAGAAAACCTATTATATCATTTATATATGATAAAAATATTTTATATGCATTTTAAAGTATAATTTAATTAATTTTAATGAAATATCCCATCATTTTAATATGTTTTTTAATATTTTATAAAATTAAAAAAATTAGAAAATGTAAAAAATTAATATTTTGTCATTAATTTTGTAGTTATAAGATATATAAATATATTTATAACATATCCATACTATTTTTTGACTACATATTTATGTTAAAATATATATTTTTATATTAATTTTATACAAATTTATACAGAAAAAATAATATTTATAATCTAGATAATATTTCTAAAATATGTGATAAAATTAAAATTAGAAAATATGATACAATTTTAAAATTCTATCTCTAATTTCTATAATTATAAGATATATATAATATTAATATATAAATATATATTAGTATATATATTATATTGAGTGAAAGATTGAAGGTATAAGCTGGAAAGATAAAAGCCTTTTTTATATAGGATTTTAAAAATAGGTTTATAAAAAAAAAAGGATTTTTGGGTAGTTTATAGAAAAAGATTTTTGGAGAAAAGTTTATGGAAAAAAGTGGTTTTGAATAAATGAGTATTTGGATAGTTATTTTCAAAAGTACTTTTATTATTGATAAATTACAAAAAATGGTATAAGTATTAAATGGGGAGAGATAAGATATAAATGGGAAGAAAGTGTAAGAAAAAATATGAGAGATGAGATAAGATATAGAAAAATAGGGGTAATATAGTAATTGGTTAGTTCATAAACTCTTTTATTTTTACTGTTTTATAAGCTACTCTGATCAACTTATCTGAAACCTTAATTTTAAACTATAATTTAGTTCAAAAGCTCGTTTGAACAAATATGACTATTTGTTTAAAAATTTCTTTAAACTAAAGTTTGAGCCATAAGCTATTTTAAAACTACAGTTTTGATACATTCCAAACAGGCCCAAAGTATGTGTTCGGATTTGTTCCAAAACTATGTTTTAAATTTAGGTTTGAATAAAACTTAGATTTAGAAAATTTTTAAAATAAATAGCTATATTTGTTCAAAAAGACTTTTGGATTAAACTATAGTTTAAAACCAAAGTTTCAGATAAATTGGTCAAAGTATCTTATAGAATAATAAAAGAGCTTATAGATTAATTAATTACTATATTATCTTTACTTTTTCTTACACTATATTTCATCTCTCTTCTACACTCTATCTCCTCTCTCCTTTCTTCTCTACACCATCTTTTATCTCTCTTTTCTTTTCTACACTATACTGCAATTGTATTCTGGCAACAAGGCTTGTATTCTAGTTTATATGGGAGGATAAACTAGGATAAATCATAGATATAGTGGTATAATATTTTATTTCATTTGATTTTTTAACTCACAGAAAAGCTAATAATAATAATTAATAAGACCTAACTAAATGGGCTTGGGTTATAAATTAATAATTAAAATTATCAATTAACGGAGTTAAATCTGTTATAAGGGAATAATCTCTTACAATATATTAAATCAAAATTTAAATTATTATATTTAATATCCAGTCGTGCGCCTTGATAGGATTACGCTCAATGCTTCTCTTTGCACCCCATCTGTGTGATTGAGAAATATTTATATATTTTAAAAATATTATATCATCTAAATTCTATCTAATTAAAATATAATAAATTAATTGATAACTAATCTAAAAAAATTCACAATTTATTTTATTTTTAAGAATATAAATAATTTATTTTTTAAAACAATAAAAACTCATCCGAATCAAAGTAAAAGGGTTATTTAAAAAACAAAATAAATTTTTAAGTATTTTATACGAGTTATTGGCTAATTATAATTAAAATATATTAAATTATTATATTTTAATTAGATAGAATTTAAATAATATGATTCTCTTAGAATATATAAATATTTCTTCCATAGGAGACTAACTTTGATAGATGAGGCATATAAAAAGCCTTTATGGTTTTTGGGGGTAAAAATACTAGGTCTCTAATCTTTAATAAGTGATATATTCAATTAATTTAATTATATTAAGGAAATTAATTAAATTAGTTAATATAATATATTTTTTTTAAAATATTTTAATTATCTTCTTTAATTCTCTCTCCCTTTACCTCTTATTTGATTATTGTTCGTAAAAAAAGTATTAATAGAAGTAATTTAAAAAAATTAATAAATATAAAAAATAAATTTTATATAAAAATTAAGATTAGTTATTTAATTAAATTATATATTAAGTATATAAGGAGTACTGCCTTTCTAGTTTTTGCATTCATCCTTTGGCCCCTTTATGAGTCAAAATTAGTATTATCATTTAGCATCTTAAATTCATGACGGCATATATATATTATCAGTTATCCCTTTTTCTTATCCAAATCTAATTGCTGCCTCAAACAATTCCCTCATTACTATAAAATCTGAACAGATTAGTTAGGACTTTTGATTAGGGTTGTGTAAATATTTCCATTTCAAGTTATTCTGATCTAGTCTCAGGCAATTTGAGACAAGTTTGTCCCATCCTGTGAAGGGTCAGGATGGAATTACTCGAGACGGGATGAGACGGGGTTCAGTCTAGCTCTTAGAATTCTCATCGTCTCAAATATTTTTTTTAAAAAAAATAAAAAATATTTTTATTTTATTTATTTTTTTTATAAAAATAGAAATAGAAAATAGTATTAGTTATATCATATTATTTATTAGATAATTATATTTTTCTCTTCTTTATATATATTTATTTCTTTACAGATGAAGTAGTAAATTCAATTGGTGAAGTGAAAAACTTGAAAAAGTAATAGTATTTGTAGTATAATTAAAATTAGTTATTATTTTAAGTTGGTAATTATAATAAAGAGAATTTAATTTCTTTTATTATTTTCTGTGTTCTGATTATATGTTACTAATAGATAGGATATAGATAAAATATCTAATAATTAATTTTTTAAAAAAATAAGGTTTGGGAATTCTTAAATGGGATCGGGACATACATGAAATGGGATTGCGTCTTATGTTCTATCTCAGGACGAGTTCTCACCCCTACTTTTGATGTTAGCAAAATAAAGTATTTAATTATGTCCAGGTTTGATCATTATATCGTTTCTTATTTCAAATTTATGAGGGCAACATATTTAATTAAGGGTTATTAATTACTTAGAATTATTTTATATTTTGAAAAAAGGGTAGTAATGTTGAGATTTGTCATATTCTAGATTACTTGGGAAACATTAAATATGTTGACATGAAAAGGATTGTTTTCCCAACACAGGTTAAGGTTAAGGTTAAGGGGTATTGCAATATATGATTCATATAATTTAGATTTATAAGCAAGTGATAGCTTAAATATTTGTTGGCCTATTTTTTTGTTAAAATATTGTTATACACTAAATGCGAATATCTTTTCTATTAAAAATTTAAATTTAAATTTATTATATTATAAGAGATAAATTATTTTTACTAAATTTAACTCCTGTTAGTACGGTATAAGCCTGTTTGATTTATTTTATTGCTTTGGTTTGTTGGGTTTTTTTTTGTATATTTTTCTTTGCACAGGCTGGTGTATTATGTATTAGTCTCACTATCTTGTAAAAGGCCAATGGTTGTTATGAATCATTTTACTTATATTTTGAATAAAATTGTCCATCTAAAAGAAAAAGTAAAAGATGATGTATGATATGCTTCTCAAATTTAGGATTAAATCATTTAATAAAACATCAATGTTTGTATATGGCTTAGTAGTTCCATACCTTTATAAGCAAAAGCATACAAGTAATTGGAAAAGCATAAGCACATTTTGAAGCTAAACAATGTTGGCTACATATGAACGTCAATTCTCAAACAATTCTTTTAATTAATTAAAATTAGTAAATACTAACTTTCACTTAAAAACAAATTTCATGCCACAATGTAGTCCATAGGCAATTCTCAAGCAACTTTAGAACAAGTGTTTTGTAAAGATAAATCTGCTAGATATATTAATTATCATGTCTTAGCTTTTCGTAGCTGCAACACAAACAAGAATCTGAAGACAAGTGATAATGACATATCCTCATGATGATGAAACCTGACATTATATAATTCTTAATTTCTTTGGCAGCCTCCATGAGTAGAAGTCCATTTTTCTCCACACCCATAGCAAAACTCACAGCGGCACCTGCAAAATCCAAGTTATTCCATTCACCAATGCATCCATCTCAAGATGAATTACACAATCTCATCATGCCAACCATATTCCTCTTTCACTTCTTACAACAACATCAAAACAAAAACTAACAATAACAAGTTGAAGTCTATGAGTAACATCACGAATAGCATCACAATATTCTTTCACTACTTACATAAGTTTGCTTACAGACTTTGATTCTTAATCGAATTTTTCGAAACAGTAAAGCCAGACAAAAGCTTCTTAGGAACAAATAGTGGAAGTATGATTACTTAAATTATGAAATAGCAGTAAGAAAACTGACCTGCAAGTGATGTGCAAGCATCCTTCTGTCTTCTCCACAAAGAACCTACAATTGGGACACCTTCTCCATTCCTTCTCTTTAGCAAGCTCTCTCACAATCAGATCTTGCCTCTCTCTCTCATTCTCATTCGGTGTCTGAAATTCCTCACATTCAACATCAGGATGCCAGGGCACATAACAATTTGCACAGAACAGTCTGTGGCAAACGGGACACTCTGCTTCCCTTATAGGTTGATGATCTTCTCCTTCTTCTTCATTATCAGCCAGCATCATAGCTGAACAATCCTTAAAGGGGCAGTAAAATTTAGGGGCTGCCAGAAACACAGCTTCACACAGAGCTTGATCCCACCTATCAAGCAAATCCTTGGGAAGCCATGGCCTACAAGCATCAAGCTCAACAATACTTTCACAGTCCAAACCAGGACAAGGAACTTCTGTTATGCTTTCCTGAATTTTTGTTGCCACTTGTTTTGTTACACAGTCAGAACAAAACAAATGGTTGCATCTCTGATTTCTGAACATCTGGGAAGCATCTATAGTTTCTGCACAGATTTCGCAGATGACTAGACAAGATTCACACGTTTCATTTGAGTGTTCCACGTCCTGTGTTTTTGGGGAAGGGCAAGTGTCAACCACTTTTAAAGGAGCAGAGGATGATGAAGATGAACTTAAAATCAGTAAAGAAGAAGAAGAAGATGATGATGATGATGAAGGATCATTTTTTTCTCTTTTAGAAGCGACAAAAGAGGAGTAAAGGGTCTCCTGAAACAGTAAGCGTTGGGCGTATTCATCATCCGTAAATGGGGCGTGATCATCTTCTTCATTTTCTGGAAACAGAGCTGAGAGAAGATCAGATGCAGGGTCTTGAGCCATTGGTGTGAAGAAGGCGAAGGGATTCAGCTTTACTTTGGGATTGTTGTAAATCTAAAGCGTTGCGTTGCTTTGGAAGTAACTTCTGTAAGAAGGATTGACCCATTATTTTCCAAAGTCCTGATGGGCCAAATTTTGTTGTTTTTTTAATAATAGCAAAATTATTTTCCAAAAGTATTAATATAAATGTTAAGTAATATTAATAGAATATACTCTAAGAAATCCATTAAGGATTCAGCTTCAAATTTTATTCATTGCATTGGGCTAATACCTAATAGTCATACATATAGGAGGAGAAACTAGCCTATAGTAATTTATTGCTGTCAATATAGAATCTGAAAATTAAATCATAGATATCAGATCATATTTAATCAGATTTTATTTCCCTAACTAGCAACAAATATAACAATAACAATAATATTCTAATTATTAAGACCCAATAAAATGGATTTGAGTTAAAGAATAGCTAACATTTAATATCCGATAGTATTTTAAAATTATCTTTAATAAAAAAATATTTTTTTATTAAAAAAATTCATTAGGAGGATTTAGATGCCTATGTTTAACCAAAAGAAAATCAAAACCTTGAGTTAATTTTTTAATTAATAATCATCATCTCTTTATCTCTTTTATTATTTATAATGATTTAAAATAATTTTTTATTTTGTAGAAATTATATAAGTATTATTTAGTCGATAACTTAACGATTAATCTTTTTAAAATATAGAGATTATTGAAATATATCCGTGTTTCTTCTAAATTTTTTTCCTATATGTACAACCTGATTAAATTTAAAATGATAATTTTAAAATGGACATATACTATTTAGTTTTTGAATTATGTGCTTAATAAAAATTTGAAATAATAGTTTTGAAAGTGCTGAAGTTTTAGCGTGTGGTACAAGTAGTGTCAATCATTACGTTTCAAACGCAGAGGGGAGGGAACGGTAGCAAACGGTAAGGGAGGTTTAATTTAGAAAAAGAGGGTAAAAAAAGTTAATTAAAAATTAATAAATATATTATTATTTTTATTTAATTTTTTTATTTTTTTATTTTTTAATATTAATATATATGTGAATTATTATTTTTTAAATTTTGAATTTTAAAAACATATTATGTTATTTATATATGATAGTTTTTTATAATTATAAGACATATAATAGTTTATCAAAGTATTAATACCTAGATAATACCCAATACTTTTAAAATTATAAAATATAAATTAACAAAAATTTAACAAGAATATGCAACGAGAAGCTTCATGCGACAGAGTGACAAGGGAGCGAATTGGCGCTAAAAGAGGAATATCATTATCAATGGAGAAGAAAACAGAGTTTTCACTTTCGATTTATGACTTCACTTGTTGTTGCGGATTTCATTCTCTTCAAAAAGAAAAAAGAAAAAAGATTGCTGTTGCGGATTAAGGGTGTGATTGGATTAGATTTTGGAGAATAGATTTTGGGAAGAATAGATTTTAGGAAAAAATAATTTTAAAAATTAGAAATATTTAGATTATTAGTACTAGAATCACTTTTCCATAGATAATTTACTAAAAATAACATAAATTAATATGATAATGATATAAAGAATAAATTTAATTTTAAATTTTTTTATTTAAATGATTATAAAATAATATATATACATATGTATTTGAGTAAAGTAAAAATTTATAATATTTACTTGTATTCTGATTTTTTTCCACTGAATATTTATCGTAAAAAAATATGAAAGATAATAATTTTTATTAACAAATTTATTTTTTTAAAAAAATTTTAAAATTTTAGATTTAAAAAAAATAGTATTTGTTTTTGTTTTTTTAAATAAAATTTAAATTATTAATTGTAAACGTGGCAGTGGGCTGCATGTGTTTTTGGTCCAAAAATTGAGAAGTTGTAGGGAGAGAGAGAAACCAAAAAGTTGTTGGAAATTGCTGCAGGGGCAATTATCATGGTTTCAGCCTCAGAATTAATTTTCAGAAAAAAATGATTATTTTACACTTATCTTCGATAACTATCATTTGAGATTAAAATTAATTCTCAAACTGAGATCCCAAACACACATTAAATAAATCTTTATCAATGTTTTTTATTTTTATTTGTGTTACTTCCTCTTTTCTTTTCTTTTTTTTAAAAGGCAATATCCTCTAACTATATAATTTAGAAATTAATTTTTTTATAAGATATAAATATCACTAAAATAAATTTTATATCTTTTTCATTTAGAGGGTAAGGGAGGTTTCCAAAGGAAGGGGGGGTTTGATTTAAGATTGGAGGGTAGGGGAGTAATTAAAAGTTAATAAATATGTTATTATTTTTTTATAACATTAATTTAAATGTAAATTATTTTTTTAATTTTCAATCTCAAAGACATATTATGTTATTTATATATGATATTTTTTTTATAATTATAAGACATATAATAGTTTATCAAAGTATTGATGCCTAGAAAATACACAATACTCTTGAAATTATAAAATATAAATTAACAAAAATTTAACAAAGTGAATAATGCCCCCAACTAGCAAAAAAAAAAAAAACATGAGCCCAATCTCTTGTTTTAGCACAACGTGATGGGAGCAGAGAGAAAAAAGATCTTATTGTTAAGAGTAAAATTATAGTATTAGAAAAATAAAATAGACAATTTAATCAACATAGAAACAAATTATCTCCCCTCTCCAAAAACAAATTTTACTTTTAGAGGTAAGAAGAGAGAGTGAAGGAGTGAGGAAAAACGAAATTGATTCCTTCCATCCCCAAATTAAAAAAAAAAAAAAAAACTAAACGTTTCCCTCCTTCCTTATCCTCATCTCCAAAAACCTTTTAACTTTAAAAATTTTATTTGGTTCAACTGAAATAGAAAAGGAAATAAGAGAGTATGTAAGATTATAAGTTTTATTTAATTAAAGGTTATGGTAGAATGAAGAAATAGATGTTTTTTATTTGATTTAAAAGAATATGAGAAATAAATTAATTAGAAGTTGATAAATATATCATTATCTTTTTATTTAGATTTTCTTCTATATTCTTTTATAATATTTATATTAAAATTATTATTTTTTAAAATATAAATATTAGAAAACCTATTATATCATTTACATATGATAAGAATACTTTATATACATTTTAAAGCATGATTTCATTAATTTTAACATATTATCCCATTAATTTTAATATGTTTTTTAATATTTTATAAAATTGAAAAATTAGAAAATATGAAAAAATATGGGAGAAAGACAAAAAAAAACATTTGAATTTCAAAAAGATAAATTGGGCATCTCAATATTGAAAAAGATAGATTGGGCAGGATGCATAATCTATCATTTATAAATTTGTATGCAAAGACGAAATTAGCCTTCACTTTGACAATGATATTTGCAAGTTTGACAATACGATTTATAACTTTGCTAATGGTATTTACAATTCTGGCAATGGTATTTGTAACTCCTATAATAATATTTATAACTTTGACAATAATATTTATAATTTTGACAATGGTGTTTGTAACTTTGACAATGATATTTGTAACTTTAACAATGGTGTTTATAACTTTACCAATAGTATTTATAACTCCCATAGTTGTATTTATAATTTCAACAATTATATTTGCAACTCCCACAAAGGAGAAGAAATAACTTTGTCAATGAGATTAATAACTTTGTCAATAATATTTGTAACTTCTATAATAGAATTTACAACTTTGTCAATGGTATTTATAACTCCCGCAATGGTATTTGCAACTCCCACAACGGAGAAGAAGCAACTTTACTAATGGTATTTGTAACTCCCACAATTATATTTGTAACTTTGCCAATAGTATTGTTTGTCAATAGTATTTGTAACTCCAACTAGTATTTGCCACTTTCACAATGGGATTTGGAACTTTATCAATGGTATTTGCAACTCCCACAATGATATTTGTAACTCCTGTAATAGTATTTGTAACTCCTACCACGGAGAAGAAGCAACTTTGCTAAAGGGATAACAATTTTGCCAATAGTATTTGCAATTCCCACAATAGTATTTGCAATTTTACCAATGATATTTGCAACTCCCACAATGGAGAAGAAGCAACTTTGCCAATAGAATTAACAACTTTGTCAATGTTATTTATAACTCCCACAATAGTATTTACAGCTTTGCCGATAGTATTTGCAAGTTTATCAATGATATTTATAACTCCTACTAGTATTTGCCACTTCCACAATGGGATTTTCAACTTTACCAATAGTATTTGCAATTATTGCAATGATATTTACAACTCTTACAATAGAAAAGAAGTAATGGTATTTATAATAACTTCAACCATTGACTGACTGATGTTCTGACTTAATTAATCACTTTTCAATGTTCAATTTTTGTAAAGTTCCCTTAAAGAATAAGATTTGCAACAGTATTTTAGTGTTCAACTTGGCTAATAGTATTTGCAACACTCCCAATAGGATTTGCAACTTTTCCTATAGGATTTGCAACTTCACCAAATGGGTTTGTAACTTCACCTATAGGATTTGCAATTTCTTACAATGGGATTTATAACTTCACCTAGTCGAAGCTACAATGTCAACTACAATCTTTCTCTCAATTGCCAAAATTAGATTTTCAACTCTGATAATGAGATTTGTAATTGCCATAATAGGATTTGTAAATTTCCTAATGATATTTGCAATACCGACAATTGTATTTGTAACTTCTATAATAGAATTTGTAACTCATTTTATGAGGCATGCAATTAACGTAGTTGGTTTGCCACTCTTCTGATGAGTTTACAACTCTTGCTATGGTATTTACAACTTATAACCATAACATATTGTACAATTTTATTGATCACATCGATCACTTAACTTATGACACTTACAACAAATATCCTACCCATGACAGTATTTATATTACATATGAACAAATGATAAGCAAACATTAACGCTATACATCATATTTCATGCACTATACATCATATTCCATGAACTTTCTAAAAATGAAACATTACAAAAGTTAGACATTACAACAATTTAAACATCATCTATATCAGGTTGTGGCATGTCTGTGGGAGGGTGCGCTAATGATTTTTACTCTCATTTTCTATTCTTCACAATAAACATTATTTCTAATCCCCCTGACTGGTGTATTTCAATGTGACAAGGCATGTAGCATACCCCTACAGAAAAATGATAGAAACGTTAAACCAAACAGCTAAAAAGACAAATAAGATAGTTGTTTTACATTTTTATACTTGGATTATCAGCAACAAAAGGAATTGATGCCCATCCACCCACTAGAACTCCGACTGTGCTCATGTAAGGGGGATCCACTAAGTTGAATTGTGCAATTTGTGGGTTATAGTCCATAACCTATGACATAAAAGCTATGACCATGAAATGCATTAGGCCATTTTTAGTGTTTATTGTACTAGTATCTTGCAAAATTATTTGCACCTTACTGTCATATTCAATTACCTTTATTTTGGTGCCATTCAATAACTATCATATAGGTCTTCCCAGTAATCACATCAATTTTATGAACATCTGAAATATTGAGGAAAAAAACATATATGAGAGAAAAAAAGGAAAAGGGGAGATAAAAACTTCAAGTACAAGCAGTTATAAGTTATGATAGATTATATTAGAAGAGCAGTCATTTTTAGTCAGATATGTTTATAATAGGTTGAAGTTATGAATCATTTTATTTTCTACGAATTGTTATTAAAACCCACTGTGAGATAATTTAAAGCAATCTAAATAACAGTAGACCATATTCTTCATTATAATTAAATTGTAGTATTGTTTGCTATCTCATATACCATTAGTGGAGCAATTGTAGATGGGACATGAATGACCGTTAATGGTATATGCATCTAGTCTTGGAGAAGCTCTTCCACTTGCTAAAGTGGCTTGTTCAATCTGTACAAGGTCTTTTGCATTTTCTAATCCTTTCTAACCTGTGAAAAGCAAAGCAAAATACATTTTGCGGGTATCACACCCACTAATACTAAACCTAAAATCTCCCATTAACCTTGTTGAAGGAACAAGCCACTTGAACAAGTTAGGTGGCTTCTTTATTCTTCAATCAACAGCAACACTTAAAATTTTAGGTTTTGTGAAGAACCACTATCACGGTGGAAATCAAATATTAGAGTGTTATCGCAACCAACTATTGGGATTTTTGTATATTTCCAACAAAGTATGACATATAATTTAATCAGCGAAGAATGAAGTTAAGGCTTCTGTATGTAGATTTTGAGCACACTTATTTTCTCTTCTATTCTCATCAGCTTCTCTAACCATCAAAATTGCAAAATTCTCGGCATATAGGATAGAACATTGTGGAGAAAACAAGAATAACATTAGACTATACAACAAAAAATGCACATAATGGAGAAACTCAAAATCTCAACTAAGAACTAGAATTATGACCCTCAGAAATATAAAATTAAGACAACTAATATTACTTAAATAGAATGGTACAATTCTCTTAACAAAAAAAATAAAAATAAAGACTCAGCAGTTATGGAAACACTTGCCCAGATACTGGGAAATGTCAAAAGCCAAATGAAAATGTGGGCATATGTGACCAAGCTATTCTGCATTAACGCTCAATCTAGAGAAACTAAGCCTTCATTTAATACAATATTCTAAGGTCCAAAACAGGTGCAATTAAATCAAAATTGTGTGTGAATCTAAGAATAAAACACAAGGCACATAGTACAAATTAATAAACAAAAGAAAAGAAAAACACAAGCATAGATTACCGAATCAGCATACCATCATGGGTGATGAGGGAATACTCATGAGCATTCAAAATGATGAACTAATTCCACCCACTATCCAATTTCACTGTAGCTCGTAGTGTAATGGTAATATTGGTGGAGCCCAAGTAGGTAACCCAATTGGCCTTGCCCACCATGTCTACGTTCCCAAAAGCACGAATCGCAGGCACTGACCTAATTACTGCAGCCAACTTGTGCCTTTCTTCATCCTACGCGTCCTACCCTAGATGTAAAAGATACCGATTCCTTAGATGATAAACTGTCAGCAACAACCTGAAGATCTGGTCCTTATCTTGGTGACAATCTAAAATGAAGTAAGCAAAGGCTGGTGGGTAGTAAGGTTCGTGATGAACCAGCGAAGGAAATAGGGCCATTTAGTTCTGTTCTCCTGCTTTTTCTCTCACTTCATTCTATTCTGAGTTTCATTTTTTAGCTTTTTCTTCAAATACTTCCAGGGCTATTTAGTCTTTTCACTCAAATTTACAAATGACAGATTGGGTCTCCTGTCCAATCTATCCTTTTAAATATTCACATGCCCAAATTATCATTCTGAAATTGAAATGGATTTTTCTTGTCTTTTTCCCAAAAAAATATTAATGTTATGTTATTAGTTTTATAGTTATAAGACATAAATATATTTATAATATGTACATACTATTTTTTGCTAATATATTTATTTATGTTAATATATATTTTTGTATTAATTTTGATACAAGTTTATACGGGAAAAAGAATATTTATAATCTAGATAATATTTTTAAAATATTTCACATCTCTAAAATATGTGATAAAATTAAAATTAGAAAATATGATACAATTTTAAAATTCTATCTCTAATTTCTATAATTATAAGATATATATAACATTAATATATAAATATATATTAGTATATATATATATATATATTATATATTATATTATATTATATTGAGTGAAAGTTTGAAGGTATAAGTTAGGAAGACAAAATAAAACAAGACGCACAGGAGCGTTTTACTATAAGGGCAATATTGGAATATTAAAAAGATATTATGGGCGGTATGATTGTAGTTGATTGTTTATCTCCTTCAAAAACCCTACGTTAGTGAAAAGTATAGAAGTTGAAATAAAAATAAAAATAATTTTTAAAAATTTATTTAGTTAGATAAAAAAAATATAATTTATATATATTTTTTATAATTTTAATTAAAATAATCTAAAATATTTTTTATAATTTAAGAAGGGTTAAAGTTATCTAAAAATTGTATAATATAGGTAAAATAGTTTAAAAAAATTATTTTAATTTATATCATCTCAATTTTTAATTTTTATAATAGAACTGAAATAATCTAAAATATTAGAAGTAAGGGTGAGCACAGGATGGAACGGGACCGGGACCGGGACAACCCTGTCCTGAGACAGGACACTTGATGCATTTTGCGTCACGTGTCCCATCCCATCCCGAATATATCCCTGTCTCGACGGGTCGAAACGAGTTCGAGAATTCCTGAACTCTATTTAAAAAAAAAATAAACTATTAGATATTTTATGTATATCCTATCTATTAGTAACATATAATTAAAATATAAAAAATAATAGAAGAAATTAAATTCTCTTTATTATGATCACTAACTTAAAACAATAAATATTATTAATTATACTACAAATATTATTACTTTTTTTATTTTTTCAATTCATTAACTGAAGTTACTGTTTCATCTGTAAAGAAACAAATACATATAAGAAAGAGAAAAATACAATCATCTAATAAATAATATGATATAACTAATACCATTTTCTATTTATATTTTTTATAAAAAAAAAAATAAAATAAAATTATTTATTATTTTTTTAAAAAAATATTCGGGAAGAGACAGAAATCCCAAAAGCCAAACTAAGACCTATATAATCCCGACCCTTCATGGGATAGAACAAATCTATCCCGAATTGCCCGGGACCGGGTCAAGACAATCTAAAATAGAAAATTTTGAACACCCCTAATTAAAAGTAAAAGTGATTTATCGGATTAAATAAAACAAATTAAAAATTTTTCTTTTAATTCCTCACTTCCGACCCTAATTTTGGAGGGGAAAACATCATGAAAAGAGGATAAAAGAATAAAATTTTAAACCTGTTATTTTTTTTTAAATTTTTTTCTAACTAAATATATTTATATTTCTCCTCCTTTGTCTTTCTCTTCAAAAACTCTAACTAAATAATGCGTTAGCAAATAAATGGGTCAAATATAGGAGGAGGAACTGTGACGGGCCCGTTTCTTTGAAGTTTCGCATGCGGAAATTTAAAAGAAGCGAACTTCAGAATTTAGATTTTGATTTTAGGGGGAAAAAAAGGAAAATTCTACTGGTCAATAAAAAGTCTTACATGAGTTTGCAACGAGAAGCTTCATGCGACGGAGTGACGAGAGAGTGAATTGGCGCTAAAAGCGGAATATCATTGTCAATTGAAAAGAAAACTGAGTTTTTACATTCGATTTATGACTTCACCTGTTGTTGCGGATTTCATTCTCCCAACAAAAATAAAAAATTAGTGTTGCGGATTAAATAAATCATCGTCAATGTTTTTTATTTTTATCTGTGTTACTCCCTTGTTTTTTTTTTTAAAAAAAAAGACAATATCCTCTAACTACATAATTTAAAAACTAATTCTTTTATAAGATATAAATATCACTAAAATAGATTTTATATCTTTTAATCAAATTTTTTTCAAGTGCATTTGAAATGATATTTTTAAAATGCACATACATTATGTATTTTTTGAATTATGTGCTTAATACAGAGTTTACTATTTTTCAATAGGAAAAGCCTTTTTTGTTATTTAAATGTCTGAATATTTTTTTAAAAAAAAGACAAATGTGATGTTTAGGTCTACAGGGTTAATTGAAAATTTAGTTTTTTTAGTATAAAAAATTTAGGTAAATTTAATATAATTTTTTTACCAAAATTAAAGCACAACTCTAAAATTTAGAGAATATTTATAGAATATTTATAATATTACTTACCAACTCATATTCTTATAGGATACAAGTATATTTTTTATGATATATATAAACTCTTATTGGCAATTGAAAATTTAATTATTTTTTGGACATTGGTCTCCACCTTTGATCTTGTAAAAGGCCAATGGTTTTTATGAATCATTTTACTTATATTTTGAATAAAATTTTCCATCTAAACAAAAAAAGTCTTCTACAAGTGTCAAATAACAAAAGATGATGTATGATGTGCTTCTCAAATCTAGGATTAAATAATCTAATAAAACACCAACGTTTGTATATCGCTTAGTTCCATACCTTTATAAGCAAAAGCATACAAATAATTGGAAAAGCATAAGCACATTTTGAGGCTAAATATGAAACACAATATTGGCTACATATAAACATCAATTCTCAAATAACTTTTTTTTAAAATTAAAGAGATAGATACTAACTATTTAAGATTATAAATGGGATCAAACACGTGATCTCCCAGTCTTTTACTTATTTTTTTTTTATATATATATACTACTACATAGTCCATGAGCAATTCTCAAGAAACTTTAGAATAAGTGTTTTGCAAAGATAAACCTCAAACTAAATGCTAGATATGTTAAATATCAGATTTTCTACAACACAAACAAGAATATGATGAGTGAATAATGACAAGTGATAATAGCATATCCTCATGATAAAATATGACATTATATAATTCTTAATTTCTTTGGCAGCCTCCATGAGTAGAAGTCCATTTTTCTCCACACCCATAGCAAAACTCACAGCGGCACCTGCAAAATCCAAGTTATTCCATTCACGAATGCATCCATCTCAAGATGAATTACACAATCTCATCATGCCAACCATATTCCTCTTTCACTTCTTACAACAACATCAAAACAAAAACTAACAATAACAAGTTGAAGTCTGAGTAACATCACGAATAGCATCACAATATTCTTTCACTACTTACATAAGTTTGCTTACAGACTTTGATTCTTAATCGAATTTTTCGAAACAGTAAAGCCAGGCAAAAGCTTCTTAGAAACAAATAGTGGAAGTATGATTACTTAAATTATGAAATAGCAGTAAGAAAACTGACCTGCAAGTGATGTGCAAGCATCCTTCTGTCTTCTCCACAAAGAACCTACAATTGGGACACCTTCTCCATTCCTTCTCTTTAGCAAGCTCTCTCACAATCAGATCTTGCCCCTCTCTCTCATTCTCATTCGGTGTCTGAAACTCCTCACATTCAACACCAGGATGCCAGGGCACATAACAATTTGCACAGAACAGTCTGTGGCAAACGGGACACTCTGCTTCCCTTATAGCTTGATGATCTTCTCCTTCTTCTTCATTATCAGCCAGCATCATAGCTGAACAATCCTTAAAGGGGCAGTAAAATTTAGGGGCCGCCAGAAACACAGCTTCACACAGAGCTTGATCCCACCTATCAAGCAAATCCTTGGGAAGCCATGGCCTACAAGCATCAAGCTCAATAATACTTTCACAGTCCAAACCAGGACAAGGAACTTCTGTTATGCTTTCCTGAATTTTTGTTGCCACTTGTTTTGTGACACAATCGGAACAAAACGAGTGGTTGCATCTCTGATTTCTGAACATCTCGGAAGTATCTTTAGTTTCTGCACATATTTCGCAGATGACTGGCCAAGATTCGCACGTTTCATTTGAGTGTTCCACGTCCTGTGTTTTTGGGGAAGGGCAAGTGTCAACCACGTTTAAAGGAGCAGAGGATGATGAAGATGAACTTAAAATCAGTAAAGAAGAAGAAGATGATGATGATGATGGATTATTTTTTTCCCTTTTGGAAGCGACAAAAGAGGAGTAAAGGATCTCCTGAAACTGCAAGCGTTGGGCATATTCATCATCCGTAAATGGGGCGTGATCATCTTCTTCATTTTCGGGAGACAGAGCTGAGAGAAGATCAGATGCAGGGTCTTGAGCCATTGGTGTGAAGAAGGCGAAGGGATTCAGCTTTACTCTGGGATTGTTGTAAATCAAAAGCGTTGCGTTGCTTTGGAAGTAACTTCTGTAGGAAGGATTGACCCATTATTTTCCAAAGTCCTGATGGGCCAAATTTTGTTGTTTTTTTAATAATGGTAAAATTATTTTTCAAAAGTATTAATATAAATGTTAATTAATATTAATAGAATATACTCTAAGAAATCCATTGAGGATTCAGCTTCAAATTTTATTCATTGCATTTGGCCAATACCTAATGGTCATACATATAGGAGGAGAAACTAGCCTAGTAATTGATTGCAGTCAAAATAGAATCTGAAAATTAAATCATAGATATCAGATTATGTTTAATCAGATTTTATTTCCCTAACTAAGATAAAATATAATAATAATAATAATAATAATATTCTAATGATTAAGACCCAAAAAATTGGCCTTAGATTAGGAGAAGATGGTAATATTTAATGAAGGGAAAATCTCTGATAAAGAAGAAGAATTTAAGACGAGAGAATCTTATAAAAACAACTGCACCAAGTTAAACGAAGATGAGAGGATTTTGAGACCAACAACCTATGCATGCAATGGGTAAAACATACAGTGTCTACTACGCGGTTAAACTAACAGTGGAAAACAAATTATATATTTATAATAAATACGAAATGATTATTGCTAATTAATACAATTTTTTAAAAATTAAATATATTTTCAAAAACAACTTACGAGTATTTTAAAAGAAAAATTATAATGATTATTGTCAATAGCAGTTATCAATTATTATTTTTTTGAGAGAATGGCTATTTTCAAATAAACATTTTTATTAATTAAAAGAATTAAATACATTTTAAAAACAACTAACAATTATTCTAAAAAGATATATGATTGTAATAATTATAAAAAATTAATAATTATTATTTATATAAAAATGTAATTATATTTAAACTTGTAAATACTATCACTTAGTCTATACAATTCATATTAACTTAAATATACCATAACCATCCATATACAAATTTTCTTCCTCTCTTTTTGTTATTGTGGTTGATTGTCTGGCTTAGATACCAGATAATTTATTAATAACTAGACGAAAATTTCCAAATTATGCTAAAGGAAACTACAAAACATGCTGATGTTAGTAGGTGGTATCCATTCCCTGCCTGGATTAAATTTATTAATAATCTGATGTTTGTTATTAATTTATTAATAGCAAAGGATGATGATATGCTTCTCAAATTTAGGATTAAATCATCTAATTTCTTAACATTAATTAACTCAAAGTTTAATAGAGCCTCTACCAAATAAAAAGAGAATTTGATAATGTGAACACTCCCCCCAAAAAAAGGTTCCAATGTTCTCCATGCCATTACAAAAAAAAAAAAAAAGAAAAGGCCAAACATCTGTTAAATATATGGTGTGGGACCCACTTACATATCTATGTGATTGTTTGATTTTTCTATAGTTTAAAAAATAATTTTAGAATAAACTATAATTTAATTAAAAAATTAAATAAATAACTATTTAATGTGTAAAAGAATTTATGAAGTAACACATATTTTTAGAAAATTTAAAATTATTATTTCAGATAAGTTTATAGAATTAGTTTTTAAGTTAAAAAAAATATTTTTAGACTATGCAATAATTATTTTATCCTTATATTTTTTCTCTGACATTTTATCCCATATTTTTTCTGATAATTTATCATCAAAAAATTATTTTGATAATAAATATCTAAATATTTATTTTTTTATAATAATTTTTATTTTAAAGACTATTTTCCATAAATGTTTTAGAAGCTAAGCGTGTGTTTGGGAAAGTGTTTGGGAATGGATTTTGGGGCAAAATCTCGGTTTGAAAAAATTTCACACAAACATTAATTTTTGTCCAGAATTGATTTTGGGCCAAAACCTCGGTTTGTAAAATTTTTTGCCAAACAGCCATTTTCCTCCAAAATTGATTTTGGGCAAAACCTCGGTTTGAAACCATGGTTTTGAAGAAGCTATTTTTTAATAGATTTTGGAATTGGAAAAGAGCTTATAGATTATCTATTTACTATTTTACCCCTACTTTTTTCTTATACTCTCTCTCCTCTCTCTCCTCTCTCCTCTCTCTCTCCTCTCTCTCCTCTCTCCTCTCTCCCTCCTCTCTCTCTATCCTCTCTCTCTCCTCTCTCCTCTCTCTCTCTCCTCTCTCCTCTCTCATACTTTAATCAAATCATACCCTTTTTAGTAATTTATTAATATAAAAAGTGATTCTACTATTAATCATCCAAACATCTCTATTTGCAAAATCTATTCTTCTCATAATCTATTCTTCCCAAAATCTATTCTCCATAATCTATTTTTCCTAAAATCTATTCTTTCCAGAATCTATTCTCCCAGAATCTATTCCCCAGAATCTATTCTCCCCAGAATCTATTCTCCAAAAGCTAATCCAAACACACCCTAAATCAATCTGACCATGTATTTGATTTTAACGGACATTTTCTCTCTTTTAACACGTCATGGAAAAATGCAACATTTTTTAAAAATGCAGGGAGCATTTGATAACAGCATGAAATCACTTTACAGTATGACATTTCCCATATTCTAATTAAAAGCAATTAAAAACGTATTTTTAGTAAATAATTGCATTAATGACATAATCTTCATGCAAAAAAGTCCAATAATATTCCAACATGTATGCTGATGATTTGGTCAAATATAACTTATACATTTAACAGTATTTTAATCAAATAACGTCTCTAAAATATTAGCCGGACTCCATGAAGGCATACATATTTATTCTGATAGTCCGAACAAATTTTTAACGTTGGATGCAAAATAATAAATTTTATAAAAATATTAATAATAATAATAAAATGATTAACAACTTTTATAATTACAAAAATTCTCACTTATATTTCTTGATCATTCCTCTCTTCTGATATATTATCATTAACTTTAACTACTACATAAACACGTATTTTGCTATCATTTAAGTGAAAAAGAGTATTAACTTCATTATCCTTATTAAGATATAGTAATATTCTCTCATTAAATTTCACTGTATATTTCATGTTACAACTATTATCATCTATATCAAATCATCCACCTATCATTATCATCAGATCTTTCAATGATATCCTCTCTTTTATCGATTTTACCTTCAAATTTCCACCATTATATTTAACTCTACCTTCATTTGCATATATAAAATTTTCACCTATGTAAACAAGGAATGATTACTTTTAAAGATGTTGACCCAATATTAAATATTATTTTTCCTAATAACTTGCAACAAACAAACAATCCATCATAATGTTAATTCCCTAATAATCATAATTCAACAGTTTATGTATAGATTTCTTCTATTAATCACTTTCGCTATTAACTATACATATTTTTACTATTTTAACTCAAAGTTCACAATGCACATATTAGAAGAGTCTGTCGTCCCTAATCAATACATATTTTAAGTTATATTTTAATTAACTCATTTTATAAATTATTGAAAAGGGCTCGATGATGACTTCCTTGTAATCTGTTACATTTTTTGGAGGGTCACTAGCTAGTTTTTATCTCTACTATGACTATGGTCTGATTTACTCAAAGCCCCATCTTTTAACTCCCTCATGCTACAAACCCACAACCCCACTTACCTACAACAAGTAAAATGAATAATTACAATGGTATTGGTGATGATAGGAGGAAGAAAAGAGAAATATTTGTACCAAAAACTTACTTATACTTCATTTTTTTTAGCTTTCACACTTCAAAGATGTCTCTCATTTTCTGTTTTCACTTCTTCTACCTTAGTATACATTGTACATAATTAGGGACAATTTTATCATTTTTCTAAAATTTTTATATAATAGATTAATGCTTATGATCAATCTATCCTTTATAAATTCATATACTCTATCTAAAATTTTGAATTTCACAAGGCATTTTCTTATCTTTTTTTCCTTTAATAAACATTGCATGGTCGTCCCTGATATTTAAAAAAAACAAAAAAAGAGCAGACATCTGTTAAATATGTGGTATGGGGCCCACCTACATATCTATATTCCATTTTAACGGACATTTGCTCTCTTTTAACGGCGTGGAAAAACGCAAATTTTGTAAAAATTTGGGTTCCATTTGATAATTTAGGATACCTGACTCTCCTATGAAAATAGTTAAAGCAAACAGATACTCTTCAACCCTTCTTTTTATCAGGAAACTTCCTCTTATAAGTCCTGAGTCTTATGTTCAGAAGTCATGCCCCATGTGACTCTTATTATCTTAATTCTCAAGCAATTTGAAAACTGATGTAATTGTTGTGTATGAACAGATAATTCAATGTAACCCCTTCCTTTTCCAAAAGAAGATAAACAGCGAAACCATAAGTGAACAATATAATTAATACTAATATAAGATATAATTAGAGAATTAATCTTAATTTTAAATATAATATTTATTTTTTATATTTATTATCTTTTTCTCAAATCACCCTATTTATAAACACTAATGTCATGTCTCCATTTTTGTGGTCATACAAACATGTCAAAAAATGACAAGTGACATGTGAAAATGATATATGTTCTTCATCAAACCATGGCATTAAATAATCTAATTTCCTTGGCAGCCTCCATGAGTAGAACTCCATTCTTCTCCACATGCATAACAAAACTCATATTTGCACCTGCGATCACAAATAATAAATCATTTAATTAAACAAAAATTAATTCTTAAATCTATGTAGCTTTAACTTATTTTAATCATATCTCTGTAATTCTTTTCTCTTTTTATCAATTATCTGAAACTATAGGATCTGATTATAAATGAGGTCAAATATGAGTTTTGAAAAAAATTACTATTAACTAATTAAAAAGTAAGTGAAACTGGGGTTTTCTACAGATTAATTATTTATTTATTTAATCCCTAAATATTTGTTCTCTATCTATTAAGGCCATAACAAGAACAAAGCATGATTACTTCATAAACAAGAGTTGAAATATGAACTGAAGGTGGAGTTCCTGCATATAAATTTGTAGCAGAAAGAAAACTAACCTGCAAGTGATATGCACGCATCCATGTATCTTCTCCACATAAAACTTACACTTTGGGCACCTTCCCCATTTCTTTTCTTTCGCGAGCTTTCTCACAAGAAGATCCTCTCTCTGTCTCTCATTCTCATTCAATTTCTGATATTCCCCACAGTCAATTCCAGGATGCCATGGAACATTACACCTTGGACAGAACATCCTATGGCAAACAGGGCACTCTGTTTCCCCTGCACCTCGTTGATCTTCCTCATTCTCAACCAACATCATCGACGAACAATCCTTAAAGGGACAGTAAAATTTAGGAACTTGCAGAAACAGAGCTTCACACAGAGCTTGATCCCACCTATCAAGCAAATCCTTGGGAAGCCATGGCCTACAAGCATCAAGCTCAATAATACTTTTACAGTCCAAACCAGGACAAGGAACATCTGTTATGCTTTCCTGAATTTTTGTTGCCACTTGTTTTGTGACACAATAGGAACAAAACGAGTGGTTGCATCTCTGATTTCTGAACATCTCGGAAGTATCTTTAGTTTCTGCACATATTTCGCAGATGACCTTCCAAGTATTACATGTAGCACCATCACATAATGGGTATCACAATATACATGAACTCAATGTTCATAGGTTCCTGTCTCAATGTTTATCAATTCAATAACACAAATGTATACAATCACAAATTGAAATGATAAACCACAAAATATTATTTCATTGCTCATACCTCCACTAATCAAAAGTAGGACGAAGTCCCATATGAGGCACATGTGTGACAAAGATATTTGGCTTCAACCCTTTCGTCAAAGGATCAGCCAACATGTCTAATGTACTGATACGCTCAACTGAAACTTGGCCATCTTGAACCCTCTCTCTCAAGCAAAGGAACTTAAGTTCAACAAACTTGCTGCGACTTTTATTCCTTTTGTTGTTCGCTATGGCCACCGCAGCTGTGTTATCACAGTATATTCTGATTGGCTTAGAGACTGAATCCACAATCTTAAGCCCAGCAATGAAATTCCTTATCCAAATAGCTTGTGAACTTGCTTCAAAACACGCGATATACTCAGCATCACCGGTAGAAGGAGCTGTTTGAGTTTGCTTAGCGCTTCTCCACGATATAGCTCCTTCTGCCAATAGGAAGATGTAGCCAGATGTAGACTTGTTCGAGTCTACGCATCCTCCAAGATCTGAATCTGAGTATCCAATCACGTCCAAACTGTCTGTTCTCCTGTATGTGAGCATGTAGTGTTTAGTGCCTTGTAGGTACCTAAACACCTTCTTTGCAGCTGTCCAATGTGCTTCCCCAGGATTACTTTGGTATCTTCCCAACATACCCACAGCAAAAGCGATGTCAGGTCTTGTACAAACCTACGCATACATCAAGCTTCCTACCGCTGAGGCATATGGGACCCTTTCCATCTGTTTCCTATCAAGCTCGGTTTCAGGACATTGACTTAGACTAAACTTGTCTCCTTTTTCAATAGGAGCCACGTTAGATGAACAGTTCTGCATCCTGAATCGTTCAAGAATTTTGACAACGTAAGCCTCTTGAGATAAACCTACAAGACATTGGGTTCTATCTCTATGGATCTTTATGCCAATGACATAAGAAGCCTCACCCATGTCTTTCATGTCAAAGCTCTTGAACAGAAACTGTTTCACCTCACGTAATAGTCCCAGATCATTGGTAGCAAGTAGTATGTCATCCACATACAAAATCAAGAATATGATTTTACTCCCACTAGCCTTGTGGTATATACAATCATCCATGATGTTCTCAACGAAACCAAATGACGTGATCACTTCATGGAACTTCAAGTACCACTGCCGTGAAGCCTGTTTCAAACCATATATTGATTTCTTCAGCTTGCACACCAATTGATCTTTACCTTCTGCAACAAATCCCTCAGGCTGTTTCATGTAGACTTCTTCCTCCAGTTCACCATTGAGGAAAGCAGTCTTAACATCCATCTGGTGCAACTCCAGATCAAAATGGGCAACCAATGCCATGATGATACGGAATGAATCTTTCTTAGATACAGGTGAAAATGTTTCACTGTAATCGATTCCTTCCACTTGAGTGAATCCCTTTGCAACCAACCTAGCCTTGTACCTATCGATGTTACCTTGTGAGTCTCTCTTGGTTTTGTAAACCCATTTACAGCCAATGGCCTTAGACCCACTAGGCAACTCTACAAGTTCCCAAACATGGTTGTTTGCCATGGAATTCATTTCATCAATCATAGCATCATGCCACAACTTGGAGTTCACACTCCTCACAGCCTGAGTAAACGACAAAGGATCATTCTCAACACTTACATCACAGTCAACCTCAGCAGAATACACTACATAGTCATCAGGTAATGCCGATCTTCTCTCTCTAGTTGACCTCCTCAATTCAACCTCTTGGGTTGAACTAGGTTGCTGAACAATGACATCCTCTATCACAGCTTGTGGTGGTTCCACTTGTGTGATAGGTTGACCATCAGGTATGTGTCCATTTTGTTCAGCACCGTCAACTTGAGCCACAGGGTCCATGTCACGTTCAATGTCAATCTCAACAGTGGGATAAACATTGACTATTGACATCCCCTCATGAATGATATCAGTGGTTCGCTCTATGTGATTATCTGACAGACAATCACCATGTTAGAAAATAAACATCTCAAAAGTAATACAATCAATCCAGATTATGTCATACTCAAATATAAACACATATGAGATGCAGCGGAAGACTTAAAGTTACCTCTTGCCATTAGCTTTATTGATCTGAGGAGAACTGGAATCAAATGAGATACCTGTCAAAAGAGAACACTGTCAGATAAACAACAGGTTCTTCCAACTGGTGATTAGGCACAGTGATGGCAACTTGTTATTAGCCGTCACCAGTGGGGAACCTTCAGAAGCGAGCTGAGAATAGGTTTCGCTCTGGACTCAGAGAATGAGATCTCACACTCAAATGAATTGTGTTGTTAATTTCCACCATCAGGAAATTAACGTTAAATAAACTGAGTCAATAACCCTCCTGGACTGGGCCCAATGACTACGGGCCACACTCAGAAATATTTATTAATTATCCTAATTAATATCTAAATAGGTCATAATAAATAATAAATATCTAACATTCTCCCACTTGGCCCGTATACTCAATGTCATCGCCCTGTCTAGGAAAACTGATGTCGCGCTACAAGAATCAAGGCGATAAGTCCCCTTTTATCAGGTATTACCTTCCAAGTATTATATGTAGCACCATCACATAATGGGTATCACAATATACATGAACTCAATGTTCATAGGTTCCTGTCTCAATGTTTATCAATTCAATAACACAAATGTATACAATCACAAATTGAAATGATAAACCACAAAATATTATTTCATTGCTCATACCTCCACTAATCAAAAGTAGGACGAAGTCCCATATGAGGCACATGTGTGACAAAGATATTTGGCTTCAACCCTTTCGTCAAAGGATCAGCCAACATGTCTAATGTACTGATACGCTCAACTGAAACTTGGCCATCTTGAACCCTCTCTCTCAAGCAAAGGAACTTAAGTTCAACAAACTTGCTGCGACTTTTATTCCTTTTGTTGTTCGCTATGGCCACCGCAGCTGTGTTATCACAGTATATTCTGATTGGCTTAGAGACTGAATCCACAATCTTAAGCCCAGCAATGAAATTCCTTATCCAAATAGCTTGTGAACTTGCTTCAAAACACGCGATATACTCAGCATCACCGGTAGAAGGAGCTGTTTGAGTTTGCTTAGCGCTTCTCCACGATATAGCTCCTTCTGCCAATAGGAAGATGTAGCCAGATGTAGACTTGTTCGAGTCTACGCATCCTCCAAGATCTGAATCTGAGTATCCAATCACGTCCAAACTGTCTGTTCTCCTGTATGTGAGCATGTAGTGTTTAGTGCCTTGTAGGTACCTAAACACCTTCTTTGCAGCTGTCCAATGTGCTTCCCCAGGATTACTTTGGTATCTTCCCAACATACCCACAGCAAAAGCGATGTCAGGTCTTGTACAAACCTACGCATACATCAAGCTTCCTACCGCTGAGGCATATGGGACCCTTTCCATCTGTTTCCTATCAAGCTCGGTTTCAGGACATTGACTTAGACTAAACTTGTCTCCTTTTTCAATAGGAGCCACGTTAGATGAACAGTTCTGCATCCTGAATCGTTCAAGAATTTTGACAACGTAAGCCTCTTGAGATAAACCTACAAGACATTGGGTTCTATCTCTATGGATCTTTATGCCAATGACATAAGAAGCCTCACCCATGTCTTTCATGTCAAAGCTCTTGAACAGAAACTGTTTCACCTCACGTAATAGTCCCAGATCATTGGTAGCAAGTAGTATGTCATCCACATACAAAATCAAGAATATGATTTTACTCCCACTAGCCTTGTGGTATATACAATCATCCATGATGTTCTCAACGAAACCAAATGACGTGATCACTTCATGGAACTTCAAGTACCACTGCCGTGAAGCCTGTTTCAAACCATATATTGATTTCTTCAGCTTGCACACCAATTGATCTTTACCTTCTGCAACAAATCCCTCAGGCTGTTTCATGTAGACTTCTTCCTCCAGTTCACCATTGAGGAAAGCAGTCTTAACATCCATCTGGTGCAACTCCAGATCAAAATGGGCAACCAATGCCATGATGATACGGAATGAATCTTTCTTAGATACAGGTGAAAATGTTTCACTGTAATCGATTCCTTCCACTTGAGTGAATCCCTTTGCAACCAACCTAGCCTTGTACCTATCGATGTTACCTTGTGAGTCTCTCTTGGTTTTGTAAACCCATTTACAGCCAATGGCCTTAGACCCACTAGGCAACTCTACAAGTTCCCAAACATGGTTGTTTGCCATGGAATTCATTTCATCAATCATAGCATCATGCCACAACTTGGAGTTCACACTCCTCACAGCCTGAGTAAATGACAAAGGATCATTCTCAACACTTACATCACAGTCAACCTCAGCAGAATACACTACATAGTCATCAGGTAATACCGATCTTCTCTCTAGTTGACCTCCTCAATTCAACCTCTTGGGTTGAACTAGGTTGCTGAACAATGACATCCTCTATCACAGCTTGTGGTGGTTCCACTTGTGTGATAGGTTGACCATCAGGTATGTGTCCATTTTGTTCAGCACCGTCAACTTGAGCCACAGGGTCCATGTCACGTTCAATGTCAATCTCAACAGTGGGATAAACATTGACTATTGACATCCCCTCATGAATGATATCAGTGGTTCGCTCTATGTGATTATCTGACAGACAATCACTCCCACTAATCACATCATTCTCAAGAAACTTGGCATTCCTAGACTCTACAAACCTTGTAGAAGGTGGAGGACAATAAAACTTATAACCCTTAGACCTCTCTGCGTAGCCTACAAAGTAAGCTCTGACGGTCTTAGGATCCAACTTCTTCTCCTGTGGATTATACACTCTTACTTCCGCAGGACAACCCCATACCTTGAAATGATTTAAACTGGGTTTCCATCCTTTCCAGATTTCAAAGGGTGTCTTGGACACTGCCTTTGTTGGAACCCTGTTCAATATGTATGTGGCTGTCTTGAGTGCTTCCTTCCACAGAGAAGATGGTAGTTTGGAGCTACTTATCATGCTCCTAACCATGTCCAGCAAAGTCCTATTTCTTCTCTCAGCTACACCATTCATATCAGGTGATCCAGGCATAGTGTATTGAGCCACTATACCTTGCTCTCGAAAAAATTCAGCAAATGGACATGCTGCTTGTCCTTCACTAGTGTATCTGCCATAATACTCACCACCACGGTCTGATCTCACAATCTTGATTGGTTTTTCAATCTGTTTTTCTACTTCTACTTTATAATCCTTGAAAGCATCTAATGCTTCACTTTTATTATAAAGCATGTAGACATACATGTATCGTGAGTGATCATCAATAAAGGTGATAAAGTACTTTTGACCATGCGCAGTCAAATCAGGGCAACAAATATCCGTGTGTACAATTTCTAGCAACTCAGAACTTCTTTTAGCCCCCTTATGTGACTTATTGGTCTGCTTTCCCCTTATGCAGTCCACACAAGAATCAAACTCCGAATGGTTTAAAGATGGAAGAATTCCTTCTTTATTTAACCTTTTGATTCTGTCAACGGAGATATGACCCAATCTCCTATGCCACAGGCTATAAGAATTCTCATCGATGACACTTCTCTTAGTACCATGCGTAACAGAAAGAGATTGAGGCGAATTAGAAACAATTTTAAACAAGCCATCAATCATAACCAAATTCGCAATCAAAACTGAATTCTTTGTCAAAGTCATACGTTTCTTAGAAAGAACTAGATGATAATCAAATGGAATGAGCTTTGACATAGAAATCAAATTCCTCTTGTAAGAGGGAACATAGAAAACATCATAGAGTTCCAAAACATTTTGATTTGAAAGATGAATGCGAAAGGTTCCAACAGCTTTCACAGGATCTCCTCTCCCACTGCCTGAAAGGACAGATTCCTCATTGGGATGTGGAGACCTGCTTGACAGAAAGCCCTGCATGGTAGTCGAAATGTGGATCATCGAACCAGTGTCAATCCACCAAGTGTCATCATTAACGCTAGAAAAGTTAGACTCAAAAGTAACACACGATGAAAGCATACCTTTCATTTCCATAATATGTCACCTCACACTGCCAATACCTGTAAGCCTCACAGCACATAGTTCAGACGTGATGGCACCACCCATCTGCTCGTCTGTTAGCTTGAATTGCTTGTCTAAGGCTTCCAGGTATCCCTTAGCTGTGTCGCATTTAGGGACTACTGCCCTAATGCTCCTAGAGATCCTTTGTCTTATTAGCAGAAGAGATGAGCGGTTACTCCGCTCCCACATATTATACCTTTCCTTTGCCTCTCTATCATTGGAGGCATCATCAGGTCTCAGAGGTTTATCAAACCTCAAGGCATAATCTAAGTCCAATAAACCAAGCTGCAACAAAACATCGTCTCTCCAGTCAACATAGTTAATACTGCCATCTAATACTGTTTTGTCACTAACATCATACATAATCCTGGGAGCAGCAATTGGATCTGCAAAATGAGAACAGACAAACACAAAATAAGCTCACATTAGAAATTTGAAGCAATCACAAATCACTGTGCCATGTATGCATGCTTAGCTCAAATATAGCATGCAAGCAATATAAATACGTATCACTAATGTCTACCTGTGGGCAAAGACATTAGCATAACCGGGTATTTATCTCAGATGGTAGAATTAGAACGCATTCGTAATTTCCCAATGCCTGTGGGCTAATTAGAAAACAACGAGGCCATTCTATCCCACCCTAATTAAATGTACAATTGTGAGATATCTACCTGTGGGCAAAGATAAATCACAGCTATACATTTAATTACAAATGATATTTTTAATCCAGATGTGATTAATGAATGCATACAACAAGTTCAATAAACAAGGATGCTGTGGCTACTCCTCAAAGAACTGCACGCTAATCACAAATATCATTCAAGTGCATTGAAAATACAAATATGCACAATTTAATGGAGAAATTAATTCTCCCCCTAATTAAATGTACAATCATGATATATCTACCTGTGGGTAAAGATAAATCATAACTATACATTTAATTATTATTGATATTTTAAATCCATATGTGATTAATTAATGCACGCAACACAAACAAATGAGGATGATGTGGCTACTCCTCACAAAATTGCATGCTCATCACAAATATCAATAACGTGCATATAAATCCAAATATGCACAACAAAATGGAGCATTTAATAAATCAATATTAAAATTCTCCCACTATTTCATGCACCCAAAAATGTCTAACAATTAATTTCAACTCAAAAGATTTTTACAAAATTAAACCGTTAATTTAATTGCCAAGGGAGAAATTAAAAACAAAATAGGCAATTAAATAACATCAAAATTAAAATTTGTAAATACCTCTTCCCAAAAAAATTAAAATAATAGAGAAATTAATTTAAACATTTACTGTGCATAAATAGTAATAAAAAGATTTTCTGGAAAATCAAATTAATTGGCCAAAAATAATTTTCTGGAAATAAAACCAAGTGGCCCATACACAAAAGTCCAAAATAGGGCCCAAAATAATTTCCAAAAATTAAAACCCATTAAATCAGGCCCAAAAAAAATCAACAGTGACGGACCAAAAACAGCAGCCCAAAACGAATTTTTTTTTTTTTAATAAAATGGGCCCAGACGTCGACGGCCCAAACGCTGAAGAAACCTTTTTTTTTTTTGTAAAACAGCCCAGCAACGCATAAGTGAAACGGTGTGTTTCACTGCAGGTCAAAACGGTGCTGTTTTGCTTAGTCATTCCGCATGCCTTCTAGACCAGCAAAACGTCGTCGTCCCATCTGCTGAGTCGGGTTGACCTAACCCGACTCAGTGACCCAAGTGCCAGTCGACCCGCGCCGCGAAGCTGAACCTGCAAGACAGCGACGCCGGCGACGCTTTCCAGGCTTTTCTGGCTGTTCATTCTCCGTGTGCTGGCGACTGCGACAGCAACGACGACGGGCATCCAGTTTCTGGTGACCTCCATGGTGAATCACTCTCTCGCTGGCGATCTCGACGGCGAGTCTGTGATCTCTCCTTTCTCCAGCGAGTTTCACGGCGGCACCCGCGGCGACAGACATAGCGACTGATGGTCGCGACTCCTGCATTCTCGCCATCGCAGATGGAAGCTCTTGTCGTCGCAGCCAGATTCACAGGACCTCTCTCTTGCCAACTGCTTCTCTGTCGCTCTCGCCAGTCACCGTCCTCGCCGTCGCTCTCTCCTCTCGCGTTGCACAGTGGAATTCTCGGTCTCTCTCGCCAGTCACCGTGGAGCACAGTAACAAATGGTTAAAGAAGAAAATTTTGATATTTAGATATCCCATATATATCTTATCAACATAAAAGATCAATAAGTAAGGCAGAGGTGATCTCAAACAAGGCTCTGATACCACATGTTAGAAAATAAACATCTCAAAAGTAATACAATCAATCTAGATTATGTCATACTCAAATATAAACACATATGAGATGCAACGGAAGATTTAAAGTTACCTCTTGCCATTAGCTTTATTGATCTGAGGAGAACTGGAATCAAATGAGATACCTGTCAAAAGAGAACACTGTCAGATAAACAACAGGTTCTTCCAACTGGTGATTAGGCACAGTGATGGCAACTTGTTATTAGCCGTCACCAGTGGGGAACCTTCAGAAGCAAGCTGAGAATAGGTTTCGCTCTGGACTCAGAGAATGAGATCTCACACTCAAATGAATTGTGTTGTTAATTTTCACCATCAGGAAATTAACCTTAAATAAACTGAGTCAATAACCCTCCTGGACTGGGCCCAATGACTACAGGCCACACTCAGAAATATTTATTAATTATCCTAATTAATATCTAAATAGGTCATAATAAATAATAAATATCTAACAGTTGCATCTCTGATTTCTGAACATCTCGGAAGTATCTTTAGTTTCTGCACATATTTCGCAGATGACTGGCCAAGATTCACACGTTTCATTTGAGTGTTGCACGTCCTCTGTTTTTGGGGAAGGGCAAGTGTCAACCATTTTTAAAGTAGCAGAGGATGATGAAGATGAAGTTAAAATCAATAAAGAAGAAGAAGAAGATGATGATGATGATGATGATGATGAAGGATCATTTTTGTCTCTTTTAGAAGCAACAAAAGAGGAGTAAAGGGCCTCCTGAAACAGTAAGCGTTGGGCGTATTCATCATCCGTAAATGGGGCGTGATCATCTTCTTCATTTTCGGGAAACAGAGCTGAGAGAAGATCAGATGCAGGGTCTTGAGCCATTGGTGTGAAGAAGGCGAAGGGATTCAGCTTTACTTTGGGATTGTTGTAAATCTAAAGCGTAGCGTTGCGTTGCTTTGGAAGTAACTTCGGTAGGAAGGATTGACCCATTATTTTCCAAAGTCCTGATGGGCCAAATTTTGTTGTTTTTTTAATAATGGTAAAATTATTTTTCAAAAGTATTAATATAAATGTTAAGTAATATTAATAGTATATACTCTAAGAAATCCATTGAGGATTCAGCTTCAAATTTTATTCATTGCATTTGGCTAATACCTAATAGTGATAGCATTGGAGTTGAGTTTGACTAACTATACCCTGATGATATCTGTACTATCTCAATTTTTATTTTATTATTTAAATAATATTAAGAAGAATTATTTCATGATAAATTGAATTTATTATTTGAGAAAAAATTATAAAAAATAATGAAATGAAAATGATTGATAAGAATATTAGAAATTGTAAAAGAATAAGGAAATTATGAAAATAAAAAGGAAAAGGAAAAGAACGCTGCAACGAGAAGAAGAAGAAAACATGAAATAATAATAATAATATTGGTTGAATTTAATATATATATATATATATATTTAATATATATAAGCAAAGGGGGACATGTGCCCCTTTCTTTAAGCTGACACGTGGGGGTATTACCCTAATGTATATACCCACGCTTTTGTAATCGGAACAGTGTCCATTTTCTTCTCCTCCTCAGTTCGCGGCGTTCCTTCATTTTTCAGTGCAGGGTTTCATCTCAGAGATCAAATAGTTGACCTTATTGACTTAGAATTTGCGCATTGTACTTTTGTTTTTTAAGTTTGCAAAGCTAAATTTAGAGTGGAGATAACTATGATTAATTTATTTAATATATTTATATTAAATTATAAGAATTTTTATACATTAATATCTCAATCTATATTTTAAAAAGTGTCCGTGAAAGAATGATATATGTTTTTGAAAGTTTAGTGAAATGATAAATATGTTGAACTAGTACCTTAATTATATATGATATATTTTTGTGATAGAGTATCCTTTTGTGTTGAAACTTTACTTGATTATTTGTTGTGGTTATCTCTATTGGGCTGTGATAGAAATATTGTGGTGATTAAGAGAGGTACTTTGTTGTTTAAAAGCCCGCAATAACTTCCATTATTGATTATAGTGGTTAATATTTAATTGGACCTAGACCTAAGTGAGGGGTCGACTCATACCTAGGCAAGGAGTCATAAGCCTCTTGAACCTAGACTCAAGCGGGAGATGACAAGGGAAGCCGGTTGGTTTAATGTGTTTTGTAAGACATTGGTCAGGTTAATTAACACAAAATGATAAGGAGAAGTAAGGATGATGGATAGAGATTATTTTGTTATAATATATTATTTATATTGGATTTTTACTATTCTAACACTATTTTATTACTTTATAATTAGTTTTTATATATGTCTTAAATTAACTTAGTTGATGAGATTTTATGTCTTATATCGTGGTTATTCAATATTTTTATGTGAGAATAAAGTTTAGCGATGCAAAGGGCAAGAGCATGAGGCCTAAGCACTGTTAGCCTAGTGTATACATAAACTTTTTGTGTGATATAATGTGTATTTGGATAAAATTTTAAAAACGGGTTTATGAAAAAAAAGGGCTTTGGGGCAACTTATAGAAAATAACTTTTAGATAAGAGTTTATAAAAAAAGTGGTTTTGAATAAATGAGTGTTTGGATAGTTATTTCTAAAAATATTTTTATTATTAGTAAATTACGAAATAGGATATGGGTATTAAAGGATGAGAGATAAGATATAATAGGAAAGATGAGAGAGGGTATTAGAAAAAGTTGGGGTAATATAGTAATTAGTTAGTTTATAAACTATTTTACTGTTCTATAAACTACTCTGACCAGCTTATAAGAAACCTTGATTTTAAACTATGGTTTAGTCTAAAAGCCTATTTTAACAAATATGATTGTTTATTTTAAAATTTTCCTAAATTTAGATTTTGCTTAAAAAAACTTTTAAAACTATAGTTTGTAAGTAAATCAAACAGGGGCCAATGTATAGTTGAATATTTGTTAATGTTATTTTAGACTATCTGTTTGTATCCTAAAATATTGGGACTAGTGATGTTAGATGTTTGGAGGCTATAAAATTATGCATGCGATTTGTTGTGGATTCACTCTTTAATTAATGATGAATATGTTGATTGTAGTGAAATTGTGGGTTAGGCTTTGAGCCTTTTATTTATTGTGACTTAAATTCTAATATGTTATGATGATTAAATGCTATATGTGTCATGTGAGAAATTTTTATATTCATGGTAGCATTTATTAGGGGTGTTCACAGTGCCCGGTGGCCCGGTCCGCCCGCCCGAACCCGGTAAAAAATCACCCGGCCCGGCCCTAAAAAAAATGCCCAAAATATATTTGGGCAAGGCCGGGCCGAGCCAAATTTCGGGCCGGGCCGGGCACCGGGCAGGGTATGCTGCCCTGCCCATTTGGCCCGGCCCTATATATATTCATTATTTTTTATTTTTTTTAATTCTTATTTCTTTTCTTAACTTATTCTATTTGTAATTTTACACTTTTTACTTTAGTTAGCAACTCTCCTTACTCATTTTTAAAATATTAAATATAACTCTTATATTTATATAGATACCAAAGTTGGTCCTCTGCTTTACTTGTTAAGTATTCGATTATTGGTATTATAATAACGTTACAAATATATGACCTCTACACATTTCAATATTTTTTTTATATATACAATAGATTTTAAGATTTTAATTACTATCTTTTTGTTACTTTATTCTTAGTGAATTATAGATATTATTTAACTATTGAAGATATAAATATGATATTATTTTATAAGTTCATGATTGCAGATTTTTTTCCTCACAATATGAACAGAACATCACAATTTGGGCATGCTCAGCCCGCCCATGCCCAGCCCAAAATAGTTAGGGCTTTTACCAGGTCGGGCCGGGTATCGGGCTGCAAAATGCAGCCTAGACCTTTTTCGGGCAGGGCACCAGGCAGGGGGACCGCCCTGCCCAGCTCTGCCCATGCACACCCCTAGCATTTATATTCCTTAATTTGTTCTTTTTAACTATGTATAAGATTTATTTGAAATTATATTTAGTTGTTAATTGTTCAGTTTAAGAGTAAGAAAGAAAGTTACAGTATCCAACTCTTATTATTGCCTCTAGACCAATATGATTAATAAGGTTACCAACAAAAAAAAGATTCCTTCTATCAAGAAAATCAAGATATACGTAATGCTGCTCTTTGGTGGAAAATACTTAGCTCAGTAGTAGTAAGAATCTCGCTAATCTGGCCATTTGGGCTACAAGAATTTTCCCTGATGAACAACAGCACAGGAAAAGGGGGAAAAAATGAATACAGCTTCATAAAAGATGTCACGTCTAAAATAAGCGTCCCTTGTTACATCAATTAATACTAATATTATATAGAGAACATGAGATAATTGTCCACCCGAGACTTTAGTCCTAAAATTCCCAATCAGATTCACATGGAAAGATCAGCTGACGAAAGAATGAGACATACGATAATTTAAAACGTGTTTAATTTTTAAAAAATATTATTTTATTGTAGTTATAGTTATGACGTTTAAAAAAAATATTATAACTCTTTGATATCTAGGTCTACGCTTGAAGGTAATTGACGGTTCACCTTACTTGATATTAGTATTATCTAGAAGGAAATGAGATTTTGTCATACCATTAAATCATGGATGAATTTAATTTTTTTTTAAAAAAAATTACATGTAAAAGGGAAACTATCAAAAAATTGAAGATAGATTCTAGATATTTTTTAACCCATATGTCACCTCAATATCATTAATCGGACATCAATTAATAATGATGACATGGATTTATCATCTAATAATTTCAATCTAATTCAACAGATAAAACATACATACGAAAATGGCACGATAGGTAAAAGATGAATCCAAGAATCTTGTGTGATGATGAAGAGTGCATTGATACCACTTTATTTTAGGAAGCCACTTGCAATAACTTGTAAAAATTATCAAAGGCAACATATGAAAGAGAATATTCTAAAAGTATGTAGAAGCATGAATATATCATATAAAAGAGGACTAGAATCTACTCTTCTATTGTGCAATGCACACATAACACATAACGGTATATAATATTTCAAGTGTTTATATACCAATGATATTATTTCATAGATTTAAGGTTTATACAAATGACATTATTTCATAAATTTAAGGTTTATTATAAAGTGTTTATTTTTATTGAGAAATGTCTTGTTATATTTTTCACCCTCATATTTCTAAATAGTAAAAACTATACAATATCTATTATCTAATAGCTTATAGACTAATCCTATTGACAAGTAAAGATCATTAAAGTAGATTTTATTTCTTCTAACAATTTTTTTTTGCATACGCACGATCTAGTTCAAATCAATGACATCATGTTTAAGGGATCTAACTATATATTAATTGTGCTAAATTTTATTGTTACTCCCTATTTTTTTTAATACAAGAGCTAATTAATTTTTTAGATAAATTAAAAAATTAAATAAATCAATTAATTATAACTAATATAAAAGTTAATTGACTAATTTAGATAGACTAAAGAGTATATAATGTCTTGAAGGGTTTGATTTTATTATAACTAATTGATTTATTTGACTAAAAAAATTTAACTAACTCCTATATTAAGAAAATGTGGTAGTATTTTCTAACTTTTTTCTTATTGCATATACTAATCTAATAATAAACAGGTTATCAACGTAATAAATTAATATTTAAATTTTTATTAAATAATATATCTATATTTAGTGTTTAATAATGTATTGAATAAGATTATCTTTAGTAAGAGGATAATTAATCATGAGGCGAAAAAATAAACAGCTCCCTCACAGTTTTTTTTTTTGCAATTTGGGAAATTAACGTGAATGTGACTTTTTAGTTAATTATATTTTTTTGTAGGATTATAACTAGAAACACACCCTACTTTAATTATTATATCTTAGGGAGGATAAATGAAAAGAAGAATAAAAAATAATTTAAAAAATAAACAAACATATTATATGTTTACTATAAAAAATTAATAATAGATAAAAGTCATTGAATAATTACTACTAATTTAATGAGGAAAAATAATTGTACTATTATCAATATAACATCTCGAATTGTATTCTTAGAACTTATAATAAGTTATAGTATGACTACGCATTAAATTTGAGAGTAGAATTAATCGGGTAAAAAAATATAAAATTAATTAGAAATCAACTAGGGTTGAATGATTGGGTTTAGGGCATTTTCAGTTTCTCCAACGCCTAGATATGTAAATCCTTCCTCAATAGAGAGAGAGTAGGGGAAAAGGGGAAATTCACTTTTTGGTAAATCATCATTAATTAATTAAAATAATTTAAAATTATGTAAAATTATATTAATTGTTTTATTTTGATTCGTTAGACCATAAGTAAGGTGGTGTACTGGGCATGCAAGAATTTCTCTTTAATTGTAGTTTGATAGTTTGATTATGGTTATTGGGGATATAGAGCATATCTGGATAAGAGTTTTAAAAAAGATTTAAGAAAAAAATAATTTTTATATAATTTTTAGAAAAATATTTTTAAAGAATAACTTATAAAAAATAATTTTATATAAATAAATATTTATATAGTTATTATATTAAAAATTATCTAAAAGTATGATTTTATTAAAAATATGAGAGAGTAAAAAAGGCAGAGGAGAGAGAAGAGAAATGGTTGAGAGGAAAGAGGAGAGGAGATGTAAAAAAATAAAAGTAAAATAATAATTGGATAATTTATAAACTCTTTTACTATTTTAAAAATTAATCTTAATTATTTATTTAAAATTTTAATTTTAAACTATAATTTAGTTTAAATTTTTTTAAATAAATATAACTATTTATTTTAAAAAAATTTAAAATTTTAATTTGTGTTAAAAACTCTTTTAAAATTGTAATTTTAAAAATTTAAAAAAACACACATAGATGGTTAATGAAGTGTGGCATCCCCCAAGGTAAATTTGTTGCCTGAAGATCTTAAGACCATAGCACACAATGGGTTAAAATAAAGTACAAAAACGGTAAGAGATGGTTCAACAAATAAAAAAATAAATAAATAAAGGACACAATCATTTTACTCTTCAGACTCCTTGAACAATCATTTATGCAAAAACAAGTTATTAAAATATTGACCAAAATACAAATAACCTCTTCCTTTACCTTGGTTATATATAAACTCGCTTATTTTTACAAGTTTAAAAATCACGCTTTCAACTTTTAAAATTTGAAGACCGTTAAAGTTTGGCATTTAACATCATGTTATTTAAAATTATTTAACATAATTTTTATTATTCCATTAGTTAATCTTAGCTCAAAACACATAATTATACTAAAGGGCATTTTTGTAATTATACTAGTAATAATCAATCCCTAATCCCCGTCTCGCGGTTTGCTCTTTCAGCCTATTCCAACTTGCAAGCATTGATTTTGAATACAAGTTACTAAGGATATTTCTTTGAAGTTTCCGATGGGGAAATTCAAAAGAAGCGGACCTCCGAGCAACGAGAGTGATAACAGAGTCAAGCCATTGGTGTCAAAGGAAAAGAGAGATTTGGAATGTCTTTACTTGACGTTATGAGCTATTGGGAAGGAATGTAGAAGAGAATAGAGCTTTCACGTTGGGTTCACAGTTAATATATGTGTTTTGATAGGCTTTTATAAAATATTTTATGATAAAAAGAGTTCTTTTGGTAATTTTTGAAAAAAAATTTTTGAAAAAGAATTTATAATAAAAAAAGTAATTTTAGATAAATGAGTATTTAGATAATTATTATTAAAATAACTTTTATAATTAAAAAATTATTAAAAAATATAGAATTTTATTAAAAATATGAGAGATGAGAGAAGAGAGAGTAGAAATGATAAATAAAAGTGAATATAAAAGAGATAAGAAAGAGGGTAGAAAAGAGTGAATAAAAAATATAGAGGAGAAATGAGAGATTGTAGAAAAAATAGAATAGAGAGGAGAGAGGGTAATAAAATATAAACGTAAAATAGTAATTGAATAATTCATAATTTCTTTTACTATTCTAAAAGCTACTCCTACCAGTTTATATGGAATCATAGTTTTAAACTATAATTTAGTCTAAATTTTTTTTAGATAAATATAACTATTTATTTTAAAAAATTTTTAAACTAAAATTTAATTTAAAAACCTTTTAAAACTATAGTTTGGGGTTTCCAAACACACCTAATGTCTCTTTCATTTTGGCCTCTATGTGGCACTTCAAATAATATCTATTTAATTAATTTTAATAAATTTAAAAAATTAATTAAATTATTTATTTATAATAATTATATATTAATTTTTTTAAAATATTTATTTTAATTATGTATATTTAAATTATTTTTAATAAAAACCTTTATAACATATGAATCAAATATATATCTTTTAAAAAAAATTATAATTTGAGAGATAAAATAAATTTAAATTTTATATTTAAAATTAAAATAAGTGTTATATTTAACTCTTATATGTAGAATAAGAAATAATATTCTCTAAATTCCTTAGATTAAGGTAAAAAATTATTTTTGTCCAAAGTAATATTGCCTTAAATTTTTTTAAATTTAATGTCATTCTAAAATTTTTAAAACATAAAAATGTTACATCTATTTCATTAAAAAATTAATATTAATTATTACAAAATTGATATTAATTATTAATATTTCTAACCAGAAAGGACAAATTGCCTCATTTTAACACTTGTGGATAACTTTAAATCTAAAAAAAATTCAAAGCAATATAGCTCTTCAATGAAAACATTCTACAGTAAAGATAATGCAAGACAAATTTATATTTTAATCTAATTTTTTTTCCCTATAAAGCTATTCAAATAATAATCAGCTGCCTCACATTTTTTGCGATTTCTATAAATTGGGACTTTTTAGTTAATTATAACTTTTTTAGGGCTAGAGCTAGAAGTCTAGAAATGAGCCACACTTTATTTAGAATAAAAAGACAAATTATACAATAAGATAAAATATACTTTTATTTTTAATATTAAAAGTTTATTCTCCTATTATTTTTTTTCTCTAATTTTACTCATCCAAATATGGGTTACATAGGATAAATAAAAAGTAGAATATAAAATAATTTTAAAAATAATAAATATGCGTTATAATTTTTTAAATTTAAATTTAATCTCATTTTAATTTTAGTCTCTTAATTTTTTTATTTAAAATATTAAATTTTATAATTTAATAAATATTTATAAAATTTTATCTTTTAAATAATTAAAATTTAAAATTTAAATGATTAAAATAAAAATAAAAATAAATTTGAATAACTAAAAGTTATATTAAATATAAACATCCGTGTCTTGTAATTTTCCATTAAATTAAAAAGAGAAGAGCGTAGTTTTCCACTTTCCAACGAAACAAAGGCGCGGAATGGGATGAAGTGACAAGGGGCTTCTGGTCGGCGGTTTTGGGTTTATATGAGTTTTAGGGTTCAGCGTTTCCCGGAAGTAGCTGTTTAGGGTTTATGAGATTTTGGTATATTCGATTTCGTTTCGAAAACCATGGCTTTCTGGGGTAAGCTTAGATTTTATGTTGCTCAACAAATGATTAGAATCATAAACTCTTCTTAACTCCTACATTTGTTTATGCCCTAGGAGTGGAAGTCAAACCCGGAAAATCTTTCACTCATAAATTTGATGACTTGAAAGGAAGACTACATATTTCAATGGTAATTTTCTTCAGCCGAACTTGTGATTATCTATAAATAAAATTTGAAGAGCTTGTTGGTAAACTGTAGCTTGAGATTTTTACTTCTGGATGAATGTTCTTCTTCTCATTATTGTAATATTCTACTTGAATACATTTTTTGGTATGGGTTCTCCATTTATGGCTTGTTAATCGGCTTTCAATTTTTTTAGGCCACTTTGGGGGTTGGTTCTGCCCCAGCCAAAAGCAGACTTCAGTGTAATGTAGGCAACAATAGCCCTGTTTATCTATGTTCTCTGTCTTCTGGAACCAATGAGTCATTGCAACTTAATTTGGAATTTGAGGAGGCTGGTGATGTCATCTTTTCAGTGATTGGTCCTCGGAGCATTCACTTGTGTGGTTATTATCTTGGTAGTGGCCGAAGAACCAACACGATTGAGGAGTCGTATCCTTGCCTTAATTTTGTTGTTAAGAGTTTTTTTTTAAAGAAAATTAAATAACAAAACTTGAGTAGAATATCTAATAGCGAGGTGGTTAAGTTTTCTGGGATCAACTTATTTTCCTCTGTTCTTTCCTTCCAGATTTCATATATACTTGACGGCATGTGTGTAAGTAGTAGATAGAGTAGTAATGTCATTTCTTTTCATTTTTCTGATACCACCGAACTTCTGGCTTTGATTCCTGTCATCTCTTAACTTCTATATCTGCAATGAAAAGAGAATCCTATGGAGAAGATATTGCGAACACCGATACTGATAGATCTGATTGCAGTGACGAAGATGAGTATGAGGGTAGTTTTATTGATGATGATGCCAATCCAGAGGTCTTCCCAGAATCACCAATTTTAAGTGAAGGCATGTTTTATTATTGAAAGTTAAATCTCTTAATTAATTGTCATAATTCTTGAGTTTGTGCCTATCAATATATTATATTCAAAGAAAACCTATAGTCACTGTTCTTTTAGGGCTCATTTGTTATGTAAAATGAAATGGAATGGAAATGTGATTTTATATATGAAAAATGACTTTTATACTCTTAATTTTAAAGAGAATTCACAAAAGATAAAAAAGAAAAAGTACTTCTCTTGTCCTAAATATAGGGCCTAGTTTGTAGTGCAATTTACACTATAAAATATGTCTTATATTCAGGACAGGAAAATAATTAAGTAATAATCACAAGAGTATAATAGACATTTTACAGACTTTTCTTTTCTTTTCCTTTCTTAGGGCCAAATTAAACTTTTTTCACCCTTTATATTTCCATCATTATACCAAATTTGGCCTTAGTGCCCTCTTAGTATTCATTAATTCAGATGGCATCTGTGTGTTTTCTTAGAGTGTGTGCTTCTCAAAATAATTTAAATATATTAATGCAATGCCTGGCGACTCTTGTGGTTTTATCTTAGTTCCTACTTATTTCCATTGATGTTTAAAACTTTTGTTGAGTTTTACCTGTAATGTGCTATCATTTATGAACGATTTTCTCTAAAATAATAACTATGAAGTAACTTTCTAAAAAAATCTTGTCTTTTGTTGGTAAATCATCCAGATATGTATTTTTATTAATTAATAGTAAACATTAATTATGTTATCTACAACAGATTAGTAAGCATCTAGCTGATTGCAATGTCTTTTTCTAACCCCCAAGCCTCAGACCATTTTGTATTAATTTTTCTTTTTTTTTTCCGTTTTTTCCTTCTACAGTTTCTGATATTTATGAATGATATCCCTTTTAAATCTCTTTATTTTCCCTCATATTCAAGTCTTCTGATTTTCTAGTTTGTTTGTAAATGCATCTTCATCTATTGATGATTGTGAAATTCTATTGTGACGTCTCTGCATCTTTTGGTTGTTTTTATTGTAATGGCTATAGAGGAAGCTTCACCTGCTAACAAACGTAAAGGTAGTCGCCGCCGACTGCAGAAGAAGCACCAAAGAGTAGACTCAGATGATGACAGTTTGCCAATTTCATCTATTGACAAGAGTAAAGATTCTGCAAAGGTCTTGCTTGAGGAAATGGATGTTAATGATGACAGGAGAGGAAGTGATGCCAGCCCCAAGAATGGTGAAGATGATGGCAACAATGCTATAAAATCAAATACCGATTCAAAAGCTGGCGATGTTCTTCTAGATACTAAGACACATAGGTTAAATTCTAAAATCTCAATCACTCTTCAAATATACATAAATGTTCTTCTCAGAAGGATACATCTTTACATTACAACCTTCAGTCTTATAAATGTGTGTGTGTAACTCATGCCTCTAATGGAAGCATTCATCTCAGTTTCATTCATGGAGTAATATTTCACTTCTTTGTAGGAAGGGAAGAAAACTATCAACCATTGAGCTCAGATCACAGAAAACTAAAAATGCACAAAAAAATGACACCCTCCTTCCTCCTGCCTTTTGTGAGGTTGGGCACTTTTTATACCACTCCTGTATTATTCCCAGCCTACTTCTTTGTTAGGAACCCTCCGCAATGGTGCCCTTCTAACTCTATCTTCCAATCATGCATAAAAATACAAAATCAGTTACTGCCTCATATATTCCTACTTTTCCCTTCCCTTGCCGCTACTCAACTAATAATAACTTAGACACAACATTAGCCCTTCTCTTTGTCCTCTCATACACATGGCCCCAATCGAAAGCTGCGTCCATCATTTCCCTTCCCAGTAAGGCTAGCCTTGTCTTCAAAGTGGAAGCTGTGAAATTTTGTTTTAACGCTTTAAGCATTTTCCCCTATAGTCACATTGGGCAGACCCTTCCATTTAAGGAGGACTTGCTGCAGCTCATCAGTCATGGCTTTTGCTTTTTTAACATAAACAGGGGGTGCATGCCGCTCCACCACCTCTTGGTAATTTATCTCTGAAAGTTTACCTTAAAAAATGCACTTCTAAACATATTTCTGCTAGTAGCGAGCAACACAAATGTTCTCACCCAATTGAGTAGCAACACAATGCACTTACGGAAATCAAACTTTGCAACTTCCATAAAGTGTATGTCATTTGAAAAATTTGACATCATATGAAATCAACTTCAATGCTAAATGCAAATCTTGATAAGAAATCCTACTCTTTCACAAATGTATTTGCACATGCCTCAGAAATTTATTTGCCTATTCGCCCAATCTCCTAAACTTTACCCCATGTCTCTACATTGAGATTTTCTCATAATGCAAGCTTTTATCTTACGTGAAACGCTGGTAAAAAAGAAAAAGGAAAATGAAAGAAGGAAAAATTGAACCTTGTGATATTTTTACAATTTTTGGGAGAATTTGAGACTTCATAGACCTATCTGTAAAAGATATGAGGCAAATTGATACATAGAATTTGTAGATTCTAGCCAAAAAGAGATTTGCAGAGTTGTATGTGAAGAAATGGGAATTAGAATGCATAGAGTTTTCAATCAATAGTTCATTGAATTATCCTTTTTTTTGTTTGTGTTTTTGGTTTTCTCATTCTTTTTAAGTAAAACTAATGCTCTCTGCAGGGATGTTGCATTGCCTGCCACTGTAGTAGGTCCTGTAAAAAATCGAGGAACGAAGAGGAAAAAGAAAGAACAGGCTCCCAAAGATTCACATTCTGAAGATGACAATGCTTATTGTAAAGAGTCCAAAGCCCAAAGAGACACGGCAGATACTGATATTGCGATCCCCAAATTTTCTGAACAACAAAATCCAGATTTGCGGCAAAACAATAAAGAGTGAGTACAAGTAAAACAACACATAAAATTGGAAACTGTGTAGAGGTAGTTGCAATGTTTATAATATGTAAGGCTTTCTAAATTCATATAATTTCTACTCGAACAAATTGTAGAACTTGCTCTTTCCATATTTATGGCCTCTTGAGGGTTTCCACAAGTGTTTCTGGAAATACAAGTTTATTTATATAAAGGGTCAAGAACCATTGACTATTTTGCATGTGTAGTTGCTCTAGTTTTAGTGTCAAGAAGGGAAACATATCTCTCCACCTTGTCATTCAAGTTGGGTTGAGAGAAGTTCTGATTTGTTGCTTAGTTTCTCATCTGAGAACCTTGTTTTCTCTTTGAACTGGATGAACTGTCTTTTCTTGCCTCTGTTTAATGCAATCCGAATGATCCTTAGATATATAATATTGCCTATTTTATATGTTTAACTTGGTTAAAGTGTTTTGCACAGGAGAGGGGACAATGGCACTCATGAGCTCCCTGATGCGAATCCATCTGGTGATAGAAAAATGAAAAAGAGGAGGAAGAAAGACAAGAGTCAGGGGGATCTAGAAGTTAATACTTCTGATATGCCTAAATCATCTGTTAATGGAAATATTAGGACTGTGACAAAGGATGAATGGGTAACGGCTGATGCGAGGCCTTCTGAAGTTAAAACATTGCCAAACGGTTTAATTATTCAAGAGCTAGAAAAGGGGATAGAAGATGGAAAAATTGCTGCATCAGGAAAAAAGGTAGTTTGTCTTGAATCATTAAAATAATTTAGAGTCTGCCTATATGAAATTAATGAAAAGATTAGCAGATTTGGGTTGACAAGTACGATTTGGTTTCAGATTAGTGTCCTTTTCACTGGCAAGCTGAAGGATAATGATAAAGTCTTTGAGTCGAATATTGGCCATGCACCTTACAAGTTTCGCCTTGGTACTGCCAGCCTACATAACCTTGTGTTACCTGAGCATGACTGATTTTATACGTGACTGACTTGACATGTTGCTTGTATTATTTTTAGGTAAAGGACAAGTTTTAGAGGGTTGGGATGTTGGCCTTGAAGGTAAGTTATTCAGACATTTTTGTGAAGCTCTCTCTACCATGGATTGCTTGCTGTGTAATACTAATAGAGAAATGCGTACTATGGTTCTTAGGCATGCGAATGGGAGGAAAGAGAAGACTCATGATCCCACCATCCATGGGGTATGTCGTTAAATTAGCTTACTTTCACATGTTATATTTCTTTTGGATCCCTCGTCCCTATCATGTCTGTTTTGTGCATGTCAGTTTTGGTAGTGAAGGACACAACACGAAAGTACCACCGAACTCGTGGCTGGTTTATGACTTCGAATTGGTTAAAGTACATTGACTGAAGCAACCGGTCATGGCCGATTTCATGTTTGGGCTGAACTCGGAAAGTTTTCGTGGAGATTCTGAGCTACACTTAATGGCTATTCTTTTTGTTGGAGATTGAATCTGGCGTGATATAGCAGTTGGTAGTTTGAGATTTTGTTATAGAAAGATGGTAGAAGGATACCACTGATGGAATGTCAGGTTTTGGTTGTTTTTTTTCCCACATGAATGCTTATGGGAACAAGTGATTCTGGGTAGCTTCTTGCTTGAGACTTGAGACCATAAGCAGATGGGAAACAGCGAGGAGAGAATGAAAGAAAGTTCAATGATGATCAAAATTAAGTTATAAATTTTCTTTGGCTTCATAATCAATTGATCAAATTTTGACATGGCACATACTTTACCACTAATCAGGTATCACAATGTTAGATCTCAAACGAAGATAATTCATGAGGAATCATCCACAAAATTACACTAAGGCCTAGTTTGGTATGCTGTAAATAATTTTGAGGAAATTGGGATATGAAATGCATTAAGAATTGAAACGGAAAAAATGGAACTGAATCTTTATGAGCATGTTATGTAATGGAGTTCAAGCAAGATTTTTCTTTGATACGTATATTTATAATATCAAATGGCCACTGCTTAAAAGAGAAGAAAATAGAACCCTATTCAATCCTACACCATCAAAAGATATCCAAAGAAGAAAAATATCAAATAGCTAACCAAAGTTGTTCTAATTGGTAGAATTAGCTCATTATTCATAAAGATACCAGTTTAAATCATACTGTTGATATGATTATTTTGTAATATGAATATTTTATTAGTGAATGATATGAGTATTTCTGTAAAAATTCTTTGAATCTAAATTATATCTTAGTCCAGAAAAATTAATTTACCTAAACTTTTACAAAAGCAAAAACAAAAAAACACAATAATTTATGGTCGATTAGCATCGAGCCATTGTTGATCATGATTGTAGAACCCAGAATGTGCAACATCTTATGCCAAAATTAAGGTTAATTCCCTTTGAAAATTGAGTACTTGAAAATAACTTGTGCTTATTAACCCACTGAAACTGGAAAGTAATATAGTAACATCACGGTCCTTGTGCATGGAAGCACAAGAAGGAAGTAATAAGACAACAATAACAACATCAAACTTTATCCCATTAAATAGGATCAACTACATGGATCATACAATGTCATTATGCTCTATTAAAAACTAAATTTTTAGATAGGTTATTGACCAGGAGATTCTACTCAATGACCTCATTGAGCGTTCTCTTTAATCTTCCTCTACTCCTTTTGACGGGAGTTCATACTATTTGATCAACTCTCCCCACCTGTGCATCCTTTGGCCTTCTTTGCGCGTATTCAAACCACCTAAGATGATTCTCTACCAATTTCTCTTCAATAGGTGCTACTCTAACTCTTCCCCGTATTTGTTCATTACAAATCTTATCTTTTCTTGTATGCCCACGCATCCATCTCAATATCCTCATATCAGCTACCCCAACTTTATATTCTTACTGTCATTTTAAAATTTAACATTAACTTCTATAAGGTATTACTGGTCTTATAGTAGTACGATTAAATTTTTTTTTTTTTTACTAAGGAGAAGGAAGTAATAACATAAGCAGAAAAACAGTGAAGAGAAGGGCCACAAAGGTACACTTTAGGAAACTTCAAAAAATTAAATTCCACTTCAGCTGATCGGTTCCGTTTCCTTATACTTCCACATAGAGCTGGTAAAACGGGCCCAGCCCGTTTTCCAGCAAAACGGGGCGGGCTCGGGCTGGCATTTTGCCAGCCCGTTTTGGGGCGGGCTGCACAGCCCGCCCCGCCCAGCCCGCCAGTGCTGGCGGGCTGGCCCGTTTTTTAAGCGGGCTGGCCCGCCAGCCCGTTTTTTTTTTTTAATTTTAAATTTTTAATATTATTATTTATTTTACCTAAATATTACTTTGAATACTTTTAGTATTGAATACTAGTAAAGATAATTACCTATTTGTTAATATGTGTTGACATATTATAATTGATTAATATTATGTTAATATTTATTTAGATTTATAGCTATAAAATTTGATATTTTTTATAAAAAGTAAAAATTTTTAAGAGTATAACATTAACTATATTTTAATTATACTAATATAACATTAGAAATTTTATATTAGTATTCTAAAAGTTTAAAAATAATTTTTTAAAAATATTAAAAATTTAAAAAAAAAAAAAAAGAGGGGCGGGCCGCGGGCTGGCCCGCCCCTAAAACGGGGCGGGCTCGGGCTGGCAAAATGCCAGCCCGTTTTGGGGCGGGCTGCACAGCCCGCCCCGTCCCAGCCCGCCCCTAAAGCGGGCTGGCCCGTTTTTGGCGGGCCAGCCCGTTTTCCCACCTCTACTTCCACATAGCCTTTGAACCACGTTCTACTTAAAAGGGACAAAAGAAAATGTTCAACGCTGCAAGATATTCATTAGTTTAAATAGCTTCATGAGCTGCTGCAGAGCGTGTGTTCAAATAGCATTCTTTTGGAAGCTCGCAGCCTCGCACTTTGTCCTGTGCTTTTGAAACTTCTTGGGCCTAGTGTTTAACAAGAGTTAATTGCTAATTTGAAACTAAACGAAAATAAAGCCTAAAGAGAAGAAAAATTCTAACACCTTCTCAATTATTAGCCAAAAGCATCTTCCAATTGGTTGATAACATCTCTCATTGTCGGTCTCATGTCTGGATCCTCCTCAGGGCAACGTAGAGCTACCAAAATCACATTGATAACTCGTCTAAGAACATTTGGATTCAAAACCTCCTCTATTAGGCTTGAGTCAATAATTTTATAAATTACTCCTGTTTCCTGCCATAGAGTTTTGACCCAAACCACTATCTCAATTCCCTCCATAAATGAAGGATCCACTGCCTTCTTTCTAGTTATCAACTCAAGCAAAACTACCCCAAAACTGTAGACATCCGATTCCCTAGTATTTGCTGTTGAATATGTATTCTCTGTCATGGGCAATGGAAACATGCTGTTTCATTTCATACAAGAATTTGGAAATAAAAAAGGAAGAGAACATTCACAGTATGAGTAAGAGAAGAACCTGGAACTGATGAAGATGGTCTCGAAGAAGAAGAAGTTGATCCAAAAGCTTGGCAAGACTGAAATCAGCAATACGAGGCTGCATATCATAATCTAAAAGTATATTTTTTGGTTTAATGGCACGGGGCAGCATGGCGGGATAACAGTCATAATGGAGATAAGCCAATCCATGAGCAATTCCAGCTGCTATCCTATCCGGACAGTTCAACTTAGTGACGGTGGTGGATTCATTTCGTGCAAAACATCATGAAGGTTTCCATTTGGTATGTAACTGTATAAAATTATACCGTAGTCCTCTGTGAAAAAAAAATCTAGTAATCCAACAAGATTTCTATGCCTAATCTTTATCAGGATTTTGATCTCTCTAACTATGCTTTGGACCTTCCCTTTGTTCCCTGCAAACGTAAGCTTCTTTACAGCATAAACTAGGTCAGGACCTAGTCAAACTTAATAAACAACTGCATGAGTTCCTCTGCCGATAATATTCAGATTGCTTGGGTTTGCAGTAGCCGCCATCACTTCATGAAGAATTGAGGAATAACCTCTACGGGTAGGGATCATGGCTTCCTCCTTAGTGAAGAAGATGAACAAGAAAGAAATCACACAATAATTGTTTTTTGTATTAATTAGTGAAGAAGATGAACAAGAAAGAAATCACACAATAATTGTTTTTTGTATTAATGGAAAAAGCTATTACTAAAACTACTTGATGTGTGTGTGTGTCTCTCTCTCTCTCTCTTTATATGTAATAGATATGTAGCTTGTGGTCATAGTAGAGAAAAATCTAGAAGGGAAAAAAGGATAACAACCACCACAGGTTCACAATGACCTCACACATTTCATGCTCAGGCCTATAATGATTTGTATCTTGCAAGGCCTTATCATCTCGAGTTTTTGCTCTGTCAATGAACTTGCCTTTTTTTATATGCCCATATACTATGAAACAGCAAAGCTGGTTTTGCAAAGTATTATTTTTGCATAGATTCCCACATTAAAACCCTACTTGTGTGACTTTGCAAGCTGGTTTCTGAGCACTTGTAAAACAAATACCAAGAAATAGAACCAAAAACAATAAAGAATATTTTAAAAATTAGCTATTGTGATGGTAATCTCACCGCTAAATCAAATTACCTGGAAAAACATTGAGGCTGGGGCAGTAGCAAGAGAACTCCCGTTCCATAATGTGGAACAAAAATTCCTGCACAAATTAGACAGTATTAGGAAGAGAGAAATTCGAAATATGGAAGAGATAATGTTATCTTGCATTTCTGATAGGAATGTACTACATCTTTCTATAGTAGTCGGTAAACAAGAGAGAATCAAAGAGAGGAAACACACCGACAATCTTTCCCTAATCTCAACAGAATCAACTGATGTTAATTGATACTAATTATGAATATTCACTGAATATTTTCTATAATTTTTTAACAGACAAAAAAACAAGTCTTCTGATTCCTTTCAACAGCTTGAATGTCAAGCCATCATTCCAATTCCTTCGGTGAAAAGGGTCTCATGATTAGTTCAGCTGAAAGTAGAATGCTAACGAGCAATGACTAATGAAAGCAGAAACAGAAGCATGATTCCTGCTGTCATTTCCTTACAGAACTGCCGAGTTGTGCGATGAAATGAAATTAAGGATTTGGGTAACATGTCAAGTCATTTAAGCTATATTTTATGGATACCACAATCTGAAAAAAGATTCACAAACTATCATGTATTAGAAATACGATTTCATAGATGTTATTAACACTATTTATTGTCAGGTGGACACAACTGTTACCTGGATCTGTGGATGTTTCAAAGAATTCCACAACGACTCTCATCTTCAGTCTCTTTCCTGGATCTGTCTCAGTACATATCAAAGACACCATAATCACTTTGATAACTTGCACCATTACATTTAAATCTGAAAGCTCCCTTGCAATGCTTGAATCAACAATCTCTTCAAGTTCTCTTGTTGTCCTCCATACAGATTTAAACCACCCAACTAACGTGGTTTCCTCCACCATGAATGAGGAATCTAATACTTTCTTTCTAGTTATCAGCTCTAGCAAAACTACACCGTAACTATATATATCAAGATCGCAGCTTGGCCCTGCCACACATGCAATCTCTGCCATAAGATAATGTAAACATGTTAAATTGCAAAATATGTTACACTTTTGATCAATTTTCATTTGTAAGGGATTAAAGAGCTAGTAAATAGTTCCCTCAACTATCTACTTGCTTGCCTTTACTGCTAATTCATCACATGGATAGATATGTTCTTATTATAACCTGAATCTACTCAAGTTCTATTTAACTTATGGGGAAAAAAATTAATCAACCGAGTGTAGAACGAGGGCAATACCCGGTGCCATAAACCCATGTGTACCAAGATAATATGTGGACCGCATATGCATTGTAGTAGAGGGTTGATTCAAAACAATGGAAATACCAAAATCAGTAATACAAGGTTGCATATCAGAATCAAGGAGTATATTAAAAACAATGGAAATTCCAATAGCAATCTTATAGCGGACATTCCATGCTAAGTATGGTATGGATCGTTTTCATGTAAAACATCATGAAGACTTCCATTTTCCATGTACCTGCTAATGGTTATGTAAATTTGCTCACTAGGATAAGCAAGGACCTCCTCCTTAGATCTTTGTCTGGAATGATGGTCATAAATTAGTAGTATTCCTGACAGACAGATGAGATGACAAACCCCACGAATGCAAGTGCTAAAATAAAATTGAACGTCTACTGCCTTTGTGGGTAGTTGATTCAGAGTCACATGGCTTCAAGAGGCTAGAGTTTATGCAACTGGAGCCATTTGAGGTTCAACAATGGACACAAAGGCCAGGATTGCCCAAGACGGATTTTGGAGATAAATTCAGACGTTGCCTTTTCCACTCTGGTAAAGGACCAACGAATGAGTTGTATGATATATTGACTTCTATTAATGAAGAAAGTTCACCAAGAACATGTATGCTCCCTGTCAAATTGTTTAGGGATATATCCAGGCTTTGAAGCTTTTGCAACTTCCCAATTTCTAAGGGAATCTTACCAGTTAATTTATTAGCACTCAGATTCAAACCATTTAAAAGATTCTGCAATGATCCAATTGATGTAGGAATTTTTCCTCCAAACATATTTCCATCAAGTTGCAGCTCAAGTAATTGATCATATTCTGACAAGAAAGATGGGCTAACCCCGGTAAAACGATTCTATCTTAAAATTAATTTGGTTAGACCTGTCCACCTCCTCATGCTTGATGGGAATGAACCATTAAGGAAATTGAATCCCAAATCAAAGGTTTTCATTTTGGTGCAGTATGACAGTTGCTGAGGCAAAGGACCCTCTGTTATGAGCAAGATTTAAAGCCTGAAGGTTATGGTATAAGCCCAGTAATGTTGTTTGTGGACAAAATTAAAGCAGCGAGATTTGTGCAGTTTCCCAAACTTGATGAGATTGCTCCACTGAGGTTGTTGTCACTGATGTCCATGTATTACGAGATTACGATTACCTTTAAACTCACATAATGAGATATGCATCTTCCCACATCATGAGATATGCGCCCTTGAAGTTGATTAAGACCTAAATTCAGTAGGCGTAATTGCTTTCCATAACAAAGATTTGGTGGGATGTTACCGGTAAGCCTCAAGTCTAGCTTCACTAAACTGCTATTGATTCCCAAGTTTTGAGGAATTGATCCAGAGAATTGGTCGTCGAACAATGAGATATTTTTCAGATGCTTGAGCTCTGTCATCTCTGAAGGTAATTTCCCTAAAAGGCTATTGTTATGAAGAAGGACATGCTTAAGATTTTGAATCATCCAAATGGTAAGTGGAATTTCACCCGTTAAATGGTTGGAGTACAGTTCAAGGTCCTCCAATTTACTCAATCCTCCCAATTCATTTGGAATTGTTCCTCCCAGTTGATTGGAATCAAAGATTTGTAGTCGCCAATTTCTGGAGGTATATTTCCAGACAAATGGTTCTCAGGAAGGTGAAGAATTGAAATCTTTAGTAATAATCCTATGGATGATGGAATGCTTTCAACTAAGTTGCTCTTCACAGCAGCAAGTTCTGCTAAATTGCTACAAGTCCCCAAGCTTGAGGGAATGCCTCCACTAAATACGTTGAATGACAGATAAAAAAATAAATAACTTGCCACAACTTCCAGGGCCAAGAGGAATAGTACCACCAAGGTTATTGTTTTTGACATCTAAATAAACAAGATTCTTTAGATTGCTCAGACTGAGGCAAAATTCCTGTCAATATGTTGTCATTCACAAATACTGCCTCTAGTTTGCTGCAGTTACCTATGGAAGAGGGAATGGTTCCTGACAACTGATTGCTAGAGAGAGGCAGCTTCAACAATTCAGTTGTGTTCCCAATATTGATGGGATGGAACCACTTAGATTGTTATTTTGCAGGTCAACCTCCTCCAGTTCAGGAATTTCACCATTGAGCAGATTAGAAGATAAACTCACATGCCTTAAATGTTCAAACGTTTTCAAAGTATATGGTATGTGTCCATTAAAGCAGTTATCAGAAAGATCAATATACTCAAGCAGACTGCAATTGCCTAACTCTGGTGGTATTGTTCCTGAGAAACCATTTGTTGCCAACAAAAGGTTCTGCAAGTGAGTCAATTGTCCCATTTCTGCTCCTAGTTTACCAAAAACCTAGTATACAGTGAGGTTTAGTAAGACCACATTGCTGTAATGGTCGCATTGTATTCCTATACATGAGCAACGGGTAGAATCACTGGACTTCCAGCTTGACTTTAAGGGCCCGTTTGGTTCACGGAAATGGTTGGAACAGAAAAGAAGAAAATGGAAAGGAAGGGAATTGAATGGAAAATTACCGACCAAGTGGATGTTTGGTTGGCACTGGAAAAGAAAGTAGTTGGAAGGAAAATTTATATTTGATTGGTTAAAAGTGATGGAAAATTAGTTAGGAAAATATGCAAATGACCTTATTACCCTTAATAAGTATTTATTAATAAATTCATATTCTAATATAAAAATCAAAATATTTAAAAATTAAATTACTCATATATTAATTCATAAGACAGAAAAGTTATATTTAAATAAATATAAATATTCAATATAAATATAAAAATTATTATAAATATTAAATGATTAATAATAATTACATTAATTATTTGTCAAACTACACTTGAATGATTATTTTCGTGTGCACCTCTTAGAAACACCGAGACCTTGAAATTGCTTATGATATACCTAGATTTTCAAACATTGTTTCTTTGATCTTTAAATTATGTAATATATTTAGGAATAAGAGTGTATAAGGTCATTTAGCAAATCAAAACAAGTTATAAACTTATTAAAAAAATATTTGATAACTCTTTATTTGATAATGAAAAAAAGTTGGAGGCTTTTTTTTGGCATTTTCGTTTGCACCTCTGGGCAATGCTTGTTAGAGTTTTGTGAAATTTTGTAAAATCTATGGGCAATCTTGGAGCAAATATATAGCTGTTGGGACGATTTCATTGGAAGTTTGTGCATCTCTAACACCAATTGGTTGCATTTTATAAGCTTCATTTAATGTATTTTTTATTTATAACTCTAATTAATTAGAGGTCTCTCTTATATCTTTTTTCACTAATTTTCTCCCCATCTTTTTTTCTATTCACTCTCTCTCACACACTCTCTATAAATAAGGATATTTTAAAAAAATTAATTAAATTTTTTACCTATTTATTATCTTTAACTAATTTCAACTGATCTCTTAAATTGCATAAATTAATTATTTGAAGTTTATATTTTCAATAATTGGGAATATTAGGTTGTGTTTGAGATCACATTTGAAGGGTAGTGCATCCACCAAGTAAAAGTCTTTCTTTTTTATTTAAAGATGTTTGGATTGGCTTTTTTGGTGATTGATTTAGATGGTGAAATGGGATTTTGGGGTGAAAACTATTTTTTGCTTTTACAGTGTCACCTTGAAGAGAGCAGGAAAGTATTGGAAGAAAATAATAGAAATGTGATCCCATTCACATAAGAAAAGAGGGAGAGAGAAGGAATAAGGGATGAAAACGAAGAAGAAAAAGTGATTCCCAATTTTCCCCTTCCTTTAATAAAAAAATAAAATTGCTTTAAAAGGCCCAATAACTTGATATTTGCAAAAATACCCTAAAAAAGAAACAATTAATTAATAAAATTTGTATAAAATAATATTCAATAGCTTATATGCAAAAATTGGTTGAACAAAAAGATGTGACTCATAAATAATAGAGAAACAAAAGAAATAATTTTTTTTCTTTAAATTAATATGGGTTGTTCAATAAATGTTAAGCTCAATAATTGACAAAAATTTAACCTATATTTCATAAAATTATAAGTTCAAATCATGTAGATAATCTATAAATATATATAAGCATTATTTAAAAATAGAAAAATAATAGAAAAAATACTCTAAAAAATAATAGATTGATGATTTAAATTTTATAGATAAATAAATCATATGACTAAAATTTCTTAAATTAAACCACAGTACTCAATATCAAATATTTGTATTTAAAAAAAAAATTATTTCTATACTATGATGATTTCAATTTTCTTGTGTTAGAAAATACACAAGTTTTTAAATCTTGCTCTTTGGGACTCCAAACAATAAAATCTCCTTCCTACTGAGTTTTAGATTGATGAATAGGTAAAAAGAAATTAAATTAAATATTTTAAAATTAAAAAAACTAATTTATTTAAATATCCTATTAGTAGCACATACTATGTGGATATTACAAAATCTATATCTCTATGTAAGGAAGCTATTTCACTACTTGAGAGAAGAAACAATAAGCTTACTGATGAATCTTATGATGCGTTAGATTAGCTACGGATTAAGGGGTGGGAACTTGGAAGCTTTTTACTCCTTGTTCTTGGATTAGCATCGTCTAATTGCTTGATGACATCTCTCATTGTGGGTCTCACACGTGGATCCTTCTCGGTGCATTTCAGAGCCACCAAGAGCACTCTGGGAGCTTGTTCAAGAACATTTGAATCCAGAAACTGCCCTGCAAGACTTGAATCAGCAATCTCATGAATACATTCTGTTTCACCCCACAGAGTTCTGACCCAGCTCACTATATCAACTCCCACCATGAATGATTGATCCACTGCTTTCTTTCTGGTTATCAACTCAAGCAAAACTACCCCATAACTGTATACATCGGATTCTCTATTGTTCGCTGTCGTATATGCGTTCTCTGTCATTGGCCAAAGTAAACATGTTAGTCAGTATTAGAATATAAGAGTCACACGTGGTCGACTGATTAGAGAAAGTATTGAAAGTATATAATATTAATAGAAAGTCCTATCAACTTAGCTTAAATTATTATGATAGCAATTAAAGATAAACCAAATGTGTGTATATATGTCGTCTGAGACTCAAAAAACAGTATTAGGGAGAGGGGGAAAAAATGAATGAAAGATGAAAAAAAAATTAGTTGGAAAAATATTAAAATATAAAAGTCATATCAACTAATTAAAAAAGATTAAAAGTATATAATGTTAAACGTAAATTTTGAACCTGTTTAAATAAGAGTTTAGAAAAATATTTATGAAAAAAAGAGTTTTTGAACAATTTTTTTTAAAAAAAATAGAGTTTTTGAACATTTTTAGAAAAAAAATTTAGAGAGGAGCTTATAGAAAAAAATAGTTTTAAATAAATGAATATCTATATAATTATTACTAAATAGATTTTTATAATTAAAAAATTACTAAAAAGAATATGTTTTATTAAAAATATGAGAGAAGAGAAGGTGGAGAAGAGTGAATAGAGAGGAGAGAGATGAGAGATGAGATAGGGTAAAGAAGAGGAGGAGAGAGATTATAAGAAAAAATAAGAGTAAAATAATAATTAGATAGTTTATAAACTATTTTATTATTCTCAAAATTAGTCTTAATATTTTATTTAAATCCTTTATTTTAAACTATAATTTATTCTAAAAATACTTTTAAATAAATATAACTATTTTTTTTATTTTTTTTAAATTAGAGTTTGGAGAAAAAGTTCTTTTAAAATCATAGATTTAAGAGTTAACAAACAGTCACCTTATCAAATTAGAACGAGAAGATTCATAGTAGCAATAGTAGAAGTACCTGGTGCAATGTATCCTACTGTGCCAGGTACAGATATAGATGGTGCTGAAACAGAAGATTGATCCAAAAGCTTGGCGATACCGAAATCGGCAATGTGAGGCTCCATATCAGAATCTAGGAGTATGTTTTGTGGTTTGATGTCACGGTGTACTATGGGAGGATCACAATCATAATGGAGATAGGCCAATCCATGAGCCACGCCAATGGCTATCTTGTATCGAACACTCCACTCCAAAGATGGCGGTGGATGCTTTTCGTGCAAGACTTCATGGAGGCTTCCATTTGGCATGTAGGTGTACAAGATCAAACCAAAGTCTTTTCTCAACCAAAAGTCTTCTAATTTGACCAGATTTCGGTGCCTAATCTTTCCGAGGGTTTGAATTTCTCTAACCATGCTCTTGCCTTTGTTCCCGGAAAATACAAGCTTCTTCACAGCAAAAACTTGGCCTGCGTCTACTGAAGCTTTATAAACTACTCCATGAGCCCCTCTACCGATGATAAACCGGTCACTTAGGTTAGCAGTAGCCTCCATCACTTTGTTTAAAAGCAAGGAAGTGCCTTCTTTGGCAGTGATCTCGACTTCCTGCTTTGATTTTCCGCCATGTACACACATGTACATCATTCCCAGCAGCAAAAGAACAAAGAATATTGATGATCCAAGTGCTATCATTGCTACCTGTACTTTACTAAGCCCTTTCTTGTTTGTCAATCTATCATCACATGGCTTTAGATGGCTTCCCTGATCGCAATCCGGTCTGTTTGATGATGAACAACTGACACACAAGCCGGGATTTCCCGAAAACGATGAAGGATCAGAATTAAGTAGCTTCATCAGCGTCTCCGGTACAGGGCCATTGAAGGAATTGTATGAAACATTGACTTTAAGTAATGAAGAAAGCTCGGCGAGAACTCGTATGCTTCCAGTCAAATTGTTCCGAGATAGATCCAAATTTAGCAGATTCGTCAATTTTCCCATCTCTTGAGGAATTTCACCAACCAGCCCATTATCACTTAGATTCAACCCGTAGCGCAGATTCTGCAATGCCCCGATTGATCCTGGAATATTTCCTCCAAACATGTTTCCACCAAGCTGCAGCTCAAGGAGGTTTTTAAATTCTGACAAGAAATCCGGGATGCCACCACGAAAACGATTCTCTCTTATAATTAACGTGGTCAGCGCCGTCCAGATCCTAAAACTCGTTGGAAATGAACCATTCAGGAAATTGAATCCCACATCAAAACTGTCCATTTTAGTACATTTTGACAGCTCACGTGGCAAAGGACCTTCCAAGCGGTTGTGATTAAGATGCAGAGTCTTCAGGTTTCCAAGGAGACCTAGCTCTGCCGGTATATGACCCGCAAAGTTGTTATTTGACAGAATTAAATCAGTGACATTTGAGCAGTTTCCCAAACTTGGTGGGATTGAGCCATTGATATTGTTTCCACTGATATCCAAGAACATGAGATTCGGATTATGTTCAAAATCAGGCAAGGGCCCCGTAAAATTGTTTTCTTGAAGAATCAACCTTTTGAGAGTTGTACACCTTCCTACATCTGGAGGTATGCTACCTTCTAGCTGATTAAAGCCCAAAGTCAGCAAAGTTAATTTCTTTCCAGAACAAAGATTTGGCGGGATGTTACCGGTGAACTTGTTATTCGTCAAGTCCAACAATACTAATCGGGTTTTGATTCCCAAAGTTTGAGGTATGACTCCGGAGAAGTTGTTGTCAAACAACGAGATATTCTTCAGATGCTTGAGCTCTGTCATCTCCAAAGGTAGCTCGCCAGAGAGGCTATTACTGTACACGAGGATTTGCTTGAGACTTCGAATCTTCCAAACACCGAGAGGAATTTCGCCGGTCAAACGGTTGGAAAACAATTCCAGATCCTGCAATTCACTCAGCTCTCCCAGCTCACTGGGAATTTCTCCCTCGAGTTGATTGGAATACAAATGCAACTGTGTCAAAGACTTACAGTTGCCGATCTCCGGAGGTATTTTCCCGGACAAACGATTCACAGGAAGCCATAAAAGGGAAAGCTCGCGAAGCAAACCGATGGAGGACGGAATACTGCCGGTAAAGCCACTGCTAAATGCAGAAAATGTGGTTAAGCCACTACAATTTCCCAAGCTTGAAGGAATACCTCCACTGAATGAATTGTTTGACAGATCCAAGAAAGACAAATTCTTACAATTTCCAGAACCCAATGGAACAGTACCACTAAGATTATTAGAAGCAAAGTTCAAATAAGCAATATCATGGAGATTGTTAAGAGTTTCTGGGAGTGTTCCATGAAACTGATTCTCATTCAAGGACAAGTCCTGCAATTTACTACAATTCCCAATTGATGAAGGAATTTCACCAGACAACATATGATTATTGTGTAGATACAGGAACGTAAGCTCACTCATGTTTCCTATTTCTGAAGGAATTGAACCATCGAGAGAATTATAAGACAAGTCAACAAATTGCAGGTTAGGGATTTGGGGGATGAATTCTGGGATTTGACCAGTGAGTTTATTATAAGGAAGGCTGAAATGATTCAAATTCTGCAAGTTTTTGAAGCTCATAGGTATTTGTCCACTAAAGTTATTAACATAAAGTTCTAAGTATTCTAAAAGACTACAATTCCCTAACTCGGAAGGAATTTTTCCAGAGAAGCCATTATTCATCAACACAAGGTTCTGCAAGTGACTCAAAAGTCCAATCTCAGGCCCTATTTTACCCTCAATCCCATAATCAGTGAGGTTAAGGGATATCACATTGTGGGCATGGTCGCACTGGATTCCAACCCAAGAACAAGGAGTGGAATCTGAGAGATTCCAGGTGGATTTTATAGGATGAGGTACAGAAGTCCAGTGCCTCAAGAGTGACAATAGAGTAACCCCATCAGAGCTTAAAGCAGAAACAGAGCATAACAAGGAAGGAAAGAACAGAGGAAGAAGAAGAAGCACACAGAGATGCCTCATTGGAAATAAGACAAGAGACCCGACAAGACAAGACACCAACCAAGGTTGGAACTTGGAAGGCTTACTTACGGCTTACGAGGAACCAAAAAAATAAAATAAAAGCTCGTACCTTGGTTTCTTGTAGGAATTGTTAACAAGAACAAGTATTGTGGGATTGACATTCTTTGAACAATGAGGTTGAAACAGGGTTGAACATCGGAGGAGAGAGAGAGAGAGAGAGGAGAAAAATGCAATGAGGGCAGTGTGAAAGGAGGACGACAAGAGAGAAGAAGATAGAATGGCGGTGTCATGAGCTCATTATTTTGTGTGTGTGTGTGTGTATAATGATGAACATAAATGAATGAATGTCCAAGTCTTAGTTATATTAGTAATTAATGCCTTATGTTTGGCAGTTGGCTGGTGGAAACCCGAATGGAGTCCACCAATAAAATGTAAACATTGACTTCTGAGCTGCGGCGCGTTCCTTTTCTCATTAAGCAGACATTTCTTTTGTATTTGGTTTTTGTTTTTGGGTCAACAAACAACTATTTTGTTTGGAGTTAGTAGAAAACAAGAGTCATATCCAGAAGAGCAACATATTATATTAGTAGAAGGGATTAGTTGTTATAATATAATAAATTTAAATTTAAATTTTTATTAAAAAACATATCTATATTTAACATTTAATAATATATTAAATAAAATTGTCTCCAATAACCACTCACCCTCTATATGGCAGATATATAATATACCCATTTATGAAATATAAGATAAAATATATGTTTAATTCTCTAAATTTATATCAAAATTTAGTTTAATCATTTAAATTTTTATAAAATATATTTTTCAATCCCTTAATTTTAATATCGTTAATCTAATTAATAGAAAATATTTACTCAACAAATGATTTGGCAATTAAACATTGATAAAACATAGTTAAATTTTAACCTCTAATATAATATTAAAATATTAATGGTGATAAAAACATTTAAAAAAATTAAAATCTAAACACATTTTATCAATATTTTATTGCAGAGTCTCTCGTTGACCGAGTATTTTTTATTAAATAAGATTAACAGTGTTAATATTAAGAGATTAAAAAATGCTCATTATAAATTTAAAGATTTAAACTAAAATTTGATGTAAATTTATATTTTATTTATTATAAAATATATAATTTATTAGTTTTTAGAAATAATTTATTGATTAACAATAACTTTTTATTAATAAAAGAATATTAATTATACATAATATTCATATGTTCACATTTGTTCCTTTTCGTCTGAACAAATGTGAACATAACTGTTCTGCCTTTGTTTTTAACGCATGCCATGAGTCTTTCTGAGTCTTCACATTATCTTGTGGCTTGTCATGTGTTCTCTGGTCCAAAAAGCTAGAGAGGAAAAAACTTGTTGGATATTTCATATAGGAATGAAGAAAATTAAAATAAAAAATAAAAAAATATGAGTGATAAAAATAGTTGGAAAGTGACTAATAAAAAAAACTACTTTGTCCAACCATTTACATTGATGGACACTTGGCATTCCATTTCACATTCACCAACCATTTACTATGGACATGAGGGGTAAACATGAAGTAGACATTGGCTATTTAGTAATAAAATATTTTTTTAGTAATATTTAATTTTTTAAAATAATTTTTATATATTTAATATATTAAAATATTTTTTAATAATACTTAGGATTATAAAATAAGTTTGGTATAATTTTATTATTAAAATATTTTTCAATAACAATGAGCAGTATTTTGTCAATAACAATATACGCCCTAAACTATTTTTTTCTCTTTTATAAACTTTTGTATAGAAGGCTACTTATTATTATAGAAAAATATTTTAAAAATAAAATTATATTAAAAATTATTTTATAAAATTTAGCACTATTAAAAAAATATTTTAAAGTATTAAATATATTAAAATCATTTTTAAAGTATTAGGTATTGAAAAAATGTTTTAAGGTGTTTTAATGCTATTTAACCTAATAAATACACCAAATTTTATGTTTAAACAAAATATCACGTCATTTGTCATACTAAGGAATGTTAATTTAAGTTACAACGATGGGAGTTGTATTTAATGTAGGTTTGATTCCTACAATTAATGAAAAAATTAATTGATAAGTAATCCATAAATATTTTTTTAAATTTCTCATATCTAATTTATTTAAATTTGGGCTATTGGGCAATTTTAATTATGAAGCTTTCATTTGCCTGGAATTGTTTTAGAGTAATGTTACCCTAAAAAGTTACTAAATATAACAATGTCGTCTTAATTATTATTTAAAATTTAGTTTGATTATTAGTTGAGTAATATATTGATTTAACACGCCACATGATATCTATATTATTTTTTATTTTAGATTAAAGTACAAATTTATCTCAAAAGTTTTTACTCATGAGCGCGGGGTATTTAGAAGGTTTTTAGAAAAATTACATTTAAGTCCCATATAAAAAATATAATTATAGAAAAATCTCATAAATTCATTAAATGACTATAAAATCTTATAGAATTTAGAATTAATTTTTTTGAATTGTAAAATGATAAAATTACCCATAGAAAAAAATCAACTAATAGAAATGACAACTTTATGGGGAAAAATAATAATTCAAGCAAGGAGAAAAAAATTAACAACTCAAGTAATAGAAATGACAACTCCTAGATGAAAGAATAATAACTAGAGGGCAAAAAAAATAATAACTGAGACATTTTTTATGGATAATTCTGTCATTTCATAATTCAAAAAAATTAATCACAGGTTCTATGGGACTTCACAGTCATTTAATAATTTTCTAGAATTTTTCCGCAATTAGATTATTTGCATGTGATTTAAATACAATATTCCCAATTTTTTTTAATTTAACATATTTAGTCAACTAACGGTCAAACTAAACTTAGATAATAGTCAGAAAATTTTAAATAAAACAATTTTTAGATACCCAATACTCATAAATAAAATTTTTCATAATAAATTTATACCTTAATACAAAATAAAAGATAATATAGATATAGTATACTATGGTAATATATTAGTCAATTAATAATTAATTTAACTTTAGATAGTATTAAGGGCAATATTGTTACGTGTTGTAAATTTTTAAAGTAATATTGATTAAAATATCTTTTAAGTAACTATCATTTTCATGTAAAAACTTCTAAAATAAAATTATCTTTTAATCTGTTACATTTTTTCTTGTACAAACCCTTTACATTTTGGGCGTGTTTGGTTTTTAACTTAAATTTATTTTTTTTTTTAAAATAAATTATTATATTTATTTAAATAAATTTTTAGATTAAACTATAATTTAAAATTAAAATTTTAGATAAGCTGATCAGAGTAACTTATGAAATAGTAAAAGAGCTTATGAACTAACCAATTACTATATTACCTCTATTTTTTCTTACACATTCTCTCATACTTTTTCTTATACTATCACTCATATCTCCTATTTTTTCTTACATATTTTATATGTGTTTGGATAAGATTTTGAAAAAAGGGTTTTTAAGCATTTTGTAAAAAATGACTTTTAAAGAAAAATTTGTGAAAAAAAAGTGGTTTTAAATAAATAAGTATTTAGATAGTTATTTCCATAAGTATTTTTATTATTGATAAATTGTGAAAAGGGATATGAGTATTAAATGAGGAGAGATAAGATATAAGAGGAGAGAGAGTGTAAGAAAAAATAAGAGAGAAGAGAAAGGGTATAAAAAAGTAAGAGAGAGTATAACAAAAATATAAGTAATATAGTAATTGGTTAGTTTATAAGCTCTTTTACTGTTTTATAAGTTATTCTGACTAGTTTATCTAAAATTTTAATTTTAAACTATAGTTTAATTTAAAAATTTATTTAGACAAATATAATTATTTATTTTTAAAAAAATAAATTTAAATTTTATCTAAATTTTTTTTTAAAACTATAATTTTCAATCAAATTAAAATGGGCATAAGAAATTGTCATATCACTTGTACCGTTTGTTTGCGTCATGCGTACTGTTTGTTTGCGTATGGTTGTAAATTGTAGGTTTTGACTCCGGAGAATTTTGTTGACTCACGAGAATTCTCTTTAATATTTTCTTGCGGAAATTATAATCCAAAACATTAATTAGTATTAATTCCGATTTAAAATATAAAAATTAAATATTTAATTTAAATAAATTAAAAAATAATTAAATTAATTATTTATATCAAATATATTTTAATTTTTTTAAAATATTATCTTTCATTACAATTATTCTTAAATAAAAACATTTTAACATGTATAATTGAAAGAGATATTTTAAAAAAAAATTATAAATTTAAAAAATAAAATAAATTAAAATATATATTGATGACCAAACACAACCCTCCTATTAATTTTTATATTTAAAACAAAAAATAATATTTAAAAAAGTGGGTAATTGCTACTCTATTATTTTTAATATCATAGGATATATTTAAATAAAAGTTAAAAAAATAATTTATAAGAAATAATTTTTTTATAATTTTTAGAAAGAGATTTTTTAGAAAAGGATTTATTAAAAAAATAGTTCTAAATAAATGAATATTTAAAAAATTATTATAAAAAATATTTCTATAATTGAAAAATTATTAAAAATTGTATGATTTTATTAAAAATATAAGAGATGAAATATAGTGGAAAAGAGATCAGAGAGAAAAAATGAGATATGATATAAAAAAATAATAGTAAAATAATAATTAGGTAGTTCATAAATTCTTTTATTATTTTAAAAATTAGTCCCAGTAGCTTATCTAAAAATTTGATTTTAAATTATGATTTAGTTTAAAAGTTTTTTAGATAAATATAACTATTTATTTTAAAAATTTTATAAACTAAAATTTATATCAATAATCTTTTTAAAAATTTAATTTTATTTCTTTCCAAACACACATATTATAGCATGATAAATGATTAATTTATTATAGTTAGTACTTTACCTAAGAATTTATTTAAACTTTTTAGTAAAAAGAGTTGGTAAGCTCTAATATATTGTGATCAATATTTTATCATATTGTAGTTAATGGTAGATCTCTTATTAATATAATGAAAGTTAGATATTTATCTTATATTCTACTTTTAATTTTTAATATAAAATTTAGTTTATAATATAAATTTTAACTATAAAGAAGATTTTATATTAAAAGCAATGAAAAATATTATTTTACACTATTTTATTAGAAAAGGCTCAATGTTGAATGGTTATATATCTTTCTGGAATTCAAAAAGTTGGAATCGAATCCCCATCTCGACTAACTTCACTAAAATTATTTCGGCAAGCACGGCTTGCAGCTCCTGTTAACTGTTTATATACAGAGATGAGTAGGATAATCCCCCTATTTGATACTCTATTAAAAAAATATAGATTATATTTTATAATATGATATCTAGTCATATTTGATAAAAATTCTAACTATTTTAAATAGGTATGAGTGGGTTGAACGTAGGCGAGTTAGGTATACTTAAATTATAATGACCTGCTCCTATTATAGAAAATAATATGTAATTATAAACTTTTAAAATAATACCATATTCATATGTCTTTAAGAGTTAAATAATATTTATAATCTACTAAAAATAATATAATAAAAAAATAATAATTAAAGTATTAAAATTCATTGCATATAAAAAAAGTTTTGAAGTCTAAGTAATTTATAATTATAACTTTGTATCAATTTTCTAAATATTGATAAGGATGAAGTATCTAAAAAAATAAAATAAATAATTATAATTATATTATAATTAGTAAAATTAAAAAAAATCAATATAAATTATAAATATTAAAAGATACAACATACTTACTTAACTATTTATATTTTTAAAATAACTATTTAGTCACCAGTGGCTATCATATTCTCATTTTCAATTGTATTATCTAAGGAGAAAAGTAAAAAAAAATAAAAGAATGAGTGTTCATAGGTAAGGCAACCCCTTAATCGGTGTCCAACTCGAAAAAAGAATGGGCTATATTTTGCAACCCAATGCTCAACTCTGTCATATATTTATTGGACTGAGCAAAGTTTTTTTTTACGGATTCACGTGGGTATATCAGGCTGTAGGTTATATGAACACTCCTAATGGAGAGACCGACAAAGGGACTTTTGGGGGGGGGGGGAATCGAAATGAGGGCATTAATGTCATTCCACCAAAATTTTGAAATATCAGGGACTGCTTTGGGATTTGTTCATTTCGTCGTATTAATTTGGATTTTGCTAATGTTGGTGGCCTTTGTTTGTCTTTTTCAGCAACATAATAATAATAGATTAAGTGTGTGTTTGAGATCACTTTTAAAAATAAATTATAGACACGAACCATAGTTTTATAAAATATGGGTCAAACAAATTTATTTTTAAAAAAATCAATTTTAAAACTCAAACCATGGTTTGGAGTCCAAACCATGGTTTGAGAATAAGTGGTCATAAAATAGTTTTTTAGTACCCTTTACTATGGTGAATTTTTTATTAATTAACAATTTAAATTTTATTAATTAAAAAAGTTAAAACAAATAAAATTTAATTTAATTTTTTATTTGAAAATTTTGAAAAAAAGATAAATTTATCAATAAAAATTATAATCTTCCATATTTTTTGATAGTCATCTAGATTAGTTCTCTAGTAAAGTTTTCAGTAGAAAAAAAATTAAAATTTAAATAAATATTATAAATTTTTATTTTATTTAAATATATATGTATATGTATTATTTTGTAATTATTTAAATAAAAAATTTAAAATTAAATTAAATTTATTATCTATAGAAAAGTGATTCTACTATTAATTATTTAAATATTTTTAATTTTTAAAATTATTTTTTTTTTAAAATCTATTTTTTTAAAATCTATTTTTTATAATTTATGTTTTTTAAAATTTATTCTTCAGAACCTAATCCAAATAAATGACAAAAATTTGAGCGCAAAGAAAGCCTTTCACCCCGTTCTCGCTGGTTTAGGGTTTTGCGTGGCTTGAGTCTGAGTTGAGTAGTGCCGGAGGGTTTCAGTTTCGCTCCCAAAAAACTCTGTTTCACCTTCTCAGCGCCGAAACCAGCAGCAACAGCAGCCATGGCGAGCACCAAGGTCCAGAGGATTATGACCCAACCCATCGTAAGTTCATTTACTCTTTTCTCTGTTTACTAAATTGTGTCGATTATATTTTCTCATTCACCACTAATTTTCACTATTTTGATTTCCCTTTTCTTCAGAATCTGATCTTCAGGTTTCTTCAAAGTGTAAGTGAAATTCCCTTTTCGGTTTTCGTTTTTCGTTTGTCCTGAGGTCCTCTGTGTGTTTCAGATTTTTTTCCCTGCTGCTGCTGAAGTGAGAAACTGTGTGAATAGTTTTTTTGTCTGATTCTCTGTGTTGCAGAAAGCGCGCATTCAAATTTGGCTTTTTGAGCAGAAAGATTTGCGAATTGAAGGCCGTATAATTGTAAGTTCGCTTTCATTATCATACTATTGTGTGCGAAATTTACAATTTGAAACCTGTTAATCCGCCTTTGCATTTCTTCTTTATTCTTAGGTTCCCTTGGTTTATGTTTCTTTGTGATAATATTTTCTTATCTTTGTTCCGAAGCTTTATTTGTCTCAAGTTAGAAAGAATATAAAAACTGGTTTATTTGCCGGAGTATGATTGTTGTATTGAAGCGAAACTGTACCACAGCTGAGTCCAGGTTTTGAGTTTGTTTTATCCTTTGCTTTACAACAGTAGACTACTTCCACTGGTAGATATTGCAAACACCAGAATGCAGGGTTTATTTTGATCACGTATTTTGCATATTTTTCTACTATTTCAGTCCTCAATTAAAAAAAAAAAACCTTTAAATAGTCTTGGAAGTTTCAGTGATTGCTGCGTCTTATAACCTTGTTGACTTTAGCTTGGAGATCAGTAGACAACTTGCACACAACCCAGAAATTATATTTTCTTTGTGGAGCAGAATTAGGGAGTGAGATTTTGTATGTGTTCCTTTTGTTGTTGCAGCTGCTGGCGAAATAATTCAAGCACTTTCAAAACATCCTTGAACAAATTCCCTCAATTTTCGCAATGCCCTGCTTCAGCACTTCCTATTAGTTCTTTGACTATCTAAACTCGTTTTTGGGTTGTTTCTTGGGCTAACTGATTTTTCTGAATATACAACTTTATTCATGTATGCATGGCATGCGTGTGCTGGACTTTTATTGTCTCATAAACCTAATATTTTGAAGAATATGGCTATTCACTATCTTTGATTGAAGGCCAAATTAAATTGTACTTTCCATTTGCTGATCAGGGGTTTGATGAATACATGAACTTGGTTCTGGATGATGCTGAAGAAGTAAACATTAAGAAGAAAAGCAGAAAATCCCTAGGTGAGTTGTGAGACAGTGAAACATGTTTCTGTTTTTTCATGTCATGGATTTTTCTCAATAGTTTCATGTTTTTCCAAAACTTCAGGTAGGATTTTATTGAAAGGGGACAACATAACTCTGATGATGAACACGTAAGCGATGCTCTGTCTCTTTCCTGCTTGCACATGTGTATGTTGATGACAACTCAGTAAAACTATTTTTCTACTGACTCTTTATATTGTCTTGTTGTTCAGGGGGAAATGATGTGGGGGAGCAGCGCCCTTCTGAATCACATTTTTGAGGGGTCTTTTATGGGAGGTCAACCAAAGAGATGCCCTTGAGACTTGTAGCCTTTTATATCTTTGATGATATTTCAGAATCTCAGTGGAAGAATTATGTGTTAATCCAACTTCTGCTTTCTGTAAACCCTTGCATGTCTTCTAGATTATAAGGTATTCTAATTTCCTATGGATACCCCTACACCGTTTGTTTTCTCTTGTTTTCTCGTTCTTGATGCAAGGGGAATTTTATTAAGAAACCTGACGGGTACAATAGATATTGAAGTTTTGTAGGAAAACTCCTAATATCACTTAAAATGTAACTGGAACAGTATGGTGAGGCCTGATCAACAATTTGAACAGGTATATGTCCTAGAGGGGTCATGTAAAGCTAGTGCAAGGGGAAGCTGTAGTGTGAAAAGGTCTTGCCCCAGTAACAACACTAGCTTGTCCCAGAACCCCTTCCCTTGGTTTGGATAGGGAGAAAAATAGAGGAAAGAATGTTAAGAAAAAAAATCTAAAATAAAATGGCAAAAAAAAGTTTTATTATTTTATAGTGTTTTTTAATATTTTCTTCCTATTTTCTTTCCTTTTTCTCTCTACCCAAACCAAACCTTTAGAAATTAGTGTACCAGTATCACCTTGGCTAGATCTTCTTCCCTTGATTACATCCTCAAAGGAAAGAATAAAAAAATTTGCTACAAGGTAACAAAAGTTTGTCTAATTGGTAAAAAATTGATTTATAACTTAAAACATCTGAGACGTCCTGACCTGAGTCCTTGGGATCCAAAATAAAACAAAAAAGTAAACCTGCTTCTCACACTAGATTTGAACTGTATGGTCCAAACAGTTAGTCAATGCCGGGCAACCTAAAGGAGGACTGCATAAAGTTGTGATGCTGTTTATGTGCCATGTATGTTGCCCCCAAGGATTGCCTGCTTGAGCTTTCCGCAGTTGTAGTGGCTTTCATAGGGTCATTTCACTCACCAAGGGGCTAAAAACAAACATTAATTTCATGAAATTAATGTGCCGTCCGGATGTGGAACCATATTGAGCAAGGAACTCACATTCATTCTAAGGCAGATATTCTCTCGTTGCTTTAACAAATAACAACATATCCTCAGCGTTCGTAATCTGACTCTTCTGGAGCCGTTGTGAGGACTAATTATATCAGTCATTTCACCATTCACAATTATTTGATATGAAACCACATTTACACGCTACCTAAATAATCTGATTCCACTACGATGGGAAGTGGGAACGTAAGCTTGTGATATACACTTTGAAAGCACACCAACCTACCTTTGATTCGGTATCAATCTTCGAGGAAGAAAAACATTTTGGTTTAGTGTATAAGAGTGATCAACAATTTATTAATCATCTCTAATAAATACCCCTTAAGTACCTATCACCATAATAATCATATCATCCCATAAAATTTTCCAGTTGCCAAGCAGTAGGCTTGAAAAAGATTTAGCATTGTACTCCTTCACCCTTTGTTGATAAATCTTTGCCTTTCTTTTTCTTATTTCAGAAGATTACCACACAATCTCACCTATTTTCCTTCACGAAATGGCAAGTTTCTTGGCAGCATTGCTGAGAAATTGAATACAATTACACACAGAAACTTTTCAATGTGCATAGACAATAGAGATAGCACAACTTACAGGACAAAACGACTGCGCGATCAGTAAAAAAGAAAAAGAACGGGGCAAAACAAAAAACAATCACAAGGGCTGTTTGTAGTTCAGCTAGCTTTATTTCCAACTTATACAATACCAGACACCTTATGATACCACATCATACTTTCTCTACCTCTCTAAAGTACCTTATGTCCTGAACCATATTGCATGAACTATAGGTCAAGAAACACAAACTCTTCGATGGCAGGCACAGATCCTATCTTGTTAAGAGTCTCAGTGTTTGGTTCTTCATCAACACCAATCGCCATAATGGCCTTCTTTCCCCTTGAAGTTCTTCCCACACTCATGAAGCTCACATTCACATTCTGATCACCCAGTATGTTCCCAACTTGGCCAATCATGCCTGGTTGATCTACCTGGCGACACAATATTAAGTTTCCCTCCAAGCTCACATCCACATCAAATGATCCAACCTTTATGAGATGGGGCACCCCATATTTCACCTTCCCTTCAATGCTTATCTCTCCATTCTCAGATACAGCACTTGCAAACTTGGATCCCACGTTTGATATCAGTACCTGAATTGAGTGCACTGGGAGTTCTGGAGAAGAATTGACAACTCTTCTTTCCTCACTGATCCGGAGACCCTTCTGCTTTGCTGTGAAATCTGCATTCACAAGGTTGATGATTGAGTCTGATATTGGTTCAATGATGCCTTTCGTGATCATGGCTCGCAGAAGCCTTGTGTCCAAGTCATCTGGGTCTCTGGCTGATCGATAAACCACTTTTACAGATTTGATTCCACTTCCTCCAGACACCAATTGTACAGCTAGCCTGCCTAGCTTCTCGGCTAGCTCCACAAAAGGAGCCAGTTCAGAGAGCACCTGATTACAGGAGCCATGTTTCAGTTCAGTTGCTTCAACAATATATATACAAAATCATAGGTTTTGATCAATCACAATGTTTACCTCAGGAGCAACCATAGGAGCATTAACAGCAGTCGCAGAAAGTTCCCCTTTCAATGCTCCAAGCACAGCTTCTGCTATTTCAATTGCCACCCCCTCCTGGTAAGCCAGAATTGGACGCAGATAAATTGGTCAGCCTTAAAGAGAATTGACACGAGAAGCTGAAGGGAAAAAACTGCTAGTCAGAAAGTAAACTAGTACAAACCTGTGCCTCTTTCGTGCTAGCTCCAAGATGAGGTGTGACAGTGACATTCGCATGTTGAACTAACTTACTGTCTGGGGATGGAGGCTCCTCAGTGAAGACATCAAGTGCAGCCTAATCCACATCACATCAATATATATATATATATATGAAATAAAATGTATAACAAGTTGCACAGTTCACAACTCAGACGCCATATAATACATGGAAAAGAATGAAGAAAAGGGTTGTTCATATTCATACCTGAGCAACAATTCCACTATCAAGGGCTCTGACTAATGCATCTTCGTCAATAACTCCACCTCTAGCTACGTTGATAATGCGAACTCCCTTCTTCATATTGGAGAAAGTATGGTCATTGAAGATCTTGTTAGTGGTGGGGGTGAGAGGCATGTGGAGGGAGATGAAATCTGCAGTGGATATGGCCTGTTCAAATGACACCAGATCGACCCCAACTGCACGAGCCCTGTCTGCTGGTGCATATGGGTCATGAGCAATCACGTTCATACCCAAACCTTTTGCACGCCTAGCCACTTCAGATCCTACTTTTCCAAATCCCATAATTGCTATTGTCTTCCCCACCAGTGAAACCCCCACATATTTGCTTCTTTCCCATTTTCCTGCAAAATTGTACCGTATCTTGTCATATCCTCAACTAGCAAATACATCTCTACATGTATAGTTTGAGTGAAAAGATTTTATAGCACAATTATTTTTTTTACTTTCCGGTCAGCTTTTAGTCTCTGGATCTTGCAATGGATTTACCAAAAATTGAACTGGAAAGACGCTACGGAGACTTTTCACTTTTTAGTTTCATTTCCTCATCGGCTAAGGATAAAAATGGAATCATACCGAATTTCAAATATTCATAACAAGTTTAAGGGAGAAATTAGACATACCCCTTGATAGATCCACAAGTAGTAATGGTCAAATCTAATTATTTCAGCCTTCGATTAGCCAAAAGAATACAAACAAGTTCAGAACTACTTAAGGACCTTTACTTTTTCTCTGTTCAATGTTTTCTGATTTTCTCCAGTGTTTTTGGGTGCTGTTATTTGTTTTTAGTGGCAAAAACAGAATGGTTTTGCTTCTTTCTTTAAAGAAGTCAACCAAGAATCGATTTCTTACCAGCTTTCATGGAGGCGTCAGCCTGAGCAACATTTCTTGCCATGGCAGTGAGCAGAGAGATCCCATGCTCCGCCGCAGCAATAGTATTCGCCGTCGGCGCATTAACGACGAGACAACCAAACTCTGTCGCAGCTTGTAGATCCACATTATCAATACCCACTCCAGCTCTACCCACAACCTTCAACTTCCCCTTTGCAGCCTCAAACACCTGCCTCGTCACCTTCGTACCGCTCCGTACAATCAAAGCGTCAAAGGATGCGATCTTTGAGCAGAGCTCTTCCGGCGAGAGGTTGTAGGCACATTCAACTTGACCAAACTCTCTCAACACCTGAAGGCCAGAGTCTCCGAGCTTCTCGGAGACCAAAATCGTGGGTTTGGGACCCAAGGAAGAAGATTCTAGATCGACGTTGGGGGTTATGACAGAGGACTGAGAAGGGTGCAGCGTCTTCAGAACATTGTTGACGAGGAGTGAGAAACGTTGAGAATGGCGAGAGAGCTTGAGGGAGGTGGTGGGAATGGAAGAGGCAGAGGTGTTATAGAGGAATGAAAGAACCGGGGGTTTTGAGTTCGATTGTGAAGCAGAAGAAGAGAGGAATGCGAGCTTTGCAAAAGAAGCAGGGGAGGAAGCCATGGAAGAGGCTAGAGAGAGAGAATTTGTTCAGTTATTTTGAGGAATGTGCTTCAAAATGAGAGAGTGCGAGTCTCACATGTCCCTGGAGGGCCTTAAATGGAAGAAGGAAGCAAGGCAAGAGGCAGAATTCAACTCAACTCAACTCTTTATTTTCCACGTTCATTGATTGTGATTGTGAATTTGACCCTATTTAAAATTCTGAATTCTATAATAAATTATATTTTTTTAAATGACATGATAATAAATATGGGTAATGTATGATAAATTCATCCACTGTAACATGAATTACATAATTTAATTAACATAAATGTTTTATTTTTCTAAATTACACAATTTTTCTTCAACTTTATTTTTTTTATATAAATATTTGTTTAAGCTAAATTCAAGCATTATTTTCATTTGGAGTTAATTCTTCTAAAGATATTTTTCATATTCACATAAATTTAAAATCAAAATTTTATATTTAAAAAATTAAAATATCTTCCACTTAAAAATATACTATTTAGTTTCTTTAACTTTAATTTTATATTTACAATTTTTCTTGTAGTTAATGACTTTAAATAAAAATAACTTAAAAATACATAATTAATATTTATCAAGTAATTTATATTAAGGATTAATTTTTGAATTAAGTATTATATTAGGGAGCAAATGAGTATATTAATTTAATTAATTGAAAGAATCCGCATCTATTCACATTTGGCATTTAAAGAATGAGCATATGCAATTAGATTTGATGTTTTTTTCTCACTAAGAAGAGTGGAAACAAAAGTTTATTCTATTTGGATAATTGATTAACGATTAACGAATAATTTGATTATATATAATCAACAAGTGGATGGCAAACTCGAGTAAGCCAATACTAAAGTTTTCGCTTTTAGGATGCCAACGCAATTATTGATATGACATAAAGTAGCCAATTATTTGAATATGTCTTCCTCATAACTTCAGGAGAGGGCAACACCAAAAGTGATTCAATTTACTTTTTCAGATTTGGCATAATTATTATCATTATAACATTATTATATGCTAGACAGCACATTATTTCTTTAATTTTTTTCAAACAGCAATACTTATTTGTTTTTGCCATATATGTGCTTTTTGGTAAATATCAAAACTTAATTTTAAAAAGATTTTTAGTTTAAATTTTAATTTAAAAAAATTTAAAATAAACAATCATATTTATTCGAAAAAATTTTTAGATCAAATTATAATTTAAAATTATAGCTTTACATAAACTACTGGGAGTAGTTTTTGAAATAATAAGAGAGTTTATAAACTATCCAATTATTATTTTACCCTTATTTTCTCTCTCTCCTCTCTCTCTCTCCCTCTTCTTTATGCCTGTCGACGTTTCAAAATAGCTTCAATTGTGCTATCGTTGCTTGGGCTCCGCCGTCTCCTCCCTCTGGTCACCATCGCTGCTTGATCATCGTCTCTCTATCTATCTGTCATAGCCCTCCATCCATCGGTAGTATCATCGCCATTCGTTCGTCGTTAGAGAAAGAAAAGAAATAAGAGGATAAAAAGTGAAAGAGTTAACTGAGGCTGTGATGATTTTTTTTATCTCATATCCTTTTTCTGGTAATTTATTAATCACAAAAGTCATTTTACTAATACATATATAAAATACTCATTTTTTTTAAAATTATTTTTTTTTAAGCTCTTATCTAAAAATTATTTTCTAGAAACTAAAAGCTATTTTTTTCATAAATAATTTTTTAAATTTTTATCCAAATATATTATATCGAGTAAGATTCAAATATTATTATATTTATATATATATATATCAAAATAAGAGACATTATGTTTAAATAGTTATAATCTATTTTATTATGACCAACGACTATGAATTAGGTAGTAAAAATTAATTATATATAATTTAAAATTATAAAATATTTATGAAATAATGAACAAATAAATGAAAAATAGTTATCCAAAAAATTTAAAATTTAAGAGCATATTTTTTTCAATATTTTAAAGATAGAAATTGTCTGCTCTTCATGTTAAATAATTTTTTATTTACATATTATTATTGATTTATGTAGATTTAAATTTATAAACTTTGGGAAATCAATTCTCTTTGCTCTTAATAAAATTGTGGGGTTGGTGAGAAATACATATGCGAATTGAACATGTGCGCCTAAGATGTTGTTTTCAATTTTATCCACTCTTAATATAAAATCTTTGTAAATAAGAGATATTTATTTTCATGAATTGTTGTGGGTCCCATGTGAATGGTATTATGTTCTTATTCTCTCCATTTATGTGGCGTCTAGTAGTTGTGGTGGGTCATGGCTGCTGTCTAGTATCGATGCTTTGTTTTGTGTTTGAATTTTGGTCTTTAGTGAAAATTGATTTTGTTTTTTAATCCCAACACGCACGATGATTAATTTAATTAAATTAATATAATATATTTTTTAAAATATTATAATTATTTTCTGCAATTCTCTAATTATATCATATTAATAGTATAATTTTTTTAAAAAAATAATATATATAAAAATTATATCTTATATTTAAAATTAAAATTAACTCTTTAATTAAATATTAAGTTAATTACTATAAGAGTAGTTTGGATTGATTTTATTTGAATTGCTTCCTTCGTATTGGATTAATATGATTTATATTGGTTACATGATCTTATAAAAGATCCAATAATTTTTATGTTTTTTTAATTATGTTTAAATAAAATTGTTTTCTATTAAAAAAATAGTGATTGTAGTGGGGATCTTATAGTCATTTTTTTAATATAACTATATGATTAAATTATATTTAAATATTGTCGAGTATAATTGAGATAACTCTCACAAAAACTTTTTTTATATTCATATATGTATTCGAAGTTAAAACTTTATATTTAAGTCATTAAAACTCTTTCTACTAAAAAAATTACTTAGTCTAATAGTAAGTAAACTATATCACAAAGTGAGAAAATTAAAATTTAAATCATACCATATTAAAAAAGATATTTGGAAAAAGACATCTCATGAACAAATTATTCTTTTATGTGTTTGAAATGCATAGGATAACAAATTCTAAATTAACTTGCATGGGAATAAAACAACTTAAGGCCTATTTTAGAAACCTTCAAACTAAGATTTTAAAAAAAAAATTTAGACCAAATTTTAGTTTGAGAAAATTTTAAAATAAATAGTCATATTTGTTCAAAATGTGTTTAGATTAAACTATAGTTTAAAACTATGATTTTGGATAAACAACTAATATTAGTTTATAGAACAGTAAAATAGCTTATAGATAATTAATTACTATTTTATATTTATTTTCTCCTCTCTCCTCTCTTATATATCTACCATCACCTTCTAGCTTGCCGTCAAAGTGCTCGATGCTTCTGTTTTGTCGCTATTTCTGTTATGCCATCAACAGTGATATGCTATGGGAGAATAGAGGTAGACAAGGCTCGTTTTGCTTTGTTCAGCCACCAACGGTGGTGTTCGTGAGGATGCATATGTGAGTGAACAGTATATGAGAGAAAGAGAAAAAAATAATTTTTTTAATAAAATTATACATTTTATGATATTTATCAATAACAAAATTCCTTCTATTAATAATTATCTAAACACTCATTTATTTAGAATTGCCATTTTTTTTTATAAATACTTATTTAAAAATCTTTTTCTAAAAAAAGTCAAAAAACTATTTTTTTCTATAAATTTTTTTCTAAAAATCTACCCGAAGACATCCCACTATAAAAAAAAAAAAAATGCACTCGTGTGGGGAAACTTGTGGAGTTGCGGTTGTCCAAAGAGTGAGGACTTTTCTCTTACTCCTTGAGAAGGCTCCTCTCAATTCAAAAATATACAGAAAGGGGAATGGCATTAGAACAATGATATGCTCTTTGTCATAGGTACCCCAAAAATATTAATCATGTGTTTAAGGATTACCCCTTAAATTCATCAATACAGAGGAAAATCCTTCCAGCTGACATGTTTATAGACTTTTTTAGGACTTTTTAAAATATTGGGATATTCATTCTTTGTTAGAAACTATAAGAAATTATAAATTACAGTATTTTTGCCAATGATACTTATATAATAGAGGGTATTTTAGCACATGTCCATGTGATAGTTGATCATATTTTAAAGATTTTTTTTGGTTTTTAAATTGATCTTGTAAAATCTCTCCCATAATAACTCTTGTTTTGTACAGCTCTTTTTAAATAAAATTACCCTTTTATGGAAAAAAAAAACTTATTGTATATATTTAAAAAAAAAAACTCTTGCCAATTCCTCCTATCAAAAAAAAAACCATCCGACAACCGGCTCACCGATGGCTTACGACATAGCTTCGATGATGGTAGAGGGATTGATTGACTTTTTTTTTAAATAAAACAAATAATATTTTGATCATTTGACTATAAATTTTAAAATCTCAATTTAAATCTTCATATTTCTTTTGATATTCATGGTATTTAAATACTTAAATTAGATTTTAATATTTTTTAAATTATTTTTTTAAAGATTTTCCTAATAAAAAATACAACCACTTATATTTTATTATTATATTTTTTATAATTATTTATACAATTCTATTATACATCTTCTAAACACTATCATTTATTATAAATTATCAAATCAATATTTACTTAATATTTAATTTTTACCTCTAATTCAATTAGAAGGAAAGATTTTAATGATTTCAAATTAAAACATTAGAAAATTGGATTTAAAGTTTATAATTAATTTTAGTTACCAATCTTTCTTATCATTTTTACTTTACCAATATTTAATTTTTTTTTTCTTTTTACCTCTCATCCTTCTCTGTTACCTTCTAATCAAACACGGGCTTAATAGCTTCATTCCTCGCATGTAAAATGTAGAGAAGTCACCATCTTGGTGTGGGTCCCACGGTTTTGGCGCACTCTTCTTTTCTTGGATTCATATTTCACAGTCAGCACTGCTGGCGTCAGTAAATACAGACACTTTCTGGTCCCGAGTTGCAATTTTTCTTTTATTCTTCTAATAAATAATTTTGACTTATCAACCATTTTGATTGGAAAAGTCATATCTTATGAAAAATTGATTTCTTTATTTTTTTTGTTCCGTTTTTTCCAAGTATTATAATTAAAATAGTGTATCACAAAAATTATTAAGTGGAGTAAAAATAATCTGGTTAGTTTTAAACAAACTTAAAAAATTTCAAAATTTATGAATAAGTAAAAAAAATATAATTTTTAAATTTAAAATTTCTCTCCATTATTGATTCAATCCCTAGTTGTAACTTAGAGCAGATTAATTTTTACAACTTATTAAAGAATTATAGGGATATGCTTTTTTTAATCAAATAAATTATGAAGAACAAGTTGTTTAAGTTAAAAGTTTAAAAATTAAATTAATAATTAAGAAAAGGTTCAAATATTAAAAATTATTTTTTATAAAAAACTTACACTAAAAATAGTTATATCAAATTAGTTTAATAATACTTAAATTTAATTTAATATTATCCCATTGCAAATAAATGTATAAAAAGGGGAGAAGGGGGGGGGGGGGGGGAATTGTCCCACCAACCCCATATGCATTTCCAAAGTCATCACATTTGCATCATCGCGACTTTGAAACTCCAATAGAAACTCTTTGGATTGGTTTCTAAAAACATTTGCATCATCAAACACGTAATCCTATCGTTTTCAACAAAAAATAAAAATATCATTTCATTAATTTTTTTGTATAGAAAAATAATTTTCAAGACTTAAGGCTCGAAAAATTTACATAATGATATACTCGTAAAGTATTAACTTACAAAATATTTACATTGAACTTTGGTGAGTGCAAGATGGATCCTTCACCAATTTTTAAGGTTAATATTGTTGACATTTTATACTTGAAAATAATCTAAGTCATATCTAAGAACATTGTCCTTAAAAATTATGTTATATTAATCGATAAAATAAAATGATATTTTTTAAAATTAAATATATTTTTTTATATAATAAATGAATAGAAATTGGTAAAAGCAAATTAACTCAGAGAAACGAGCAAGAGATGATTATTGTTTCAAATATATTGAGCAATTTATGTGCGTTACTTCTATATACAAGGAAAAGCACTGGTTGTGTTTGGAAGATAAGATCATTCATTCCCCTAAAATAAGGAGGCTAGAAGGATGTCAGAGTACTGTCCCTCTGTTGACATCAGTCCCAACCAACGGTTAAAATATTAACGTTTCACCCAACAATAAAAAAACGCTAACCCTCTAGATTCTATTTTTATTGTAGGGATTTGATGGCTTTCTATTTAATCAAAATTATAAAAATATTTTGTGGTAAAACTAAAAATATTTTTTATAAAAAATACCTAATACCATGTTCTAACTCTCTCGTAAGGGGAAATAATAAGATTTTAACTGAATTTTCTGTTAATAACTATCATCGTGCACATGAACCTATCTCTCTTTTAAACTTATTTACTATCATAGATTCTATCTTATTATATATACACTTGAGCATTCACTTTCTTAAATAATGTGAGACTTTGATTTCTTTGACACATCTACAAAATATAGATTTCACAACAAATATAACCTTTTATCCTTATAATTTGTTCTTATTTTAATTTTAATTATTATAGTTTCAACTCATATATTTTAGTCCATTAATTTTTTTACCTAAAATATTAGTCTGTATATTTTAATAAAAATTTAGATCAATTTGTCTATAAAGAACTAAAATATAGATAATTTAAAATTAGAGACTGAAACAAAATAAGGATAAATTATAAGAAATAAATATTATATTAATCCCAATTTTTATTGCAACAGTTAATGAATAATTTGTTTAGACCTGAATCTTTGAATATTACCATGTTTTAATCAAAAGGATTAAATGTGGATGGGGTTTTTTAATTTTTGAGATATATTTAATTTTGGAGGATAGGTTATGACTCATGTTAACACTGGTCAAAGATAGCACATTATGATGACGTCAATCACATACAAAAAAAAGTTATAGGGCGTGATTTAAAATTAAGATAAATTGTAGGGACTTGAGGATTAATTTTTCTTACTTATTAATGGTGTAATTTTACACACACGTAAAGATTAATGAAGATGCCTGTGGTCCCAGAACTAAAAATAAGAACAATTTAATTTAATGACACAAACTTTTCAATAATTATATTTTTTTAAAAAAAAGTCTGTCTCTGTTCAAAATATCTTTCAAATCTCAAAAAACAATAATGAGGGGCGGGTGATAAGCATTTTTTATACTAAAAGAAAATAAAACAGTCCAACTAATAAAAAGTGAATGGTCGTAAGGAGAATGACATTGATTATGACAAGCCAAGTACCCTGAACTTGGATGCAAATGCAAAGAACATAACATACATGCATGTATTTATGTATGCGTCCATGCATGTATTTATGTATGTATATGTATATTGATGAAATTATTGGTTTGGAGTGTCTCCTTATTTAGGGGGGTGACACTGAAGAGTCCTTATTCCTAAATACTCCATCTGTTTTCATGTTGACTGAGTCATAAGCTGACTACTATTTTGATTTTTTTAATGTGTATTTAGATAAAATTTTAAAAAATAACTTATAAAAAAAAGATTTTTGATAGTTTTTAAAAAATGGTAAAAGTTTATGAAAAAAAATTAGTTCTAGATAAACAAATGTTTAGATAGTTATTATTAAAAGGATTTTTATAATTAAAAAATTACTAAAAATATATAATTTTATTAAAAGTATGAGAGATGAAAGAGGATAAAAAAAATAGAAGAGAGAGGGTGAAGAAGATGTAAGAGATAAGAGAGATAGTAAAAAAAATATGAGAGATGAGAGATAAAGGGCCCGTTTGAATAGGATTTTAGAAACGAGCTTATGAAAAAAAATGGCTTTTGGACAGCTTATAAAAAAGAGCTTTTGGAGAAGAGTTTATGAAAAAAAATTGATTTTGAATAAATGAGTGTTTGGATAGTTATTTCCAAAAGTACTTTTGTTATTGGTAAATTACAAACAATTGTATGAGTATTAAATGAGAAGAGAGGAGAGAGGAGAGAGGGTGTAAGAAAAAGTATAAGAGATGGTGTAAGAAAAAGTAGGGGTAATATAGTAATTGATTAATTTATAAACTCTTTTACTGTTCCATAAGCTGCTCTGACCAACTTATCTTAAACTTTAATTTTAAACCATAGTTTAGTCCAAAAGGCAATTTGAACAAATATGACTGTTTATTTTAAAATTTCTCAAAATTAAAGTTTTGACCCAAAAGCTCTTTGGAAACCACGTTTCTGTGGTTTCCAAACACACTGAAGATATAGTTAAAAAGATATAAGAAAGATAAAAGATGAGAGATAATGAAAAAGATAGAGGAGATAATATAAGAAAAAATAAAGGTAAAATAGTAATTAAATAGTCTATAAGCTCTTTTACTATTCCACAAGATATTTTGACAATCTTATCTTAAACTATATTTTAAACTATGGTTTAATCTAAAAATTTTTTTAGATAAATATGACTATTTATTTTAAAATTTCTCTAAACTGATATTTGAGTCAGAAACTCTTTTAAAATTTAGATTTGAGAGTTTTGCAAATAGACTCTTACTTTTCTTTTTATTATAAAGATTAATGAATTTAGTTTTTTTTTGTAAATGTTTATTGATGAATTGACATTTTCATGAATTCCATTAGCACTAAAAAAGAATGATAATACATTGGAATTTAATTTAATATCTTCATTAATTGCATATGTAAAATTATTTAAAATATATTTAGATTTCTTTGACCAGAAAATTATATGTATTTAAAATATATTTCAACCAAATTGATGTCATTTTATTTTATATTTTATTATGTAATCATATATTTTTATAATTATTTACTGATAAAGATAAATTCTTATTAATTTATAATTCGAGTTGACATTTGAACTTTATATCCCTGAAGACTATTAACTTTGTAAATTGATTACTTGGTTGGTTCGATCCATCAACTAAACTAGAAGATAGAAGATGAGTAACTTAAGATTAACATGGTGCAATTGATCAACCCACAGGTTGGACAGTTTGACTATATTGAATTATATATATTATTCTTATTAAGGCTCATACGATATTATTTTAAATTTAAAAAATAATAATCATTTATATAGATGCTTTAATATAACTACGTCTTATTAAATTTAATAATGTATAATTTATTTATGAATATTCTCTATGAATATTCTCTTTCGGATCAATGACTTTGTATATGAACATTGACTCTTGAAAAATCTAATTTTATTAATAGGAAAGAACATAGCTACGTTGAATTTTAAATATAACTAAATTTTATATTTAAATTTTGTAAATACAAAATTATAGTAGACGTTTAAATTAGTTATTAACATATCATAACCTATTATTATTTCTTGCGTTAAATCTTAATATTATCATTATATTCATTTATTATAAAACTTTTAAATAATTAAATTAATTATTTATGATTGCACAATAATTTCCTAAATCCAAATTAATAATATCAAATACGTATATACATGCAACTACCTATTTAGCACGTATATATATCTAAAATTGAGAATTTAGGTTCGGCCCACAGGCCCAACCGGTTAACTTGCCATTTTATGGCGGGTTGATAATTTATTTTGGTATAAGTTTTTTTGACCCACACCTGCTAAACCTCCACCTGCGGCGAGTAACCTGTCGGGTTGGTGGATTAGCTCGTTTAGCCTTTTTTTTTTAATTTTTTTTATTATTTTTATTATATTTTATTAATTTTAGAGTTTTAACTAAATTAAAGTTTACATTATATTTAATTTATGCTAAATTTATCTTATTAAGTCATTTCTTTAAATATATATTTTATTTTATTATTATTTTACTTGTGACAGATATATATACGGATAGTGATAAAGTTAAAGAAATAAATATTTTAACAATTTCATGCTTTGAATCTAATTAATATTGATATATATAAATTATTTTTTAAAAAATATATATATAAATATTTTTTTTAAAATAAATAAATAATTAAAAAAATTGGCAAGTCGGCGGGCTCACGTTGGTATTATATCAATCCGTCTGAAAACGGACTGGTTAAATTTAGCCTGTTTTTAGGCTAACCCGTAGCGGGCCAACCCGTATCTAGCATATTAGCTCGCATTCCTAAGTCTATATCTACCTACATACATATTTTGTATGGCTTAAAAATATTATAGGGTTCTTATAAAAAAATTTAGTCTTCTTTTAATCAAGTTCGAAACACATCTGATTTTTTGAAAATTATTTTATGTTTTAATCTAATTCTAAGTTTCGTTTTAATAGTATTTAATTACATATCAACATAACTCAACCATAATTTTTTTTTTATCCAAATCGATCTGTCAACGAATCCAGTTGGATCGTTAGATCCGAATCTTCAATAATTGAAGATCATATATAACAAAAAAAAAAAAGATAAAAAGGTTGTTATGAAATTGAAGAAGGTGAGGTGTGGAGCTAGTGAGAAAGTGGGAGTAAATAAAAATCAGAAAAGAATGGAGCAACTTATTGGGTCCCTTTGGGAAAAGCTACATAATTAGTATGAAGTACGTGGAGGAAGTGATTGGTTTGATCAATGGCCCCTAAAAAAAAAAAAACAAAAAACAAAGGAAGCCAGTGACTTGACTTTTCATTTCTCTCTCATCACATTCATATGATTTGGGAATGTTATTAGTTGAATCTAAGGTCAAGTTTAATATATAATTGAATTATTTTTAAGGAATGAGAATTGAGATGGGAAAGGAAAAATGGGCCTTCTATGAAACCAATATGCATATTTTATATGAATTAAAAAGATTTATTTCAAACATACCCCTCTATAAATTATAATTAACTAAATCACGTATATTAAAATATTAATTAAAATAATATAATTTATATATTAACAAAAATATAATTTATATTAGGATGTGAATGAGTATAAAATTAATAAAAAAAAGTAGTAAATGACACAAATTTTTTCTATAAAATAAGAGATAGAGATTATTATTATTATTATTATTTTGATGAGTATGGTTGCATAGGACAAAGCCTTGGGAACCGTATTACAGTACAGATTTACAATAATTAGTCAATAGGGTTAGTCTGAGTGATAAGTGACTCAATATCGTTTAAATGAGGTTTTGAGTTCGGGTCTTAACATATGCAGAAAATCTATATTAGGAGACTCACCTACCATAACTAAGTGCGCGATGCGGGTTAGATCTAAATATAGTCAGGGTAAAATTTTAGTGAATTGAGGGGAAAAAAAAGATTTAAAATAATTAGAATCACATCTAAAAGACTTTCAACAAGGAGCAAAAGATAAATTCATCCAACACCATAAACAGGTAAAAAAATCTCAAATAAGTCATGTGTATTTAAAGAAAACCAAGTAACAAGCACAATTTATTCAAAAAGAAAATTAAATACTGATTTGAACAACGTACATAATGAAGTATATGTTAAAAATATATATATATTTTTTTAAAAAAACTAGTTAGACTCTTGAAAACCCTAATTTCAAGTACTACATGACAAGTTAAGATCAAAAGGTCATAATAAATTATTAGAGTCTAGAATAATAATTAAAAATTACATAAATAAATAGGGATAGAAATACTATAAAAATAAAAAATTAAACGTTAATTAATATAGATGTACCCTCTCATATTTAATATAATAGTTAGTTAATTAATTTAAATAGATTAAGAGTATATAATATAAATTAGTCTTTAAAATTTAGATTTAATTATAATAAATCGATTTATTTGACTATTAATCTACTCAAATTAATTAACTAACTCTTATATTAAAATTATATAAATACAACATAATTAATGACATCACATGTTAGGCACATGACATACTTATTTACATTGGACGGGGCTCAAAATAAACTAAAATAAAATTAAAATAATTCTTTTGGTAAAATTCATGTGATATCTCCTATTTGATAGTAATAGATTAATCTTTTTAAAATATAGAAATTATTAAAATAAATTTTACCTATATAAAAAAAGTTATTTTTATACATATGACTCTATTCGAACTTAAAATATTATATTTAATTGATCTAACTATCTATTAACTATACTGAGTTTTATCAAAATATATTATTAAAATAATTAATTTGACACAGAATAACTATTGAACTTCTTCTCATATATGTTGCCACCATAGCTATCATATAGGATTGGTTCCCATCTTAAATGCCTTGTTGAATGCCACATAAGAGGACACCTGTGCGCATATCAGAATCTCTCTAGGGCTCTCTTATGGCAAGGGAAACAGGTGGGCATGTGAGTCAATATCTCAGATGCACGAAGAAGCTCAAAAACATTAGTGTCGGAGTGTGTTACGTTTTAGTGGAGAGTAGGATCAGGAGAGATTCCAAACCCGTCTCTGTCTTGAAAAAAAAAAAAAAAACAAAGAAAAGCCAGATGATTTTTCTAGCAATAGAGAGATTACCCCACTGTAAAATGATTAAGGTAAGAATTTGCTATTTTTTTTAATTTTGGTATACGGTAAGAATTTGCTAATGTTATTGTTATAGGACTCATTTTCTATTCCTAAGACTCTGTTTCAGGTTCATAAATACAGAAAATAAAAGAACAAGGAGAAAGTAATGCATCGTGTGAAGCCCCATGATATTATCAGTATAAAATCTCACTGTTCAATTCACATCACATTCGAAAGCAAATACATACAACAAAATTGGGATGGCCCAAAATAACAAAAACAGAAAATGCTCATTGTCAGTGGATCTTGTCTCTAAGTAGACATCTTCAACCCAATCCAATCATTTGCGTCTGGCCCTTTCTTTCATCATCTTCAACCCCATATACCTGATATTATAAAAATTTATCACCACCGCAATGGAAAATACTGTTAAAATAAAATAAAAGATAAAAATTTACCTCCCAAGCATCATTAAGGTAGCCTGAGGATTTGTTCCTGGAGATACACCAAACACTGATCCATCCACAACACGTAGAGACTCAATCCCTATGACTCTGAGATCGCCGTCCACCACACTCCCCACCACGCATCCGCCGTGGTAATGCCATATTGTACTCACCGTCCGGCGACAGAACTCCTCCATCTGATCATAGTTGGTCTGATCGATCGGCAATGCGGGTCCCACGAACCTGAAATCTTGCCCCCCTAACCAGTTTCTGAACTTGAAATCATTCATGGCTCTGCTTCTCAACACCTCGCCGATCTTCCTCGTCCCGTTCACACACCTCTCTACGTCAATAGGGTGACTGAAGTAGTTGAATCTGACGATCGGATTCAGCCTCACGTCCGTTGAGGCCAGCCGGAGAAACCCACTTGATACTGGCCCTACTATCTTCGTCAACAGTGAAGCCACCATCATATAAATCGGCGACAATGGCGCTCCGATGAACACAGAGTGTGGGAAAGAAGAAGTGAAGGGGACGAAGTTCGAGGTTGCTTCTATGTAAGCCCCTGAATCTGTGATTCCCACAACTTGTATCAGAGAGGACTCCACTGGAGCCGAAGGAACAATGTTGATCCCGTTTCGAGGATTATCGTAGAGAAACTGCCCGACGTAGGGAAGATGATGAGCCACCGGAATCCCCCATGAAGATAGATAAGGTATTGAACCGATTCCACTTAGCAGAAGAAGCTGAGGGCTTCCAATGGCGCCGGCACAAAGAATCACCTCGCCATTGTCTCGAGTTATCGCATGGTGGTACCTGCACAGCGATGAAATTACGTCGTTCTTGCACGATATAGAAGATGACGATGCGGTTAATTAAATAATTACCTTCCTAATTGGTCACGATAAACCACACCAATCGCTGTTTGCTGCGATTCGGCATAGGAAGTTGATGAAGAAGCAAGAAGAACTCTCTCGACGCTTGCGTACACAGCGACTTGGATATTAGAAGCTTTGGCGTATGATAAAAGATCTGCAGAACTGTGTCTTCTTCCCGAGCTATCGAACGTTGATCCTCCGATTTTTGTTCCAATGGAGTGATCTAAACTGAAGCCATTGTAGGGATCAACGCCGACTTCGAGCAACGCGTCGCGAAACGCCGATTGCCACGTCTTGAGCTGTGGTTCGAAGACGATGGCTTTCTCGACCCAATGGTAAGATTCGTTGACAAGCTTGAGGTTCCAAGACAAGCCGGAGATAGCAAAGAACTCGGGGTCGGCTCTGCTGTAGAAGCCAGCGTTGATGGCGCTGCTTCCGCCAAGAACGCGGCCGCGGGAGTTGGGGACGCCGTCTTCGGAGGTGAAGGATTGCGCCGCAGAGTCGTGAGCGTTGGCGTCGTTGAGAGTGGTCAAGAAGCCGTCTTGAGTCATGACGTTGGGTTTGTCATTGGGAATGCCGCCACGTTCAAGGACGAGAACGCGATATTTGTAAGACAGAGTGGCGGCGAGGGGGCAACCGGCGGTACCGCCACCGACGATGATGTAGTCATAGTAATCTTCCGGCGGGAAGTGGGTGGCGTTGGAGACGAAGCTCAGGTAACTGGGTGATTCTGACAACGATCGAAACAGAAAGAAAACAGTAAAGAACTCAGAATCTTGGGGAAAAAAATCCTGAGAAAATGAGAAGGAAAATGAATTACCAGGTTGAGATGAAGATTCTTGAGCACAAGAAGCAAGGATCATGAAGAAAGGGAGATGGAGTAGGGCAGTGGTGATACGCGTGGCCATTTTTCTCGAGAGAGAATTTTCTGAGAATGCTCCAAGAAGGAAGAACAAGACGACGAGAAGGGAGACGAATGGCTGTGTTCTACAGTGAAATGGGTTCCATATTTCAGTCCAGTTAGCAAAATTCTTGATTTTGAACCATTTTTCGTCTTATAATATTTTTTTATCAATTTTTAAAAAAATTATGGTACCAGAATTTATTTAAAATAATCGTCGTTTTTCTATTTAAATTTGCCAAAAAAATCAATATTTTTATCATGAAGCCTAGATTATTTTTCTCATTAAAAACAGTATATAGAAAAATATTTTTTATATTCGTAAATATATCTTTTTCATAAAATTATGTAAATATTCTTAGCCTTCGTTGATTGTTGATTTTGACCTGGCAATATTTCAACATGCAGCACGTGAATTTAAAAAATAAAGAACATTGTGTCCCATTACTTGCAGAATATCCCTTGATATTTTTATATATGCAATAGATTTACTTTAACACATGGAACAAAATTTTGATTAAAAAAAATTACAGTATAATATTTAAATAATTTTTCCCATTAGTTAAAAACTGAATTTTCATTAAAGAGAGTACCCATGTGGTCTAACCTCTCTGTACAGAATAATAGAATATGAGCTTTTTATGAGGTTGATATTGAGCTTCCAAGTAACAACCGTTATAGAGTAATTTAATAGAATCATAATGTATTAAATTTAAATAATTGTATTGTTTTTATTAAATTAAATGTACAATATATTACAAATATATAATATTGAAAATCAGGATTGACTAGTTGAGGTTCCATGAGCAAGGGTTCACTAATTTTTTGTCAGGAGACCTTGCTTTATTTTTTAAATTTTTTTAAAAAATATTATTTAAATTTTAAAATTTTAAATTAAAAATTATTATAATAATATGTTATTATTTACTTTAACTTAGAAAATATAATAAATAAATTGATTTAAAATTTTAAAATTAAAGTGATATTTTTTTTTGAGATGTTTTCTTCTATATTTGTCTTCTATAAATAGTATTTTCCATGATATCCTTTATCTTTATTTTATTTTAGGGAGAAAGATAAAAAAAGTTTATTTAAATTTTAAAAAGATAAATTGTGCTTCTGAATATTAAAAATGATAGATTGGGCAGGAGGTCCAATCTATCATTTATAAACTTGTGTGTAAAGACCAAATTACCCTTCACTTTTTTAATATTTTGAGAATACGATTTATAAATTTGTCAATGATATTTATAACTCTAACAATGATATTGACAACTCCTATAATAATATTTATAACTTTGACAATAGTATTTACAATTTTGATAATGATGTTTGTAACTTTGACAATAGTATTTGTAACTTTAAAAATGATGTTTGTAACTTTACCAATGGTATTTGTAACTTCCATAGTGGTATTTGTAAATTTACAACTCCTGCAATGGTATTTGTAACTCCTACAATATAGAAGAAGCAACTTTGACAATACGATTTATAACTTTGCCAATAGTATTTATAACTCTGACAATGGTATTTGCAACTGGGAGAAACACTGTAGCTTCTTTGACAATACGATTTACAACTTTACTAATAGTATTTATAACTCTGACAATGGTATTTGCAACTGGGAGAAATCTAATTTTGGCAATTGTGAGAAACACTGTAGCTTCTTTGATAATACGATTTACAATTTTGCCAATAGTATTTATAACTCTGACAATGATATTTGTAACTGGGAGAAATCCAATTTTGGCAATTGGGAGAAACACTGTAACTTCTTTGATAATACGATTTACAACTTTGCCAATGGTATTTACAACTCTGATAATGATATTTGTAACTGGGAGAAATCTAATTTTGGTAATTGGGAGAAACACTGTAGTTTCGACTAAGTGGAGTTGCAAATCCCATTATAAGAAGTTGTAAATCTTGTAGGTGAAGTTACAAACTCATTTGGTGAAATTGTAAATCCCGCAGGAAAAGTTACAAATCCCATTGATAAAGTTACAAATCTCATTGAAAAAGTTATAAATCGTATTATCAAAGAAACTATAATATCAGCTACAGTGTTTCTCCCAATTGCCAAAATTAGATTTCTTCCAGTTACAAATATCATTGTCAGAGTTATAAATAATATTGGCAAAGTTGTAAATCGTATTGTCAAAGAAACTACACTATCAGCTACAGTGTTTCTCCCAATTGCTAAAATTGGATTTCTCCCAATTGTAAATACCATTGTCAGAGTTGTAAATACCATTGGTAAAGTTATAAATCGTATTGTCAAAGTTGATTCTTCTCTATTGTGGGAGTTATAAATATCATTGTTAAAATTACAAATACCACTATGGGAGGTACAAATACCATCGGCAAAGTTACAACATCATTTTCAAAATTACAAATATTATTATCAAAGTTATAAATATTATTATAAGAGTTACAAATATCATTGTCAGAGTTGTAAATATTATTGGCGAATTTGTAAATCGTATTGTCAAAATATTGGGAAAGTGAAGGGTAATTTGGTCTTTGCACACAAATTTATAAATGACAGATTGGGTCTTCTACCCAATTTGTCATTTTCAATATTGAGAGGTATAATTTATCCTTTTTAAAATTTAAATTAATTTTTTTTATCTTTTTCTCTTTATTTTATTTTTCTTATTTCTGCAAGAAATCAAGAAATAATCAATGAATTTGGATAAATTATCGATGTTCAAATTTTATACGCTAACAACTATTTTGTCCATCACAAAGGTCAAAGACAAACACTAAGATAAGAAAACGAATCTCTCCTTCCCACTGCTATAATTTGATTCAGTGAAGCCTAGAAATCTTCGGATTGCGATCAGAACTTCAAATCGGCCGATCATCGTCGACGAGTTTCACGTATTGCGGTAACGTCCACTGTATCCGGAAAGGAGGTGAATGTCCCTCAATTCTCCATCATCAATTTTATAAATTCAGCTGGATGCATATTTCTTTCTTAGCAAAGCTTTTGATCATGAGGTTTTGATATATAGCTGTAGATCTTGTTGTTGGATTGAACTGGCTGGCTGTGTAGAATAATAATAATTCATCTACCTCTTAAACAAAAGAAAGCTGAGATATTGAATATGGGCGAAACTTTGTTCTTTATGTTGGGCGTCTACGTTCTGGCATAAGACTATGTGCTAACTGAGTCTTACATTTTAGTCCTTTTCATTTATCGAATTTACACTAATGGGTTAAATTTTGGGGGTTGAACTCTGACAAGCTGTTAAGGTTTAATACTTGATATTGTTTTTAAGAGGACTGTTATGTACTCATTTTCATTCTTTATAGTTTGTTTTTTTGAAGCACTTATTCTTACATTAGATCACTATAGCTACCTCATATTGCTAAAACCTTATCTGCACGTTTGATTAAATGAAAATATGTTTTCTGAGGTTTAGTTGTGTATTAGTTTTAATTTTAGAGCAAAGGTTGTTGTTTCACAATAATTTAAAAGTAGAGTTTGTGATTCATGGCTTTGGTGATTATTGCTGAAGCAGGTTTAAGAACCTTTACTGTTTAGCATGGATCTTAATGATCTTAACAAGGTTTGGGAAATCAAACCCCTAAAGAGAATTGGGGAAGATGAAGCAAGGAAGATTCTTGAGAAGGTAGCTAAACAGGTGCAACCCATAATGAGGAAAAGAAAATGGAAAGTCAAAGTTCTATCCGAATTCTGGTACTCTCACATTCACCCACCTTCATTTTCTTTTAAAAGAAAAAAATACACTTGCATATTGCTTCTTGCTGTCTAAACTAAAACATAAGAATGCAGTCCTATCAATCCAGCACTTCAAGGCCTGAATATAGGACCAGGTGCAGAGATAAAGCTAAGGTTGCGGAGGCCTGACCGTGAATGGGATTTCTACCCTTATGAACAGATTATTGACACTATGTTACATGAACTTTGCCATAATGAACATGGTCCTCATAATGCTCAGTTTTATAGCCTTTTGGATGAAATCAGGAAGGTAACCAATGCTTTTTACTCTGTCTAAAAAAACTGTTCCCTGTGCTTTTATATTAGATAGATAGAAGTCCTCTTCCCTCGGTAGAGACATAGGGTAGGAGGATGTTGCTCATAGTTACATGAATGGAACGGTAAGCTTTTTGAGCAGAAGAGTCTTGTTTCCTCTTTTGACTGAGGAGGATCTCTTGTCTTCTGTTTTTGTCCTCTTCTCTTCTCATCAATAAACTTAATTATTTTTAAAAAAATTAATAAAAAAACAAACAGTCAGAAGCCATAAATCACAACTGCTACGATCTTTAACAGTACATATCACCTTAATATTACATGTGCTTTGTAAGGATATGGTTTACCTTTATTATGCAGTTTTATATCACTAAAGATATGAAGTATTTATGGCAATGCATTTTTTGCTTCTGTACATGCACAAGACTTTGGCTGCCTCTTTACATAGCATGTAAAATTAGTCCATTTTTGTAAGGGTGCATCCACAAACCAAAGCAACGAAAGAAGTGGGGGGAGGCATGATGGTGCTGAGCTTGTTGTTACATTGTGTCATAAAATATATTATTTAGTTGATGTTACCAAAAAGTGCTTGGTTCCATGAATTATTAGTAACTTGATGCAATCACCGGGGAAATTCATATGCTTGTCTCTTAATATTTGGTAGTAGACACTTGTGTGTACTTAATGCAGATTCCACTTGCCTGTAGGAATGTGAAGAACTGATGGCCAAAGGGATTAGTGGTACTGGGCAAGGATTTGACCTTCCTGGGAGACGTTTGGGTGGATTCTCCCGTCAACCACCTCTGCCATCACTTCGCCAGGCTGCATTGGCTGCAGCTGAAAGCAGAGCACGCCGTGGAGTTTTGTTGCCTTCAGGAGCTCAGCGTTTAGGCGGTAATCATAGCATTAAGTTGGCTTTGAGTCCAGTTCAAGCTGCTGCTATGGCTGCAGAAAGGAGACTGCATGATGACATATGGTGTGGATCAGAGTCTTCCAATAGTGACACGCATATTCATGAGAATATGAGTTTTGTTGGACCTTCTGGGAGGCAAGGAATGCCCTGGAATTCTGATGATAGATCCATTCAATCTACAATGGGCAGTGAGACAGCAGATGGTGGAGCAAAATGGCAGTGCAATACCTGCACCTTGTTAAATGAGGTACAGTTTGTTTATATGTATGTGTTCTAAAAACCTGTTGGAATGCATATGGTATTGATGGTTTTAAGTTGTTTTTTCAATTGATTTTTGTTCTGTTTCTTAACATTTCTTCTGCATTGCTGTGTGCTTAGTAACAATGTTTTGACCCTATCATTTGGATTCTTTCAATCTGCACGCTCCATCTAATTTTAGTACATAAAAAGGGATCATGCAAATAAACTGCTTGTGCTTGGTTCTTGTTCACTAACAACATATGATAAATCTGTCTGGTACTTGTAAAACTTGAGTACATACATTAATGATGGAATACAGGCAAAGGTGTATGCAGTTTATTGGTGGGAAACAAGTGAACAGAGATGCAGGTTTTTTCTGGGGGCCCATCACTTGATTATCTCTTTTTTATCTGATGAAAAAATGGAAAAAAAAATTGATGATAAGAACTTAGAACCAGAACCTGAAAGGCAGCTTTTGAGGTTGGAGAACCTAAGGTTCCTATAAACCCCGCATCAGAATTCATACTTTTGATGTTTACGGCCACACTTTATATGCTCCAATTGTGTCTCAACATCATATAAAAAACTCTTTACACAAATTTATTTCTATAGGATTGTCTCTTTCTTTTCCATTTTCACAATGTATTGCTGAAAGTGTTAATGGAAATGCAAGGGAGACTCAATCAGTGATGCATTCCAACAATTATCATATTGACCAAAGCAGTTGTAATTTAAGCTGCTTCACCGAATTTTGTTCAGTGCTAATCATAAATTACCTATCTGTATGAGTTTTACCTCAGAAATTTCATTCCACGAAGCATTGTATTTATGTGATTAGCAACAGTTCCTCTGTTGGAATATCTCCAAAATCATCTGATGCATATTCATGAATGCTGGGACTCCCTGTATATACTTTCATTGCATTCACAGAACTAAAGCATGATACTATGATGATGTCTTGGTTTGTTGCAGTCAACTTCTCTGGAATGCGAAGCCTGTGGAACGCAAAGGCCAAAAAATATCGCCAAGTCCAAGATGTGGTCTTGCAAATTTTGTACACTTGAAAACAGGGTTGAGATAGATAGATGCTTAGCTTGTGGAGAATGGAGATATTCATATGGCCCACCGGTCTCCATTCGCGGGCCATATGTCGGCACCTGAGTCTGACTGAACCTTAGGAAAGAAAGTCAAAGGTAACCTATGCAAATCAATTGGCAACTTGATCACATATGCCCTTCATATGTGCATAATTCTAGCAATGAGACTAGTATATTGAAGAACTGTGTGAATACAAAGATGTTAGTTAGTTACAGTGTATATTATGGCTATTGAAGCTGTTGGTATAACATGGAAATACAATAAATGCAAGTTGTCAAATTGAAATTTGTTTGAGTTGCTTCAGTTTTCTTCAGGGATTCGGAGTATATACAGTTTAAGGGATTTTAATTTTGTGCGGTCTTAGAGGGTGAGCCTCAAAATAATAATAAAGTTGCTTTGTTGCCACTTGAAAGTCTTAAAAGTAGTTTATCCGTTTGGCAGAGAAAGATTGTGTATATTTATCTCTCCTCATATTATATTTAGTAGGAGTATTGTGTACTAAGTCTTCCTTATTATTCGCTATTTTGGATTGTATAGGAGATTATTGAAATCCCTTGAGATACGTTTGATAGGATGGAAAGATTTTTAGTGGAAGTAGAAATATAATTAAAAGTAAAATTAGACTGAAAATTGGCTTTAAAAGTTTATTTGGTAAGATGAAAGTGAGTATAGAATTGATATATTTTTTTTTATAATTTAAGGTAAAATAGTCTAAAATATTTTTTTATAACTTGGGAAGGGTTAAAGTTATCTAAGAATTTTATAACTAAGGGTAAAATGGTCTAATTTTTTTTACTGTTACTTCTATTATTTTAATTTTTAACTTTTCTAATGAAACTAAAATGGTCTATGGAAGTGGAAATAGAAGTGACTTTTATTATATCAAATGAGACACTTCTACTTCCCCACTCCAACCTATTTCCCTTCAACCAAACATTTTATTAGGGTATGTTTGGTAGGATGTAAGAGTGTTTTATAGAAGTGGAAGTAGAAATATAAGTGAAAATGGAAATGAAAGGAAAATTAGACTAAAAATAAATTTTAAAAATTTATTTGGTAGGATGAAAGTGAATAGCGAATTGATGTATATTTTTTTATAATTTAAAGTAAAATAGTTCAAAATATTTTTTTATAACTTGGGAAGAGTTAAAATTGTCTAAAAATTTTATAATAGGGGTAGAATGGTCTAAAAAATTTTAATTCTACTTTTATCATTTTAATTCATAATTTTTCTTATATAACAGAAATGGTTTGAGGAAGTAACAGTAAAAATAAAAATAACTTTTATCATACTGAATGAAAAAAAGTGGAAGATTTTATATCTATTTCTATTTTATCACCGCCACTTTCCTCCAATTAAATATACCATTAAAGTATATAGAATTTCAACCTCATCTTAGTCGTTCTATTTATCTTAAGGCTCATATTGAAACCCATTTATTATTTCATATGAAAATGCACCGTTTCATTGAATTACATGATCCAATTTTGAATCCTGGAGGACGAATGGAATAAAAGGTTTGAGGTATTAAATGTAAAAGTCATATCATACCCTTTGAAATGGCATTCTGTCTCATTTTTCAAATGAGTTCAGAAATGTGAACGCAGAGGGAAGGACGAAAGAAGTTGACTCTGATTTTTTGTTTTCTTTTTCCCTTTTTTGGCCAAAAAGTTGACTTGAGTTAAATAAAAGCAAAAAAGTAGAGAATAATTAATAAAAGTTGAAGGTTTCAACTTGCAATCATCCAAGTATTTCAACTCTTGGAAGGTTTCAACGTTAACGGTTAGATTTTAGATAGGAAAATATTGAAAAATCCCTTGAGCTTTACGTAATTTAAATTTCATCCATTCATTAGGTTTATCTTCTGGTTCGGACTTGCAGCCATGATGCCTTTAAAGATGTATTTTTTTAAAAAAAAAATATAAATGTATGACGAAAAAGGTGTAAAGGTATGAAATTTTAGTGAGTTGGATCTAAAAATAAAGTTCAAGAAGATAAATTTTTTTAATTATTTTTCTTATTATTTTAATTACATTTTTTCTTAATTAAAATTTTATAACCCCACTTATCAATTTTTCCTCCCCACCCCTCCCGTTTGGATGAGAACAAAATTATTGAAAAAAAAAAGAATATTATAAGAGAAAAATCCTAAAAATAATAATTTTTTTATCATTTTAGGAAAATTTTCTTCATAGTATCTACTTCTATATTTCCCCCCCCACTTTTCTCTATATATAAACATACCATAAGAGAAAACAAAATTATGATATGTGGAAACAAAAAATGCCTACAGTTATTTAGAATACTAATATCTAGATATAATTTTCATGCACATTTATTAACTTTTTTGTATAAAAAATGACAATCTAACCTAGCATGATAAGAAAAAATTAGAAAAATCATCATGAGGTATAAAAAATAAGTATAATTATTAAAATATCTCCCATCAAGTGAACGACATACAATGATAAATATAATATAAAAAATGATAATATATTTATATTACTTTAAAACTTTTTAGTAATTATATTTTTTTCTTATATCTAATTTTTTTTCTGATTTGACTCATTAAACAAAATTATTTACAGGTTTAAGTATGCATTAATTAATTAAAAGAATAGGGTTTGACTGATTAAATGGAAAAGTCAATTCCTTTAAAATGATATTTTATGTGATTTTTCAAACCACAAATGTGAACGTAGAGGAAAAAGACGAAGACAGTTTGACTTGGGGTAAAAGCAAAGCAAACCAAAGAGAATGAAAAAACTATATTAGGGGCCAAAAATCGTTTGCCAATTCAAGTTTCGTTAGGAAAAGGTCAAAAGTTTGGTTGCCAAACAATGAATTTAAGTTTAACAAAATAAATGAATATAGAAAAAATATATTAGAAAATTTTATTTTATTTTGAGGACAAAATATAAAGGGAAAATCCTAAATAAATACTACTTGTATTTTAAAATCCTAAATCATGGATTACTAAAATATTGTGTTGTTATTTATTTTATAAAAATAGTCAATAATTTATAAAGTGTAGTAAATAAACTGATATGATATTTTAAAATTTAAGTGGTAGTTTTTTAAAAATTTCCCAAATATAAACGTATTCTAACCATATTTGTTCTACAAGCAAAATTTAAAAATAAACCTTCTAACCATTTATTTAGGGGAAGAAAATTCTTACTACTCACATCAACCAAAATTGATAAATTATTCCTCTCATGGATTTTAAATATAAAAACTAATAAGAAAATTTATTTTAATTTTAATTTTAAATATGAAATTTCAGTTTACTCTATATCTTAAATTTATATTTTTTTTTCTTTGAGCTATCTATTTTTTTGGGCTAATAAGCATAACTATTATATTACTCTTGTTAGAGTCAATCTTCTTTCAGATACTATCGGTTACTAAATATGAGTACATGATTCAAATTTTAGTTCATTACATTGTAAAAAATTAAAAATAATTAATTCTAATACAAATTATTAACAATAATATTTTAGAAAAACTAATATATATTTGTATAAATAATTAACTTAAATAATATTTTATTTTTTTTCCAATGACATTTACTTCTCCACGGGGTAATGTGTATATGAAACATGGCAGGAAGATGCAAGGAAACAAAGCAAAGGGCAAATAATGGAGAGGAGAGCATCCATTTTGGTTGGCTCAAAGGTGAACACATAAGATGGTTCGAATTGAGATATTGACTCTTAGAATGATTCAATTCAATTAATCAATTAATTTTCTTTTTTTTTCTTTTTCTTTTGGAGGGTTGAAACTTGATATTCAAACTAATGGAAATGAAATTTAAAGGAAAAGAATGACAAAAACAGAAATTGAATCGAAATAAGAGGTCCACTCTTGTCATGTAGTAACTCAGCCGTGGAGAAATGACACATTCAACCATTTGAATGTGTCATCCATGACGTTTTTATTAATAAGATATGTTTTATAAATAAGATACGTTGTTATTGATTTTTTTACACTTATTATTAAAATAGTTAGTATAGAAAATACTTTCTACACTACTTAAATTAACAAGTGATTTAGATAATTATTTAAATTATAATTTTTTTATATTTGATTATTTATAAATTTATATATTGATGGTACATACGTAAAAAGTACTTTCTACATCAATTGTTTTAATTAATTGGTGCATAAATTGAAGAGGATTTTTGTTTTTATCTGGTTAACCTCTTCTGTACCTAGTAGCACAATCGGTGAACAAAAGGACGAGAGAAAATAATTAGAAAAAAAATTATAAGAATAAAAATAAAAATATATTAAATATTTAGACATCTCTAAAGTATAACTCATAAACTAAAATATGTTCATTTAAAAAATTATATCTTATAAAAAGTAATAAAAGGAATATACATTTTAGTTAGGGTAAAAATGTATCTAAGACCTTAAATTAATTTTAAAAGAGTAGTTAGCATCTTAAAATATTTAAGAGTGTAAACTAATTTTAAAAATGTAATTATCGCCCTAAAGTATTTAAATTATTACAATTTTACCTATTTGCTAATAAAAACATAAATTTTTATTTGAGACATGTCACATAAATTTTTATTTTGACATATTATTATTTAAAAGGTCACATGTATAATATTTTTTTAATAAATTGAACCAAATAAACCATAAAATTTCTTAATATTTACATATGAATTATATAGAATGTCAATTTTAAAATTTATTCAATACTATTTTTTAAACAATATGACACATGTAGTATTTTTAAAATAATATATCGAACTAAAAAGTTTACATGACATGAATAGAATATAGGGCTTATTTGGATAACAGTTTAAAAAATAGCTTATGAAAAAAAATTGACAGCTTTTAAAAAAGAGATTTTAGAAAAGAACTTATGAAAAAAAATGATTTTGAATAAATGAGTATTTGAATAATTATTATAAGAAAAATTTTTGTAATTAAAAAATTATTAGAAATAATATGATTTTATTAAAAATAGTAAAAAGAAGAGAAGAGAGAGATGGTAGAGAAAAGAGAGGAGAAAAAGTTGAGAGAAGAGAAAAGAAAAGAGAGCGTAGAAAAATGAGAGGGGAAAAGTATAAGAAAACGTAAGGGTAAAATAGTAATTGGGTAGTTCATAAACTATTTTACTGTTCTAGAAGTTAGTTTCAATAGTTTATATAAAACCTTAATTTTAAACTATGATCTGATTCAAATTTTTTTTTAGATAAATATAATTATTTATTTTAAAATTTTCTAAAATAAAGTTTAAACTATAATTTTTTTTTAAAATTTAGATTTTAAGAAAAACTAAATAGGCATATAAATTTATATTTCTATTAGTAAAAATATATAATTGTATCAATTTAAATATTTTATAATATTATTCGCACTTCTAAAATTAATTTAAAATATTAATTATATTTTAAAATATTAATTATTTTTTTAAAATTAATTTAAAGTATTAAATATTTTTTTATCATTTTAATTTTGTCAGGGAACATTTGAGAGTAAAATAAAGTAGTCATGCTAGCATCCCCACTTCACACTAATTGTTTGAATCCCAAGTTTCAATGCAACAAAAATAAATCTGTACTTGATTCGGATCAAAATATAAATTAATTTAATAATTTTATTAAAATTAAAGAAAAGCAGTTAACAAATTAAATGTGTATTAAATTAAAAAAATTTCAACCTTAACCTTATTAATGAATGTCATTCTCTCTCACCTCTATGTAATTAAAGAATTAGTAAAATTAATAAATAAATATTAATTAATTACGCTTTAAGTAATTTGTATTATGAAATAAAGAATTATTATTGAAGATTATTTATATTATGGACCGAGGAGTTTTATACATGCTAGCAAACACCTGAAAACAAATTCTTGACTTTTTCCCTTTTTTTGGTTGAGGTTAACAGCTAAATATTTTTTTTAATCTTTTTTAATAGCTTGGTTACTTCGTCTGAAAAGAGAAAAACGGACAAGAACTGAGAAATTCTTTGGCTGACTCGATGGTTGGGGTTTCATGATGGTTCAGCTTCACAATTATTTACTCATTGTTTCGTGGGTGTGTTTAACAGGTAAAATCACAAAATATATAATTATTTAAAATATATTTAATTTTTAAAATATATTAATTAATTATAATTTTAAATATGATATTTAAAGAGATATATTAATTTTTTAGTGTCTAGATTTACGTTTGAGAATAATAGACAATTTACTTTGATATTGATATAGCATAAAAAGAAGGGATATTTTATCCTCTTCTTAAATAGTAAATGAGTCTAACTAATTTTAAAAACATTTTTGATAAATTCCACGCCTTGGGGAATATGGATAATTAATGAAGAGATATCATTTTTTTAAAAAGAAAAAGCATTGAATTGAATATATTTTGTATTTATAAAATTAACATATATTCTTATTTTATTACAATTTATTAAGTCTCTTCTTTATAAATTATAGTATAAAATTATATTTAAATATTATTAGATCTGATTAAAAATAACTCATTTTGCTAACGGTGAAATAGAAAGAATTATAACCAATTGAATATAATATTTTAAATTTAAATATAATATTTTAAATATAAATTTATGTGAATATTAAAAATTATTTTAATGCGATTTAATAATATTTAAATTTAATTTAATAATATTGATATAAGATAATTTTATCAAATAAAGGATTAACTTTTTTCAACCTTATTTTTTTTATTTACACAACTCAAATTTTAACCTTATCAGAAGAAAAATAAGTTGCTTTTGCTCATCCAATCATTATTGATAATTGCAGAAATTTCACTTCAACTTAACTAAAATTACACATATGCCATTTTTATATTTTAATATATACTTAATTTTTCTCAAAAAATAAAACTATTATCCTATAATATAGACAAATCTCATGAAAATATTTTTAATTTATTTTATGTTTTGAAGGAAAATTTGTGTAGATTTTAAGAACAGAATAAAAAACTATATGGTTTTAACAAAATTAACTAAAAGAGATGTATGTATTTTGTTTTTATTTAAAAAAGTATGTACTATATTTTAAATCAAAACATTTTTTTTAAACAAAAAACCATTTCAACATGGATGTGTGTCCAAGACATGCCCCACAGCAGGACCTAGTGTCTCTCTTTTTTAGTGTCTACAAATAGCAAGAAACAGTCCTGTTTTTGGAAAGATCAAAAGAAAAATAAAAAAGCTCATAACTTTGGACACACCCATATATATATATATATATATATATATATATATATATATATATATATATTTACACCATTTGCTTTTCTTTCTTTTTCTTTCCCATTTTGTGGTCATTAATTAATATGCCTTTAATTAATAATTATAAATTAGTGATAATAACCACCATAATTATAAAATTTAGATTGCGATGGAACCAACCACCCAACTAATATAATAAAACACCCACTTACTAATCCCCATTATAACTACCATACCCCATATAATAAAATAAATTAACTCTTCAAGTTATCATTAAACTCGCTTTTTGGGTACTATGATTTGGATATTATGGTATACTGCTAAGATTAAGGTGGAAACATTACCTTAAAGAACATCATTACTATTCTTTCATAGTCAAAAAGTGATATGTTATTAACAGCTATAAGTCTACATCTAATTTATAAACTTTTAATTATTTTTAGTCTTATATAAGAATAAGTTCCATATAAGTATTTTATTAGCAAGTGATTTATAAGTATATTAGCAGATTTTGTTTTAGATAAAAATAAAAAAATATTTATAATCTATGAAAATCAATATAGTTGATAAATAAGACAATTATAATTATTTAAATATAATGCCATCGGTTCAAATTAAGTTATATATTTAAAATATTTTATTGACAGCATTAAATTTTAACTATTATTTAAGAGATAATGTCTGAATTTTATAAAAATGAATACCTTTATTCACTTTAGGTATATTTTATTGATTTATGTCACCAAAATCTTTAGAAAAATGATACTTTTAGAGATTTTGTAAATGTGATAATAACAATTGGGAACTATTTTCAACTCACTAATAAGGATTAGCTTTAGGAAGACATTAGTTTTTTCGTAATATATCAAACTAAAGATGATGTTTAGATGTCTTATAAAAAATATTAATATTTAATATCTGATTTAGAGAATGATATCTTTGGGGACTTGTTTAATATTTTTTTTTCTTTTAACTCAACTTCCATGTTTTTCAATTTAGCTTAATTTATTTTCAATTTTTTTGTGAAACATTTAATTTTCAAACGGAATTAAATCGTTTCCAAAATCAAATAATGTGGGCTCCTTTAAAGGTAATCTAAATGAGTCCATTTGATTGGATCCGTACAATTTAAGTTTGAACCTTTTTTGGGTAAAAAGTAAAATCAAATCCTATGGGGATGCATTGATCTACACTGCACCTCGAAGCAGGGGAAAGAAACCTTGCCGTCTGGACCCCGCCGGAGCTTTTTATAAAAATTTCCACGGGATACAAATGTCCTGGAGTGTAGAGTTCAGATCATGGACACGCATTTACTAAGGGCTGTTTGGTTCAACTTTATTGCCCCATAGTAATGGTAATTAGGACACAGTATCATGAAAATCACGTGTGGCTGGCTTTTGGTGTGTGTCTATGGTAATCTCAATTACTAATAAATAGAGAATATAATAATCTTTTATATGGTTGTATGGTTTTAAATGCTTTTTTTATCTGTAATATTTAGAATGAAAATACACAATATTTTCAAAATATCTGTCTGCATATTTTTTTTTCTCTTTTCAATTCTTTATTTAATATTTATTTTGATTTTGTCATAAAAAAAATATATTCATACAAGTAAGAATTTCACAATTCACAAAATAAATTCTTCTCACATATTTACTTGAAAGAGTCTAAAATCATGATTAAAAAGTAAAATTAGAATTTCACAATTCAAACATACTATTTTGCCACCTCTCTATCTCTCTCCTCCTTCACCTTCCATGACGTTGCCCCATCTTCATTAGCTCTGGACATCTCCTCCTTCTGGCTCATATCCGTTGTTGCTTAGCTCTTCCACCACCAAATTCAAATTTTGTGAACATCTCCCTTCCTCCAAATCTCTGCCACCTGCTCTTCATCATATTCCTTCCACCATTTCCTTTCATCTTATACATCAAAAGTCGTTTCAATCTTAGCCCTAATGGACATGGGCAAAAAGGTCATTTCAAATTTTAATATTTGTATTTTTAATAAAAATTATTACATTCCCATCAATTGCATAGCATATCAAACATGTTTTCATTTACATTTGAAGAGGTTAGTAATGGAAACAAACGGCAAAATCACATGCACAATCTACACCGTGATACTCAAGGGGAAGCTACTGCATCCTTATTGGTTCACGCTCCTCACGGGTCCTTGACGCGCGTGGACCCTCCTCTCCCTTTTTAAAATATAGATTCCCTCTTTTGATAGTGATAGCAACCCCTTCTTCTAACACAGTTATTTCAATCTCCCCCCCCCCCTTCCCCCTTCTCTCTAAAGTGTTCTCGCAATCTAGAGAAATTATCCATTTTCTATATCTTCTTCTTGCTGTTTCTTCCGTTTCGGTCTTCTCGGAACCTTCCTCTTCCTCTATTTCATGGACAGTTTGCATGAAATCAAGCACCGAGTGAGTTTCATGTCTCTCTTGAACAAACTCATTTGATATTTAAAGGGGGTTTCTACTTTTCGTTTTCTTCCAATCTCATCCCACATCTGTTGGATTTCCTATATTCTTTCATCTTGAAATCATGAGGCCCAATCAACCACTGCCGGGTACCGGAGCTCCCAATCGTGACCGTAGGGGTTTTGGCCGTAAGGACCTGACCTTGCCGTTGCCACCGCGTGACCATTCAAGAGCGGTGCCTCTTCCTCTTCCGCCGTCCAACTCGGCTCCCTCGACGAGTCACCATGCCGGCCCGGTTCACCAGCTCATCCCCTTCTCCGAGCTCGAACGACTCAATAGAATCGGTAGCGGGGCTGGCGGGACCGTCTACAAGGTCGTCCACCGACCCACCGGTCGGGTTTTTGCGCTGAAGGTTATATACGGCCATCACGAAGACTCCGTTCGCCGACAGATCCATCGCGAAGTCCAGATCCTTCGGGACGTGGATGACCAGAACGTGGTCAGGTGTTACGATATGTATGATCACAACGCTGAAATCCAAGTGCTTCTCGAATTCATGGAAGGTGGATCCTTGGAAGGGCAACACATCCCCGACGAGCAGCGCCTCGCAGATCTAGCTCGTCAAATTCTCCGGGGTCTGGCTTATCTCCATCGCCGCCACATCGTTCACCGAGACATCAAGCCATCGAATCTTCTGATCAACTCGCGCAATCAAGTTAAGATTGCGGACTTCGGTGTGGGTCGGATTCTTGCACAAACCATGGATCCGTGTAATTCAGCGGTGGGGACGATTGCTTACATGAGCCCCGAGAGAATCAATACAGACATCAACGACGGGCAATACGATGCGTATGCTGGCGATATATGGAGCCTTGGAGTGAGTATATTGGAATTTTACATGGGTAGATTTCCCTTTGCAGTGGGAAGGCAAGGGGATTGGGCCAGTTTGATGTGTGCGATTTGTATGTCTCAGCCTCCCGAGGCACCGGCGACAGCGTCGAATGAATTTAGGGACTTCATATCGCGCTGTTTGCGGAGAGATCCGTCACGGAGGTGGACCGCGACGAGATTGTTAGGCCATCCTTTTATAAATCCGGGAATTCGACAACAGAACCCAGTTCATCAGAATCTTCATCAACTGCTACCTCCTCCTCGCCCGCTTTCTTCTTAGTTTTCTTTCTTTTCTTTTCCTTTTTAATCATAAAATGACTTCCTGTAATTTTTGAAAAGATGAGTTGGGATTTGATTCCTAGGGAAAAAAATGTAGAATGGGGTTTCAGACTCAAATCAAATCAATCTTGTCTTGATAAGGTTTACCAGGAAGGGAAAAATCTGTCACATTGGGTTAAGCTCAGGTCTCCATTGCATTCTTTCAGCTCTACATATATTCAATGACAGATTAAACTTAAGAAAATGTTGTGCAATTGACATTTTGAAGCCCTAAAATCTTGTGCTGTTGCCTTTTCTGTTCATATATAATTTGGTAACTTTGGGATAGACCATGAAATGAATCTCTGTCCTCTGATCCATTTGATGTTTTGATTTTGCTCTTCCTATAACATCACCCCCATGAATGTTGTATCTGACATCTCCATCTTTTATGTGACGACAATGTTATTGTTGAAAATATCCTTTTTGTTTGCTTCATCTTGTTCTGATTTCATAGCAGGGATGGAAGGGATAAGCATGATAATGTTATACATTGTAGGTGAAGAAGAAGCTCAATTCTCTTCATCAATGGATATATGCAAAAAGTTTGATAAGATGGGTTGGATATAGTGGAGTCAGGAATATTTGTGAGGTCCCATTTTGGTTCAATCCTTGCATCTTTACATCCACAAAAGATAAACTCTTAGGTCTCAGTCTCAAACTTTAAGCATCATTAATTGATTGTTACTTGTAATAATAAGAATCATTGGTGGTGGAAAACTGGAAAGTTGGAGCAGTGAATTCTTTTATTCAAAAAACTGAGGCAGCAAATCTATTTGAATTCTTGCTGTAACAAGTTATTCTGATTGCCTTGCTTTCTCTACTAGTGGGGTGAAATGGCTAAGCAGGGGTTAAAAAACAAAACTGATTTTGACCAAATGACCTGTTTGGGAATGTTGTTGTTTCTTCTGTTTAGGAATAGAAATATGGTTATAGAATTGGCATATCAGGATCATGCTCTAGTGTAACATTCTGTGGAACAGTGAGTGTATGAAAGTTTTATGCTTTCTTTTTCAGGATATGTTGGATTTGATTTGATCCAGTTATGGAAGTTGTAGAAGCTAGAGCAGAGGAAAAGCTTTACTGTATATGCCAATTTCTTGAAATGGAAGGTGGGGGCACATATTTGAGATTTACGAGTTGTGATACATTCTCATATATTCACTTTGTAGTTATATCAAATCATGTCACATATCAAGCCATTGCTCAAGATTTTTCACCTTTATAAATTGTAGCAGAAGAAAGCAGCTGAATTGAATGGCCAAGTTGGACTGAGTTGTTGTTGATTCATTAAAGCTAAATCTTGCTTTATAACTTAAAGAGCACTTATTATAGATAGTTATAAATTAGCTACATTTTATGAGATTTGAATTTATGTTTTCCCTTTTAAGTATGAGTTGTGTTCTTGCCTGAGTTCAATCATGATTTTTGGAGAGTTGTTAAATATTTATTAGAATTTAGAATAATCACTTTTTTCTGTTTTTTTAGACTTCATATTTAAATTTTGCCCAAACTCATCTATCTTTCAAATAATGGATGATGGAAAATAGATCTTTTGTTAGTGATAGTTGACGTTATATTTATACTCCTCCATTCTTTCCTTTTTTATTTTTTTTACCCGTTTTTTCCTCCAAATATACAAAGCTAATGCCAATAGTCTTGTAGTTTAATGGTACTTAAGCTCTCCAATAAGTAAGAGATTGTAGCCTAAAGCCTACCTACTCCTTTAATTAAAAGAGAGAGAGAGAGAGAGCCAACTTTCTTGATAATCCTTAATGGCCATCTGGTTTCTTCAAGATAAACCAAATTAGCGGATTTAATTCGTTGCATTTACAACTCTTTATTGTAACAAGCCTTACTAGTCCACCATGAACAAGCTTTAAATGTTTGGTTCTGCTTAAAATAGAAGGCTGATAATATGCTGATACATTATTAAACTCTTCTTGAAAATCTGAAGAGACAAATGTGTACGGACGGCAAGATCATGTTATATTCTGAGACACAGGTTTGTTGTTGAAATGGTGTGTCAGATAAAATTCAACATCTGAGAAATTGACATATCCATCTCTTACATCTTTGCATGCAGATGGAGGAAAATAAAAAAGCACGGCTTGATTCTGATTCTGATTCTGATTCTCCTCTCACTTTGTCTCCATCTCACACCAATTCCTTTTCAAATTTCTGCTGTAAAATGCTTAACTATTCCTAGTATGAAACAGCACTCTGCATTTTATCTATGTTAATAGCAACAACAAACTTATATATCTTATTAAGTGGAGACGGTCATATAGATCATATGATATTATTATATTTTAATAACAATTAACTTTTTAAATAGATTATTAATGAAAGTTTAAAAGATATTATTTAATAATTTTATTGAGTATTCTTTTCAATTTTTCTCTACCTCTTTTAAGATTCTATTGTGTTTAGTCTATCCTCTTTATTGTTGTTTCTAACAACCATATTTTAAGATCATGTTGGAATCGTTTCCCTTAGCTGAAATTTTGAAATTTGAATATATTAAGTTTAGAAGCATATGGGTTCTATAGAGGAGAACTAATAAATGACGTGGGTTATAAGATATCAGAGGCATATATTAGCTTATTAATTAGTTGAATTAATTAAGAATCATTCATAGGTTTCTACTCTATTAATGATTAAACCCACTAATGATTACCTAGTAGACTAGTAGTTTTAGGGACGATAAATTCTAGTGCACCACCTAATTTGTGCCCTGGCTAATAAAAATACACTAACAACAACAACAACAGTCTTATCCTATTAAATAGAATCGGCTATATGAATCATACGATACTATTGTGCTCTATTAAAAATTAAATCTTTGGATAGGTTATTGATCAGGAGATTCTGCTCAATGACTTATTTGAGTGTTCTCTTTGACCTTCCCCTACTCTTTTTAACCGGTATCTATACTATTTGATCCATTTTCCTCACCGGCGCATCACTTGGCCTTCTTTGCACGTGTTAAAACTATCTAAGACGATTCTATACTATTTTATTTTCAATAGGTATTACTCTAACTTTTTTCCGAATATGTTCATTATGAAAATAATTTAAAATGCACCAATTCAATAAAAATAAGTATAGCTGTTAGCTTATGTGGCTTTTCTTAAATTTAAAATATTTTATGAAAATAATTATGCCACAATTACATTTTCTCCCCCATTTTTTCATATATTGCTCCCAAATTTTCTCGCCCAATTGGCCTCTTCTTCATCTTCTTTCTTATTCTCTTTTCTCTTTATAGGTATGAAAATAAGCTAGAACGTCTGTCAAGGGCATACGACTTAACTTGCATTTAGCCTAATTTAATAAGTTTTAAAAAATATACAAATTTAAATTTATACAAAATTCCATTTTCTTTAAGAGACTAGATTGACTATCTCTCTTTAAAAAATCTGTTAAACTTATTAGATGACCTAAATCTATTATCAAAATATAGTTAATATAAAATTTTAATAAATGAGTATTAAATCTACTGTATATTAAATATAAAACATGAATTAAATTATTAAACTAATATATCTTATTATTAATTTTATTTTTGCGTTATCAATTTAACATATTTCTAAGAAACTAAAAAAATAAAACTTTCTTAATAAACTTTAGGCTAGACTAGGGTTAGACTAGAAACATAGCATATAATAGGTTCCATTCAAATTGTCACTTAGCTTGTTTCCAGATCAACCACCTTACTCCCTTCTCTTTATTCTCTTTTTCTAGAAATGCTTTCTCTCTCTTCATTCTTCCTCCCCCTCATCAGTATTTCCTACTCGGCTAATGGAGATTGTGAGAGCTCCAACACTTTTGTGTTCATGCCATTGTTGATCTTTGCATCTGGTTTCTGCCTTCTGCAACACACATTTCTCTAGTTTTCGTCATCGTGTGAAAATGGTACTTTTTTTTTTCTTTTGCCCCGAGAGTAAACCCCAATCAAAACACATCAGTTGGTGCCAAAGAAACTACACTAGCGCGATGTCAACAGAGAAACTTTAAGCGTACAAGTTTGGAAAAATCAAAAAAGAAAAAAAAATAATGGTTGATGGAAGAAAGAAGGAACTAAAAGGGAGGGAAGAGAATCTGAAGAAAAATGAAGAAGAGACGGATGATAATAAAGTGAAGAGAGAAAATTTGGGAAAGATTTATAAAAATAGGAGAGGGAATGTGACTCTGGCAGAATTATTTTCATAAAATATTTTATATTTAAAAAGAGTCACTTAAGCTAAAAGCTAGATTTATTCTTAATGAGTTAGTACATTTTTATTGGTCAGCGCACAAATCGGGTAGTGCACTAGTTGCACACAAGAATTTCTCCCTAGTGATATGTGTTTCTTTTTTAGCATAATTAGAAGAATACTACTATAATTATTAATATTGCAAAAAGTTTTAATTTTGATATTTCTTATAAATACCCACGAATGCAAACATGTAGAAAAAGAAAGTTATATTAAATTGGTAAAAGTGGATTATAATTCATGCTTTCTCTTTAGAACTAGTAATCTTGTTTTACTTATTTAGATGGTTAAAAAATTAATTTAATTACTAAAAAATAACTTGTTTTGATGCTAATCAAATTAACTTTAACCGTTTGACTTATAAGTGAAACAACCAATTCTATAGCTTTCCCCTTTTATGGGTTTTATTTTTAAAAAAAAAATTGATACTACCATTCTGCTGTATATTATAAATTTATTTTAATTAATTCTCATATATTAAAAAAATGATAATTAGATCATGAAATGTATCTTAAATTGGTAAAATTTTTTAACTATAATATTACTTTTTTTTATACGTTTACAAATCATTCTCATTCTCTTTTCCTAAAGAGAATTAAATAATGATAAAATTAAAAAATAATCTTTAATAATCTCTCAATGGATACAAATTTTTTTTTCTACAAATTAACTTATAATAAGGATAAGAGTGGCATGTGCATCTTTTTAAAACTCAATCTTAATATTTTCATTAGTAATTAGTTAAAACTAGTACGCGGGCGTTGCAAGGGGAGGATGAGTTGAAATTTAGTAATATTTTAGTTAAAAGTTGTAATTCCATTGGTCACAGCTTAAATGTCCAAATGAATTTTAAGAGGTCAAAGTACAAAACATTTGTTTTCTTGTGAACAATATGGAAAGTTTTGTTTGCGGGATATCCAACCCATCTGAGATCAATATTTTTAATAAAATTGCTACAATACAACTGTTTCTAACATCCTAATTTTTTTTTCTCTTATACTCCTCTCCAGTATTAAATATAAACCTTAATTTATAGAATAATTTATACTATAAACTATATTTTATATTTAAAACTGGAGGAATATTAATTATGGGTAATTAAGGTTAGGTTGTGATTATTGAGGGTGATATGAGGTTTAGGAATGACTTGTTTAAGGGGTAGAAGAGAGTGAAATTGGAAGGATTTAAAAAAGGAGGGGGAAAAGGCATGGCCTCTGATGATCTAGCACCATGCGCAAATTAGCAATAAAATGCTGCAAAAATTGACAGAAAAAAATTAGAAAGTAAGAAAGAAAAATAAAAGAGACTTAATTTTTTTTTCCTTCAAGGTCTAAGGTCAAATATAGGCTTTTGATTACTCTGGAAAGTATTTTAACTTGATTTATATCCCTAAATCTCTCCTTTTTTTTTCATTAATGAATGTCAAAGAAAGAGGAGATAATTGTATAATATTTGTGGGTGATTAATTAAACTTTGTAAAAGAATAAATGTTTATATTTGAATTCCTATACCGCTCTTGAATAGTTGATTTTATTTAATAGGATAAAATTTATTATTGAATTATTTGAATTTTTTTATACAAAAAAGTTTAGATAAGTTTGATACATATCCCCTATCAAGGTTATGGAACTACCCTAAGACTCAAAAAACGTTTATATGGGACTTACAAAATCGCTTACTAAAGGAAATTTTAATTTTTTTGGTAACAAATATTTTATTTTTTTATTTTGAATTTTGAATTTTGAATTTTTTTTGTATAAAAAATTGTGGAAAAGGGTTGGGTTCACCCATGATTCAAAGGCAAGGCGAAGTCTCCCTTTCTCCTAGGCGATACCAATGTTGGGCAGGACAAGCCGTTTATTACTCTCATACGTAAACCTAGGCACCCAAGGGCTATGATGGCTCTCTAAGCCTTATAACTAAAATTATAACAAAATAATATTTCTTAAATATTAAACACATTTTAAATAGTCACATATTTTAATGGTTAGTTGAACCCTAAATGATGGGTGAATTTTGAATCGAATCCACTTGAGAATGCCTCTATCTAATGCACCACCAACCATTGTGTCGGCCCAATAATCTCTAAGATCAAAATAATAGATTATACATATTAATCTACTATGCCTCTATCTCTAATGTATTATATTTGAATATTGATATGACTCGACGTTTTACTCTAGTTATATATATATATATATATATATATATATATATATAATAAATTTATATGTATACAATTAAAAGTAAAAAACCCAAGATAATGACTTTAATACAGTTTAAAAAATCCTAAAGATTTCTAAAATGACATCAATTTTGCATTGATATGTAAATAAAACAGATTTAAAATAGTTAAGATTGAATTTGAAGTGAAGATATCATGTGTTTGTAAATGGAAAAGCACTAAATCAGAATGCTTTAAGTTGCTTAGAATGAAAAGAAAGGTTATTAACTAAATATGTAGGGAAGGTGATGTGGTAGCCATACGCAACACTCAGGAAAAACAAAAAGTGGTAGACTTTTAATTAATTAATTAACAGGTTCCAAAACGACTGCTCAATTTTTGTCAACGGCTTTGAATTTTCATATTATTTCTCATGCTTCTATGTATTTTCCGTGCATAGTTGACTTTTTTTTTATTACAAGAAAAAATTTATATAAATTTAACACCAATCCCGACTAAAGCTAGAACATAACTTCAGAATTCAAAGTCCTACTAAAAATATCCTCACAATAGTAATAGGAATCAAACTCACATCCTTATACAATACGAATATATTTTTTATTATATATACTAAGTCTCAATGGTTGTGTATTTTTGACTTGTATACAAATCAAGTTGCGAGCATGAGTCACCCTATGAATTAATTATAATGCTTTATCATTGCTATCCTAGATTTTCAAATATTATTATGCCACAAAACATTTGAGCAAATCAGAATTTTTTATCATAAATAAATTAATTCAATTATGTTTATCACCTAAAACACTTGCATCTTAAGTGATGCAAACAGAAATATAGAAACACATTGGCATAATTGATAGAGGAGGCAAAATTGACAAGGCGGGAATTAATCTAGCAATAATACAAACATAAACAAACAGCCATCAACATAAACAAACAGCCATCAACATAAACAAACTGCTATCAACAGCTCAACCCTTTTCAAAAAAAATTCTACCAAAAACAAAATAAACAGCTCTCTACAATTCAATGGAAAGTAGCATGCAACACACTTTGCCTTATAAAAAATTTTCACTGTTATAAAAGAATAGCTGAGTACTTGTATTCACAATCTTCTGGCCACCAAGATTTTCATCAGATACCTGGATATCAGACTTCTGAGAAAGCATTTACATAATTATTAATCAAGCTGAGGACAAGATTAAACTTCTGAATGGAGCATAAATGGAAGGAATTCCACATGCTTTCAAAACAGGTCTACAGAAAACAAGCAATCAAACAAGTGTTTTTTTTTTATTAAACATAAAATAGAAAAAGCTGTTTTTAAAAAGAGAGACCAAGCAGGCTCTAGATACTCCAGTTTAATTTAAACATACATAAAGTGTTAGGAATTAAGATTGAACTACCTTAAAAATTCTTATGCTAAACTAATTTTAAATTATAAAACTAGCTCACGTTTTGCTTTATATTTTGTTTTATGCAATGGAGTTTATGTTAGTCCAAGAAAATATAATTTTCAGACCCAGAGGAAAATTTAGCATTAGTTTTTTGAAGATGAAGGCTCACCTTTTGCTACCCGTTGAAAACAATTATTGGTGAATTACTTAATTACCGTTTTTCCCTTTGGTGGTTGCCCCCGGGGGTAATCCTCTATAGTCCGAATCTTTATTTTACACGGAAACTAGTTTTGAGCTCTCAGTTTCGATTTTCATTCTTTCAGAAATATGAACAAGGACTTGCAAAAGGAGAGATGTTCCAAACATACCGTTAGAAGAAAAGAAGGAATTCTAATAACACAGTCATGAGTTTATTGACTTACAGTGTTCTGTTAGTGAATTTAGAAAAGAAGGAATTCTAATAACACAGTCATGAGTTTATTGACTTACAGGGTTCTGTTAGTGAATTTGCAGATTTACTACTAGAACTTGATTACACAAAATCAACAAACAGTTTTTTCAACTTCAATATTTTCAAAGTGAATGGGGGATTAAATGTGCAATACACTAAGCTGAGAAAAATTTATGTTTATTTATCAGCAAGTAATAGCATGCAGTGCTTAATTTATGCAAAAATCTTTAGCGCCAGTGAACTAACCTAAAGATCCATTTGCACTCATAGCGATAAATCACCATATTTCAAGAGCAGAATGGTGCAAAATAATTAAGTCAAATGCGGATATAATCAAGAGGTCAGAAGTTCTTGCCAAGTAGTGAACTTTTGTTCATGTGCAGAGGAAGCATGGCGGAGCAATATATGGTTTTGAAAAATAAATTACAGGATAAAGACTTGACTATTATTTCAAAATTTAAGCATCTACATCAGTAGAACACTACAAATATGACCTACTCTGAATGAAAGAATACATTACCATGTCGAGCATCAATTGAAATCTTTTAGTCGTTTTTTGAGCACGTCCATTGATTTTTTTCTAGCACTCTGCTTTGCATTTTTATTTGAAAGGCTTCCAAAAATCCCATCTGGAGCATCCTTGAATTTGTCACAGATTGCAGCAATCGTCTTGTAATCCAACGCATAGTAATTTTCCTCTCTCATAGCAGGGTTCATGAAGTCCTCAGGTTGACTGCTTAGCAAAAGATTGATCAGTTGTCGTGCTTCTACCAAGCAGCTCTTAAAACCACCCTCCTTGTAAACTTCGCCCAACCCAGCAGTATGGAACCTCTGGTCTGCGAAAGTCTCTAATGTCAGAAGGTCATTGTCGATACCCATAACAGCATTTGCGTTAAATCTCTTTACACTATCACTAAGGAAAGCTGTCACAATAGAATTGGAAATATGCTCAAGTGCTCCAACCCCTACAGTATACACAGCATCCAAGGGTAAAATTTGCTGTGCCATGGACATAACAGAGTCAAGGTAATAGATCACTTCATTCATATAGTTATTTCCATGCTGCCTTATCTCATCTGAAGTCCAATTAACATTTTCCGTAATAGACATGAATTCATCTACATTTTTGTTCACCGACTTCAGTAGAGCAACGTAAGCTGCATCTCTTGACGTCTTCAGTTCCACTTTTGCAGATAAAGTAGCTTCATGCCTCTCAACTGACTGCATTGGGATGCCGCATAGTTGAGCAGCATGTTGAAGAAAAAAATCACAAGCCCTTTCAAGAACAGATATGTTTGCAGCAATCTGCATGGCTTGAGACACATTAATACTGCTGCTATTCATAGTATCAAGTAATATTTTATTTAATACATCAATCAAGAACTTGTCCAAATACTTCCTTACAATACCATAAAAGTTTATATGAACACCATGAGACAAGTAGTCAACAGATCCTTTGATAAAGGATCTCACAATGCGACAAGTATCTGGTACCATGATTGAGAATGGCGCAACATATGGAAAAGCTGGCAAAATATCCGAAGTTTGAAGATTAAATGACAGAACATTATTCTCATAATCAGTATCCTTTTTTATCACCATCTGTTTAAATACGTCGTTGCCAAGTACATCAACAATTTGTTGCCGACATTCTTCTAAAAGATGCACATGATATTTGTCACAGTTGTTATCAAGTACCTCAAGAAGTGGACCCACATCATATCCATACTGTCTAAGAGTAGAAGCTACGAGTGTGACATGGTCCTTCACAAGGAGAATATGGGTAGCAGAGTCCATACAAGAGAATTGCTCATCCAACAATGATGTAATTTTAGCCACAGCAATTTCCCACATTTTTACAACCTGATCAGCTACCAAGAGGCCCTTAGCAGTCCTCAGGATCCTATCCTCCACTACAAAGTGCCCTGCAATTTGAGCAAAAAATGTTTGGTATGATTCAACGAAAGGTTGTGTAGAAGATACTTCCAAGTCTGATTCCAACTGCAACACTCTGTTCTTGAAGTAATATTCACGAAACTTTTCTGAGATTCCCAGGCAATCATGAATATGACAAGCGCGATAAAGAGGTGTGAGATCAAACATTAAAACAGAATCTTCACCGAATTCTTCCACATCCAAGGCATATGCTAGATCCCCAGCCCCAGAAATATTTTGCTCCTCAGCCTTTCTCTGCTGTTCTAGCATTTCCTCATCCCTCTGCCGAGCTGAAACAGCACGACCAATGGCTGTTTGTCCAATATTTTTGGCAGAACTCCTTATCTGGACCAGCCATTCATTAACTTGACTACATACTTTTTTCTCCATGTGCAATTTAATTACAGGAATTCTTTTCTCTATAGCCATTTTGAGTTTCTGGACAGGAATATTCTGCAAGTAATTTTTATCTAATAAGTCCAAAGTTTTTAAAGCAGGATAAAACTGGCCTTCAGAAATGTGATTGTTGCACTTTACACAAAGCTCCAACGCCTGAATACAATACTTTGACATTTTTATAGCTTCAGTAACATTCTTCTTGATCTCATAAGAATCCAGAAGTTCCTCAAGATTAACAAGAAGGGCACTTCCAACCTGCTGCAACTTAAAATTATCACGTTGAAGCTCACTCTTGAGCTCTTCAGCATCAAGTAACACACCACGAAGCTCATCAACTGCAAGGATGAACTCATCATAATGTGCCTTGCACATTTCCTCAACTTCAGTTCCTTTTTTCTTCATAATATAATTCAGCTGGTTAAGAAGCCCTTCAGGTCGCCCCATTTCAAAGGCATGCCTAACAAGAGGACCAACATCATCTCCATTCACAATCAAATTTGCTAAAACCATGTCATCTCCCGTATCACCATTCTCTATAATATTTCTCCTCTTTGTTTTCATATCCATTTTTTTTACATATATTTCCTGAGATAGGGAAACATAGAACTTGTATCAACCAAATAATACTTCAATCATTTCCACAGATTAACTATTCCAAAACTAATAAAAATATGTAAAATCAACTATTGGCCAACCAAAAACAATGTAATACTCGCGAGAAAGAAGCAATAGAAAGAAATGAGAATACAACGAAGCGGGTTCAAATTCCTTCTGCTTTCTTAATAAAAATAAAATTCGAAACTCAACTCAAACCCACTAACTGAAACAATCAGTGCCAAAGTCCAAAGCTTTCGACTTGACAATTATAACTCGACAAATAAGCAAATACCCTTTGAAGTAAAGAAATGAATGAAAACAATCTTACCAGGGAGAAAAAACAAGAAACAAAAATACAGGGAAGTGATAGAGGGGCCAAATTCCTTTCAAAAATCAAATTTGAAACTCAAATCAGACCACAAACTGAAACAAGCACTACAGAATTTCTTCACATAAGGAAGGAAAAACGAACACAATCTTGCCAGAAAAAGGAATTTGAGAGGCCTAAGACTTGACAGTTGCGACCAGCTGAAGGATTAAGTTGAAATAAGACTCAAGACTTGCAAAGACCTGAGAGATCACGCTGAGATGGGACTCGCGACTCTTGACCACTTGAGGGATTTCGTTGAGATGAGACTGAGGCCGAGACTGAGATGTGAGATTAGAGGAATAAGATGGAGACCGTGAGGGATTGGGTCGGGATTTGGAAGTGAGGGAGAAGAACTCAACGCGGCTGCAAGGGTTTGAAGAGAGAAGAACTCCCTGCACGACAGTGGAGTTTGAGCTGAAGGGGAGAAGACGAACGAGGGTCTCTAATGAGTGTGAGTGATCGCGAGAGAATGACATTCAACGACGTCGTATCAGGAAGGAAAGACTGAGACATTCTCTCAATAGCCAGGGTTAATTTTGTAAATTCGCAACCTATTTTAATTTCATTTTGGTCTCAAAAGATGCAGTGATAAACTGATAATTCAGAATCCTGTGGCTACAGTAGCCCTCTAGGGAAACGAATATAACAAAACTGAAACAAAATTCTCCCAGTCAATAGAGCGTTGATCGCTCAGATAAAAATAAAAAATGGCCTATCTTTGGAGCACATCCCTCTAAAAGCCATAAGGAATCTCGAATCCAAAACTACATAAAGCTTTCTTGAAATCCATTGGAAGCCATACAGTTAGAGATACAATGGTTTCAAGAAAACCACAAAGCATACAGGATAGATAGAATGGTAAAATATTGGTTAAAAAAAGAGAGTTTTCTTTTCCTTTTGGTATATGGAAATACAAGTAAGAATCCAATGAACAATGGTACAGCTTGAATTAAAGCCAGGTTGAGAACCAAACCAACCAGCTCTAGTAAACGTACAAGTAATGAATAGATGTTGTAGAGATTCAGTACTATCTATCTCCATAGAAAGGATATATATATATATATATATATATATATATATATTTTGGTATAAAAAAATTTAAAAAGATGTTTAACTTATTCACAATATAAGAGTAAAGTAAATTTTTTTTTTATTTTTAGACAATATATGCATTTATGATGTTTAAATGATGGGCCTAAATAACTTGAAGTGGGTAATTTATTTATGGTGTTCTTCCAAAGATGGAGCTTAATTAATTCTTGATTGAACATTTATCTTCCATATAGCTTGCCAAATAAAGGGGTTTTGATATTTAACTTCAAGTGTTGACTTTAAGCAAACAATTTACAAAGCGATTATCATCTCAAGCCATAGAATGAATGAAGGTATCGTATCCTTTTATCATTTGTCTTCTTGTTTAGATGTACTCGTAATACATATTCCTCCTCTCTAAATTTTCTTGTTTTTACTCATCATCAACACTGTATTTGTAATTTTTTTCTCTCTTTTTATTAATATGATTTGATTTTTTTTTTAAAAAAACTCTTTATAGCTATTTCGTGTTTAAAAACATCTCATGATTTGGCAACATATGTTTCTCTTATTTAATAAGTCTTTTTCTCGTAAATATCTACATATTCATAAATAACATGTGGGCCCCAACCACACAAGCACAACAACCGATTCAAATTAAAGCCACAATCAAAATATCTGATAACCATTGGTCCAATATTCCAATGGCTAAATTAGAGTAATCCAACACACTTTATAATAAAAATAGATATATAAATGACCTATATCATCTATAGATTCAATTGATAAAAGAGTGAGACATATAATTATTTAAAACGTATTTAATTTTTAAAGAGTACTATTTTATTATAGTTCTAGTTACAGTGATAGGGAACATCCTCACTCTTAGATATTTAAATTTATTTATGAAGGTAATAGACGGCTTACCTTACATAATATTAGTATCGCCTAGAAAAAAAAGGAAAAATTTATCCTATTCTTATATTATAGGTGAACTCAACCCCTTTATAAAAAATTTTATACTAAAAAAAATATATAAATGTGAAATTATATTAATTTTTAAAAAATTATAATAATTTAATTATATTAAAAATACAAAAAAGTTGATATGAACAAAAGATATACTCATTTAAAGGCAAATAGTACATAATTTTTAATTAAGTTTTTTCTATACACAAAAGTTAAGACTAAAACCGCCAGCTTGTCTACAAGACAACAGCCTATACTGTCTATCCTAACTTAAGTTCAGTGACACAAAATAAATTTATTTTTTTTCAATTTTTAAATAAGAAAAAACTCAAATCAAACTCATTCTTCTTATATCCATTTCGTTTTTTAATATTAATTTATCATGTGTCCTATTTTTTTAACATCTTTGTTTATCACAAAAGAATATGGAAGAATTTGACAAAATGAATACAGGGAATGAATTTGATATCAGTAAGATTCTTAAAATACTATAATTTAAATCAATACAATTCAACTTTTTGTCAAGTTAATATAATTTTAATTTTTTACCGTACAGGTAAAAGTGAAAACCAAGTGTGGGTCAAAGCTTTTGACAGAGAAAAACCAAAAGCTCAAAGTGAAGTCTAAATTATTGGATGAAATCTAATAGTAATTCTCTGAAGACAAATATTATATTTCTGAGTAATCCATGAGAGAAGAATCTTAAAATGTGTTCAGACGTAAAAGTACAAATACATATTTATACATTAAATCACAAAAATCCATAAAAGGTAAGAAATTGAAAATTCATCAAGAGGCGCTCTTTCGTTGAGCCTGCCTTGTGTGACTTTCTTGTTCTTCCATTTGCCGGCTATCTACGCCACATATGAATAATACCCTCGCCTCCCCATTACCTCTCTTCTTCTTCTTCTTCACCTTCTTCGGCTTAGCTTAACTCTCTCTCTATACTGCCCCCACATAAAATATCTAGCTGCCAAGAAGTCCAAGAAGATTTATAGATACTATTTGTGTGGATGCCACCAATTTGGGTCTCTGGGTTTTGTTTAATCTGAGATTTTTTTTTCCTTCTATTTGATATTTAGCATAGCTGGATCCATCATCAAGATCTTAGTACTCTTCAGTTCAAATCCAGCGTCTTTCTCAGGCAATTCTCTTTATCCTCTATCTTTTGCTATTGATCTGGTTATTTGGTGGGCTTCGTGATTGCTGCCATGTTTTACTTGGTTGTGAGTTGTAACTTGTCAACTGATCTGCTGTACATCAATTACAATGTAAAACTACTGATTTCTGGTTCAGCTTCGACCAAATAGTTGGGATTGTGCTCAAATCTGATGCCGTTTTGCCCATGACTTATTTTTACTGATCTCGTTGTTATTTTCGGACATGCACACATATATGCCCGTTGGGATTAGTTGCATTTCAAATGCTATGACGAACCAAAATAGTAACATGAAGCTTTGAACATGTGGCGCTGGATGCTTTGAAAATGGTTGACAGAATAGAGTGCAGTAATCTACATGTGGGGGATACATTTATTTATTCGTTGTGCTGCAAAATGCTACTAAATACACTCCTTGAGTCCCTGCATTTATGTTAATTTGTACAACAGTTCTGTAAGATCATGTTATGAGCTTCTGAGATAGCCTTATTCTTGGTTTGTTCGTGTCTGATACTAGTCAGCATCTGCCTTGGCTGAAAAATGAAACATTTGTTATCTCTGGATGCAGATGGGTTCTACAGAGGATAAAATAGACCTTGACTCAGATGAGGAGATTGCTTTTAGACCATCACCATCTGCCACAAAAGTCCATACATTTGATTTTGAGACAGAACATGTACTTTCTCCTGTAAATTTGGCCAGCTCGTCCTTCTTTAAGCGGACACAGATCCGACCTTTCAGGAGCATATATATTGTCTTAATTAAAGCGAAGATCAACATGTTGCTACCTTTTGGTCCCTTGGCAATATTGCTACATTATCTAACACAAAAGCATGTATGAATCTGCTCCTCCATCATCCATGTTGTCATTGGGTTTCAAACTTTGCATGAGATAAAAAATGGGTGTGAGAAATGGGAAAGTATGTTAAAATTTCATAATAGCAATCTCTTCATCATGGAAAACTTGCTTCTTAGATTTTTTTTTTTTAATTTTGTTCTGGACTAAGAAAAGACAACCTTGTGATATACACATTGATAATAACAGCCGGATATTAACAAATGGTTGGAATTTTAAACCTTCTGAAATTTAAAACCCTTTCACATCTAACAATTGTTGGTTTGTGGTTGCTTCTAAGTTTTTAATTTATTAATAATTACCTCATATTTGTTAGGGATGGGTGTTCTTTTTCAGCTTGTTGGGGATTACTCCTTTGGCAGAACGTTTGGGATATGCTACGGAGTAAGTATTGAGTTGGCCAACAAAACTGAATATTTACTTGTTTCCCTTATTTTATCTAACAGATGTATTTGCTTACATTGGTGCAGGCAGCTTGCATTGTATACTGGACCAACAGGTACAGTTGTTTTCATGGTACAAATCTTTGTTACGTATAAAAAGGAAGGTATTATATACATAGTTGTATATGGATGATAGTTCTATGAGAAGCTATTTTTCTTGGAGTTTTTTTGTCTGCAGTTTTAACCCTTTTTTTTATCTTTCATTTTAAAGTCATTAAATAAAACATATGAATCAGGCGAGCGTTAGCTTGAATAATGATTGAAAGTTGCAGATAATCATGTATTAATTTTTTTTCTATTAATAGTTTAGATGTCTCACCTGGCAAGACCTAAGTTCATGTGGAATGATTTAACTAAAATGTTCTTATATAATTTAGAAACTCCATGCCACACTTCAACATCAAATTCATCATCCGAAAGGTGATTGAAATTTCTTTGTTTATTTATTGAATTGAAAGGGGCTACACCACCCTGTGGATTGAACTCACAACCTCCCCAATACAAGGGGACTACTTTGCCACTAGGGCAACACACCAAGTGTTGAATGAAATTTATTATGGTGATTGAAGATTATAAAGGGACGGGAGGTGGCTGTTTTGTAATGGAATATGATTGCGTAATTTGCTTCCAAGTATTATTGGATTGCTGCTGTTCTCCTATTTGAGATGAAGTTAATCGAGAAAAAGCATTTCTAAAATAGCGGTGTTAAAATTTGTCAATGCGATACCAATTTTGCATCTTTGGTAATGGTCTAACCAATCTTCAAACCCTTTTTTCCAAAAACCAAGGCAGGGGAGATTCTTTCTTTTGGTAAATTTTGATGAAGTTTAATGTTCTCTAACATATCATGAATTATACTGGGTTTAAACATTTGATGTTGTGCTGCAGAGAGCAGTTCACTCTTCTTTTGGACTGTATATAACAGCCATTGCTAATAGAAATATATTTATATGTTCTTTTCCCTGTGCTATGTAACTTTAGCCTTGTGAGTTTGTGTTATATCACAACATAGTACTTTTGAGAATGAATAGCACCTCAAGGGATGCAAAATGAATGCTTTGTTAAGTCTTACGCTTAAGCGCACCTGGTCTATGTCTACTGACTCTACTATGGCATATGCAGTTGGAGGTCTGCTGAATGCCACATTTGGCAATGCCACTGAAATGATTATATCAATTTATGCTTTGAAAAATGGGATGATTAGAGTTGTTCAGCAGTCTCTGTTGGGCTCAATTTTATCAAATATGCTTCTGGTTCTTGGATGTGCCTTCTTTACTGGAGGGATTGTCCACCACAATAAGGTTCAGCTTTTCGACAAGGTAGCTGAAATATGGTTTGGAATGTATCTTTCCATTCTTGTCCTCTTTATGTTCCATAACATCACACTGAAATGTAAAAAAAATAGATATTCACATTGACATTGGCCTTTGCACCAGGCATCTGCTGTTGTAAATTCAGGGTTGCTCCTGATGGCTGTGATGGGAATACTGTTTCCTGCTGTCCTTCACTTTACTCACTCTGAGGTTCACTTTGGAAAATCGGAGTTATCACTATCCAGATTTAGTAGCTGTATAATGCTCGTGGCATATGCAAGCTACCTTTTCTTTCAATTAAGAAGTCAGCATAATCTTTATAGCCCTATTGAATCGGTTAGCAACTTTTGCTCTACTTATATTCCTTGATAGTTGTGTCTGAGCCATAGGACTTGTAATTATTCTGTTAGATGCCTCATGACTCAAGGCCTAATACATATTTTTTTGAAAGTAAGTATATTTTCTTTTGATAATTCATGCTACATTATGTTTTCAATTTCTCATATTTTTGAAGAAGATGAATATTAAATATTTACTTTAAACTGTAAAGAGTATTATGCTTATGAGGCTTCTTTGTTTGCATTAGAGGCTTATTTTATGCTATTATCCTTGTTTTATAATGGAAGGAGGATGGTAATAGGGAAAATGATGATGAAGAAGAAGTTGAATTAACTCAATGGGAAGCAATAGGCTGGCTTTCTATTTTGACAATATGGGTATCTGTATTGTCTGGATACCTAGTGGATGCCATACAGGTATAATCTAATTCTTGAGTGCTTGATCACTATGCTTCTTGTATTTGTCTCCTCAATGCTCTTACGCTTTTGTAATGTTGAGTGTTTGCTTTTTTGACATGGTAGTTCTTTTTAATCTTTATTCTGTCAAGGTTGAACATGCATCTACCTCTAGCAGCAGAAACTGAGGAAACTTGGGTCATAGAATTTCATTTTAACTCATAAATATGATCTCTGTCCTTATCTTATTTCCTAGATAAAATTAGTGGTAGGCTACCTTTTCTTAGAATAGCAATTAGGACACCAATGAGTTTTGGCTTTATGGTACTGTAGTTGTATGTAAGACTAGGAAATCTGAAGTCAAATCTCAGATTGCATCACCATAAATTGTCTATATTCCTAGCTGGTTTTGCTTTCTGAATAATTCTGTTTTAGCTTGAATGGATCGAGTGTTGCTAAGAAAATATTTTTCTCGGGTGTGAATCCACTTCCGTGAAGTAAATTATGAATTTTTTGTTATTTGTGATTATATTTCTGAGGTTTAGACTGTTCACATGTGCTTCTTCCTTTCTTCTTTGTTGGTAGTTGTGGAGATTTGAAAGATTGAAAGTAGAGAAAAAATAAAGTCTCAAAATATTATTAATTATTGAATGAATAAGAATACAAATAGGTCTTTATATAGGCAAAAATATAAGCTAATAGGCTAAACCTAGAATCTATCATAATTCTAATATCTCAAATTTATTCTTCTAAAATATGATAATTTAATATTTAAATCTGATCATAAATAATATCTAAACTTAATTTTAGATAATTAATTAAATAACTAACAAAACATAATATTAATTTATTAATAATTAATTCTAAATTAACGCATCTCAACACTCCTTCTCGAGTTGGATCTACAGCTTGAATACTTGTACTTTTCAACAGTAGTGAAGAAATTATTGCATCCCTTGTTTGATCCATTGTTTATAGGTGTGTTGATACGTATTGCATTTGCTGTCTATTGCAGGGGGCATCTGAGTCATTGCATATGCCTGTGGCTTTTATTAGTGTCATATTGCTTCCAATAGTAGGCAATGCTGCTGAACATGCAAGTGCCATCATGTTTGCCATGAAGGATAAGCTTGTGAGTTGCTTTCAAACCCTACATTTTATTCTGTTTGCTGCCTACTTGACTGATAGAGCACAATAATATCGTGTGATTTATATAGCCAACCTTACTTAGTAGGATAAGGCTTGTTGTTATTGTACTGCCTACTTGACTGATAGAGTCATTTTCTCTGAAGGATATCACACTTGGAGTTGCTATTGGATCTTCTACACAGATATCTATGTTTGTGGTATGCTCTTGAACTGTTATAAACTGGTTATTAGGGATTTACATCTGACCAGATCATTTCGTGAATAAGGTAACATTGATTTTACTATGTCATAGGAAGAATTTGATTTGAGTTTCTCAATGCTTTGATAATTGTAGATCCCTTTCTGTGTTGTTATTGGGTGGTGCATGGGAAAAGAAATGGACTTGAATTTTCAACTCTTTGAGACCGCCACACTTTTTATCACAGTTCTAGTAGTTGCATTTATGTTGCAGGTACGTGATCTCGTGTTCCCCCCTCCATGTTGTGTTATCAGCGTTATTATTTGTTAATGATTCAATGTTTTCCCCAACTTTGAGTGACCTAAACCAGAATCTTTATAGGTCAAAAGATTCTCTCGATTAGATCGGGCTTGTGGCAAACCTATTGACATACCAGAGGGGGCAACCCAATAAGTATTCATGAAAACATTTCCAAAATAATTGGCTAGAGTTTCCAAAAAAATCCAGTAATCCCCTCTAATAACAGAGTAGTGCCTTTATTTTACATGAGTCATGAAGATTTACAACATTTCCAAAATTGACCAAATTGCTCACAAAGTATATGGCCATCACTAGATTCTGGGATTTTTATTGATCCAAGTGATATTTTGTGAACCTCGTAACCTCACTAACCCTCCTCCTCCTCCACCCCTATTAGATCCGACAACCGACCCTACCATAAGTTTTTGGTCTTTGGCTTTCTTTACTATGAACCAGTCCATGGATCTTATGTACAACAAATATAAATAAATAGTCTGGCTTTCACTTGGTCAATGGATTTATATATGCTTGATGAACATTTATTTAACTTTTGGTTTAAAGTTAAAATAGGGCATGCTTGATTGGTGTTTGTGATGGAAGTTGTTTGTCAGAAGAGGCATTAGCTTTTTTATGGGCTTGCTGGCTCAAGAGTTATTCCAGCTCAAGAGACTTACCACATAAAGAAGGTAAGGCAGAGAGGGTAATTGGACAAAGGAGTCAGTACCTCTGACACTTGGGGAGGTCATGGATGAGAGAGAAAGTGATGGCAAGGGGGTTTTTATGGGTAAAGGCAGTGAGAAAGGTGTGTGAAGAACCATTTTGGAGGGGGTTTGCTGTCCTTCTGTTGTTAGTCTTTTCTCAGTGTCATCCATCACGAAGAATGTTATTGTCCAAAATTAATGGTGAAAGGATATTAATCTTGCTATAAGACCATTAATACTATATCGTAGTAAATTTTGGGTTTTAAATAGACAATAAGAGCACAAAGTGGAGGTAGGTGGGATGAGGATATTGAGATTGATGTATTGTTATGTCAGAAAAAATTAGATTCATAATGAACATATACCTGGAAGAATTGGAGTGCTATTTATTGAAGAGAAAGTAGTAAAAAATTGTTTGAAAGAAAGCTATTAGATGTGCTGATAAAGAAAGTAGATCAAGTAGTATAAACCTTTTCAAAGGGGTAGTGAAAGATCTAAAAGAACACTCAGATGAAATTATTGAGTGGGACCTAGTAGAATAAGGCTTCTTGTTGATGTTAGTCTTGCTGATACTGTGTTGGTCTTCTCTATTTGTCCTGGTATATGCATCCTGCAATGAGACCTAGTCAAAATTTCAGTCTTCTGTTTGGTGTTGAACTGTGCTAATATTTTTTATCTAAGCTCCACAACTTTTCTTCCATTGTAGCCCCTAATCTAATTCTTGTTCATGACATCTGTGTCTCAACATTGCTTTGACTCTTGCAGGAAGGGACATCAAATTATTTTAAAGGCTTGATGCTTATTCTTTGCTACCTCATTGTTGCAGCCAGTTTTTTTGTACATGTAGACCCTACAGAAGGTGAGTTACTATTAAAGTTTAAATCCATTGACTCATGGTAAACTTCTGAGAGCCTGAAAGCTCAATGAATCTCCAGTAGCTAACAATTATGCAAATTTTTTTCATTTATATCTTAATTCATCTAACTTATGAGCGTTAGAATTGGGTCCTCTTCTAGAATCATGATTCATATTTGAGTTCGAATTGACATAGGGCCTGTTTGGGAACCAATTATAAGAGCCAAAACCGTAGTTTCCTAAAAATTTATCCAAACACCCATATTTTGATTAAAATCAATTAAGACCATCAACCTGTGTTTCTCATATGCAGCCCCTACATGCTTTGGGCGCGTTTGGATAAGCATCGGGTAAAACAGAACTTACAAAATTGATTTATAAGCATAATTGATTCGATCAAAATAGGGTTTTTGGATGATTAAAAAGCAGGTAACCGTAGCTTATGAGATAACCACGGATTTCAGTTCATAATTGATTTTGACATGTATCACAGGGACTTGTAATAATAATCTGATTGTGGTTTGGTACAGGTGATAACTGAGTATTGTGGCTATGGTAGCCATCCTTATAATCCTTGCCTCTGCACAAACCTAATACCCAGAAAAAGTGGAAAGCAGTGTGCTGGAGATTGAAGATGCCCTTTCAGAGAAATTCCTGAACTGAACTAGAATCCAACATGATGATCCTTAGTGTTGCGATTGAGCTAAATCAGGACGAAATTGTATGTATAATATTGAGCTTTTTATTTTGTTTTCCATTCAAAGTAATACTTGTGTATTTGACCTCCATAGTTCATATTCATTCAACACAATTTTTGAGTATTTCTTTCATCAGCCTCTTTATTAAATCAGATGGAAATTTTATGGGCATCAGTTGGTCATATTTTAATTGATGAGTTGTCTTCCCTGTGCATACAACATAACAAATTTTTTTCTCTTTCTGTACTGAAAAATAATACTCCCCAATTCTTAATATTACAAAAAAATTAATTAATACGATATATATTTTTTTTAAATACTCTAATCATTTTTCTTAACTTTCTTTTTTTTTTTTTATTTTATCATTGTTAAGAAAATATCAATAAAGTTAATTTAAGAAAAAAAATTAATAAATATAGAAAATAGATTTTATATTTAAGATCAAAATTAATTTTTCAATTAAGTCTTATATTAATGATATGATGATTATATTATTATATTTGTATTATAGAAATTACCTAATAATAATGTCTTGTTATTATTTTTCTTGAGTGGCATAAGAAATGTTTTTATTTTTATTGTATTTTATTTTATGTTAGCCTCCGTGGATTCAAATTCTCAAGGGGATGAATTGAAGCTGTGTTTCATGTGTAAATTGAAAATAAAATACTGATTAACTTTTATTATACCCTTCTTGCTGAATAAGCCAAGTCAAAACTTGCCTGTTTTTGACCACAAGTCAAAACTTGTCCACACATTTGAATTTTCAGATTCTCATGAGCTTCTAAACTGATGATCAACTTGGGAGTGGTAGGTGATTCCACTCCATTTAATTATATTTATTCATTTTTATAAAAAAAAAAATCCACATATTAAATCAGAAACAAAACACCTTCTTATGATGTCAGAAAGCACACAAAAAGAAGTCCAACTAAAATCTGAGTGCTAGTGGCATTTTGGGATCTGTTTCCTCGATCTTTCTGAAAATTTGACACGTTTAATACAATTCTTACATTTATTATTATATTTACCAACCCATCCTCTTAAGGTGTCCAGTAGAAGTGCAGTGATGTATGCAGTTGAGGCGTCCTAATAGACAGGTAGACGTGAACCTTGTTTCTATAAGACCTCGATCAATTCAATCAAACACTCCCCATCTATTTTTATTGTTAAACTCTTTTAACAACATGAAAAAAACTAAAAGCTCTGTCATCCCTCTATCTATCCAAGGGATAGAAGGACCAAGGTCTTTAGTATCCCTCTAGTCAAAAATTAGGGCTTCACAATCGATAGACAATATACTTTTATCTCAGTGCCTTTCTTCGTTCATGTTTCAATATTCTAATGTCATAGGCGTAGAGGAATCATACCAATCAATCCTAAACTTTGTGGTTAAACTCTATTTAAGTGACGATATTAGGGGAGATATTGCTAAAAAAATAGCTAGATACTATGATTATAAAAAGCTTAACACCTCTCATTCTTATTACTTTTTCATATTGAAAAAGTAAAAAAAATAAAAAATAAAAAGATAGTCTTATTCAAAACTCTAATAAAATTCCTTTTCTCTCACTTCACATCTCGGAACGTACTGTTCTTAGAGAGAGAGAGAGAGAGGCACTTTCATATCTTTTTAAGTCGAAATGGCCAGAGAAAGGAAATGTTTCCCTTTTTTATGGTATTCCAAGAAATAGATCCAATGAAGATGGGGTGGAGCTTATAGTTCAGAGGATTAGAGCACATAGCTACGAACCACAGTGTTAAAGGTTCGAATCCCTCCTCGCCCACAACTGGCCAAAAAGGAAAGAACCTTTTCCTTTTGGGTAAGAAAATCATGATCAGGATAGCATACCCAAAGCTATAGAATTTGGGTGTGGGTATTTTGTCGAAATATAATGACTTTACCTTATAGTTTTCTTTTTATTAAAATATATATATATATATAAAAATATATAGATTATGACATAATAAATATAGTATCCCTTTTTTATATAAAGGTGAGATATACAACTATTTGAAATATGTTCAATTCATAGAAAGTACCACTTTATTGTGATTCTAATTACGGTATTTAAAGAGCTATCTTAACTCCTAAGTGTTTAGGTTTATGTTAGAGGATAATTGACAGCTCGTCCTGCCTAACATTAGTACACTTAAGAAAAAAGTAGATTTTGTCTTACCCTTAGATCATGGGTGAATCTAACCCTTTTATAAAAAAATTTATACAAAAAAATTATTATATTTACTAGTATTTTTTTGAACAAACAAATATGATTCTATTTTTTTAACTAATTAATACTTCCTCATATTCTTAATATAGAAGCTAATTAGATGATTGAGTTTAATTCTAACTTTTAACACCTTAATCCATTTTATATTTGATATTTATATTTTTTGTCTAAATTAATTTATCTAATTTATAAATTGATATAATCTAATATTATATATGAATACTTTAAGGAGATTATATTATATTTTTTATAATTAATTGATTTATTTAGTTTATGTAATCTAATATAAATTAATTATATTGTATATTATAGACATGATGCGCTTCTGTACATCATGATGTAATGTAATCTAGATAAATAGACCTACTTGTTAGTAATGCAGTATAATTACCTATTTACCTTTACTTTTGCAAAAATTACATGATTATTTTGGTAAGTTTGAAAAAAATTACATGTTAGATATGTAAATTTGAATCTTTTAATCCCAACTGATTTTAATAATTTGACATCACTAAGCTCAAGTTAACCCATATTTTAAGTATTGTCCAACTAGTTGCCAACCACCAACCACCATCCTCATTTGTGGCGGCGTGCCACCATGTATCACTATTGACTACCGCCCTCCACCACTAGCCATCATTTGCCACCACCAACCACTACCCTCCTCAGCCAACAATCACTATTGTCTATCGCCAATCAGCATTCACTGTTAGCGGTCGGCTAGCCCCATCTTTTATCACTAGTTAGGATGAGTACGTAATGCGCATCATCAATTTGGACCATTCAAATTAAAGTAGGAAGATCCAGATTTAATTTAATTTTTATATCATAATATCATATTTATAACTTTTTTTAAAAAAAAATACATTTACCATTTTAAAAGTTTAAATTAAACATTTTAAATATAAACTGTTGGAACTAAATTTAAATAATGGCATAAATCTCATCGCATGATATTCAATTATTCTTGACACGAATTTAACACTTTTTTTTAAATTATATTATTATATATTTGAACAATTAACTATTTTAATTTTAAGTTTAGTGACGGTCTAGTGTTGGGAGAGACATCAACAAACCTTAAAATTGAAATAATCAGTTATTCAGACATCTAATAATATTATTTAAAAAAATATTAAATATAAATATCAATTGATAATATAAAAAAAGATATGTCATTTTCCCACATTTCTACACAAAATCAGCGATGCTATCTATTCACAAAATTAAATTAATTTTATATAATGAATTCAATAAATTAATTTCTACCTAAATTTTTTATAATGTAGTAATATAATAATATTAAATGTACAGGAACATAACATTAAATTTATAAGAATAAAACCTGATTGGCAAATTTAAGTCACGGGTATTTGCACAGAAGGTAACTCATTGATGAGTTGGTTTTAAATTTAGAAAATAAGTTATTTTACAGAAATAAAAAATTATATTGTATTTAGTTATAATTTTTTATTTTTTTTTCTTAAAAAAAAGACAATGTAAGATTTCTCAAAAGTGTTTTTTTAAAGAAATAAGTATTTTTTTTCTTAAAAATAATTTAAACAATTAGTGCCTAATTTAACTGTGTATTCATGGTCAACTGACAGCAGATTAATGACTAATCTTATAGATTATATAATTAAATTTTATCTATCATAATAAGGCCTTTATTATATATTTATATAATCTTATTTATAAATTATTTTTATCATATTTCATAGATACTAAAAAAAATAACTTCATTAATTATATTATAAAATTTAATAATCTTTTAATTTTATCTCTATTTAATATACATTATATCATATTAAAAGTAAATCCAATATAATATAATAAATAAATAAAAAAATATTATATTTATATAAAAAAATTCTATCTATTTTATAAATAAAATCAAATAAATACATATTAAAAAGATATAACTATCTATCAACTCAGTCTTATTGATAGATATTGATAGAATTGCTGCAGGACAAGAATTTCAAATGACATTGTTGCTTAACAGGGTTTAATTTAATTTGAACTCACGAACTTCTTTAGATAATAGTTAAAATCTTTAATATATTTTTTTATCTTAATTATAAAATTATTTAATTTTTTAATAGATTAAATAATTTAAATAAATAAATTATAATTAAATTTAACTCTTTAAGATGAATTGTATGATATACCCCTCAATCTACTTAAATGACCAATCTACTTAAAAGTTTATTATGACTAAATTTATTTAATTTTTTAATTTATTAAAAAATTAATTAAACCTTATAATTAAAACTATAAATAGTATAAAATTTAGATAATTAATATAAAATTAGTTTAATAGTACAAGGTTTTATTAGATTTTGAATTCTGAGTTTTAGAGGCAATATCTATACTAAGAGAGGCAGTCACAACTTTAAAAATTAAATATTTAATAATAAAATATAAAAAATAATATTAAAAGAAGTTAGACAATTATTTTATCTATATTAAAAAATTAATTAAATTAGTTATTTATAATAAATATATATTTATTTTATTAATATATTTTTTTTAATCATGTGTATTAAAATTATCCACAATAATAACCTAGGAACACTTAAAAGGAAAAAAATTATAATTTTTTTAAAATAAAATAAATTAAAATTTTATATTTAAAATTAAAATAAATATTTTATTTAGCTCAGAGATAATAATATACGTAATAGACGTTGCTACCCTCCATGATTAGACACAGGCCCTCGTCAAAATAAAGGTATATTGGGTTTTTCAGTTGATATGTAGCTACCTAGCATGATTGAACACTAGCATTTATAATAAAGGTTGGTGCCATTTTGCAACATTGTTCGTCAATCCTTATTATAATTAGGGAGAAATTACATTTAAGTTTTATAAATAAAAAAAAATTATGTATTTATGGGTAAATTTAAATTAGTTTTTAGAAAAAATTTTATAGAGAAAAAATGATTTTAAAATACTTATAAATAAACTTTTAAAAAATATTTTATAGAAAAAATAATTATAAATAAAGTGATTGTTTAAGTAATTATTACTATAATAATTTTATGATTAGTAAATTATTAGAAAAAAAATATAAGATAACAAAATTATAAACAAATAGTGGCTACTATTCATCATCATTTCCATCAGCATCAAGATGCCTCCACAACCTATTGTTTCATATCATTATTCCCTCCTCCCTCCTCTAGCATCATTATCCCTCTATATCCCTCTTTTACTTTTGTCATGGCAAAATTTGGAAGAAGACGAATTAGCTACTTCCTCCTTTAGTGATGAGCACTAGATCTTAACAAAACCACCTCATCTTCCTCCTCTAATAACAACTATAAGATGATGAGAACCTACTGTCTTTTCTTTCTTTCTTCACCTTCGTCAAAAAGGATGACAGTGATGACAAAGCAACATGATGGCGATTGAGTTGGATAATAAGTACAATAACAATGGCTAGATGAAGAAGAGAGTATAAGAAAAAAAATAGAGATAAAATAATAATTGAGTAGCTTACAAACTCTTTTCCTCACCTAAAATCTATATTTAAACCAGTTTAATGAAAAAACACTAATAAAATTTTAGTAGATGTTTGTTTACATTCTTCCTAAAACTATAGTTTGAGACGATTTTTTTTTAAAGTTATAATTTTATGCGTAACTAGATACCCTCATATAAACTTTAACTATTTATAAAAATAAAAATTTCGCAAGACTAAATAATAATTAATTTGTATGTAGAACATCTATGTAATTCTCTCCGATGTTCATAGGATATTGATAGAATTTTAATTATTATATTTTTTCTATTTTTATTTATAAATTATTTTTTAATTAATTTATTTGTGACAAAAATTAAAATTAGTTATAATTATATATTTTTAAGGAATACTATTAATTAAATGCAATAAATTCTAATCTAATTTTGTCCATTTCTCTTTATCTTCACACGAGCTGTAATTTGTTTACTTTTATAAAATATCAACTATAATTTTTGTCAATATAATTTGATTTTCAATGATGATATCAAATACGAAAATGTTAAATACCACAAAACTTTGATGTTACACATTGGGATCATGTAATACTTATTTGATCACATTTATACATCATTTCTAGTATATTTCATATCGACTAAAAAATATTAAAGTTTATTAATTTTACTTTACAATTTAATATTTTAATTTTATCTTTATTTAATATACATTATGCTCATAAGAATAAAGTCATACTATAATAAATGAAGGGTAAAATTATATATTCATATAAAAAATTTAATAATATGACTTATAAATAATATCAAAAAATATTTTCTCTCTACCTTATAATAAGACTAGAGGAGTAGATTATCAACTTATAAATATTAAAAAAATTAATTAAATTAATTTTTTATAATAAATGTGAGTTTAATTTTTTAAAATATATATCCTCCTTAATAAAATCCTTTTAATTTATGCAATATATAATAATATTTTTAAAAAATTATAAATTTAGGAGATAATTAATTTTTTTTTGCTAAAAAAAGAGAAAATATATTAAGGTATTACATGAGCAAACTCCTCAATTGACAGGAGAAGTAATGATTGGTAAAATTGAGAGAAGTGATGTAATTGGACAAATAAAAACAATATATATATATATATATATATATTGATATGGTGGGAAATACCATAGAGTCCTTGATTAGAACAAAGTGGTAAAAAAAATTATAAAAATACAATACCATCACACATAGATATGAAATATTGATGGATGGCTATAAAGAAGACATCCATATGTGATCTTCAAATCTATGAAAGCCTTTTGCCCAAATGAGGAGGAGAAGTTGAAGGGTAGGAATGTAATTATACATTAGAAGCTTCAATTATTAATTAGCAGCAACACCAGCAGCTAGTTTTGCTCTGAGGTCCTTTCTCAATATCTTGCCTGAGGGTGATTTTGGAATCGCATCAATGAAGAACACTCTGCTTATTCTCTTGTAAAACACCACCTGCGCCACATCAACACTTTCTTAAACACAACATTACATAGTTTTATTTTTTATTTTTTAAAATTATATATATATTCCCATTTCTATAGTAAGTCACTCTTGATTTCTTTTTTTAAAATTATTTTTTTTATAGTTTAAAAAGGAAAAATTGTACTTAAGGTATTTTCCCCATCAAATTACAACATTTTATGTATTTAGTTGTCCCTGGTTATTTTTGTAAACTATGTCTATATTTCATAATAGATCCTAAACAAGAATAAAAGAGAGAAGTCGTGTTTAGTCATCTATAACTAACACAAAATTACGACAAATGGATAATTGATTCTAAAATTAAAAACATCTTATTATTAATAATTTTAAATTTATTTAAAATTTAAAATTCGCTTGTTATAACTTGATTGAAAAAAATTCAATAGATATATAATTTTGAAGCACCTAATTTTCTTTTTTGAAAAATAATTAAAAAGGTCTAAAAAGGGAGAAATTCACGTAATATTTCTTCCTGGTTCGTTCAATTGATGCTTCTATTTTTATTAATTTTTTTATGAATGGATATAAAAATCCATATAATTTTATTAAAAAAATCAGGAAGGGAGAAAAAAAAAACAGACCTGTTTGGAGACAAACCGTTTGATGTCATCCTCGGTGGTTTGAGTGTGACCGTTGGATCTGACAACAAAGGCAACGGGCACCTCTCCAGCAGATTCATCCTTCATTCTGAAACCAAACCAAAGCCACTCATTAGAACAAAACAGGATGGGCAGATAGTGTGTGAGGTAAGGTGCAGGAATTTAGGATACGTACGGGACCACGGCGGCATCGGATATGTGAGGATGAGTGAGAAGGAGGGCCTCAAGTTCAGCGGGGGCCACCTGGAAGGCCTTGAACTTGATGAGCTCCTTCAGCCTATCAACGATGAACAGCTCATCGTCGTCATCGATGTAGCCTATGTCTCCCGTATGCAACCACCCCTCCTCGTCGATTGTTCTTTTCGTGGCCTCCGGATCATTTAAATACCCTGTCCATTTGTGTCCCATCATGAGTTATTATTTTGGATTATTTCCTTTTTCTGTTTCCTTTGCTTTACTTCCCTCATTTCTCGTCCATACTAATAATAATAATAATAATAACAAAGAAAAAAAAAATAAAATACAAACCACACAAATAAATTTGTGAAAAAAAGGGAAAAAATAACAACAGTCATTTGTGAAAAAAAGGGTAAATGAATAAACTTAAATCAAACACTTTAACTGTACAATTAAATACATATATATTTTTTATTAGATATAATTATATTTAAAATATTATTAGATATTAAATATAAATATTTTTTTCACATTTAACGCTAGAGAACACATTGAACCAGAATGGTTTTTAAGAAAGCACATGCACATCTTTTATTTATTGGCTTTTATTTTATATAAAAGATCTAAGATTATAATGTGCAATAGGAAACATCGTTGAGAAGGGAGAAATTGGCTGACTTGTCAAAATCCTGACGGTGTATGAAAATGGTCAAAGGTGGATCTTGACGTTGGAGGATTTTTCAAAACAATCGTGCGCATTAATAAAATGCGGGCAGTGTTTGGTGTGAGAGGGAGTGCCGTCCCAACTCCCAAGTGCCAACCAATCGATACTTACCAACTTTTGTGGCTACAAAAGTGGTAATCACAAGTAAACTCAGATTATGTGCTATATAAGCTGTGAATATACCTACTTAAAGAATATATTATTGAAATTAATTAGTTTAACTAATAAACAGAAGTGATCCAGAAGTTAACTTGATTTAAAAACAAATATTTATATTTTAGACCAGATCGATAAACGAGACTAAATAATAAATAAAATGCGGATAAAGGTACCTTTCATAATTTGATCGCCTCTAATGCAGATCTCGCCCGGGCGGTTACGGGGAAGAGATTCAGACGTCTCAGGATCTACAATCTTCATCTCGGCATTTCTAACTACTGTTCCACATGCTCCTGCCTTCACTCCCATGGGTTCCTTTGCAAATGCTAAGCTCATTGTCAACACCGGTCCTGCCTCCGTCATCCCATATCCCTACACGTCCATTTTAAATTATATAATTCCAAATTTTTAGTTAAAAATTTCATTATTTATCAAATATTGAGTAATATCCAAGTTGGAAAATATACACACAGAATAGGACGGCCACTGACACGAATCTTTTCCATTAATGATTCAATTCACACCATCCACTACTTCTCACCAGCCATGACTATCCTTATTTTATAAACATGTGTGTGTTATATTTCCAAGCAAATTCAAATCTTTATACCACCACACCTTTACATTTATGAATCAAAAATTATTGTAAAATATATTAAAAATTATTTAGTGCTATTAAGATAATATTTTAAATATATTTAAAAATTATGTTATATAAAAAACTTATTCAATACCATTTAACTTTTAATATATGCTTTTCCAATCTTAAATTTAAGATATACACTTTTTTTAGATAAATTTAAAATATTCATTCTAAAAAATAATAACTAATCGTACTACAATTTTTTTTTTTAAAAAATCAGTATTAATTATAATATTCTTTCTATATTTCTGACTAAATATTTAAAAAATTTAATATCAACTATGTAATACCTCATAGTTTAAATATAAAACTTTGATTATAATATAAATTGCTCTATATTTAGCATCGGTTTACACTAGGAGATCTTATATTTAACTTCAGGGGGACTATATATATATATATAATAAATAATGAATAAAATATTAAAATTGAAGAGTAGGTGATCGAAACGTGGAAGACTATTGAATACCTGACCAAGTCTGGCCTTAGGGAACTTGGCTCTCACAGAGTCTTCAAGCTCTTTACCCAGAGGAGCCCCACCGGATTTGAATACTCTGATCGACGACAGGTCGTACTTATCGATATCCGCCGACTTTGACACGGCAAGCACGATCGGCGGCACCACCGGAGCTATCGACACCTTGTGTTTCTGTATCAAGCCTAACAACGCATTGATTTCAAACTTGGGCATCAACAAGATCGCCGCCTTGGCCCTCAATCCACACAGCAAAACAGAGTTCAACGAGTAGATATGGAACAGGGGAAGGACACAGAGAATCACATCTTCATGGTGGAAATACAGGTTCGGATTCTCTCCGTCGACTTGTTGGGCTATGCTCGTCAGTAATCCCTTGTGAGTGAGCATCACGCCTTTTGGTAACCCGGTGGTGCCGGAGGAATACGGCAATGCGACGACGTCGTCCGGTTTGATTTTGACCTCGGGCATGTCGTTCTCGTCGGCTTGAGATAGCTCCGAGAAATGAGAGTGTCCGTCCGGTGGAGAATCGACGAAGATTAGCTTCACGTCGAGGTCCTTCACTTTCTCGTAGTAGGCCGATTGAGTTATGAGGATTTTCGCGTTGGAGGCTTTGAATTGTTTGGAAATCTCGGCGGCGGTGAAGAAGGGATTCGCGGCGGTTGTCAAGGCGCCGCGGAAGGAGGCGCCGAGGAAGGAGAAGACGAATTCAGGGGAATTGGAAAGGAGGACCATGATGACGTCACCCTGTCCGACGCCGAATTTGTTCAATCCGGAGGCGACACGCCGGGAGGTGAGCTCGACGTCGTAGTAAGTATAGATTTCGCCGGTGGGGGCATTGATCAGGCAAGGACGGGAGCCGAATTCGGAGAGATTCTCGAAGCAGTAAGAATGAAGAGGAAGGTGTTTGGGGATGTAGATGTCGGGAAGTTTCGACCTGAAGATGAAGTCTTTCTGAGGTTTGGTGGCGATCTCTGTGGAACCCATTGGAGGAACTCAACGAAGAAGGTGAGGGAATGAGAGAGAAACAGAGGAAGGAGAGGGAGAGAGAATGTGTTTGGGGATGAAGATGATGTGTCTCAATCTCCTGAAGAAGAATTCGGTGGCGAAGGATTGTAATAAAAGGAAGGGAGATGGTGGTTGGTGAAGAAGGGACGTATGGGGGAATAAGGGAATTGTGTTGGGGTAGAAATGGGGATTCATAGGAGATGATGTCTTAGACATGGGGTTGGTGAGGAGGGATAGAAAAATATTGGGACGTTCTTTTTGACCTGAACAAAATAAATATATTTGCATGCTCTGAATCTTGTGAACTATTTTGGAACATTAAAATTGTGCATGTGTTTTTTTTCATAAAACTATTTTTTATTTTTTAAAAACATTTCATAAAATTAATTATAAAATTTACCATTAAAGTGGCTTTGAAGTAAAATAATAATAATAATAATAGGACAAGGAATCAAAGGCTTTGAAGTAAAAAGAAGAAGGAGAAGGAGACGAATGAATTCAGTCACTTCTCAATTTTTTTATTTATAAAATTAAATTTTTTATTGTTCAACATATAAAATATGGATTATGGATATTAATATCATAGTTATGAAACATAAATTTATAAGTTATAGTATTATTAAGAAATTAGGAATTATAACCATCATAGGATAAGGAATTACCTAGATTGTTGACTTGAAAGGATATAAAAATGGAAGTGAGAATAAGAAATTTTCCAGCAAATAAAATTAAAAAAAAAAAAAAAGAGGGGGGTTGGTGAGAGCGGTGTAGCGAGTGGGAAGAGGGGGACGATGGGGGTAGAATGATAATAATGGAAACAATAGAAATTTATTAATAATATTATTATTGTATATATATAATTTAATTGAATATTTAATTTTAATTTTAAATATAAAATCTATTTTTATATTTATTAATTATTTATAAAATTATTTTTATTGATATTTTTTTAATAATAATTAAGCAAGAGATGTAGAGGGTAAATTAAAAAAATATCTGAATAATTTTAAAAAAATATCATATATTAAATAATTTAATTAATTTTTATAATTTAATTAAAAAAATTATATTAAAATTTTTATAGATGGAATTCACCTACCACATAGCATCATAAAGGGACGGAAAGGGCACACGCTCTTGTCATTTGCTTTCCCAATTTACCAACTACGTGTAATCCACGTAGTCTCCTCATCACTCGTCACAAATCATTAACTTCCGGGTGTGTGGCTCTGTGTGTGTGTGGGTTTTAATTACTAGAGGTTTTATAAAAGAATATGATAATAAACAAAAATTTAACGACAAATAAGAAGTATGAATGTTAACCTAATATAAAATTAGCTAACTAATAATCCCTTTCTATATATAAATTGCTGAGGTGGCTTTTACCTTTTATAACAATTTTTTTTATCCATATAATAAAAGATTAAACTCTCTAACAATTACGTTTAAAAGATCGTATTATCTATTAAGTATGTCAAATCTTATTGATATTTTTTTTATTAAATATATGTATTCTTTTATTAGAGCGATTGCCAAGTACTAATATTATGTTTTGATGTAGAAAAAATATAAGAAAATAGGATGAAAGAATATTATAAAGGAAAATTTCTTAAAATGATAAAAAAATTATTATTTTTAAAAGTTTTCTCCCATTAGATTATTTCTTTCTTAATTTTTTTCCATTCAAACATAGAATAAATGTAGATACTTCTTCAAATAAGAATTTAAATATTAGTTCATCATATTAGGAGGGATTAATCTCTTCTACCTGATACAACCTATTAGTTGTTAACTTCTCTTTTTATTTTATTTGTATATAGATTAGGGTATCTACTACTAATAATAGTGACTAATTCTTATATTCAAGAGAATTATATTTAAAGTGTTAAATATGAGTATTTTTTTTAGTAAAAATTAAATTTTAATTTATTATGTTGCGATGGACTAATCCTAGACCATATTAGTTATTACCTTATCTTTTTTTTTTTTATATAAGAATTGTTTGTCTTATAATGAATGGCCATGTTTGGGTCATTGTTATGTTTCGGCCCATTCCTCTTTTGGGCCATTATTATGGTTGAGCCGAACCAATAACAATGCCTGCTCCTCTAATATTGGCATCTTCATAAGTCTCATCAGGGTAATCTATCGTCTATAAATTCAATTAGTAAAACATAAGATATATAATTATTTAAAATATGTTTAATTTTTAAAGAGTATTATTTTATTATGATTTTAGTCATAGTACTTAGAGATACATAATAACTCCTTAGTATATATGTTTACGTCTAAGAGTAATAGATGGCTCATTTTACCTGATATTGGTATCGATTAGGAAGAAGGGAGATTTCGTCATGCCCTTAGTTCATGAGTGAGCACAATCCTTTTACAAAAAATTGTATACCCAAAAAAAAGTCTCACCAGGGTGTATCAAGAAAAAAAAGTATTAGGGCAAGTTTGCTTTCCTTGGATTCCCAAACCCTCTACCAAAAAAAAATTATAACTAAAGTCAATATAATGTAATAACGTCTAACTAGATGGGTACCCCAACCCACACCCTTCAATCTTCATCATATATATATATATATATATATAATATGTATTATATGTACTTGTGTGTGTGTATGTATGTATATACAAACAAGGAGGGACTCCACAATTTTATGCTGTGGGGAAATATAACATAGTACTATTGAAGTACTAGTTTTTTATTTATACATTTTGAATTCATTAAAAGGTTTTTCTTATTTTGAAGGGTTTGATGAGAACATGGTTGTGATGCTAATTTTATAGAGAACATATTCCATTTATTTCAACTAAAATTAATATAAGTATCATTAATCTCATAATGCATATTTCTTTTAAATAAAGTTGTTATTATTGTAATTTTAAAAAAATTAAAACAATAAAAGGCCCACTTTTTCCAAAAAAAAAATAACACGGGTATAATTATTAAAGTAAACGACATAAACTTAAAGTTTGAAAAGATCACCATCTAACACTATAAGCATAAAAGCCATAAAGAAACTAGCTCCTATGAACATGTATTATTATCCACGTGGGATAAAGATATTGTGGATGACACCAGGCTATCTATCCATAGGATTGACATGTTTTGATTAATCATGTTTACAGGGATGGTAATTATATAACAAATTATTTTCTATATATTTAATATAATATATATTTAATTAATTTAATTATATTAATTAAAAAAATTAGTTAATATAATATAATTTTTAAAAATATCATAACTATCTTTTTTTTATTTGATTATTATTGATTGAATATCTATAGGAGTAATTTAAAAAAAATAAATAATTATAACTTTTTTATAAAATTAATATTAATTTTGTAATTAATTTATATATTAAAGATTGCAGGAATATTTAACAATTTTCTCATAATTTATACGGCAATTTTGTGATAGGTGACTAGCGATGTTAGGTCTCTGTTGACTATTGTTAGTTGATGTATTTTGAGTTATCCTTATATATGCATTCCCATTTAGTTTATTTTAAGTCATGAATGAGGTGTGGTCAGTATATTTGTACATAACAAGTGAATCACTCTAGAACATGTAGTTTATTAATATATAAGATTTAGTTAATTAATTTAGATAAATTAAAAAAATAGTTAAATTAATTATTTGTAATGATTATATATTAATTTTTCTAAAATATTCTTTACTATCATGTGTTTAGAGCTACCTGTGGATAGAGACCATTTAATATATGTGCAATTATATAAGGATATTTTAGGGGAAGATTATAAATTTGAGAGACAAAATGGATTAATATTTAGGACCAAAATAAACCTATTGTCTAACTTTTATAATTAAGATCGAAAGTAGTACTAATTTTGGTGATTACAACAAAAAAATAAAATTCATGAAAAAATTAAGAAAATATAATTAACTGTAGGTTGATTTTCTAACCTACATGCTTATGTGACAAAAAAAGATTGCAAATTTATATTATCTATAATTTTAAATATAAGAATTAGTTAGATAGTTTACTTTGATCTTAAATATAATTTTTTTCTTAAACTATCCTTATTAATTTCACCTATTATAAGTTGTTGTCAACAAGAAATAATTCTAATACAAATTGTTAAGAAAGTATTTTAGGAAATTAACAATTTTTTTTTACAAATAACTACTTAACTAATTTCTTTAACTCTACAAATTAGTTATATACATATAACTCCTATACTTGAGAAAAATTAAATAAGAAAATCCAAAGGGTAGTGAAAATTGAATATATATATATATATATATATATATAATTTGGAGATGTTGATATGTTATATTACTTTAGGGCGTGAAATGGGACACCTGTAGGGACTCCATCTCTAATAATTCATCCAATTTGTAGACAGTACACTAGTTGACGTCGTGAAGTAATCATGAAATCCATCAAGTGTGTGTGTGTATAATTCTAACAACATTAACGTCCATCAAAAGCTAAGCTAGTAGAACAATTTAGGTTTACTTTACATGACATATACATACTTCAAGAATGTCAACTTCTATCTATAACTTCACATGGAAAAAGAAAAATGGGAGTGGGAGGATACCAGTATAACTACTCTGAAAAAACCTAACAGAAGAAAAACCTAAAACATATATATATATATATATATATATATATATATATATCCAATAAAAATATACATAGAAGGTGAACCAACAAAAAGTCAACATGATTCTTATCCAACAGTGCTCGCAAGTGGCCATATAAATATCTATATCTATATCTATATATATACACACACACACATGCACACAAGGGAAACCAAATAACTTGAAATTATAACCTAGAGTTTAGCTACCTAGGTGTGTGTGGTTGGTTCCATGGAGTCGTCGTCGTCGTCATCAATGTCCGCTGTATTACTGATCATCTTCTTCGTTTCAATTTCGACATCTCTGTGTTTTCATGGCGGCGAGGCAACGGTGGTTACTGTGTCTAAGGATGGGGATGGAGATTATGGAAGTGTGAGTGAAGCCATAGCCAAAGCTCCGAAGTTCAGTAAAAAACCCTATACCATTCAAGTTCGACGTGGAACTTATAAAGAGTATGTCGTGGTTCCGCCGGAGAAAACCAATATTAAGCTCGTCGGTGATGGCCCTCGCCTGACCAGAATAGTTGGCTCCCACTATGGCACCACCCTAGGTATATATATTTCTTTTATTTATCTGCAAACGCATTCTTTAATTTCTTGTTATACTAACATTTTGGGATTAGGCTCTCCGGCTTTTTCTTTTTCTATCGCTATGTATGAACTACACACACACACACACATATTTTGGTTCTTGGCTTTCCCATCTGTTGAGGATTATATTTTAGGATTAAAATTTTTCATGGTGATCACCTTTCGGCTTGAAAAATATGGGTAAAGTATACTCCTACATACGTATCGAAACTCTTAGTTATAATAATATCAAGAAGGTTTGTACCAAAATATATATATATATATATATATATCAAGAAGTTTCATAACTTTTTCTTATAAGATATATATATATATATATAAGCATCCCTTCTTGATATGATAAGGATGGGTTTATGAAAAAAGAGAGTTTTTAAATAGCTTTTAGAAAATAATTTTTAAAAAAGAGTTTATAAAAAAAAGTGATTTTGAATAAATAAATATTTAGATAATTATTACTAGAAAGACTTTTATAATTAAAAAATTATTAGAAATGGTATGATTTTATTAAATATAGGAGATATGAGAGAGGGGAGAGGATAGAGGGTGTAAGAAAAAATAAAGGTAAAATAGTAATTAGTTAATCCATAATCTCTTTTACTGTTTTATAAGTTAGTCTCAGTAGCTTATCTAAAATTTTAAATTTAAATTATAGTTTGATCCAAAAATACTTTTGAATAAATATGATTATTTTGTTTTAAAATTTCTCTAAATTAAAATTTTGTCTAAAAAGATTTCTAAAATTATGATTTTTGTGTTTACCAAACACATACTATATGAATGTTTGAACCAATTTCTTTTCCAAAAAGAAAATTTAAATAATATAACCCTAATATATCTTACCCCCCTTAATTAAGTTTCGCAGACATGCGAGCTAATCCTTTTGAAACTTTTACTCCTGCATAATTTTTTTTCCCAAGTTTTTTAAAGAAATTGATAACAAAATGCATTACCAAATATATGCCACTAGTTAATTTAAGGGTCATATATTATCTAACTAAGTTTGGGAGCAATTATTGGCGAACCTATATATATATATATAGATATATAGATATATGCTGGATTGCATCTTATAACTACTCTACCAACAAATATGTCTATATTTTCAAAGTTAGGGATTTTCAGAACACATTAGGATTCAACGTCCGTGACAACTCTTTGTATTAAAAATTTCGTGTACCAGAACATTCATGTGACTGACACGTGTATATATATATATATATAATCCGAATGTATTTTAAACCCACTTGTGCATGCTGACTTGGCCTAAATATTAATAACATGTCTTGGACTGCATCGTCTAGCATGGCCGAATGATATGTTTTTGAAGGAAAAGCTAGTTTCTTTTTTCAATGTTTTGGAAAGAGTTGGGTTGTAATTGGCTTTTCGAACAACTTTTTTTTTTTTTTACTTATGTTGTTTTAACTTTTATTCATATTTTATATTTAAACTTTTTAAAATCAATTTTTTAATATATTATATAAATAAGTTTAAGTCATATTAACTTTTTCAACATAAATATATTATATTAATTGATTTTTATTTTATTGAAAATCATAGATTTAATCCGAATATAATATTATAGGTGATAAAGTTGTCATTGGCATAACTCCATCTAGATTATTCTGATTTACAATTCCTTGAACGGTTGGTGGGGAGAGGAAAATTGGCCGATTCACAATCCCTTATGTATATGTATTCGGTTTGTCAAAATGTATTCAAACTTGGTAGTAGTGTGTATGGTTTTTAATGTGAGGTGCTTAATTATAACTAAATTCTGGCTGGGTTGTTGAATGTCAGCCAAACAACGTATATAAAGTGGATATTGGATGCTGATTGGTGAGTAGATTGCTGACTCTGAAAAAGCAAACACCCAACATCAACCACCTTTGACGTTGTTTTCTGATAATTTCAGGTCACCAGAAGGAAGGAGAAAACCTACTCTGTTTAACTTTTTTTATTAAACCTAATCCATTGCATCAATTCCAACCAGCTTAATTGAGTCTCAACGTCTTCATATGCCCAGTTTTGTCATGTTCAAATCTTGAAAGCTCTTGAAAGCAACTCAACTCCTCACCCTCCTTTCTTTACTTTTGAGAATAAGTTACTCATTACAGCATATAAGAGTCTAGAAATAGTGATATACATAAACTACATGGGTTCTGATTTTACCATTTCATGGATAATCTATCTGTTAAAAATATAATCAGATTCTGGTCAAGTAATGAATTTGCAATTGTAATTGACTTGGTAGATGTTTATGGAGATGGGTTCGTGGCGGAGAACATCGGTCTGGTGAACTCAGCTGGGTTAAAAGCAAGCGCTGCTGTGGCGGTTCGCAATGAAGCCAACAAGAGCATCTTCTTCCAATGTTCTATTGAAGGCTTTCAAGATACACTCTGGGCGGTCGCCGGCCGCCAGTTCTACAAGAATTGTGACATCTATGGCACTGTTGACTTCATCTACGGTAATGCTGTTTCTCTCTTCCAGGATTGCAACCTCTACGCTCGTTACCGGCCTTACGTCACCTTCACCGCCCAGTCACGTGCTAGCCCTAACGAGAAGACCGCCTTCGCCTTCCAACACTGCCACTTCACGATGGCCCCAGAAGATGCCGGCATGAAGTCGAAGGTTCGTGCGACGTTGGGAAGGCCATGGCGGCCGTATTCGACGGTGGCCGTGATTGACTCGTTCATTGACTCCATGGTTGACCCCAGGGGATGGGAAGAAATGAGAGGTCAGCCTACCGATAAGGTGACGTATGTGGAGTTTAATAATTATGGGCCTGGGTCCAACACTTCTGGGAGAGTCAAGTGGCATGGGGTTAGAGTCCTGAAAGGCCCAAATGAGGCCCAACGTTTTACAGCTTCTGTTCTGTTAGATGGTGATTCTTGGATCCCCCACAAGGGGGTTCCTTATAATTGAAAGCGTTTAGGGATGATTCATTTAGGGGTGTTCTTTGGGCCAATTGGGCCAATAAGCCCAGTTCGGCCCAATTCTTGTTATTGAACACCCCATGATTAAATTTTCTTTTTTATACCCTAAAACTCAAATCTTTGAACTAAATTTACAATTACAGCAGAATTATATGTAGTGCTATGTTTCAATTTAGTTCTCTCCAAGTGTCAATGAAAAATTATTATTAAGGAATTTTATTATGTTGGGACCTTGCCTACAAATTTAGCAGCCAAAAATAACATAATTTCAGTTCTTTTTTTCTTTTTTTTTACAAATATTACTATGCCTCACCATGTAGTAACTTAAGACATCTAATAGAAATTATATAATTGGTTGAAGAAGAAGCCTAACTTAAGATTCTACTATAAATAATCACTTTTAACATATTTAATTAGAATTAAAAAAATCTTAAATTTATTATTGTCTTAAAATTTAATTTTTTTTAACTTCACTCTTATTTAAAAAATAATAATTTACGTAATATTAATAATGCATAAAATTTTATATTTATAATTAAAAAAGTTTAATGATAGGATATAAAAAATTTCTCTCTAACTTATAAATATGTTTAGAAGAATAGATGTAAGTTAAAGAAGCAAAGAAATGAAAGAGAAAAGGGAGGAAACAAATATTGGCTAGCTAGGTAATGCGTTGTGAGCTACGCAAAGGCGTGCCTTTCTCTTTATTAGCTGCTTTTCCAAAGCAATTAGATTATTTAATTATTAATCCTAATCAGGGCCTTTATTTCTTTACACAAAAATAAATAAATAATTAAAATATTTGCATGAGAAGATAAATGAAAGAGGAAAATGATATATTAGTATTATGGGTCCTAATTTTCAGTTTTTCTTTTGTTAAGTTCAAATACAAATTTTTAACTGTAATAAATGTATGTACCGAAAATATCCTTTACAGAAAATGTAAATTACGCATTCCACTCTTTCACCTCGCATATAGTTGAGGATGAAAATGAAAATAAATCAAATAATTTTAGTACTATTTGGGATATTCTCTTATCATCTTATAACATGATTTACCATAATCAATAAAAACCATAAACCTCCTTAACTCAATCTTAAAAATTAGTAACTTTCTAATTTTTTCTGTTTAATATATATACTTTTTAATAAAACATTCTACACAATTATAAATAAAAGATAAAATTATACATTCATATAAAAATTTTAAATTATATGTTTAGTCCTTTAAATTTATATTAAATTTCTATTTAGTCCATTAAATTTATAAAATATACTTTAAGTCCCTTAATCTTAACAATATTAGTCTCGTTTAATAAAAGTATTGAGGGTACGAATTTAAATGATTACATATAATTAAATGTTATCAAAATCATTTTTATACTGCAGAATTAAAATAAACCCACTGATAAGCAGGTTTATTTTAATTTTAAAATATAAAAAATAATTATATTAAAATATTAAACTTAAAATTAACTTGCTAATCTGTAGGTATATATTAATTTTAAAATATAAAAATGATTATATTAAAATATTAAAATCAAAATAAATACGTTGGTATGCAGTTTTATTTTAATTTTAAAATATAAAAATACTATAAGCATGCTTTTTTAGTATTTAATTATATAGTCACCATTTAAATATTTTTAATTAGTATTTTTATTAAATGACATTAACCGTGTTCAAGTTAAGTAGCTAACAATATACTTTATAAATTTAAGAGATCAAATTAAACTATGATATAAATTCATATGACTAAACATATGCTTTAATCAAAATTTAATTATATGATTTATAAATAAATAAAATTGCTAAGTTAGGAAGTGATACTTCTAATCTTTTTATATGACTAGCTATTACAATTGTTTTTTTTTTAAAAATATGATATGATATAAGTTATTGCGGTGATGAGGCATCTTGAAATTTAATGCTAAATTTAGGAGTGATATTTCTAATTTTTTAATGTGACTATCAAATATTAAAGGTTTTTTTGGTCAGCACACACCACCCCAAAAAAAAAAGACTACCAAGATTCTTAGAATTTAGAAATAACTTAATAAATTAAGGTGATTATTTGGTCTCTTTCTTTATTTTATTTTTTGGTTATAAATGACGTTTGCTAATAAAAACGGACTTAACTTTTTAGCAGCATATTGACTATAAGCCAAGCCTTCTTCTGCTCAGTTTCTTCCAAAGCACGCTTCTCTCTATCTTTACAAGTAAAGTGGAACCCCTTCGTCTTCTTCACGCCTTACTCTGTATATTACCATGGCCCAAGATTCTGCCTTTGATCTTCTGTACGAATTTTTTTTCTTTTCTTCTTTCTTCTTCTCTCTCGTGGCCACTGAACTTCTCTGCATTGAATTTCCATTTTTCTCAGCTCTTTTTTTCCAACATGAAGATGATCATCATGTCCCATTCACTCTTGCTCAATATCATCAACGCTCGCGGTTTCCCAAGACAAAAAATTCTTCTTCCCTCCATTTACCACCATCATCACCTTCTTCTTCTTCTTCTTGGAGTAACCCAGAAACGAAGCATGTGAAGTCTTCAATGAAAACAGAGGAACCCTTGCCGATTATCTGTGAAATATGTGCAGAAACTAAAAGAACTACCCAGATGATCAAGAACCATACATGCGACCATTCGTATTGCTCTGATTGTGTAACAAAACATGTAGCAACGAAAATTCAAGACACCATAACAGCAGTTCCATGTCCGGGTTTGGGTTGTAAAACTGTTTATAATCTCGAAGCTTGTCGGCCATGGCTTCCAAAGGACTTACTTGAAAGGTGGGATCAGGCTCTGTGTGAAGCTCTGTTTCTGCAAGTTCCTAAATTTTACTGTCCATTTAAGGATTGTTCAGCGATGATGTTGGTTGAGAATGAGGAAGATCAACGAGATGCAGGGGAAACAGAGTGCCCTGTTTGCCATAGGATGTTCTGTCCAAGGTGTAATGTTCCATGGCATCCTGGAATTGACTGTGGGGAATATCAGAAATTGAATGAGAATGAGAGACAGAGAGAGGATCTTCTTGTGAGAAAGCTCGCTAAAGAAAAGAAATGGGGAAGGTGCCCGAAGTGTAAGTTTTATGTGGAGAAGATACATGGATGCGTGCATATCACTTGCAGGTTAGTCTTCTTTCTGCTACAAATTTATATGCAGGAACTCCACTTTCAGTTCATATTTCAACTCTTGTTTATGAAGTAATCATGCTTTGTTCTTGTTATGGTCTTAAGAGATAGAGAACAAATATTTAGGGATTAAATAAATAAATAATTAATCTGTAAAAAACCCTAATTTCACTTAATTTTTAATTTGTTAATAGTAATTTTTTTATTAGCAATCCTTATTATAGTTTTTACCTCGTTTATAATCAGATCCTATAGTTTCAGATAATTGATAAAAAAAGGAAAGAATTACAAAGATATGATTAAAATAATATAAAACTATAAATATTTAAGAATTAATTTTTCATTAATTAAATGATTTATTATTTGTGATTGCAGGTGTAAATATGAGTTTTGTTATGCATGTGGAGAAGAATGGAGTTCTACTCATGGAGGCTGCCAAGGAAATTAGATTATTTAATGCCATGGTTTGATGAAGAACATATATCATTTTCACATGTCACTTGTCATTTTTTGACATGTTTGTATGACCAAAAAAATGAAGACATGACATTAGTGTTTATAAATAGGGTGATTTGAGAAAAAGATAATAAATATAAAAAATAAATATTATATTTAAGATTAAGATCAATTCTTCAATTATATTTTATATTAGTATCAATTATATTGTTCACTTATGTTTTGGCTGTTTATCTTCTTTTGGAAAAGGAAGGGGTTACATTGAATTATCTGTTCATACACAACGATTACATCAGTTTTCAAATTGCTTGAGAATTAAGATAATAAGAGTCACAGGGGGCATGACTTCTGAACATAAGACTCAAGACTTATAAGAGGAAGTTTCCAGATAAAAAGAAGGGTTGAAGAGTATCTGTTTGCTTTAACTATTTTCATAGGAGAGTCAGGTATCCTAAATTATCAAATGGAACCCAAATTTTTACAAAATTTGCGTTTTTCCACGCCGTTAAAAGAGAGCAAATGTCCGTTAAAATGAAATATAGATATGTAGGTGGGCCCCATACCACATATTTAACAGATGTCTGCTCTTTTTTTGTTTTTTTTGGTTTTAAATATCATGGACGACCATGCAATGTTTATTAAAGGAAGAAAAGATAAGAAAATGCATTGTAAAATTCAAAATTTTAGATAGGGTATATGAATTTATAAAAAGATAGATTAGTCACAAGTATTAATCTATTCTCTAAAATATTTAGAAAAATAATAAAATTGTTCCCAAATTATATACATTATATACTAAGATAAAAGAATTGAAGAAAGAAACGTTAGCACTTTGGAAGGTAAAAATACTTGTGGGAGACGTTTGAAGTGTGAAAGCTAAAAATAAAAAAATATAAATAAATTTTTAGTATAAATATTTCTCTTTTACGGGTTTGTAATATGAGAGAATTAAAAGTTGGGGCTTCTGAGTAAATAGCGAAAGTGATGAATAGAGGAAATCCGTGCTATGGAGGTTTTATAAAGTATTGAATTATGATTGTTAGGGAATTAATATTACGATGGATTGTTTATTTGTTGTAGGTTAGTAAAAAAAAAATATTTAATATTGGGTCAATATCTTCAAAGATAATTATTCTTTTTTTTATATAGTTGAGAACTTTATATATGCAGATGAAGATGAAGATGGAGTTAAATATAATAATAAAAATATGAAAATAAAATTAATAAAAGAGAAGATATTATTGAAAGATTTGATGGTAATGATAGGTAGATAGTTTAATATAGATAGTAATAGCTGTGATATGAAATATACATTAGAGTTTAATGAAAAGATATTACTAGATCTTAGTAATAATGATGAAGTTAATACTCTTTTTTAGTTAAATGACAGTAGCCCATATAGTTATATGGACACTGGTTAAAAGGAGTAGAGGAAGGCTAAAGAAAATAATCAAAGAGATCATTGAACAGGATCTTCTGGTCAATAATCTACATAAGAATTTAGTTTTTGATAGAGCACAATAGCGTCGTATGATCTATGTAGTTGACCCCATTTAATGGGATAAGACTTGTTATTGTTGACAGCAATCCACATATTTATATAATAGTTAAAGCTAATGATAATATACCCAAAAAAAAGGGATGATTAAGAAATATAAATGAGAATTTTTGTAATTATGAAAGTTATTAATTATTTTATTGTTATTATTAATATTTTTATAAAATTTATTATTTTGCATCTAACGTTAAAGATTTGTTCGGACTATCAGAATAAATATGTATGTTTTTATAGAGTCAAGTTAACATTTTAGAGATTTTATTTGATCAAAATACTGTTAAATGCATACGTTATATTTGACCAAGTCATCAGTATACATGTTGGAATATTATTGGACTTTTTTGCATGGAGATTATGTCATTAATGCAATTATTTACTAAAAATACGTTTTTAATTGCTTTTAATTAGAATATGGGAAATGTCATACTGTAAAGTGATTTCATGCTGTTATCAAATGCTCCCTGCATTTTTCCATGCCATGTTAAAAGAGAGCAAATGTCCGTTAAAATCAAATACATGGTCAGATTGATTTAGCTTCTAAAACATTTATGGAAAATTGTCTTTAAAGCAAAAATTATTATAAAAAAAATAAGTGTTTAGATATTTATTATCAAAATAATTTTTTGATAATAAATTATCAGAAAGGGCATGGTGTAAAATGACAGAGAAAAAAAAGGATAAAATAATCATTACCTAAAAATACTTTTTTTCATTTAGAAATTAATTCTATAAATTTATCGAAAATAATAATTTTGAACCTTCTAAAAATACGTATTACTTCATAAATTCTTCTAGATATTAAATAGTTATTTATTTAATTTTTGAGTTAAACTATAATTTTAGAAAAATCATACAATCACATAGATATGTAAGTGGGTCCCACACCACATATTTAACAGATGTTTGGTCCTTTTTTTGTTGTTGTTGTAATGGCATGGACGACATTGGAACCTTTTTAAAGTTTGAGTGAGCATTACATTGTGCCACTTGACTTTGGGGGGAGTGTTCACATTATCAAGTTCTCTTTTTATTTGGTAGATACTCTATTAAACTTTGAGTTAATTAATGTTAAGAAATTAGATGATTTAATCCTAAATTTGAGAAGCATATCATCATCCTTTGCTATTAATAAATTAATTACAAAAATCAGATTATTAATAAATTTAATCCAGGCAGGGAATGGATACCACCTACTAACATCAGCTTGTTTTGTAGTTTCCTTTAGCATAATTTGGAAAATTCCGTCTAGTTATTAATAAATTATCTGGTATCTAAGCCAGATAATCAACCATAATAATAAAAAGAGAGGGAGAAAATTTGTATGTGGTTATGGTATATTTAAGTTAATATGAATTGTATAGACTAAGTGATAGTATTTACAAGTTTAAATATAATTACATTTTTATATAAACAATAATTATTAATTGTTTATAATAATTACAATCATATATCTTTTTAAAATAATTGTTAGTCATTTTAAAATGTATTTAATTCTTTTAATTAATAAAAATGTTTATTTGAAAATAGCCATTCTCTCAAAAAAATAATTGATAACTACTATTGACAATAATCATTATAATTTTGCTTTTAAAATACTCAAGTTGTTTTTAAAAATATATTTAATTTTTAAAAAATTGTATTGACTTCGGAAAATAATAGGTCAATCCTTCCTACCGAAGTTACTTCCAAAGCAACACAACGCTTTAGATTTACAACAGTCCCAAAGTAAAGCTGAATCACTTCGCCTTCTTCACACCAATGGCTCAAGACCCTGCATCTGATCTTCTCTCAGCTCTGTTTCCCGAAAATGAAGAAGATGATCACGCCCCATTTACGGATGATGAATATGCCCAACGCTTGCAGTTTCAGGAGATCCTTTACTCCTCTTTTGTCGCTTCCAAAAGGGAAAAAAATGATCCATCATCATCATCTTCTTCTTCTTCTTTACTGATTTTAAGTTCATCGTCATCATCTTCTGCTCCTTTAAAAGTGGTTGACACTTGCCCTTCCCCAAAAACACAGGACGTGGAACACTCCAATGAAACGTGTGAATCTTGGCCAGTCATCTGCGAAATATGTGCAGAAACTAAAGATACTTCCGAGATGTTCAGAAATCAGAGATGCAACCACTCGTTTTGTTCCGATTGTTTCACAAAACAAGTGGCAACAAAAATTCAGGAAAGCATAACAGAAGTTCCTTGTCCTGGTTTGGACTGTGAAAGTATTATTGAGCTTGATGCTTGTAGGCCATGGCTTCCCAAGGATTTGCTTCATAGGTGGGATCAAGCTCTGTGTGAAGCTGTGTTTCTGGCAGCCCCTAAATTTTACTGCCCCTTTAAGGATTGTTCAGCTATGATGCTGGCTGATAATGAAGAAGAAGGAGAAGAGCATCAACCTATAAGGGAAGCAGAGTGTCCCGTTTGCCACAGACTGTTCTGTGCAAATTGTTATGTGCCCTGGCATCCTGGTGTTGAATGTGAGGAATTTCAGACACCGAATGAGAATGAGAGAGAGGGGCAAGATCTGATTGTGAGAGAGCTTGCTAAAGAGAAGGAATGGAGAAGGTGTCCCAATTGTAGGTTCTTTGTGGAGAAGACAGAAGGATGCTTGCACATCACTTGCAGGTCAGTTTTCTTACTGCTATTTCATAATTTAAGTAATCATACTTCCACTATTTGTTTCTAAGAAGCTTTTGCCTGGCTTTACTGTTTCGAAAAATTCGATTAAGAATCAAAGTCTGTAAGCAAACTTATGTAAGTAGTGAAAGAATATTGTGATGCTATTCGTGATGTTACTCATAGACTTCAACTTGTTATTGTTAGTTTTTGTCTTGATGTTGTTGTAAGAAGTGAAAGAGGAATATGGTTGGCATGATGAGATTGTGTAATTCATCTTGAGATGGATGCATTGGTGAATGGAATAACTTGGATTTTGCAGGTGCCGCTGTGAGTTTTGCTATGGGTGTGGAGAGAAATGGACTTCTACTCATGGAGGCTGCCAAAGAAATTAAGAATTATATAATGTCAGGTTTCATCATCATGAGGATATGTCATTATCACTTGTCTTCAGATTCTTGTTTGTGTTGCAGCTACGAAAAGCTAAGACATGATAATTAATATATCTAGCAGATTTATCTTTACAATTGCAAAACAACTTGCTTCTGTAAAGTATATATATATATAGAGAGAGAGAGCTATGAGGGCAAGCTGAGAGAATTATTTTTATTATTATTATTATTATAATATTAGAATTCTCAAACTTGTTTCTTTTGGCCAAACTAATTTATTTTCGCTAATTCGCTAAATGCTGCAATTAGTTAACTGATAATTAAGTAGCTAGTCATGTAAGTTGTACTCGTAGCGTTGGACTTTCTTTTTCTGTGGCCGAAGCAGACTTTTTTTTTTTTTGTTACAAAGAAGATTTTCTAAGGCTGCACTATAATTTTAGTAGGAGATTAGTGTCAAATTCACGTAAATAATTTTTATATCTTATAAAAGAATTAGTTTTTAAATTATATAGTTAGAGGATATTGTTTTTTTTTAAAAAAAACAAGGGAGTAACACATAAAAATAAAAAACATTGACGATGATTTATTTAATCCGCAACAGTAATTTTTTATTTTTTTTGTGAATGGAATCCGCCATAGCAAGTGAAGTCACCAATCGAATGTGAAAGCTGTGTTATCTTCTCCATTTAGAGTGATATTCTGCTTCGAGCGCCAATTCACTCTATTGTCACTCTGTCGCATGAAGCTTCTCGTTGCATACTCATGTAAGACTTTTTATTGACCAGTAGAATTTTCCTTTTCTTTTTCCTAAAATCAAAATCTAAAATCTGAAGTCCACTTCTTTTAAATTTCCCCAGGCGAAACTTCAAAGAAACGGGCTTGTCACAGTTCCTCCGCCTGTGTTTGGCCCATTTATTTGCAAAGGCATTATTTGGTCTGCAGTTTTTGAAGAGAAAGGTAAAGGAAAACAGATATAAATATATTTAATTTAAAAAATTAGAGAAAAATATAAGTTTAAAATTTTATCCTTTTATCGTCTTTTTCCCTCTTCCTTCCCCTCCAAAATTAGTGTCATGTTTGATAGGTGTGAGTAGAAATGGGAAATTAGAAGAAAAATCTTTAATTTCTCTTATTTAATATAATAAAAATCATTTCTATTTCTAATATTTTATACTATTTTAATTCTATTATAAAAATTAAAAATTGATATTGTAGAAATAACAATAAAATATTTTAAATTATTTTATTCTTATTATAAAATTTTTAAATAATTTTAATTTTTATCAAGTTATAAAAATATATATATCAATTATATATTTATATTTATTTTATTAAATAAAATTTTAAAATTTATTTATATTTATATTTTTATTTCTGGTTCTATCTAAAACATTCTGGCTAACGTACCGTAGGCTTTTGAAGGAGAGATAAACAATCACCTACAATCATACCGCCCATAATATCTTTTTAATATTCCAATATTGCCCTTAGAGTAAAACGCTACTGTATGCTCCTATGCGTCTTGTTTTATTTTGAACTCATTTAAATAAGAGTTTAAAAAAATAAAATTTTTAAATAAATTTTAAAAAAATTTTTAGAGAAGAGCTTATAAAAAAATAATTTTAAATAAATGAGTGTTTAGATAGTTATTTTTAAAAGTATTTTTATTATTAATAAATTATAAAAAATGATATGATTATTAAATATAGGATATATGATAGAGGGTATAGAAGAGAGATGAGGGATAGTGTAGAAAAGAAAAGAGAGATAAAAGATGGTGTAGAGAAGAAAGGAGAGAGGAGATAGAGTGTAAAAGAGAGATGAAATATAGTGTAAGAAAAAGTAAAGATAATATAATAATTAGTTAATCTATAAGCTCTTTTACTATTCTATAAGCTACTTTGACCAACTTATTTGAAACTTTGGTTTTAAACTATGGTTTAGTCAAAAAGTCTTTTTGAACAAATATAGCTATTTGTTTTAAAATTTTTTTAAATCTAAGTTTTATTCAAACCTAAATTTAAAATATAGTTTTGGAACAAATCCGAACACATACTTTGGGCCTGTTTGGAATGCATCAAAACTGTAGTTTTAAAATAGCTTATGGCTCAAACTTTAGCTTAAAGAAATTTTTAAACAAATAGCCATATTTGTTCAAACGAGCTTTTGAATTAAATTATAGTTTAAAATTAAGGTTTCAGATAAGTTGATCAGAGTAGTTTATAAAATAGTAAAAGTAAAAGAGCTTATGAATTAATCAATTACTATATTACCCCTATTTTTCTATACCTTATCTCATCTCTCATATTTTTTCTTACACTTTCTTCCCATTTATATCTTATCTCTCCCCATTTAATACTTATACCATTTTTTGTAATTTACCAATAATAAAAGTACTTTTGAAAATAACTATCCAAATACTCATTTATTCAAAACCACTTTTTTTTCATAAACTTTTCTCCAAAAATCTTTTTCTATAAGCTACCTAAAAGTCCTTTTTTTTTATAAACCCATTTTTAAAATCCTATATAAAAAAGGCTTTTATCTTTCCAGCTTATACCTTCAATCTTTCACTCAATATAATATATATACTAATATATATTTATATATTAATATTATATATATCTTATAATTATAGAAATTAGAGATATAATTTTAAAATTGTATCATATTTTCTAATTTTAATTTTATCACATATTTTATAAATATTATCTAGATTATAAATATTATTTTTTCTGTATAAATTTGTATAAAATTAATATAAAAATATATATTTTAACATAAATATGTAGTCAAACAATAGTATGGATATGTTATAAATATATTTATATATCTTATAACTACAAAATTAATGACAAAATATTAATTTTTTACATTTTCTAATTTTTTTAATTTTATAAAATATTAAAAAACATATTAAAATGATGGGCTATTTCATTAAAATTAATTAAATTATACTTTAAAATGCGTATAAAATATTTTTATCATATATAAATGATATAATAGATTTTCTAATATTTATATTTTAAAAAATAATAATTTTAATATAAATATTATAACAAATTAAATAAAAAGATAATAATATATTTATTAGTTGCCAATTAGTTTCTCTCTTCTATTCTTCTAAACTAAATAAAAAACTTCCTTTTCCTCATTCTTCCATAACTTTTAATCTAATCAAATTTATAATCTCACATGCCCTCCCATATATTTCCTTATTTTGTTTGAACCAAACAAATTTTTTGAAGTTAAGGATTTTTGGAGAAGAAAATAGAGAAGGACTGAATAGGTTTGGTTGCGGATTTTTGTATTGGGGGATGGAATGAATATTTTTTGTTTTTCCTCACTCCTTCACTCTCTCTTCTTACCTCTAAAAGTAAAATTTGTTTTTGGAGAGGGGAGATAATTTGTTTCTATGTTGATTAAATTGTCTATTTTATTTTTCTAATACTATAATTTTACTCTTAACAATAAGATCTTTTTTCTCTCTGCTCCCATCACGTTGTGCTAAAACAAGAGATTGGGCTCATGTTTTTTTTTTTTTGCTAGTTGGGTGCATTATTCACTTTGTTAAATTTTTGTTCATTTATATTTTATAATTTCAAGAGTATTGTGTATTTTCTAGGCATCAATACTTTGATAAACTATTATATGTCTTATAATTATAAAAAAATATCATATATAAATAACATAATATGTCTTTGAGATTGAAAATTAAAAAAATAATAATTTACATTTAAATTAATGTTATAAAAAAAAATAATAATAATAACATATTTATTAACTTTTAATTACTCCCTTACCCTCCAATCTTAAATCAAACCCCCCCTTCCTTTGGAAACCTCCCTTACCCTCTAAATAAAAAGATATAAAATTTATTTTAGTGATATTTATATCTTATAAAAAAATTAATTTCTAAATTATATAGTTAGAGGATATTGCCTTTTAAAAAAAAGAAAAGAAAAGAGGAAGTAACACAAATAAAAATAAAAAACATTGATAAAGATTTATTTAATGTGTGTTTGGGATCTCAGTTTGAGAATTAATTTTAATCTCAAATGATAGTTATCGGAGATAAGAGCAAAATAATCATTTTTTTCTGAAAATTAATTCTGAGGCTGAAACCATGATAATTGCCCCTGCAGCAATTTCCAACAACTTTTTGGTTTCTCTCTCTCCCTGCAACTTCTTAATTTTTGGACCAAAAACACACGCACCCCACTGCCACGTTTACAATTAATAATTTAAATTTTATTTAAAAAAAATAAAAATAAATACTATTTTTTTAAAATCTAAAATTTTAAAATTTAAAAAAAAAATTATTAATAAAAGTTATTATCTTTTATATTTTTTAACGGTGAATATTCAGTGGGAAAAAATCAGAATGAAAGTAAATATTATAAATTTTTACTTTACTCAAATACATATGTATATATATTATTTTATAATCATTTAAATGAAAAAAATTTAAAATCAAATTTATTCTTTATATCATTATCATATTAATTTATGTCATTTTTAGTAAATTATCTCTGGAAAAGTGATTCTATTACTAATAATCTAAATATTTCTAATTTTTAAAATTATTTTTTTTCTAAAATCTATTCTTTCTAAAATTTATTTTCTAAGATCTAATCCAATCACACCCTTAATCCGCAACAGCAATTTTTTTTTTTTCTTTTTGAAGAGAATGAAATCCGCAACAACAAGTGAAGTCATAAATCGAATGTGAAAACTCTGTTTTCTTCTCCATTGATAATGATATTCCTCTTTTAGCGCCAATTCGCTCCCTTGTCACTCTGTCGCATGAAGCTTCTCGTTGCATATTCTTGTTAAATTTTTGTTAATTTATATTTTATAATTTTAAAAGTATTGGGTATTATCTAGGTATTAATACTTTGATAAACTATTATGTCTTATAATTACAAAAAACTATCATATATAAATAACATAATATGTTTTTAAAATTCAAAATTTAAAAAATAATAATTCACATATATATTAATATTAGAAAAGAAAAAAATAAAAAAATTAAATAAAAATAATAATATATTTATTAACTTTTAATTAACTTTTTTTATCCTCTTTTTCTAAATTAAACCCCTCCCTTACCCTTTGCTACCGTTCCCTCCCCTCTGCGTTTGAAACGTAATGATTGACACTACTTGTACCACACGCTAAAACTTCAGCACTTTCAAAACTATTATTTCAAATTTTTATTAAGCACATAATTCAAAAATTAAATAGTATATGTCCATTTTAAAATTATCATTTTAAATTTAACCAGGCTGTACTTATAGGAAAAAAATTTAGAAGAAACCCATATATATTTCAATAATCTCTATATTTTAAAAAGATTAATTGTTAAGTTATCGACTAAATAATACTTATATAATTTCTATAAAATAAAAAATTATTTTAAATCATTATAAATAATAAAAGAGATAAAGAGACGATGATTATTAATTAAAAAATTAACTCAAGGTTTTGATTTTCTTTTGGTTAAACATAGGCATCTAAATCCTCCTAATGAATTTTTTTAATAAAAAAATATTTTTTTATTAAAGACAATTTTAAAATACTATCGGATATTAAATGTTAGCTATTCTTTAACTCAAGTCCATTTTATTGGGTCTTAATAATTAGAATATTATTGTTTTTGTTATATTTGTTGCTAGTTAGGGAAATAAAATCTGATTAAATATGATATGATATCTATGATTTAATTTTCAGATTCTATATTGACAGCAATAAATTACTATAGGCTAATTTCTCCTCCTATATGTATGACTATTAGGTATTAGCCCAATGCAATGAATAAAATTTGAAGCTGAATCCTCAATGGATTTCTTAGAGTATATTCTATTAATATTACTTAACATTTATATTAATACTTTTGGAAAAGAATTTTACTATTATTAAAAAAACAAAAACAATTGGCCCATCAGGACTTTGGAAAATAATGGGTCAATCCTTCCTACCGAAGTTACTTCCAAAGCAACGCAACGCTTTAGATTTACAACAATCCCACAGTAAAGCTGAATCACTTCGCCTTCTTCACACCAATGGCTCAAGACCCTGCATCTGATCTTCTCTCAGCTCAGTTTCCAGAAAATGAAGAAGATGATCACGCCCCATTTACGGATGATGAATATGCCCAACGCTTGCAGTTTCAGGATACCCTTTGCTCCTCTTTTGTCGCTTCCAAAAGGGGAAAAAATAATCCATCACCATCATCATCATCTTCTTCTTTACTGATTTTAACTTCATCTTCATCATCTTCTGCTCCTTTAAAAATTGCTGACACGTGCCCTGCCCGAAAAACAGAGGACATGGAACACTCAAATGAAACGTGTGAATCTTGTCTAGTCATCTGCGAAATCTGTGCAGAAACTATAGATGCTTCCCAGATGTTCAGAAATCAGAGATGCAACCATTTGTTTTGTTCTGACTGTGTAACAAAACAAGTGGCAACAAAAATTCAGGAAAGCATAACAGAAGTTCCTTGTCCTGGTTTGGACTGTGAAAGTATTATTGAGCTTGATGCTTGTAGGCCATGGCTTCCCAAGGATTTGCTTGATAGGTGGGATCAAGCTCTGTGTGAAGCTCTGTTTCTGGCAGCCCCTAAATTTTACTGCCCCTTTAAGGATTGTTCAGCTATGATGCTGGCTGATAATGAAGAAGAAGGAGAAGATCATCAAGCTATAAGGGAAGCAGAGTGTCCCGTTTGCCACAGACTGTTCTGTGCAAATTGTTATGTGCCCTGGCATCCTGGTGTTGAATGTGAGGAGTTTCAGACACCGAATGAGAATGAGAGAGAGGGGCAAGATCTGATTGTGAGAGAGCTTGCTAAAGAGAAGGAATGGAGAAGGTGTCCCAATTGTAGGTTCTTTGTGGAGAAGACAGAAGGATGCTTGCACATCACTTGCAGGTCAGTTTTCTTACTGCTATTTCATAATTTAAGTAACCATACTTCCACTATTTGTTTCTAAGAAGCTTTTGCCTGGCTTTACTGTTTCGAAAAATTCGATTAAGAATCAAAGTCTGTAAGCAAACTTAAGTAAGTAGTGAAAGAATATTGTGATGCTATTCGTAATGTTACTCATAGACTTCAACTTGTTATTGTTAGTTTTTGTCTTGATGGTGTTGTAAGAAGTGAAAGAGGAATATGGTTGGCATGATGAGATTGTGTAATTCATCTTGAGATGGATGCATTGGTGAATGGAATAACTTGGATTTTGCAGGTGCCGCTGTGAGTTTTGCTATGGGTGTGGAGAAAAATGGACTTCTACTCATGGAGGCTGCCAAAGAAATTAAGAATTATATAAGGTCATGTTTCATCATCATGAGGATATGTCATTATCACTTGTCTTCAGATTCTTGTTTGTGTTGCAGCTACGAAAAGCTAAGACATGATAATTAATATATCTAGCAGATTTATCTTTACAAAACACTTGTTCTAAAGTTGCTTGAGAATTGCCTATGGACTACATTGTGGCATGAAATTTGTTTTTAAGTGAAAGTTAGTATTTACTAATTTTAATTAATTAAAAGAATTGTTTGAGAATTGACGTTCATATGTAGCCAACATTGTTTAGCTTCAAAATGTGCTTATGCTTTTCCAATTACTTGTGTGCTTTTGCTTATAAAGGTATGGAACTAAGCCATATACAAACATTGATGTTTTATTAAATGATTTAATCCTAAATTTGAGAAGCATATCATACATCATCTTTTACTTTTTCTTTTAGATGGACAATTTTATTCAAAATATAAGTAAAATGATTCATAACAACCATTGGCCTTTTACAAGATAGTGAGACTAATACATAATACACCAGCCTGTGCAAAGAAAAATATACAAAAAAAAAACCCAACAAACCAAAGTAATAAAATAAATCAAACAGGCTTATACCGTACTAATGGGAGTTAAATTTAGCGAAAATAATTTATCTCTTATAATATAATAAATTTAAATTTAAATTTTTAATAGAAAAGATATTGGCATTTAGTGTATAACAATATTTTAACAAAAAAATGGGCCAACAAATATTTAAGCTATCACTTGCTTATAAAACTAAATTATATGAATCATATATTGCAATACCCCTTAACCTTAACCTTAACCTGTGTTGGGAAAACAATCCTTTTCATGTCAACATATTTAATGTTTCCCAAGTAATCTAGAATATGACAAATCTCAACATTACTACTCTTTTTTCAAAATATAAAATAATTCTAAGTAATTAATAACCCTTAATTAAATATGTTGCCCTCATAAATTTGAAATAAGAAACGATATAATGATCAAACCTGGACATAATTAAATACTTTATTTTGCTAACATCAAAAGTAGGGGTGAGAACTCGTCCTGAGATAGAACATAAGACGCAATCCCATTTTATGTATGTCCTGATCCCATTTGAGAATTCCCAAACTTTATTTTTTTAAAAAATTAATTATTAGATATTTTATGTATATCCTATCTATTAATAACATATAATCAGAACACAGAAAATAATAAAAGAAATTAAATTCTCTTTATTATAATTACCAACTTAAAATAATAACTAATTTTAATTATACTACAAATACTATTAATTTTTCAAGTTTTTCACTTCACCAATTGAATTTACTACTTCATCTGTAAAGAAATAAATATATATAAAGAAGAGAAAAATATAATTATCTAATAAATAATATGATATAACTAATACTATTTTCTATTTCTATTTTTATAAAAAAAATAAAAATATTTTTTATTTTTAAAAAAAATATTTGAGATGATGAGAATTCTAAGAGCTAGACTGAACCCCGTCTCATCCCGTCTCGAGTAATCCCATCTTGACTCTTCACATGATGGGATAAACTTGTCTCGAATTGCCTGAGACTAGGTCAGAATAACTTGACACGGAAAAATTTATACAACCCTAATCAAAAGTCCTAACTAATCTGTTCAGATTTTATAGTAATGAGGGAATTGTTTGAGGCAGCAATTAGATTTGGATAAGAAAAAGGGATAACTGATAATATATATATATGCCGTCATGAATTTAAGATGCTAAATGATAATACTAATTTTGACTCATAAAGGGGCCAAAGGATGAATGCAAAAACTAGAAAGGCAGTACTCCTTATATACTTAATATATAATTTAATTAAATAACTAATCTTAATTTTTATATAAAATTTATTTTTTATATTTATTAATTTTTTTTAAATTATTTCTATTAATATTTTTTTACGAACAATAATCAAATAAGAGGTAAAAGGAGAGAGAATTAAAGAAGATAATTAAGATATTTTTAAAAAAATATACTATATTAATTAACTTAATTAACTTCCTTAATATAATCAAATTAATTGAATATATCACTTATTAAATATTAGAGACCTAGTATTTTTACCCCCAAAAACCATAAAGGCTTTTTATATGCCTCATCTATCAAAGTTAGTCTCCTATGGAAGAAATATTTATATATTCTAAGAAAATCATATTATTTAAATTCTATCTAATTAAAATATAATAATTTAATATATTTTAATTATAATTAGCCAATAACTCGTATAAAATACTTAAAAATTTATTTTGTTTTTTAAATAACCCTTCTACTTTGATTCAGATGAGTTTTTATTGTTTTAAAAAATAAAATATTTATATTTTTAAAAATAAAATAAATTGTGAATTTTTTTAGATTAGTTATCAATTAATTTACTATATTTTAATTAGATAGAATTTAAATGATATAATATTTTTAAAATATATAAATATTTCTCAATCACACAGATGGGATGCAAAGAGAAGCATTGAGCGTAATCCTATCAAGGCGCACGACTGGATATTAAATATAATAATTTAAATTTTGATTTAATATATTGTAAGAGATTATTCCCTTATAACAGATTTAACTCCGTTAATTGATAATTTTAATTATTAATTTATAACCCAAGCCCATTTAGTTAGGTCTTATTAATTATTATTATTAGCTTTTCTGTGAGTTAAAAAATCAAATGAAATAAAATATTATACCACTATATCTATGATTTATCCTAGTTTATCCTCCCATATAAACTAGAATACAAGCCTTGTTGCCAGAATACAATTGCAGTATAGATTTGCGTTACCCTTCTCTACTTTCTATGTGTCTAGGAAAACAAACCATTTTCTCAATGATCCATATTACATGGGATAATTCTGTTCAAACCCATGATTATTTATCACAATATTACATTAGGTAAAGATATATCTAACACCATAAATTAATTTTAAATAGCAATTAATACCTTAAAATATTTTTAAATTAATTTTAAAAGTGTGACCATCACTTTAAAATATTTAAATTGATACCATTATATTTTTTACTAATAGAAATATAAATTTATGTTTGATCTAGGTCACTTAAATTTTTTATTTTAATATATTATTATTTAAAATATCACATGTGTCATATTGTTTAAGAAGAGTATTAAATAAACCTAAAATTAATATTTTATAGAATTTGTATGTGAAGATTGAGAAATTTTATAATTTATTTAGTATAATTTATTAAAATAATATTATATATAACCTTTGAAATAATAATATATTAAAATAAAAAAATTTATATGACATTTATCAAATAAAAATTTATAATTTTATTAATAAATAGATAAAATTATAATAATTTAGATACTTTAAGATATTAATTATATTTTTAAAATTAATTTAAAATGTTGAATATACCTTTATCCTATTACATTTCATGGAATTAACGACTCTTTTAACTTCATAGATCTCTTAAGTAAATATCCAATATGATCTACTTGAATTTTATCCCTCTTAATATCTATTTTGTTAAGTATATTTATTATTTTTTAAAAATTAATTTATTTAACTTATAAACTAATATATAATATAATATTATATATGATTATTTTAAAAAATTTATGTCATATTTATTATAATTAATTAATTTATTTATTTTAATTTATATAAATTAGTTAAATAAATTTTATATTAAAAATTATAGAATAATTTTTAAGATTTAATTTTTTTCTTTTAATTAAAAAAAGGGCTTTTTGGATTTTCTGAAACAAATTCATATAAGTTGGGATCATATATACATAGTTACTTGATTAGAAGATATTATTTATCACAACACAATTCATGTAATTGAAAAAAAAAACATAAAGTAGCTGGATTGTTTAGGAGCGAAAAAGAAAAGAAAAAGAAAATCCGTATATAGATTGTAACATAGAAGAATATTCATATTATTAGTTTTATGCTTAAAAACTTACATGAATCTGTTTTTCCTATTTAATCCTTAAATATTGGTTTAAAAGGTAAAAGCTCACAAAAATATCACTTGAATTTTGTAATCTTAAATTAGAAATTCTTATAATATATATTTATTTTTTAACTAAGTATTATGGTCAATAGTTATTAAAATATATGAAACACTAATTTAAAATTTTAAAATTTAATTGATATCTAAAAAATATTTAAAAAAGACTTTGAAAATTAATAAATTTTAAATTGAGGTTAAATAGCAAATATAAAAAAATGTTAGGATTTAATTTGAGATTTTAAAATTCAGGATCATTTGATTTTGAATTTTAAAATTTTAATTTAGGTGATAATACTTGTATTTGTATTATTTAAAGCTTCAATTTATATTTTTCTATTAAAAAGAGTTGAAGCAATTATTGGGCAAGAATGTAAATAGACACAAGTTGGTCGAAACAGCGAAAGCAAGCGTCATTTTGTGGCGCGCAACGGTCCAATCCAAACCAACTGTGGTCAATCAATCAGAGCAGAGAGCTGCTAAGCGTCGTCAAAAGTAATCCTTTAATGGCTTCAATCTGTTGCTCTGCCTCCTCTCAATTCTCTAAGTTCTCATCTTTATCGCTTCTCAGGGCCTCATCCCCTGCTTTCCCCAATTTCACGTCATCCCCATTTTCTGTTCGTTGCTGCTCTAGTCAAAATGACGGAGACGAGGTCAAGAAGAAGAGGCTCTCTAATCAGTCGTCGTGGGAAGCCCAAGACGCCGAAGGAAGAGACTATCTCTATCGGCTGGGCCAAGAAGCTGATAATATGAACATCGCTGTTGGCCAGAGGGCCGGCGTCATCGATGACCTTTTTGCTGGGAATTTTCTCGGGAAAGATTGTAATAACTTTTCTTAGATTTACCTCGTTTAATTTATTGATACGTTTACTTGCACTTTTTTCATCTCGTAATTTCTTTTCTTTTTCTTTTTCCTTTTTCTTGTAGCGGACATTGTGTTTGATTACCGTCAAAAAGTGACAAGGTCATTTGAATACCTTAAAGGGGATTATTACATCGCTCCCTTCTTCATGGTAAGAAAGTAACCTTATCAGAAAATGTTTGATAAAATGTCAGTCTTTGTTGAGGTCGATGCTCCATGACAATATGGGATAGAGTAGTAACATATTGATTACTAGGTAGATGTTGAGACTTGTTTGCCCCATTAACCAGCATGTTGGTCTAATTTAAAAAATATATATATCATATTTATCTTGTTTAAATATAATTTTACGCATTGCATCCAAATTCCTTGTGTGCTTTGGGGAACTGATATGTTCACTTAAAGTAAAGACCCTGCATTACATGAGCATCAATTTATTGCTTGTTAGAGTCCCCCCCCCCCTTCTTTTCTCCCTTCTGTTAGAACGAAGGAAAAATATAATTAAATGATAATATTTGCTTCTTTTGGGTGACTGCAGCCTGCAGTGATCTGAGATCATTCCTTATGTTTTCATTAACTTCTATATCCATCATAACCATGTAAACTTAGTCTGCTCGTTCATTCTTTATTTCTGTCTTTACACTTTAATTTTTCAATTTGTTTTAACTCTCTTTGACAGGATAAAGTTGGTAAGTTCTCTGGAAACTGGGCTAGTGCAATGAAATTGTGATGAATCAATTTCAAGAAGTAACAGGGCTTGGTAAAAGTGATTTCTTTTGCCATTTTATGGAAGTTTTTGTAATACTAGTCAAATTCTTTCTCTAAATGCTGTCTCTATCGATTATAACTCACATTATTGCTTGCTAGCTAATGGTTAAGTCTAAATGTTAAAAGTTGTTAATGCAGTTACAACTGTTTAATTCTGCTGTGAAAACTTGTATAAATTGTAAATTTTGTACCTTCTGGATTCATGTCTTTGTGATAAATTTTCTGAAATGGCATCTTCCTTTTAATTTTAAATTTTGATATGTTCCTAATAAATGTGTGTTCTTGTAAATGTGTTCTGTGAATGCAGTATGCCACATTGTGAAGAACTACCTTGCTCGCATCCTCAACACTAAAGTTCCCTTGATCCTAGGTATAAAGTAACAACAAACTAATACTTTATGTCAAACCCTGAAGAAAGAAAAAGCGTTGTCATTAGGTATTTATATATCTTTTTCTAGGATGAACATGTGTTTTTGGGTTTCATCATGACTTTTATATTAAAAGTTGATCTTTCTATAGAAAGGGAAATTGATATTGCACTGAAAAGCTCTACCCTGATTTTTTTAGTCTATTGTCAATACACATTGAGCAACTAAATTTAAGCTGGCTAAAAGAAATTAAACAAAGCCAAGGAATCTTTCGGTATCCTCTGAATATACAAGGGTACGTTTTCGTGCAGTTGGTTTAAAAAGTCACTTATAATTTCACTTTTTCAGGTATTTGGGGAGGAAAAGGCAGGGGAAAACATTTCAAACAGAACTTATATTTCAGGCAATGGGAGTTGAACCTGTAATAATGTCTGCTGGGGAATTAGAGTCAGAAAGAGCTGGTAAGTTGGAATTGGATTCCTCCATCAATGCTGTTGTTTCAAGCCAATAAAAATAACAACACTGAAAGAGAAACAAAGGAATGCTTATTTATTATGATATATTAACTTGCCAATGATTGTGATGTCTCACGTATAAGCTATTTAGAAAATGATTAACTTTACTCTTCAGAAATTGTTTAAATAGTTTGTTTTTTTTTCTTTTTCTTTTTTTGCAAGTTTTTAACAATTTTGACCTGTAATTTAGTTTATGTGCCTCTTATTTTTTAATTTTTTTTTTAAGTCTTGTCCCCTATTTACATGCCTATATGGTTTTTCTTGGACCAGATATGCATATATGGATATACCTTTCCTGTGATTTGTTCTAAGGCACTGCTCCTTGTAAATCTGATCAGATCACACCATATAGTGAATTTCATGTGCAGGGGAGCCAGGAAGATTGATTCGTGACCGCTATAGAACCGCATCTCAAGTGGTCCAGAATCAAGTTAGGATTTTTAACATTTCTTAACATATGTATGTCTTGGTTGAAGTTAAAAGTGTTACTTTATGAAATGAGTGACAAGACATTTATAGTGGAAAAAGGCCATATGAGAGTGAAAAGTTCACTCATCTATTAAAAGAATATGGGCATTATGATTATGTCTTCTTTATTTAATGTTTAATGAGCTGTTTAATATATCTTTTGCCATTTAATCTTTATTTAATATTTAATGTTTGCTGCTTGATTCAGGGAAAAATGAGCTGTTTGATGATCAATGATATTGATGCTGGCCTTGGTAGATTTGGTGAGCTAAAATATCATCATATTCAGAGAAATGAAAATATAGAGACTAGAAAAACATAAATACCTCTTTGTTGTTAATTTCTCTATTTTACTCATTATTCTTGTTGCGTTTTCGTATGATTTCATATCTATACATGCTCTGTTTCTTCAATTTTATGGTTATCTCCTCACTGAACATAATTTTTCTGTTTTGACATAGGCAATACTCAAATGACAGTCAACAATCAAATTGTTGTTGGGACTCTTATGAATCTAGCAGACAATCCAACAAGAGTTAGTGTTGGCCAAAATTGGCGAGAAACAGATATTACAAATAGAATTCCAATAATTGTAACGGGGAATGATTTTTCTACTATTTATGCTCCACTGATACGAGATGGAAGGATGGAAAAGTTCTACTGGTAAATAGCACATTACTCTAAATTGTAGAAATTCCCATTTATGAAATTTGTAGCAGTCTTCTGGGTGATGTTTAGATACTGGGGCCTTGATATTAAACATTATGCTATTCTTATACATGATGGTAACAACAGCAACAATCCATAACGATACGGAAGATGATAGTTTCTTGATTGATGTTAAATTAGTCATATATTTCACATTTTTTATCATGGTTGCATTATATTCACATGGCTTATGTAGTTTCCTTAAATTTTTCTCATCCCATGCATTTAGGTGAACCATGTCTCCTCTCTGAGATGTAGTCTATGAATGTGAAACAGGCAACCTAACCGAGAAGATATTGTCAATATCGTTCAAAGAATGTATGAAAAAGATGGCATTTCTAAGGATGAAGTTATGAGAGTTGTGGACACATTTCCTAATCAAGGTATATAAATTTTTCATTGACTTCATGAGAATACATTGATATTAACCTGAAAGGAGGACACGTTATAGCTACCTCATTCCTTCCCTGGGCTTGTAAGGTTTAAATATGCCTGCCCATCAATAGTGTATTTTGCTTCATGCTTAAAAGACTGTTCTTGTTCCCTGTTGAATGAGTTTCATGAATATGACTTTCTTCACTTATCAAATATGCTTCACAATATAGAATTATGAAGGCTGATTTCTCTGATATGCCGGTTCTATTGATGATTTGGTTATTGACAGCTTTGGACTTTTATGGAGCTCTTAGGTCTCGCACATATGACAGATCAATTTTGAAGGTATAAAGAAGACTTTGTTTAGGTTGAGAAGAACAATGTGATTTCCATCCCATTGTTTTATTCTCATGTGGCAAAATTATTAATTGTTCATTATCTTCTTGCATATTATTTGTAAAAAGTTAATGGTGGGTATCGTAAACAGCATTTTTCACTATGCAGCTCTTGGATTTGGTCCATTTAGAAATGAGGGAAATAATTATTTTTACAAGAGTCTTGATGTGGTAATGAACTTATCCAATGTGGATTTTGGATGAACAATCATATGAAGTCAATTGCACAGCCAAATCATTATCTGCATACTTGCCTCGTCAGTCTTCTCTCTGTTCCATTATAATACATTGGGGAGTTTTATCAGTGGTTTATATCAGGACAACCGCCATTCCCCATTCCTTCAGCCCATACAGGAGAGTGGGAAATTGAAGTTAAAAAAGTCAAATTTATATTTTCCAATAAGGATTTTTATTAACGAGGAATGTAATTTTGTGGCATGTTTATCGTTCCATTTTAGTGGATTGATGATATTGGAGGCGTTGAAAATTTTGGAAAGAAGATTCTCAGTAAGAGAAAGGACAACAGCCTTCCTGTATTTACTCCTCCAGAGGTATATCATTAATCAACCCTAGTTTCCTGTTGTCCCCTTTATTCTGTATCCTACTTGTGCTATTACCGTTGGATTAAATTATTGATGAATTGTTATTTTAGTTCATTTATCAGTTTTAGTTGAACTTGAGATGCGAAGAGCTAATTTAAACGTTAAAAAATAAAGGTCTGTAGATTTTCAGCACTTCTGAAATCGGCTCAACTGATCCACTCAAAAACCATCCAACTATGAACAATCCTTGATCGTGTCCTTATGAATGTAGTTTGTCATTGACTAATAGAAGATCAAAGTTTTAAGTTTTATTTTTTTACCTTATTTAGAACCTTAAGTTTGGTGCTCAATATCACTCTTAAAACTTGATTTTAGAAATTAAAGGGGGAATAATGTAGGACATCACATGTCATCAAGGTTTTCATTAATGATGTGTACAACCAAATTGCAATTAGTCCAGTTAAACTCAGCATTTTTTCGATGGTTCATTTGAGATATGCACTCTCCTAGTGACACTTTCACTATTTCTTACATAGAAAGTGCTGACCCTTCATTGATTTCTTCATATGTCAACATTAGGGTGGTCTCTTTTATACCAAACACAAACAGCTCATTAAGTCGGACTTCTAATATTTGAGGCACTTTCATATATAGCCTAGAAAATTCACATAGATACTATCTTGTCCAAACCTGATTGATGCTTCAAAAAAGCATAATACTTGAGTATCTGCTTGACCCATCGTTTCTTTTTATACTGCCACATTGATTTGTTTTGTCAAATTTGAATTTGTAAGTTAAAACTGACTGGTTTTGCGTGTCATCGGATAGCAAACAGTGGAGGCTTTGCTTGATTCTGGTTATTCACTCATCAAAGAACAAAAGTTGATAATGGAAACTAAACTTTCCAAGGAATACATGAAGAACATAGATGACTAGCATTCATTATATATAAGGTTTTCTTCAAGCAGCCTGCTTTCTCTTTACCTAATTTCTGCCTTTAGGCTTCCGTTGTATCATACATCCCATTTTTTAGATTAAGAAAGTGTGAAATTTTGTAAAATAACAATGTAATTTCTGAAATTTTATCTTGAAGTATGAGGTAAACAGCATACTTATCCTTTTTTATAGAAACTGTTAAAGTAAATAATTCAGAATAATTAGTATATTCAGAGTTCAAACTTAATTCCCTGAAAGTGATTAGATTTTAGGATGATTATGATGATGAATGGTGTGAGTGTTTTTGCAGAAAATTTTTAAATCCCAAAAATAGAACACCATTCAAGTTGGAACTTTTAAGTAGTCTTTGTAGTTTTGAGGCCCCTTTATCCCCATTGAGATTTAATGTTACCCAAAATCATCTCAGCCTTGACTCTGTTTCTTTCTAGCACTGATCTGAATTTAGACAAAGCAGCCCACTAATAGTATGCAACAGAATGGTTTGACTGTGGTGTGAGGCATATTGGCATGGTCTTGCACCACAGAAAATGATATTGAACATGTGGGGCCCACAAGATAAGACGTATTTGGCCACCAGTAGGGATGGAAACAGGCCAGGCGGCCTGTCAGGGGCCTCTGGCCTGGCCTGTATTAGGCCTGGCCTGGCCTGGCCTGTTTAGGAAAATACACAGGCCCAGGCCTGTTTGAAAGCCTGTTATTCTTAAGAGGCCAGGCTCAGGCCTCTTACGAAGCCTGTTAGGCCTGTCAGGCGGCCTGGGCCTGTTAGTCAAAATTTATTTAATATTAAAGTGTAATAAATGGGTGTTAAACTTACCACATATTGAACACAATACAAGAGTCAAACCATTAAATTAACATATATTATTATACATTTTATTCTTGAATTTTATTTTAATAGGCCTGTTAGGGGGCCTGTTATGAGGGCCTGTTACGAAGGCCTATTATGAAGGCCTATTATGAAGGCCTGTTAGGTAGCCTATTAGTATAATTAAAAAAATTAGGCTTCTTAAACAGGCTTCAGGCCAGGTCAGGCATTTATACAGGCCAGGCTTAGACAAAAAAAAAAAAGCCTGTAACAGGCCACAGGCCAGGCTCAGGCCGAATTGGCACTTAACAGGCCAGGCCTGTTAAGGCCAAAGCCTGGCCTGGCCTGGCCTGTTTCCACCCCTAGCCACCAGACAAAGAATATATGCAAATCTGACACAAAATGCTTTGGACTTTAAGTTTTTTTTTTTTTGAGTAAAAAAGAAAAACAATTGGATAACCCCGCTAATCCCATGCTGCTCCATTGGTTGTTTTCTTGAATATTATCAATCGACCACTGAAAAATGTATTCTTGGAATGGAACTAATTCCACACATTCTCAATTTTATCTCTTTCAATTTTTTATACAAGTTTTCTAAGTATCATTATGTTAAAGAAAAATCCATATACCCTTTAAACAGGGGACGCCATTTCCTGTGTTTGTGGTAACAAATGTCCTGATCTTTGAACAGTGAACAGAGGATAACTATTGAGTCTATTCTTTTTTGTCACAACATATCTAAGTCATCCATTTTTTATGGGAAAATTGGGGGAAAGTCCTCCATTAAAAAATATTCTAGAGAGAAGGACCTAAATCAAGGTACCAATATTTTGTGTGTATAAAATTTATAGAATAGCCGTATTTTTTATGTATAAAAATTTATCATGTCATTCTCACTAATAAATTTTTTAATGATAGACTTTTTTTGAATTTTGCTTTTTTTTTTTAGGGTTGATAATATAAGTCATCCAATTATGTAAGTTAATATATCCCAAAGGAATCCTGATCATTCACTTTTTTTCTATTGGAATCCAATGCTTGAATAACTTGAAAAGTTGGCAACTTTGTGTGATACTAACTTGGATAAAAAGAATAAAGCATCCCAAAGGACTATTCTGTTACTCCCTTCCAAGTTTCAAGAGGGATATATATTTTTTATACATGTATTGACAATTTCTGTCCCAGTTAAGTGCTATGGAGTGGAATATGAAACCAATTTGGTTAATTTTACATATTCTTAAAAAAGAGGAACAAGCATTGATGGTAGTTCTTATCTTGTCTAATTGGTTTCGGCCTAAAGAAAGGAAATGTGCGATAAAGAAGAATAAAAGAATGTCAGATCGTTTGCACTAAGAAGGATTAAAGTTTAATAAAGAAGGTTTTAAAGATGTTTTATTTGACTTAACCACAAATGGATTGTGGGTCCAAGGTTGAGATCCCTTTTTTTTTTTTAAAAAAAAAAAGACTTGAACTTTGTTATTCAACATTATCAACTAACAATAAATTAAGAGCAAAAGTTTCCCCAACATAATTTTTATCATCCACAAAGCTTAACAAAGAAGGAATGTGTGATTGAGAAGAATACAACAATCCAAGATTATTGCATTGTGTAGAATTGATTATAGAGAGAATTACAATCAAGTCCCTTGTAAAGGACTTATTTACATTTAAGTCATTTTTAAGTAGAATTTATGAGAAAATAGTTAAAAATCATTTGTGGTAGTTTAGACATATATAAAAAAAAGTTATTAAATAATCTATATAGCTGATCCTATTATATAAATAATTAATTCTATTGGCAAGTCTTTTTAAGAGAACAAACTATAAGATGCGTTAGGAGCACATGTTTAAAAGAAGAGGTAATATCAAAAGATTAATATTTTAGGCGAGAGAGCTTCTTAAACTTACAAACTCAATTCTTTATTAGGTTCATATAATTAAAAAAATAACCTAAATAAGTATAAAAGAATTGTGTGTTTGGTACCATCTGACTTCATTACCAAACAGAATTTCTGGTCACAAAGCAAATTCTATTTTAATTTTAATAATATCCTTACTACCAAACATAAGCTGAGGATTAATTAATAAAATAAGGTAAGATATTTTTTTGCTACAATTTTTTTAAAAAGAGATTAAGTTCATCCATAATTTAAAGATATACCGAAGAAGTCTTAAATATCTAGGAGTTAAAATATCTCTCAAAGTATCACGACTGGAATCACAATAAAATAGTACTCCCTATAAATTAAATATACTTTAAATAATTATACATCTCATATATTTACTAACTGAATTCACAAGGCAAAATATTTTGTTTGACTTATAAAGCAGAGGTGTAAATACGGGTCCTATGTTAATTTGAGATTACTTTTCAATTTGAACACTGAAAGCAATAAATATAAATTGGGTTGGATGGCATTCTCTGTTCCATTTTGGTGACAATAATAATAATTCTTTTTCATAATGCCCACTCTGTTTCCTCTTATTTATAATAATTCCCACCCACAAACATATTATTCAAAGCTGAAATGATCTCAATGTGTCAGCCAAGTTGAGGCATCCATCCAATTGAACTTTCTCAATGAAGTTTCTGTGTCGTCACCATTTTGCTTCTTTCTATGTAAATAATTCAAATGGCCATCTTGGAGAGACAAAGATATGTCACTTCCATTATATATGTATTAATTTCTTTATCAATAAAATAATATAGTATTCAATGCTACCAACTCCCCCATCCATTTTATACAAGGAATATTCTAGAACATTTTTTAGTATTTGAGATGTAAATTACTTAATAAAATTTACGCAGAATTAAATACCCTTTTTCTCAAATTTACATAGGAGCTACTAATTTATATAAATTAAAAAAATAATTAATTTATAAAAAATATGTATTGATTTATCTAAAATGATCTGTTTAATTATTTATATTTTTATTAGGCCTTGATGGATGATATACAATTAAGACGTGAAGAGAGGGATTAAGAGAGAAATAATTAAGATGAGGTTACCATTTAATGAGAGTAATTTCGAAAACTTATGCTATTTTTTAAAAATTTTTGGAGCCAAAATCAATTTTAATCAAAATAATTTAAAATAATTTACATATAATAATATTTAAGTTAGGTCAGACCCTAATTGAATAATTCCTCTTTTTTATGCATGATTTTTGACATCTATATCTATAAGGCTCAAACTTGATATTTTATTTTAAATATATATATTTAGAAATGAGCAATTAATTAGGCATGAATAATTAGTAATTAAACACAAGTGAAATGGGATTCTTTGGTACGCGCTTAAACAAATCTGTGGGAAGACAAGTCATCGTTGAAAGTGTTGTAAAAATGATTTTTTTTTTAAAAAAAAATAATTCACCCTTTTAGAGATCTAGTCACTACCCTTTAATAGGATTTGCATTCCAATTATTCCCAATAAAAAAAATTGACTTTTGGTGAGTAATGAATGTTGATAAAGTTGGGCATGCTCCTAGATTCTTCATATATAACAAATGAAGGGTTGCGGCCCCTATGTTGACGGAAATTTCATATATTTTTAATAAGCAATAAATTTTATTGACGGAAATTTTCAGCAATTTTCTCTTAAAACTATATATATTAATTATAGATTAAATTAAAAGTTAATTTTATGATAAATTAAATAAAAATATTTAGCCTTATGCATTGCCCTGAGTATAAAGAATAAGTTATACTACGAAGAGAAGTTTTTATATATATATATATATATATATTATATTTATATATTAATGCTTAAACTCTATAATGACATATATGTGACATAAGGCAAAGTGCAATGGAATTGAAAAAAAAAAACTTGATGGCCTACATAAGGTGTCCCGATCCTATGGACTCACTCAAATCTTCTATAATAATAATAATAAATTAATTAGTTATCTTCTTAATCTGTTGAATCCCATAATTAATTCATGCTTTGTCCTAATCAATACTTTTGTGTGGGACAATTATTTAACAACAACTGAATATACATTAATTATTTTAAGAATATAAATTAATTATTTAATTTACTCATTAAAAAACACCAAGATAATCAAGACTCAAATATTGCCCTTTTTAGAGTTCAAAACATACAAAAGTGAATAATGGCTGTTAGTAAATCATTATCTTCATTTTCTTTTATGCCCTTTTAATTATTATCAGCTTTTATCATTACAGAAAGGACAAAGATTCGTCCCTCACCAACAAAATCATTGCACTCTTAAGTTGTAATTGGCGTGATTGAACATTCTACGAAATTATTATTTAGTAACTTTTTTTTATTTTTTTTAAGGAATATGATCGAAGTTATCTGGGGTTGTCGTATGGTTTCATTGGGGAAATAAATTAAAGAGAAGCAGTAGTAAGATTAATTAACATCTTAATTAGATCTGTCTTTATTGATTATGATGGTTAGATACAACAAAGGGATTAATTTCCGTTTTAATCAAGTTTTGTTGATAGGGAAAATTATATTAGAAGAGTTAACCCTTATATATATATATTTGGAGGGCAAGTATTAAAAATTGAATTGATTATTAAATTTGTTAAGATGGTGGTTTAAATATCAATGATTCAACTGTAGTTGAATCATGGTCAATCTAATCATTAATTAAAATAATATAATTTAATTAAAATATATAAAAATATTCATATATAATCTTAATAAGAATAATATTTGAATAAAAAATTAAGTTATGAATAAATGGAATATTCATATATAAATTTATCATAATTAAAAAAAATATTCTCATTTCAAGTTTAATAAAGGAAAAAATATTAAATCTAATTCAATTGAGCTGTTCAAAACTTTTGACTGAACCAATCAAAATACTAATTCTTTAATTTATTGATCTGACTAGCTGTCATGGGTTGAATCTTAATTAGTTAATAATACTATACTCCATTTGCCCCAAAATATAACATCACTTTAAGTGAATTATGTTTTTCAACAAAAAAAAATTAAAATTAGCTAAAAGTAATATATACATAGAAAATATTTTTTTTTCAAATATATTCTCATTTATAATGATAAAATGAGAGAAAATAATAATAAATAAAATGATGAGTAGATTTAACTAGCAAAGGGGTGAGGCATACGATCATTTGAAGCGTGTTCGATCTTTAGAAAGTACCACTTTATTGTGGTTCCAATCACAGTGGTTAGAGAGACATATTAGCTCTTGAGTACTTATATTTACGCCTGAGAGTAATATACAGCTCGCTTTACCTGATATTGGTATCGTATAGGAGGAACGAAGAGTTTACCTTACTCTTAGATCGTGGGTGAGCTCAATTTTTTTTATAAATTTTTGTATAAATATATATATATATATATATATATATATATTAGGAGTGAGAGACTATTAGATTAGTAAGGAATATCAGATATCATTGATGCCGAAGGAAAGGTGTTGGGATTACGTGCTGATAAATCTCTCAATCTCAGCTTCTCAGTTAATCTTTGAAGTGATGGGTAAAAACTGAAAAGAATATTAAACAGTTGAAAGGATGAAAATATATAATTATTAAAATTGACCATATGCAATGCGACAACGTTAAGAAATCTTTACATTAAATGAAACTTCATAGAACAATCACACGATTCCTTATTATTATTTTGTCTTGTGAAGATGCCTTTTTAGTAACTCTCCACCAACTTTCTTTTGGAAGATCCTTCGTAATTAAGTCATGCATTTAATTTCTCACTGGTACTCTTTTATTATTATTATTGGAGGAAATCAAGGTAATTAATTAATCAACCTTGATATTTCTAAAATGGAAAGCATTTCACAATCCCAAGTTTAATTAGTGTGGCTGCTACCAATCATCTTCCATTTGAAAATGGCCAAAGCAAATAATCAACTCAAGACCAGCAAGTGGGCCACGTAGGACAGACAATAAAAGACAACAATATATATATATATATATATATATATTAATTCTTGATTATTGTTATGATTATGATTGGTTAGAATTAATTAGGTATGGAATTTTTTTTGGGGTGGGGGGAATAGGACAATTCAACAAGTAAGAATATATATATATATATATATATATAACAAGACCTGAGTCTCATATATTGCTGAAATACGTTCTAACATTCATAATTTATGAATAATATATTTTTATTAATTATTAAATCAGAAGGTATTTATACCTGGAATTTCTATCTACACCGCCCAAGTTAGTCTCAAGTAATTAATATATTTGATATGTATTAGTATTTATGTATTTATATAAAATTTGCAAAATAAATTACATTATGAATAAATCTAGTTTTATAGATTTTTTTAATTAAAATTTGAGTTTTAAAGAATTGAACTCCAAACTTTAAAAGCCATGAGTCACCACCCACCACTATGTATGGCTTTTCTGGTCACACGCTTGAAGTTCACCAATGGAATATGTTTCAAACGAATCATTAATCTCCACTTGAAAATTCAAAGCTACATGTATAATAATAATAATTATTATTATTATTAAAAGAAGAAAAGATAAGTAAATAATACACGTCAGTAAAATTAGTTATAGTACAAACTTATTTTGGATTTTTCATAAGAGAACATCAACTGACCTATTTTATTTATTAATCTTCATAATCACACAAATTCCTAAATTATTTTTATGATTTAAAAATAAGAACTGATATGGTAAATAGTCTCACTCCATGAGGAGGAGAATACATGTTCAGATACTAAAAAACATATTTATTGTGAGAGATGAAATCTCTTTATACTAAGTTTTAGCATAATAGTAAGGTTACTGCCATATAATTTGATGGACCATTTTTTTTATTAACTCAAAATTATATTGTTTCAGGTTCAATAATATATATACACACACACAATCACACATGATTTACACGGCTAAAACTTTTAACTAAACTAATTAAAATACTAGTTCAATGATTTATTTGACTCACTGTAGGAATTTTTTCTTTTTTCTTTTTTTGTTATATAATTTTTTTTAGAAAGATGCTAGATTCACCCACATTTTAAGAGCATGACCTGTCTATTATCCTTAAGTATAAACTTAGATATTCAAGAGTTATGATGTATTCTCAAGTGTCGCGACTAAAATCACAAAAAAATAATATTTTTAAAAAATTAAACACATTTTAAATAGTCGCATATATTATCCTATTAGTTGAACTAGCAGACAATAGATTCACTTGGAGGACTTAAATTGGGTATCATGATTATATCTCACTCGGACTAGTTTAGATAATTATGTTAAAATGATAATTGGATTTAAAATTAATAATTCATAGAAAGATGACATGAAAGTTGAAAGCAAAGCTAAGCTAACCGAACCAAGCAAGCAACCTAATCTCAATGTGCCAAGTCAGAAAACGGCATTGAGAGCTTGGAAATTTGATTTGAAGAGGTTAGGGTTAGGTATTGACAAGTTAGGAATATAACTTAAAGTAAACTATATTTAATTACGACCGTCAGAGTTACAGTATTCAAAATTTCAAATTCAAAAAAGAATTCAGAGTTGTTTTTCACAAAATACCACCAACCAATCTACGTTGAATATTCCATGTCCACCCCCTAATTCGCCACGTGGACCAATCCCTTTTTTCATTATATTATTTTACTCAATTACAAAATTCATTAATTTACTATTTTTTAAAAATTTGTTTTCACTTTTAGTACATTTCAAGTTTCAACAAATCATATCTTTATACTGATTAATTAAGATATTTTTTTTTGTTTATCACTTCACATAATCATTCCCTATGGACCTGTTTAGTTTAATTTTTAGAATTTTTTTATGAAGAATAAATAATTTAAAAGCTCCTCTCTAAAAAAAGAGAGTGATTATAGATAAAAATAAATATTTAGATAGTTATTACTAGAATTATTTTTGTGATTAGTAAATTATTAAAAAATATATAATGTGAAAAATAAATAAATAAAAAAAGACCACTGTTTATCCATCTTCACTTCATCCGCCTTCATCATACTGTCACCCTTCATCTTCCTTCTCCACCTCTATTCTATCGACCACCCATCCACGAGTCAATTCCTCTATCTCCACACTTTAGCTGTACGACCCATTGACAATATCCATCTTCATCGAAGCTCCTCTATTCTGTTCCACCTCCTTCAATTTGAGCCAACAATGACAGTACGAGAACAATGACAGGAGCATGAGACCAATTGGACTAGCATAATGATGACGAGATTTGAACTACCACAACTTAGATAGCACCTCTTCCTCCTCAGGTGATAATAAAGAAGATATTGATGCGACATTTAAGAGACGACAACCCCTGAGTGATAACAAAGGAGGAAGACTGTAGATCTAAATGAGCACAACTTAGATAACACCTCTTCCTCCTCAGGTGATGATGAGGAAGATAGTGATGCGACAATTAAGAGACGATAGCCCCTGAGTGACAGTAAGGGAGAAAGATTGCAGATCTGAATTAGCACAACTTATCTGAGGATAGCCTATAAATTCTTTTCTTTATCTAGAAACTATTCCTACCAACTTATCTAAAATTATAATTTTAAATTTCAGTTTAGTCCATAAAATTTTATAGACATTTAAATGATATTTATTTGATTTTTAGCCTCAATCAAAGTTTGACTAAAAACATTTATAAAACTATAATTTGAGGGACATCTAAACATGCATTAAGGATCGTTTTAGATTATCACATTCTAATATTTTATTAGATTATTGCTTTTCAACAAATTCATCTTCACGCTAATTAATTATTTAATATTATCTGAATATATATTTAACACTAAACAGTGCTTACTTCTGATCAACGTCAGCAATGAACACAGTTGTTTAACGACTTTGAAAAAATGTATCCATATATAATTAAGTTTAAAAAGAATAACGTGGCATGTGTTTTGCACCATATTTAATATATAAAATATATTTATCATGTAAAATAAAATTAATAAATTATACTATTTACAAAATAGGGTGACATATAGTTCATTCTTTAAAATTTTATTTATATGAACCCTTATATGTAATATATAAAATATATTTATTATGTAAAATAAAATTCATAATAAATTATATTATTTACAAATTACGCCTTATATATATAGTTTATTTTTTAAAATTTTATTTATCTGAATCTTTCGGATTTATGGAGAAAAAAAATGACTATATTTATATTAATTTTTTATACTTATTATCTTTATTTTTTTTAATTTCACTTTCATGTATCATTTTTTAAGAACTTGATGAAATAAATATAAATAATTTAATATTTTTTTTTAAAAAAAAACCTTCCCTTTCCGTTTTATAGTTTGAGCATTTATTGGTCTATATTTGAAATAAATTTCTTTATTAGTAGGTAAAAAAACTTAATTTTTTAAACTTAAAAATTAAAAAAATATTAATTTCATACCCAATTTTATTTTTATATTTTTTAATGCACAACTTTTTTTTTTGTGTGCCCAAACTGTTTGGTTATATATATGCAAATTTTGCTAAATCAATTTTTGTTTGTTTTACTATCTACACATTTATTTATACGGACTTTTTATATTTATACAACCTTTCATGATATTTTTTTTAAGCAAATTAAAATTTTTTAGGATATTGTTTATTGATGGTTCTTTCGGCGTTAGCATCTAGTTGATGAAATTCAAAATTTAAAAGAAGCCACACATTTTAAACCACGTGTTTGATATAATACATTAAAAATTAGCAATATATTATTAAAGAATATGAGGACAAAAAAAAAGAAAAAGAAAATGAAGGGTAGTTGGTTGGTGCCCACTTGTTTTTAAATTACTTTCCGGTTTCCAGTTACATCAACCGAACTAATATTTTAAAAAAGATTGGTAATTAAGCTACAGTAATTACCAATTAACAGAAATCTTAAAAACAATAATATATATATATATATATATTTATAAAGTAAAAGCTGCGTCGGATAAAAAGCTAAAAAGAATAATATCTCTTGACCCACATATATTCTTGTAAATAAAATAGTATTTGAAAATATAAAAAAAACTATAATAAATTATCCTAATGGTTTTACTTTTACAGTTTTACCCCCCAGTTGAAGGGTAAAAGGTGTTTTGTTTAATTATAGAACATATTACTACTTATTTTATCTACGACTTTTCACTTATTTTAATTGAATGAAGAAAAAAAAAATAAATTTCATTAGTTTTTGAATTTTGTTTTTTAAGCATAATAACATTTTAATTTTATTTTTATTTAATATACATAAATTTTAAATTAAAAATAAAATTATACATTCATATAATAAATTAATTAAATGACTTATATTGAGAAAAAAATTCTCTTATTCATTTTAAATAAGATACTTTTTTTAAAGATAAATTAGTCTTATTTATAAGATATAAATAAAAAATATATCGTATAATTAATTTTTTTTACTCTTATTAATTATATGTTATATCATTATATTAATTATCTCATATCTATTTTTTTTTCTTACTCATACTATATTGTCAAATGGTATTTGATATTTGTTATTGTATTTTTTATTATTAATATTTTTTTAGTATTTAAATTTAAAATTTAAAGAGATCTAATGAAATCTTAGATGAAAGATTAATTTTGTATTAGTTTTTTTAATAATTTATTTTCTCTCTTGATATTTTTAAAAGATAAAATATATATTTTTACAAACAAACTGTTTGATACGAGTAATCAAGTTATTTGAATATGGGAGTGGAGGAAGAGGATTAAATAAATAGCAATAATTAACCTCACGTGTCGGTGATCTGACTAGGGAGTGCATTTATATGTCACCAGCCTCTCTCCACAGGTCACTTGCCAGCCATTCAACCCCCAAACCAACAAACACCTTCATATCTCTCTCTCTCTCTCTCCTGAGGAACTTTGAGCGAAGAAGAAGAAAGGTCACGGTGACACCTGGTGATTCGTCTGATGGTTGTGGAAATTTATGAACTATAACTGTGTTTTTTGTTCATCTTCTTCTTCAATAAGTCTGGCCGGATTAAGAATCTCTGTTCCAATCAGGCTTAGAAGGAAGCCGAGGAAGAAGATCCCTAAAGTCAAATATCAGTTAATGGATTTCTGGCACAAGATGATCTTCCCTGTCCGCCGTGTCTGGCTCGCTCTCTCTTCTCGCCTCAAAGCTCGCAGAAACGGTACTCTCTCTCTCTCTCTATATCAACGGAGACATGTGCTCTGTTTCTCTCACAAATAAGTTACTCTCTGTTTCTCTCACAAATAAGTTACTCTGTCTCTCTTCTTCCTTCAATTTCCATGTGGGCTTGTTTTTCTTCTGTAAACAGAGAAACATGTACGGACAATTAAGCAGATTGGTGTGTTTCGTTTCTTTTTGTGTTTGTCCGTAAAATTAGCTTTCGGTAAAGCAGAGGTCACTTCAAGACAAAAGGAAGAAGCAACTTTTATTCTGTGTCTTTTAGATGCCTGCATAAATCTTAAGCTATTATTATTCCTACTTTTTCACATCACCACACAACACACACACACACACACACACACACACATATATAAAGTTTAACTGAAAAAGATGTCGATCCTATCTAGACCCTTCTTCTTCTCTTTCGGTGGCACAACAAACAGATCATATGTTATTACGTTAGTTACCACTTAGGTTCATTCATTCATGGTTAAGAAAACTACAATTTCTTATATATATATATGCCCTTGTCTGTTACTTTACTAAATATTAACTTAAAAGTATATTTTATAATCACCAATACTTTTTTCTCTTATAACCCACATAATGAATGTCCTCAAAAGTGCCTTCTCCATCGCACCTCAATAAAATGACTTGTGACATCAGCGCCTGCCTGGTTTGTGACAATTATTGTGTAGTATAGTCCCCCGTAAACAATTGAATCATTAAAAAGTGCCACAAGATCTAGTAACAGGTTTCATTTACTTGTTATAGAGTTTTTTAGAGATTAAATTATTTATATGGAACTGTATAGTAATTCTTTAGAAAGAGATATATGAAATGATTAAAGATTGAATCTTTTTTGGTTTTGGGTGCAGGTAATGGGCTCTTGAAGCTTCAAGATGATGTACAGACGTGTGGGTATCAAGATATACAAGTGATGTGGGAAATGCTTAGAAGAACAGAATCTGAGGTTTTTGTGGATAGCCATCAGAAAAGGAAGCAACAACCATTCTGGGGAATCTTTGTATGGCCTTCTAATAATTCTAACCCCACTCATGCTTCTTTGGAATCTTCCAAGTCTTCGTAGTTGTTAAGCAGAAGCAGACTCATGTTTGATGATGATGTCTTTACTAATAAAGTCTGCAGCTCATGTTTGGATTGCTTGCAGTTCAGAGGCATACATAACATCAAACATTTGTCAGCTTTGTTTCTCTCTTACACCTGATATATGTATGCATACTACTATGTGACAGTGATATTTGTAAATACGTCAATGTATTGTCATTTGCCAACCCAGAAGCTTTCAGGAAATTGCTTCTTGTGGTTTCAGCCTAAATTGCTTCAACCTATTGCAATTCAAGGTTTTTTGCTTCTCTTTTTAACTGGTAACAATGTGTTAATCCATGGAACAGGATCACAATTCGTTTTGGATAATAATTAGCTTAAATGAACCACCAAGCACTGGGTTTAACTAGTAAGAGGTTGTACCAGCTTAGTCAAAGGTCTTGAATTTGAGCTCTGGGTATGCAGCATGTTAAATACTTGGTGTTAGAGTTTTGGCATCCTTGTGGTCCCGGCTCACAAAATAATTAGCTTAAACCAGGTGAAATGGTCTTAACTCTCGTGTGTTAGTGTGGTGTTTAAGAGACTAATTAGATTCTAACCATCACCCAATCTTACAGTCATAGGAATGAAAAAATAAGTGTTATTAGATAGGATTAGGTAGATAGACCAAACGATACTACTGTATTCGATCAACTAAATATTTGATATTGTTTTTTGAAAGGCCTAATGTGTATTTCTGAATCTACCAATCCATTTATCGGATGACATGCCCATTGAGAGGTCATAAGGACAAAGCCCTGTGGACCCTACATGTGAAAAATGAGAATTTGAAGGTGGGGCCTACAATGGACTTGCAAGGGATACTTTTAATCCATCTGTGAACAGTTTCAGCATGTAACTGTCAGAAGCTACATTATCAGTTGATCTCCAAATTACACAGACAAAGCATAGACAGGGAAGCTTGTCTCCTATGAGATGTCAATAACAAAACCAATACCATCTGAAGACTACTCCCGTCTCTGCATATTAGCATCACAGAAAATCAATGAAAAGTACCTCTTTAAAATTTTTTTGATAAGAAGGACTTGATATATTCATACATAAAAAATCAGTACTCTAAATAATTTATACATAGAGAATTCCAGGATTTGAATTCAGGTTTTCTTACCAATAAAATTTTAAACAGAGACTTTTCACCATTTTCCCATTTGCATCATCCACACACTTGGACTAGTAACATAATCTTACATCTGTTCTTCTAATGGATCTGTCCTCATGGATTCACCATGGATAGTGAGATTTCAGCACCAAGAAAGAAGCATTGATCAATTATTTGACTCTGACTTGTGATGGACGAAAGGAAGTGGTGATGACTTGATTATATTAGATAGGAACATACCAAGAATTGGGATGTTTCAAAAGAAAAAATCTTGAGAAATGGTTTATTATTTAGTTATTTTCAAACTTTATTATTTAGTTAGGAACATACCAAGTCTTTGTATTTTTTTATGGCATTCACTGTTATTTAGGGCATTCAACTATTTTCAGAAGTTACTTATAAATAAGTGATTTTTTTTTCATGAAAAGGACCTAAATAAATGAAGAAGACGATGAGGAAGAATATAAAAAAAAAAATCTTATGCCAAATTTGGGGAAAGATTCAAATATTGTTATTTGTTTTATACAGTTGATTATTGATTAGTAATAGATTCATATCATATAATTATGAGTTTTCAGGCTAATTTGTTTGGAGCTCACCATCAAGTGTTAGTACTAGTGGAAGGAAATAATAATATACTTCCTTTAGTCTTTAATATAAAAGCTAGTTAAAAATTTTTATTTGGTTCTAAATATAACACCCCAATTCACTTTGTCCCTTAAATTTATAATTTGTTCCCTAAAGTATCTCTCTATTAATTGCACACGTTGAAACATTTTCATCCAAATATAGTTATGATGAAAAGTGACACTTTAAGAAAATCAAATCATATTTGTTACAAATAACTCACATAATTAATTTTTTTAATTTACCCAAATTAATTATTTAACTCTTATATTAAGTACTTGATGTAGTATGTGTATAAGATCATGATGCTCTCTAGTAATAGTTATTCATACCAGAAATCTTCAACACTCTTGGTACAATAAAATCAAATCCAATTTTAACATATGATAATCTCAACTATATTCTCTGTTTGTGTTTCTGAATATCAGATAAAAATGACATGTCCATAGAAAATAGTAAAGTTTTTTACTATTTTAAGAATTTTCCTTTTAAGTATTCCATCCCCATATTTTCTCTCTCAATTTTCTCTCCATTCAAACATGGCCTTAAAGTTCAAAACTTGGGACTGTAATTTTGTGTATTCTATAAGAGTTCTGAAGTAAATTGATGAAAGCAGTTATATAAGGGTTTTAGTATATGAAGTTTTACAAAGCAATGAAATACAAACCAATCCAATTTACACAGCGGCTGTACAAACATATACTTTTCTTCAATTCTCCTAATGCAACAAGTGTTACAAATCTATTAGTATCAACTTCCCCTCTAAGTCCACATTCACTGTTTTCCCAAATACTGAATCTGCTGCTATCTATCAAGCCAAAAAAGATCTCCTGCAAGAAATACATTTAGACAATGTCAAATTGGCCTAGAACTAGAACTCGACACTCGTACCACCCATGGAAGCAGTAGGAGAACTAGAACTGGGCCCAGTTGTGCCACCATTGGAAGAAGCAGTAGTACCAGCAGCACACCCAACTGCCATTAGCGGATCAAGTTGACCACTGTGATAACTAGTAGGAGCTAAAGATATTTTGCAGCTTCCCTCTTCATTCTTCACCATGCTTGATAGTAACCCGTCCTTTTGTTATACGGGCAGGCTGAACAAACACACACCATTTGTAGATACTCTTCATTCCCCAAATCTGTCAAGGCCTTAGCTTTCTTCGATCTCCCATGGATTCCATATCCCTATACAAGAAAATGAAACTATCATTAACAATGCAGGATCATATATATAACATCATATGATTCAAACATATAGCTTCAGGAATAATTAATCCTATACCAGCGTCATTAGGTCCTTCCTTGCGCAATACGTATCTTCTCCTCCTTTCATGATCTATGACAGCAATTCTTTGTGGAGTATCAAATTATAGGGGGGAAAAGTATGTATTAGATAATATGAGATGGAGAGGGAATGGCAAACCAAACACCAGATACACGAAAATGTGCATTATAAGCAAATGACAAGGTGAATGGTTTCGCGTCTACATTGATATTTCGAATGCATGATACCAATGTCAAATTTCCATCAGGTCCCAGAATTATCCTATGACGAAACTCATATCTGCTAACAATTATAAAATAGAAATTAAGACGAAAGGTGAGAAAAGAAAGAAAAAACAACAGTTGCCATGTCTACTATTGACAGTTATAGTTAGTTATACTTGTGAGGGAAAATCCGTTGATCTTCTTCAGAATGCCTGAGAAGCCTATCAGTGAAAGCCTTGTGATGAGTGTCATCTATTGAAAGTTGTGGACTAAACCATGAGAAAGATCTGTGAATAAATTTAAAGAAAATAATAATAATAATAAAAAAAAGAAAGGATAACCATGAGAAAAGAAAATTTGTTGACAGAAATTCTAGCGGCTGCAATTTTCTTCCTCCTCTTCTTAGCGAGTCCAGTGACGGCAATGGCAGAGCGACCCACGGTAGACGACAGAGCAACCCACGGCACACGGTGGTAACGGACACATCAGATGCACACAGATGATGACGAGAAGAAGAATAGAAGAAAGAAGGGAAAGGAGAGAAGATGAAGAGGAGAGGAGAGAGATAAAATATAGGTAAAATAATAATTAGATATTCTATAATTTTTTTATTATTTTAGAAATTATTTTTATTGATTTATCTAAAATTATAATTTTAATTCATAATTTAGTTTAATTTTTTTAATAAATATAACTATTTATTTTTAAAAAAATTAAATTAAAATTTAGTTAAAAACCTTCTAAAATAGTGATTTGATGCATTTCCAAACAGTCACGCTCACTCTCACTGCTTTTCTTTCTTTATTGAATAGCTAACTTCTTTGCAGTTAGTTTCTTCCTATATTTATAGCATTGCTGCTCATGAAGCGAGAGACATAACCGAATGAGTTACGTGCCTTTTCCCATGCAAATTTAAAATAAAAATTAAATAAAAAACTTTCTCTTTTCTTATGAAATCGCTTTTAAAGAACGAGAACTTCTGGTTCTTGTTTATAAAAAATTTCATTAGGAGTGTTTCTGTCGTGGTGGTGGTGAATAAGAACGTTAAAATTAGTTTGACCAATATATTAATATTAATATTAATATTAATATTAATATTAATATTAATATTAATATTAATATTAATAATATTAAAAAGTATAAACACGACGTTGAATCAATTTTTAAATACTGATTACTTACTCAATGGGATTTATTTGCTATTATTATATGTTGATAATTTCTAATTTAACTATCTCGCTAATTATTAATTATTAATTGATGTATCATATTTTTTAATTCCAAAATATAATGGATTCTTTTGATACATAATTAACTTGGAATTGGATGCACAAAATTTGATATATTAAATCTTTTTAATTGATGTTGAATATTATCAGAATCTGATATATAATACGACAACTGCTCAATCAATATAAATTATGGATTGGGTACTGAATGTTTCAAATTTTAGCAGTTACAATCAATCAATATATATTTCTTAAAAATTGGCCCCAAAGAAATTTGGAAATTAATTTTAGTGGAATATATTTACTTAATTTTTCCAATCAACAATATTAAAGTAAATTTATAATATTCAATAAATTTAATTCTTAATATCAAAATATGTTCAACTCTAACCTTCATTTTTCAAAAGATATTATGCAACATAATTGATTCCATAGAAGCAAGTGTTACTAAACCTATGCCCCCCAAAAAAAACATAAATATATAGAACCAAAAGGTACTAAACATAAATGATATATTAATTTAAAATTTTTGAAAACAAATATAAGTATTAAAAATATTTAACATGATACTGATAATAATAACAGCAATATATAAATTGAATCAGTATCGAATCATATGTATGTCAAAATTATGCCGTGAATGGAAAATACCAATCATATTCTATTTACTTAAAAAATGCATTAAAAAGAAATCGCTAGTCGCTACAACTAAATTATGCATTTTTTTATTAAATAAATTGTATATTGATCTTGATAGGGAATTTTTCTCCCAGTTTTATGGCTCAGTCACCAATCCTAAGCAGTGGCATAGATGATAAATACTTACATAGTGTCATATGATGATCTAAATTTTATCAAATTAAAATATAACAGTTTAATATATTTTAATCTTAATTAGATAATAACTCATAAAAAAATAATTTATATTTTGTTTTGTTTTTAAGAAAAAATAATCTTTCTTAATTTAGTTCAGATGATCATTTATTTTTTAAATTAAAATATTTATTTTTTAAAAAATAATAAATCAAAAAAAATTTAGATAAATAATCAATTGAGTTGTTATATTTTAATTGAATAGAATTTAGATGACCTAATACTCTTAGAGTATATAAGTATTTCCCCAAGTTATAGGGTGGATTAATAATTAATAATAATTGTATCAAAGGATTAAATTTTGCTTTTATAGATTCTAATATAATATATGTATATTATTTCCTATTTTGTATTAAAAAATTATTATTAGAGGTTTGATTTTTTTATATGACCATCTAATTAGATCAAGTATTGCTAGGTTCAACTAAGGTAACTCTTCTAAAAATATTTTTTGTATTTAAATAGACTCAAATTTAAAACTTTATACTTCAAAATATGTTTCACCATAATTAATGCATGTTCGTTAGAAGATGGAATTCTTTTCACTTAAATTAACTAAAAAAAGAACCCCCAAGTAATTGGCCAAAATAAAAGAAAAAAAAAACTAACTCCCAAGCAAGCTAACAAATTTTGGTCAAAAAAACAAGAGGAAATTGAGAAACAAATATTCTTTAAAAAAATAATGCAAGAATAGGAACCTGTGTTTTTCATTCCAACAAATATATCTTTTACATAACAGCATGCAAAAGCAATCACCCAAAACTGGGTTGATATATAATATATGATTATCTTGTGTATTGTCAACAACAAATAATCATTTAATTTTAATTTGACAACAAAATCAAATTCAATTTTTTTTTTCTTTTTCACAACCCCTCTTTCTTAATCTTTTCCTCGAACAAATTCCTCTATTCTCCTCATGGATTACTACTGCATGAAAATTGCCCACAACAAAGTCACCATAATTGCCAAACCCATATTGATCCCAGAGTTGGCCGTAACCCCATTATCCGCCGACGGACCTGGCGTCGGAGATGATACCGGCGCCACTGAAATCATCGGAGCTGGTGATGTTACTGGCTCTGGAGAACTTACCGGCACTGGAGATCTTGCTGGCACCGGGGACCTTACCGGAACTGGTGATTTCACTGGCACTGGAGACTTCACTGGAATCGGTGATATTACGGGAACTGGTGACTTCACTGGAACCGGTGATATTACGGGCACTGGTGACCTTACTGGAACTGGCACCGCCAACGGCACAGGTGACTTCACCGGAACTGGTGATACTACGGGCACTGGTGCCTTCACTGGAACTGGTGCCGGTGTCGGCACGGGTGACTTCACTGGAACGGGCGATGCAACTGGAACTGGCGATTTGACTGGTACTGTAGATACCACTGGGGATGTGACCGGCGCCGGAGATTCGACAGGAGCTGGTTTGGGGGATGAAGGAGAAGGAGGAGAGGTGCTAAGCAGAGCGGATGGCATAATGACGGTGCTGATTTGGACAACGGAGAGATTGTAGGGTTCAGAGGCAACGGATTTAACCAAATTTGCACCGATAGATCCAGATTGATCGGAAGCGGAAGTGAAGGAGACGGCTCCGGTGTTCATACCGGTGATGTTGACAAACCCTACTTGACCAGAAGCTAAGCCGGTGGTCTGATACAAAGTGGTGACAATAACGGATTTTTCGTCAAGGTTTTGGAGTTTCTGGACGTCGTAATAGTCAAGGAGGACGTGAATACTGAGAACCTTCTTGATTATGTCCATGGACTTGCCGGAGAGAGGAGACATGCCGGAGTTGTCGACGACGAGGACGGTGATGGGTTGACGGCTGTCGATGTCGGCGGCGAGTTGGACCTGAGCAAGGTAGTTGCTGAAAGTGGAGTAGGCAGGGTATTGAGAGAGAACCTGAGATATGTTGAAGGAAGAAGTGAGAGAAGGGAAATGAGAAAAGAATACAGAGAGAAGAAGTATGGAGAGTGGTGATGAAAAGTTAGAGAGAGACATTGTTGAAGCTAAAAAAAGAAAAAGGAATAATTGAGAATTTACAGAGAGACACGAAGAAGAGGGAAAGAGAAGCATTGTATTTATAGGTATCATGCTTGGGAAAGATGAGAAGAAGGAACTCATCAACGGTCAAAGCGCCATGGTTTGAGGAGATTTGCGGATGTAAAATCACAAAGGCTTGTTCCGCTTCAAGTTTGACCATTTATACCTACTTATTAGCCTTGATCAATGGTTTTATATTATATAAATGTTTTGACCAAGTTCTTTTATGAACATGCTAGTTGTGTTATGTTTAAAATTTAACTTAAGTTGGCCGATCAGATCAATTAATTAATATTTTAATTGATCTAATTAAACATTTTAGACGAATCATTCGAATTGAATTTTATTTTCTTTCTTCCAATGAGTCTAAAACTAAGTCATTTTAAGTTTAAAAAAATAATAATATTTTATATTTGTGTTTTAACAATTCTTATTTTATTATATTATAATGTGATTTATATATGAATATTTTATTTATTTTGTAAATTAGAATTTTTATTTAAATATTACACTTTTTAAAGTTATATGTGATTATTTTTTATATTTTAATTAAATTATATTATTAGTTTAACTATAGTTAGAGACTTAGAGTATTGACCTTAAACCTTAAACCGATTTAATCACAGGTGTCCCTTGCTATCATATATGCAAGAAATCCCCCATGGAGAAAAATGATAATCAAGTTGCAATGTATCGACATAAATTTGTCCAATACAAATGCTGCCTCAATGTATTCCATGGAAAGTTGAGTTATATTTATGTTTAAGATCTGGATTGCAAAATAATAGTAAGAAAAATCTAAAATTTCTTTCTCAAACGTCAAAATTAACTAATTTCAAAATTATTTATTTCAATTTGCTAATAAAATCAATGATAAAATATGCTAAGTGTTCAAGAAAAAGGTTTGTCCATGTGCTGAATCTTGGATATGTTATTGTATTAACATCACTTTTCTTTCCAAAACTAATTTTCATTTATGAGCTATCACTGTTGGAAAAAAATTTAACGACAGTTAAAAATAACTTTTAACAACAATTTCACAACGCAATAGATCTTGTTGCCATTAAAAGTTAGACTTTTAGTACCATTTGTGCAATTGCTGTTAAAAGATAGATTTTTAACGGCAACTTTTATTAAAAGAATTGTGAAAAGTCCAAACAAAATGAGCTTCTAACGGCATCAGATGGATAACTTTCTATAGCGTTTATATAAAAAAAATCATGGAAACATAGGCTTTTAACGGTAGCTTTTAAAAAGCTACCATTAAAGGTACTTTTTTTTATAATATTTTTGTATTATTCCACCATATTTTTAAAGAAATCCAGACAAACTAATTTCTAGTAACCAAAATATTCAATGAACAATTTAACTAAATAATAAAAAAATATAAGAATCCTAATGACCAGAACCATACTAATCAGAACCCTGCTAATCAGAACCGTCCATATCCTATTCATAAAACAATAAAAAAGGTAAGAATCAAGTTTAATACATACAATAGAATGCGCACAATAAACTAATTGAGCTACATATTTAGTTCTTATTAATTAGAACAATCCTCCCAAGTTCCTTCATAATTATCATGCCTCACAGCATATTTGTCATCTAACAAAATAAACTCAATTATTTTAGGTCAATTAATTGTGAAAGGAGGGGTTTCATCGAGGTTAAATCATAAGTCACTCTCATCTCCACCAATTGCTTGCCTCTTACCTTTGAAAACGATGAACAATTTATTATTTGCTAGATCTATGACATAAAACATTTATGTCACTTGACTTGCTAAAATGAATGACTAATATGTATATCTAACATTTTCAAGATCAACTGAAACAAATTCAAATTGTTATCTACTTGCATGGCATTATTGTTAACCTACTTATGTTTGAAGACTGTAATTTTAAACTTGGTATAACCAACCTCCTAAATCTCTTCAATCACTCCATAGTATGACATAAATCCTTTTGTTGGATTTTTATCTTTAGAACTAGCAAAATGCATCACTTTGGCTACAACCATTATATCACTATTCTACATAGTACTTTTATCATCTTATATTTTTATGTAAAAAGAATAACTATTTATGTTATACTCATACTAACACACAAACTCAAATCTAGGCCTAGTAACTAGCATTTGTATTGTCTCAGAAGGATTGTCATCATTTAACACTTCTTTCTTGAACCACTCTGTGAATGACTTGTTATGTTCGTTAGCTATTTGCATAGCACTCTTAGTTTCATGTTCCTGAGTATATACTTATGAACATCCAAGTAAGGCATAACTTCATCTTTATTGTTCAAAATGTAAAGATGTGTTTGCATCACTACTTCACGAGACATGAACTTTACTTTGGCTCCCCTAGTTACATTACTTCTTCTCCCTTGATCATGATAAGATTAGGGAGTCCAACAGACTTGACACCAGTTACAAAACTCAACTACCTCTTCAACTACATATCTCTCAACAATTGATGCCTCGGGCCAATAAGGATTATTAATATACCATTTAAGCATTTTTCATGTATTTCTCAAACAGGTACATCCACCTTAAATACACATAGTCATACAGTATAATCTCTCATACTATGTGGGCTATCAAATGGACCATAATGTTAAAAAATATTAGAGGAAAATGCATCTCCAATTTGGAGAGTATAACATAACATTCGTTTTTCAACTCGTCCAACTCAGCAGGATCAACCACTTTGTTGCAAACAGTATTGAAGAATATACAGAGTCTAATAATCGTACTCTTCACATCATCTTTCATAATACCTCAAATAGCTACTGGTAGTAATTATTGTATCAACATGTGGTAATCGTTGGACTCTATCCTGTTATCTTCAAATCTTGTATCGAAATAAACTTCCTAAAATTATAAAAATACACTTGTGGAAGCTTAATACTATATAAACACTCACATAGACTTTTTTTTCACACTTGGATAATGTGTGTACTGTTGGATACAAATAAATTCTCTTACTACTATCTCTTTGTTGTGGATGTAATAGTGCTCTTATTCCTATTTCAACCAAGTCTAGTATAACATTGACCTGGTCCTTACTCTTTTCACTTATGTGCAGAAATGTGCCAAATAGGCTCTTACACACGTTTTTCTCCATATTCATGACATCTAAATTGTGTCTCACTTCAAGATGGATATCTTTTTTCATATATTCCTTTCACCCGCCTTCTTATTATTTTTATCCAAGATGACATTAACCCTCTACACCCATTGGTAAAGTTCTTCTCTAGTTAAAGGTATTAGAGCCATTTGATATTCTTGTGAGCTATTAAATACCTTATTCAATTGACAACCCCGTATTTTTATATATTTATTCATATCATTTTGGTAGGCTTTTGTCATTATTTTGGTCATTAATTATATTATTTATGCACTATTTAATTTAATATATCTTATATTGAATTAGTGCCTAATATGGACACAATTGTCATATCTTTATGATTTCTCCTAAACAATTATTTTTGAAACAAAAAGTATTATATTATTATGATTTTATATTTCAAGAATTTAGGAGAAATCAGAATTCACAAATGACAACAAAAAGCTACAAAATCAAAAACTGCATTATATGACCCAATGGGTCAAACCTTGTGATTTGGCTCATTAGGTCACCTTTTTAATTGATGCCCAGGAAGCAACACAGAATGGGGGCGAAGAATTGAAAAAAAAGAAAAAGCACTCACACACGCAAAAGACGCTGTAGCAAGAAGGAATTGAATTGAGAGAGGGAGAGCCAGACGCCGCAGCATTAGAGAAAAAGGGAATTGAAACGCACACATACCCAAACGCTGCCACAATGAACATAGCACAAATTCACGCACATGAAGAAGAGCCGCAACACACCTGAAGCCATTCATTTATCATCATCCATCTCTAAACCCATGGCTGAATATTTCATGCTCAGTGAAGCAGTGTTTACGTCAACTATGTGTGGCTAGAAAGTTACTAATTCTCTAATTCAATGGCAAAAACATGATCTTGAGATTTCAAATAGGAGTATAAGTTACTCTAATTCTCTACCCAATAATTATATTATAATTCCTAAGTCTTATGATTAATTTTATAATTATTGGGAATATTTAGAATGATTTATTGTATTTATTGAGGATTATTATGGCTGAATTTTTGCTTGGCATTTGACGATATTCTTTAATTAACTTTAATTTCATCTATAGTAAGCGTAGTGTCAACTAAGAAACCTTATATGAAAAAGGTAAATTGTCTTCCTTTCATGCTTGAATTGCATATAGTTAGTGCCTTTTTCACATATGTGACATATTTTATGTCCCTTAACACTATTCTGACAAGTTTTCATATGCCGAGAAGTCATTTATTGAGGTAAAGATTATGACATGTAGTTTAAAAATCTCTTGTTTATATGTATCAAACACATCAACATCTTCTACCCATAGTTTCTTCAAATCCTCAATCAAATGTGTCCAGTAACATGATATCGTTTCCCAGTTGTTTAGGCCTCAAGATCACCAAAGACAACATGATATACTTTCTCTTCATGCATAACCAAGAAGGCAAGTTATAAATCATTAAGAGAACTCGCCAAACACTATGTGCGTTACTGAGATTACCATATGGATTAATTCCTTCCTCACAGAGCCTAAGCTGAAGGTTTCTTGGATCACTATCAAAATTAGAAATTTTTTTATCCATTGATTTCCATTGAGCAGAATTAGCTAGGTCATAGAGTTGTTCATCACTTATTTTCCCATCAGAGTGCCATATCAGGTTCTTTACTTCTATGGCATTAACAAGCAAACGCTTAAATTGTGGTGTTATTGGAATATACCATAACATCTCCCAAGGAGATCTTTTGGTCATCTTATCACCATCACCACCATCTTTTTTCACTTTGTATCTTGAATGGCCACTTTTAGGGCATTTATTTAGCCATTCATATTCATTTATGTACAATTTACAATCATTAGGGCACACATATATCTTCTTATATGACAAATCCATCGGACACTATTTTTTTGCCTCGTACATTCCTTTTAGAAGTACATCACTCAATCACTCGAGCAATTCAGTAAAATTAGAATATGTCAAACTATTTTTTTATTTTAAATTCATCAATTGCAACACAAATTTTAATTTTATATACTTATTTTTACTCCCTTGGTACAATATCGTCTCTATATCACTTCGCAAACTTTCACATATTAAAGAGAACTGTGAAAATGACTTGATCCCAATATCAAGAAACATATCCAGAATTTTACCCCAAAACATTATCGTTCATAACTTTCTCATTTTCAAATAGACTCATTTTAATGTCACCATCTAGCTCAATTTGTATACCTTAAATTTATCCCATCGCAATTAAGATACTCTCTTATATCAAGAATACTCAACTGGTTACTATTTACACACGTGACACAAGGACAATAACACAATCTATCCCTTTTCTTCAGCACATTTCTTTTAACAAATTCAAGAAACCTTTCAACCCTATCATCATATTTCTTACTAGTTCCCCTAACTTTTATTTAACTACGATCAATTATTCTACATCATCATTTAATATAGTTGTCAAATTAAATAAAATACCTTTTATATTTTATAAAAATTTTGGGATAGTTTCCTCTTAAATATGAACAATCCCAATGACAATATAAGTACATAAACCAACAAATGTAGCAAGCAACAAACCAATTTCAACAAACTCCATTCCACAACACCATACAAAGATCTTTTTTTTAGAGTAAAATTTCTAAGTTCAAAATAAAAACTCAAATAAAGTCAGCTGTCCATCAAACTTGACAATCAAGTTTTTTGATAACCAAAATTTTTAATTTAATTTTTAAATTTCATAAATAATACTCACATTGTACAAATAAAAAATAACACAAAAATACCAAATATATGTATCTTAAAAATAAAAAAATAATATAACATGAAAAATAATTTACAACTAATGTTCATAACTATTTTAATGATACACGTAACAAATAATTAAGTTATTCATACCAATTAACAACAAAAAGTATCAATCACCATAGCTTTTCATTCAAAAATTAGATAAAACTAAAATATACAAATAGGAATCCTTCTGTCAACCAAAACACTACCAAATTCAAGTGTTGAACACAAGGAAATATAGCACATAATATCTATTCAAGTATAAAAACAATAAACCAATGAAAAATCATGAGAAAAATGTGAAGAGAAGAACGACTTACGAGAAAAGCGACAGAGATAATGACGATGACATCAATGAAATGAGTGGTGACGACGGAAATAGAGGAAATGGCCGGTCTTAAGTTGTTATTGACTTTTGTGGTGGTAGGGCACGGCGGAAGTGACCACATCAAAGTGAAAGTGAAATTATTTCAATAGTTTTTTTTTAAAAATTCTGAAGACTTATAACATCGATTTTTAAACAAATCGCTGTTATAAGTAATTTTAACTGGTCTTTTACAAAAAAAAAAAAAAAAGTGTTGTTACAAGCCTTTACCATGACATTTTTTAAAACGCTGTGGTTTTGTCCAAGTCAATTTTTGACTAACTTGGACTACTTTTCAGAATGGTTTAGCTAAGAAAAGTGCAGTAAAAAAAAATACTTTTAGCGGCCTTTTTTTTCATAAATTTGCCATTAAAATTTTTTGGCAGCAATGTATTTACAAAAATATCACCATATTTTTTTGAATGCGTTTTTGGTAACAACTGCCAATAACTAGCATCATTAAAAGTATTTTTTTAGTAGTAGATGTATGTGCCTAAAAATGTTTTTTCTTATAAAATCTATTATTCTATATGATATCTTAAACTATTGATGAATAAGCCTTCCAATATATATAAGGTTTGAACATTTAAGTCTATTTTTTAAAAGATACTCTTATTAAATTTCCGCTAAATCCAACTTTTTTTTTCTTTTATATATATATTGTGTCTAGTTTACTAAGAGGCGTTGGATTAATTCTCATGGATGCTTCTACCGTTCATGGCGTAGTGCCCACGGGATAGTAATTTTGTTGTCTAGTTTTGTTGATTTTCTTTCCGGTGTATAAGGAAAAAAAAACAAAGATGTTTGAATTAATCACACAAATATTATTAAAAGGATATGTTCTACAGTGTTTTAAATTGAGAAATTTTTTTTGGGTGAAAATTAAAACTGAATTTTCTGTTTGTTACATTATGTTTTTTTCATTGGTTTGAAAAGATTATTTACCTTCTGTTTGGTATGGGGGATGGAGGGGAGGGAAAATTTTTTCAAGTTGGATTTTAAAAAGTTAGAGAAGTAGGATTACAAGTTTTTAATCAATTTTTTACTATTTTATCTTATATCCTGTTTTTTATTAAAATTTTATAATCCCATCAACAAAAACATTATAACCCCACTTCAACTTTTTTTTAAATTTAACTCATAAAAATTTTGTTTCCCCTTGCCAGTAAGGGTCCAAGATGTTAACATAAGACCAAACAAAATTAGAAAAAGAAAACGAGTGAGTACAAAGGCCGCAAGATGAGCCTAAATACAAAACATTAAAGGAAAACAACAATAGTAATGGAAATACAGAGATAGTCTTTCATCCTATCAAAGTACGATCAAAGCTTAAAGCATCATTCAACGGATTTTCTCAAAGATCAGATTCTCTAATAACCTAGTTATTCTTAAGAGCATCAGATATATAAATGTTTGTTACTCGATCCATAATTTATAATAAGCTAAAAGCCATATTAAAAACCTGTCTCACTTGCTTTGACTCCATCAAAAGTGCTAACGCTATGAACAATTTTCTAATGGAAGAAATCTTGTCTTCTTTTTCTTCATTTTGTTAGACCATGAGGACCACCCAGAAGGAAAAATTTTGGTAGCTTGAGTTGCCTATGGTCAGAGTGCAACTGAAGAGAGAGATGGAAAACGATTGAATTTCAGCAATAACATGTATGGGATCAACTTTGATTCCTTTATGCAGAGCCTCATGTCATTATTCTTCTTCAAACTACTAGTCAGGGAGAAATTAGAATGTGATATTTTTATCAAATATTTTTTTAAAAATATGTTAAAAATAAAGATAAACACGTAATTTTAGAATAATGAACATTTTAACAATATGGACTTGCGATCAAACTTAAAAAACAAAAAGCACTTTATGAACATTAGTCTATTTAAATAATAACACGAGTCCCAACTTAAAAAAAAAATACTTTATGAACATTAGTCTATTTAGCCTGACAAAGATAAATAATAACACTAGCCCCAAAAACCAGTTAGTATACACCCGAATAGATCAAATACGGAAGAATCATAAAATTTTAGTTACTGAGCCCTATATGCACCAATTATTCCTGAATGACTAGTCAGTCAGTGCTGCTGAGCTGCATGCTCTGTCAGGTGCAAATTGACAGATATAAGAATTTGAAATGCATGTTTAAATACTTAAACAACAGTATAAAACCAACAAGATATTCAAACAGATAAAGGAACCATACTTGAACCTATAGAACTAATAGCAGTGATTTCCTTTCATTCAAATTTAAAAGATTCTGTTACTTATTGAAGTGAAGAAAAGCAAAGTGACTTGTGGACATTTGAGGGTTAGGAGTCGAGTCAAGACCAATAGTTGAAGAATGAAGATCCCTTTTGAGCAAAAATTGTCCGCATTTCAGACTTCATCAAGGGAAATGAGAACCCAAAACGGCTCTGTTGACATAGTGGAAGAAGCTGGTGACAAAGGTAAATGCAGACAGAAGCTGGATTGTGTGGAGATGATCACCAAGTAAACCATCTTATTTGCATAAGATGTACAGAAATTAGTGTTTTATCTGATTAATATTGAGTTTATTATTAATCAATAGCATATTTTTACTTGTACAAAATATATAACTATGAACACTTTCATCTGACAACAAGAGATGCAAATCAACAACCATTGATCACTAATCCAAATGCGCAAATAAAATAAGTTATTTGCCGCATGCTTTCGAGAGAAATTGATTTGTGGGTGATTCACAGTGGTGGAAACCTCAACTACAAACCTTCATGTCTGATTCTTTTGCAGTACAGGAGACAATGGGCCCACCTGAAAGAAAAAACTTTATTTAGTATTGAAGAAAGAAGGGTGAGCCTCGTCAGAGTTATCAGTCACCTTTTCTAAGTCAACATTTTCAGATATAACCTTAAACCGTCCTCTCTGCTCAACAACTGGTACCTTTGCTTTCTCATCATTGTCATTAGAACTAGCAACTGCAAGAATAATTTGATTAGAGCTAAGCCGGGGTTATGTTAATAATCAAAACAAACTGTTTCTGATGGTCCCTTGAAGTTGACAAGCAAGATACATGAACAAAGAAGAAACATAAACACATGTACCTGACAATTTTGAAGCTTTAAAAGAAAGTTCAGAATGCCCATCATTCCTCGTTATGGTAACTGTAGTTGCATTGCAGTTTAAGTTGTTCTGCGGCTGATGTTGCAGCTTCTCCCTGTCATTTATTCATGAACATTAATGCATGCTGTGGATCATAGATAAAATATGATAATACAGGTTCAATAGATGAAACAAGATATAATAGTTAAGAATTTTGAATATGAAATTATATTAAGTAATACGGTTGCATCATTTGATGGATGCTATTTGAAATTTTGAACGGTTTCTTTCTTCATGCCTTCTTTACACCAATAATAGTATATGCTAAAATTTAATAATACTTCCTCTAGTCCTAATCATAAGAACTAGTTGAATTTTTTTGGATAGATTAAGGAAGTCAAGCAAATCAGTTAATTATGAACAAATCTAATCCCTCAAGATGAATTCATATCATATACCCCTCAATCCACCCAAATTAGTCAACTAACTCTTATATTAGTTATAATTAACTGATTTATTTGGCTTCCTTAATCTATACAAGAAAATCAACTAATTCTTATAATTAGTACCGGATATAGTAGTTGTTATCCACCTTAAGGAGGAGTAACATTTGTCTAACAAGAGTAGGCGTACAACTAATTTTATGAAGACTTTAGAACCCTAGTGAATGGCATTTGATAAAGTAGCAAAACTTCTGCAATGTAAATGAAAAAATCGTTGATAACGTACTGGCATAAATAAGCTTCCAGACAAAGTGCAGTTATACTTACTTAATAAATGAATCAAGAATGTGTACTTCATTTATTTTGATTCCCTTTGAAATCATCTACATGTGATTATTTTATTCACATTGAACAAAAAATTGACCAAGCTCTAATTGTAAGACACTCTGCTAATGTCTGGAATTTTATCACAAGCCAATAACAGAATTCAGGATGGGCCATCTTTCCAACTTTTCAAAGAAAAGAAAAAATATTTCTTCAATTTTTTTATGTTATTATATAAAGGGAAAAATTTTAATAAATGTTACTACCCATCTTCAGACAGAACAGGCTTGTAAATCACCGCCGGAGTTCCAAGCTATGCCATGACAGCAATTAGCATTGGTATATACAAGTCAACACACTATTAGAACAGTAAAAGTGTATGTATACCTTTCTCCCTGAAAAGATGGAGGTGTAACTTCGTGGGAGACGCTCATTGAAAATCTACCACGAAGGGAATGAATAGATGTGCTCTCTACAGACCTCCCGCAATTCTCCCTACTAGATTTTTCATCCATTTTATGATCAACCTGATTATCAAGACCCGATGAAGAGCCTTGCGAAATGTCCTGACTATAGCTTGGACTGGTGATGCTAGAATCATGATCCTCACATTTTAACCTGGAATGGAAAAACATGACAATAATTGAATGAGCTAAATGTGAGAATACATGCTAGAAAACATACTTGGTGCCATTTAATGGGGAGCCAACTATGGGGACAGAAGCTGATTTATTTTGCATCTCATCAGTGTTGTCCTGTGAAGCAGTGGCCAACAAACATTAGAAACAACTCAAGTAAAAAGAAAATTTGTTTAATTCTTATTGATAGAAAAGTGAGAATAAAAAAGAAAAAAAAAATAATTGTTATACAGTACATGTGCTCCTATTGTATAGAAAACGAATTGTAAATACCATATCTGCAATTTGAGAGGGATTTTGGTTTCGACTTGATGATGGCTTGTTATGCTCATTAATTGTAGAAAAGGAATTTGAACATCCTGCATTATCATCTATGAGGTCGTCAGAATCCTGGATCTACAAAAACAAATGAAAGTATAGTTAGGAATTCTATTGCTTCAAGGGTTACACGTGCATTGTGAGGAACAAAAATTTCGAAATCTTGCACACCAAGGAAGCCTGAGCCTTCATATCATGAAGATTGAAGTTCCAGCCACTAATTCCTCGCTTGTATTCATTCTGCAGAGGATCAAAACAACCATGTTGATAGCTTGTCACATAACCAGTAGCACACAAGAATAAGAAACCAAAACAAGAAGAAACCTATTTAATCTAATTCATGCATGGCTTCATCTTTCCAAAATAACATATTTTGGAAGAAATCAAGTAAAAATGTAAAATACACGCTAGTTATACTTGAATTTTCCTGACCTTGACCAAAAAATAAGTAGGACTAGGATTTTTAGATATGTCAGCAGGGTATTCCTAGGGTTTGTCAACTGAATACAGAAGAATGAAGATACTAGTTCTTTCTTTCTTCCTTTCTTTCCAGGGCAGGGGACTGAAAAGTTGTTAATAGGAATATGCAGTACAAGTTGAATTTAAGGAGTGCATAAAAAATATATATTTACACAGACACAGTTTAAGCTGCATAACTTCTGAGTGACAATAGGGACGCAATCATTAGGTATAAGCTTCATCTACCTGAGATATTTCTTCCATTCGCCCATCAGGCATTTTCTCTTGAGCAAGCATGTCTTCTTCTTTTATCTGCAATAGAAAAAACACCCTATAAATATACTTTCTATAATAACAGGGTATGAAAAAGAAGTTAGTTTGATAATTTGGAACCTTTAGGGCTTTAATGCGATCACCTAAAGCAGGAAGCCCTTCCAAAAGCTTTCTTGAAATATAATCATTTGTGCGAGCTTGCCTAAAGAATGAATGCTTTAACAACTTTTTGGCAGTTGGTCGTTTTGAAGGATCTTTCACTAAACAGCTAGCAATCATCTGTTTAAATGACTGAGAACAAAGAAGAAAGTCATGAACATAGGAAAGAATTCAAGGATAAATCGTTTTTGAAAATATAGAAATAAGAAATGTTGACATATATTCTTAGAGAACTGACATGAGAGAACTTTTTATCCCTTTCATAATCGAGGCCAGGAGGTGCATGTTGCAATGTCATCAACAGTACCTGTTTATATAAGAGATCAAATCAAAATTAACTTCTGGCCACATCAATTATTGTTCAAGAAGATAACATCCACACCTTCATTGGTGGATACTTTGAGAAAGGAGCATGACCATGGGCAAGCTCCAATGCAGTTATGCCAAATGACCAGATATCAGCCCTCCAAAAAGGAAAAGCCATTTTCAACTGTATATTAATGTCAGGCTTTCCATCAACTAAGTGAAAACAGATATTGTCCTATCAAAATATACTCACTTGAAGTCATAGCCATGCAGTTGCTCCATGACCTCAGGTGCCATCCTGGAACGAGAATATTAAACCTAAATTATAAGTTATTCAATTACGAGTAAAAAAGAGTAAATTACACAGATCTACCATAAGTTCTGCTGAAATTATTTTGACATCTACTTAAAGAAACTTTAGTTCAATTTTAAATATTTTGACTAAAAGTACCCTTTATTAACCTTAGTGCACAATTTTTGTAATTAAATTTTAACGGAAAAACTTTCCTTTTATTTTTTTGGGTGCATATTTGGATGTAAATTCATTATTCTATGTTCAGAGTAAAGACGTCTAAAAGTGCACCAAGTTCCTAAAAAAGGTAAACAATGTCAAATTGTGTATCAACATTTTAAAGAGGAATAGAACATGACCTGACCATAAGATAAATGTTGATTATCAAAAAAATAAATAAACTTTAAACTTACCAGCAGGGTGTCCCCACAAATGTATTCCGTGCGCGTTGCCTATCACCAGAATCAAAAAGGCAAGCAGATACACCAAAATCTCCAAGCTTGATTGACCCATTGCGATCAATTAGAATGTTCCCAGCCTGTAGGACATTATATCAGATGAAGGGAAGGAATGTGAGACTGTATATCTACAAATTTTTGTGAAATTACAGTTAAGCATTAAAAACACCATAGTCATCAGTACTCACTTTGACATCTCGATGTATGTGTCCATGCTGATGAAGATATTCTAAACCCTTTAATACCTCTCGCAATATTGTGGCTATTACAACCTCCTCAAAACCATCAGGGTAAGCGGCTTTTAAGATGTGAAGACAGGAACCGCCAGCCATATATGGCATGACAAACCACAGATTATGATCACTAACGAATGAGCAGTGTGATCTAAGGACATTAGGGTGGTCAATTAGGTTCATTGTTTGTGCTTCACGAAAAATGTTATTCTGCAAAAAGGAAAAAATGAACAAAGGCATGTGTTATAAAACAATTTACAAGTTTAGGGGTAGGCAAATAAGCATGTAAGAAATTTAAAGCCATGCAAAACAGAAAAAGAAAAGTCTAATGCCCAAGTCGTAGACCAAAAACAAACAAATAAATCATTAATAGGCAACCTTTGAACTTTTGTTCAAGTGCAAACAATTGTCAATTAAATTGTACAAGAGATGTTACTAGATCAAATAAGATTGTTATTCTTATAGTAACTTTTTCCAACCAGCTAGAACAGGATCCAGAACGAAATTTTCTGATTACTTAAGTTGCTGTATGGCCAGATACAGTTTTCCCTCTCTAAAATAGTTGCAGTAAAACACTAATTGCTTTTCCAGAATCAGTACTCCAACTTCTTTTATCCATTCAATTATTCATTAAACAACGGACGAATTCCACTAATGAAATGGATTTCTAACAAAAATAAGTCAATAAATGAATCAAAAAGTCATCAAAATGATTGAATGAGTTACCATCTAAAGCTAAAGGAGGTTACCAGATTAGCATTGTCGCGTTCAAAATCAAGAATTTTGATGGCAACAGTCTCATTGAACGGTTTACAGAGAACTCGGTGAACTGTAGCACTCACGCCTTGCCCAATTTCTTCGTAGAGTTCATAATGCTCGGCACCAGTCGGATACTTCTTCTTCTCCAGCTCCACATCGGCATGCTTCTTCTTCATCTCTTCTTCAAGTTCGGAAGAGATAGAACGAGAAAACTGAATCGAAACAACAGTGATCACACTTTAGCTAAAAGGTAAAATATCTTAAACACGAGTACCAAAGTGCAGGAGCAAAAAATTTCACTCTCCACCGAGAAAAAGCAGAACGAAGGATTCAAAGTAAAAACGATTAATGAGAGAGAGAAAAGGTATCCGTGAGTGAATGCGGATTGCGGAGTGATGACGATGTGCGTGCTGAGGTTATCGTGAACGTCTGAAAACCAGATTTCTCGTGAGGATATGTATAAGCATCAAAATTGAGAAACTTTTTTCAGTTTTTCTTGAAATAATTTAATTTATTTGTTTTTCTTTATTTTATTTATTTCTCTGAAAATTTTCTGTGGCGAAGATATCGGATGGCGCGAAATAGAGAAGAGAGATCGGAGAAACAGAGCGTGGTGAACTCATTTCATACTGAATGTGATTGCTGGCAAGCTCAACGAACAGGCACGTGACTTTCATGTTCTCCGATTGGCCCCGTAACTGATTTCTTTGGTTTTTTTTTTTATGGTTCTTTTATCTGACTAATTTTTTAATTTATTTTGATGTCATTACTCTCTCTATTTATCCAACCTTTAAGGTTTCATTTATATTTAAAAAAAATATAGAAAAGACTTTGAAAAATAATAAATATAAAATTAGAATAATTATCAATAGATCAAATATTCTAAACATAATGTCTTTTTTAGTATTTATCATTTTTTTCTATTATTTTCCTTTGTATTTATTTAGGAATCCTAATAAAATCCCCTTAGAATTAAAAAAAAAACTTAAATAATACCTATATTTTTTACTAATTCCTAATTATGTCAAGAGGTTTTATTAGAAATTTTTTAATGTTGTTAAAAGACTAAAACACCCATATATAATTTAAGAGTTTTTAGTTTATATAAAAATGACACTTTTTAATGAATTGGTGATAGACGCAGACAATGTTAACTCATAGCAAGTGGTATGCATCCCTTAGGGCGAGATACAAGAGCGATAGGTTTTGACCGGTCACTTCCATCGGTGTGCTTTCTGTTTCCTTTTTAACGATAAGGACATTGTAGTTATTTGTTGGGTGTGTATGGGTAAAATTGAATAGGGTAATCTTTCTGTCTAGTGTTTTGTCTAAAAAATGTATGGGCTGTATTTTGTAACCCGATGCCCGGTCTTACCCGGTAAAAGCCCTAACAATTTTGGGCAGGGCATGAGCGGGCTGGGCATGGGCGGGTTGGGCATGCTCAAGTCGTGATGTCATGCTCATGTTGTGAAAAAAATTTGTAATTATAAATTTCTAAAATAATACCATATTCATGTGTCTTTAAAAATTAAATAATATCTATAATTCACTAAGAATAAGAGAATAAAGATAATAATTAAAATCTTGAGATCCATTGCATATAAAAAATAAGCGTTGAAATCTAAGTAGTTTGTAATTATGACTTTGTATCAATCTCCCTAATATTGGCAAAGATAAAACATTTAAAAAAATAAAATAAATAATTATAATTTGTAATGTAATCATATGATAATTAAAAAAGTTAAAAAAAAGAAAAAATTAGTATAGTTATAAATATTAAAAGATACAATTTACCTACTTATATTTCTAAAATTACCTTATAGTCACTAGTAACTATCATATTCTCCCTTTTAAGATAGAGAAAAAAATAAAAAAAAATAAAATAAGGGGTGCTCATGGGCAGGGCAGCCCCTATGTCCGATGCCCAGCCTAAAAAATGCATGGGCTGTATTTTACAACTTGATACTCGGCCCTGCCCGGTAAAAATTGGGTTAGGCAGGGCATTTTTCTTGCAGGCTGGGCAGGGCATAGCGGGCTATGGGTATTATGCATAACCCTAATTATTTGATCAAAATTTAAAATTATTAATAAAGCCTCTTGATTTATTTAAAAATTAATAAAAAAATATGGGCTTTATTTAAATTTTAGGGTATTTTAAGAAAATTTTAGTAGGATTCTCTTTTTTTATCTTATTTTAAACTTTTTTATCCAACTAATTCAGATATTTATATCTTATATATTAAAAAAGCACTAAAGAATCACAAGCATGGATATATTTAGCATGACAAAAGAAAAAATAGTGGTTGCAATCATCAACTTGGATACGTCCCTATCCAAACTTTTTCAAATTAACTTTTCACAACAAGTTGGGGACTCATATCTAGTTTGTTGAATTTCCTATAAATAAAAAAGGGCCTAACATTATTTATTATAAAATTTTAAATATAAAATTTAGTTATAAAATTAATTTTAATTTTAAATATAATATATATTTTTATACTCTATTTGATTATAAATATAAGAACAAAGTAAAAAATTTATTTTAATTATAAATATAAGATTTATATATATATTTTTAAAATTATAATTTTTTTTAAAATATCTCTATATTATTATACATATTGAAAATTTTTTATTAATAATAGTTCAAATACTAATAATTAAAAGAGATATTTTAGAAAAGTTAATATATAATTATTATAATTATTAACTTAACTAAATTTATTTATTTATTTAAATTAATTAAATATATTTTATATTAAGGAAGTAGTATTTATTAATTTATTTTTTAAATTATCTTTATTAATATTCTTTAATAATAATTAAATAAGAGATGGAGGGAGTTAAAAAACTATTAATGAAAGTGATTGGAGGAATTTGCACTACAAGACCCCAACTCTTGTATATCTTCATTTACTATTTGCAGCCCTCTCCCACAAAATATCCTTTATTTATTTTGTTCTCGGAACAAATCAATAGTAACCGAACCCAGCGACTTGCTTAAGAGAAGGGTATTTATATTACTACTCCCTTGAACTATTTAAATTGTATTGAAAGTCATTCTTCTATATCTCATCTTTCTTTTCATTTATAAATTAATATACAATATTACTCTGAAAGTTTTTTTTAATTTAAAATTGTCAAAAAAATATTAAAATTGAGTAATCTTATATTTCATTATTAATTTTTTAATATTTTACATTAATTTTTTTAATAAATGAGGTAATATTATTACTTTTTAAAATTAAACTTAAAAACCTTTCAGGATAAAATTGTTTTTAAGCAAAAATTTTCAGTTAAATTTATATCTTAATCTTTATTTTTTTTCCTATTTCACTCTTCATTACAAATCTTTCCTTTAATGAATATGCCTTTATGGTTTATGGGTTATTAATAATCTTTCCTTGGAGCCAATCTTCTGCCAACCAAATATGACATGCCAAGGGAAAATAGCCATCTTCCTTTTTCGTTCGATTTTTTTGGTAAACAACAACAAATAATTTGCACTTAACAGTTGGGAACCAAACAAATCAAAACGCTGGACCACATTTCGAATCTCAGCACTTTTAAATGTAAGGAGCGAAGCAAAGTGTGCAAGATATTCAGGAGCTTGCAATCATTCTATAAATATATACATATATATATATATATGTATATATGTATGTATGTATATGGCCAAATATTTTTATGTGGAAAGATATACAGAAAAAGAAGAAAAAGAATGAACAGCAATAATGGGTCATTCCTGCATTCTCTGCCACAACAACAAGCGAAGCTGCTACTCTCTACTCTCTAGGGTTTCCCTCTGAACCAGTGTGGTTAGTTGAGTCGGATTTCTGCGGTTGCCGACGTTATTTTCATCACTAACCGACATGAAGCTCACGGTGAAGACTTTGAAAGGAAGAAATTTCGAAATCAGGGTCCAGCCCTCCGACACTGTTCGTAATCTCATCCCCCCCTTCACTTATTTTTCTGTGTTCCCTTTTGGGTCTCAATTTTGCTGTTTGCGTTTTCGTTAAAAACTATGTCTTTTACAATGAAGGAAAAATGAACTGAGCTTTCATCTGTAGTTTATTCCATTTTTTTATTCAATTGACTTGTTTTTATATTTCTGAAAGCGAATTTGTTGAGCTTGAGTATTTCAAATCAGTAGCCGTATCTCTATTTTTTCTATTTGGGCAATTAGCATGCAATAATATTTTGAAGTTGTAGCTGTTTGGAAGAAAATGACTGAATTCTAACTTGTCTTCACTTTAACTCAGCTTGCATTTGCATTATATGCATCAATTTCCTATTTTATATAGGATTATTTCAAGGATATTGTATGTGTTGAGTAATTCGGCAACCTTGTTGGAGCTGAAATATGTCTGTTGGCTTTATTACGAAGTACGAATTTCTGTTAATTTCATGTTCCCTTACCTATTTCATCTTGAATAATACCACCGGTCTTTGTGTGGTAGCTTGTAATTGTGGAGGGGAAAATTTGAAACTTTAGTCTATGTTATCTGAAATTGCCCTTCTTTGTCCACCAGGTCATGGCAGTTAAGAAGAACATTGAAGATGTACAAGGAAAAGATAATTATCCATGTGGACACCAATTGCTGATTCACAATGGCAAGGTGTTGAAAGATGAGACTACTCTAACTGAGAACAATGTCTCTGAAGATGGATTCATTGTTGTAATGCTTAGCAAGGTATCTTTCCTTCTTCATGAGCTTTTTGCTGAACAATGTTGTAATCTTATGTGCTTTTTTGTACTTTGCATTTGCACGAAAATGAGACAATAATTGTTGGTTCTGCATTGCTTGAATTGTAATAGAATTATATGAAGTCATATATGTTGTAGCCTACTGATTCGCTTTTTGACTGTATACTTTTCTTTGGAAAAAAAAGAAAAGAAATTTTACCCTAGATATTTTAAAGATGCATTAATTTGTGCTTTATCATCCGATGATTGACAATGATAACTCCTGAACTCCTGAACATTTTGCTTAGACTCTTCCTGCGTGTTACTGTTTCCAAGATTTTAACTTGATGAATTCGAAAAGCATTAAATCTGATCATATATTTTATATTATGTCATTTATTTACGTTTGAGAAAGTCATATCTGTTCTCACATTAGTTCCTTTATATTATGCTTTGGCCTTTTTGTTAATTGTTTGTTCCCTTAAACTTAATTTACCATAATATGGCATTTTGCTCATCTATTTGCAGAATAAGTCCTTCAGTTCAGCTGGTGCTTCATCCACTCAGGTCTTCTCTTTGCTCATGCTATTCTTCTTTAAGCATTTAAGTCTCTGCTTTCCTTTGTTTCTCTCTCCATTTTTCTAGTGATTGCCTGTATATGAACATGTATAACAGCCTGCTAGTAATACAACTACAACTGTATCAGAATCAAATTCCAATCCAGTGCCCAATCCACCAGTACAAACTCAGTGAGTTTATTTGGACATTTGTTATGTAATTATTGAATTTTATTATTTATTAGCTGGAATTTTTTCCTTATTCTTTTTATTTGGTTTTGCAGGGCTGCAGACAACAGAACATCTACCACAGTTGCCACAATAACAAAGTATAAATTTTTTCCTATATAAACAATTTGGTTATTGCAATATGAAAATAAATAGGGATGTTTATCAAATTTTGACTCTGGCTTGAATTTATTTTTTTCTGACACCAGAAAAAAGAACTTGTGTTTATTCTTTTTCCTTTTATTTGGTGTGCAAAAAAATCAACTTTAAATTTCTTTATTATGAAAACAGTTCTTCCTAAATATTCCCAATTAAATATAAAGTGGCATCAAACAGTTTATTTATTATTATTATTATTATTATTTTCCCTTGCATACTTGTTTTGATGACTTAGCTGGATTCTGGACATTAGCAGTCATTTATATGTGTTTAATTGAAACTGCTTTGATCTTGAGGTTTTTATTCAACAAATCTTGTTATGTAATATATAGGGTGCTAAACTTTAAAAAATGGATGTTTCTACAACTAAAGAGAAGTTGATGTGGTGCTAATTAAGTGTTTAGTGTTTATGTGCAGTGGCTGCGGTTATAAACTTTGCCCCACTTCAGCTGTTGTGTTGTATAGCCTAAGATACCATTTGTTGTCGTCTGCATCTGTATTGACTCCAATTTGGACATGCATCATGCATACAATTGGTTGTTACAATTTTGGATTTACAAATCTATCTTTCCTGATTAAACATTTAACATTTTAGTTAATGAAAATGTATTCTGGTTCAATTCTATATATGTAGTCTTTTTGTTAGTGTTGCTCAAGAGCTAGTCTAAGATTGACTGAATGTACATTATTAATATATAAAAAAGCATTTTACTGTTGAAAAATACACATATATTTGAGCAATCTGACGGAGGGGAGCCTAGATCTCTACATGCTCAGAAGATATCTAAAACATATATATATTATGTATGCTGCGCATTATTTCAACCCCATAAACCAAATTTGTTGGTGCAATACTGTTTTGGTTCAGAATTTTGTTCATTTGAGTTGTATTGATGTGCTATTGTTTCATTTCCTGTTATAACGTATGCTGTGAACTGGTTCCATGTCATTGTTGCAGTGTACCTACAGATACTTATGGTGAGGCTGCTTCAAATTTAGTTGCTGGTACTAATCTTGAACAGACTATTCAACAAATTATGGACATGGGTGGTGGCAACTGGGACAGAGAGACAGTTAGTCGTGCTCTTCGGGCAGCTTTTAATAACCCAGAGCGTGCTGTTGATTACTTGTATTCCGTATGTCTCATCTATTCTCTGTGTCTATTAAGTTCTCTTTGTGTTGTGTCTTATGTGTTATGATCTAAACAACTTTGCTCTGCAGGGAATTCCTGAAGCAACAGAAGTTGCTGATCCAGCTGCTCAATTTCCATTGAGTCAGACAACTGAAACAAGTGAGGTTACTGCCAGAGCTGCTCCTGGAGCACCTAACTCATCTCCCTTAAACATGTTTCCTCAGGTAAAACTTTAAATTTATAATTGATAATCGAAAGTTGTTATACATGGTTGTTTACATATTTTGTTGCTAAATTTATGTTTAATTTTGACCTGAAACTCATCCAGGAGGGACTTGGTGCTGATGCTGGACTTGGATCTCTTGACATCCTTAGAAACAATCCCCAGGTAGGCTGTCAACAATTGTTTTCCTAATGCTAGAAATCATTTTGTTCTGCATGTGTATGTGTGGAAATTGTACGCATAAAATTTGACCCAAGGGTCATTTGTTCAAATAGAAGGAAGATCTAGTAAGTAAAAATAACCAAAATTGTGTATTTTATTTAATTCCCTTTTCTTAAAAAAATATGAAAGAAGAAATTGTTGAGAAAGAGAAATTATTAAAAGAAAATACTGTTTATAATGGGATAAATTATGATATTTTCTATGCTGATATGCATAGTAGATGATGAGCCTTGGAAAAAATTGGGCTTATAATTTGATTTTCCAATGAGACTTATTGCTTTGTTTTGATAGTATTAAGTATTTGGTTCTTTATCTGCTTTTCAGTTTCAAGCATTGCGGTCAATGGTGCATTCGAATCCACAAATCTTGCAGGTATTTGTTTCCTCAATTATATAGATATGATTTTTTGGCTTTTTGTCAGTTTGAACTGGTCAAGACACTTTCTAGTGCAGCCTGTGCTTCAGGAGCTGGGAAAGCAGAATCCCAATCTTTTAAGATTGATTCAAGAACATCATGCTGAGTTTCTCCAGTTAATTAATGAACCAGTTGAAGGTTCTGAAGGGTGAGTTAGGTTGCCATAAATGGTTCTCCTCCAATGCGTTACAAACTATGTCTTATATTAAGGATCAGAAAAGTATATGTTACCAGTATCTCTACAACCCTCTCTTGATTCCATCAAAATATGTTCCATAATATATTTTTCAATTGTTGGTTGTCAAAGTCTTTCCCATATATCCCTAAAAAAGTCTTTCCCATATACTTAAACATGAAAGTAATGTTTGAACTTGCAAGATAGATATTGAACTCAAGACTTCATTCTCTTCTCATGACGTTTCTGAAGTGTTGTTAAATTTGAAAAACGTAATCCCCTTGTTTCTATTAGGGACATATTTGACGAGCCTGAGCTAGACATGCCTCACTCTATCAATGTGACACCAGCTGAGCAGGAGGCAATAGGAAGGGTATGTCTCTGCATTTTATCAAGTTTGATACATTCTCTGCACATTTTAATCTTCACATGTTCTGATTGATATTGACCCATGATTTGTAGCTTGAGGCAATGGGATTTGATAGAGCCTCAGTTATAGAGGCATTTTTGGCATGTGACCGGGATGAGCAGTTGGCAGCCAACTATTTGTTGGAGAATGCTGGAGATTTTGAGGACTGAATTAGAGTTTTTTTTTTTTGGTAAAAGGGATAAATTTACCCTAGAAGTTTTCATTTAAGAGCAATGTTGTCTCAGAAGTTTTTTTTGTCTTCAAGATTGCCCCGAAAGTCTTAAAATGGGGCAATAATGCCCTTTACAGTTAAAATATTAATAGTTAACGTTAATTTTTAACAGTTAATATTAGTTTTTTAACAAGATGGGGCAATATTGTTACATTCTAAAACTTCAGGGGCAACATTGTTCTTAAACGAAAATTTTCACGGTAAATTTGCACTTTAACCTCTTTATTTTTGGGGGTTTTGACTTTTATTTTTGGGGAGGGGGAGGAAGGAATTTCTGAAGGTAGAGTTTGGGTTGGGATTGGTATATTGAAGTCATTGGAACAAAAAAGGACTGTTACAATTGATTGTAGGATATTATTTATAAGCAGTTCAAACAATCTTCTTTAATGAGGTAGTCAAGTTCCAACTGTAAGATGATTACTGTTCCTGTCATTTCATCTGTAATAATGCTTAAATAGCTATTTATATGGTGTTTTAAGATTCTTATAGCAAGGGCATTTTGGCGTTCCTGACAAATAGAGGTTTTGGGTTTTTCTGAATAATATGAATTTTTAAAGTATTGTATTATAAATTTGGATTAAGATTTATTCAGTATCTTAAAGTATTATTATATCTTAAATTAATTTATTATTCATCCAGTACCTTTAAGTATGTTGTAGTAGCATTTGGTATCTCAAAATATTTTTGGTGTATTTTTATCTAAAGTATTTGGCTTAGTAATAATAAACACCTTAAATTTAAGATATCAAGTGTTAAAAATATTTGAAGGTATCGGATAGACAAAATTATTAGAAAAATAATTTTGAAAGTGTTATTGAAAAAATATTTTAAGATGTTAAATAAATTATAAATTAATTTAAAATATTGAGTGTAATTATAAAATTAAAAATACTTCACACTGTTGTAACTTTTTTTTTTTTGGTACACACTGTTGTAACTTAAGTAAGGTTCTTATCTCACAGAATATAAGTTTTCCAAGTCCCAACATTACTCTCAAATAGACAGTCCATTCTTCTACCAATTCTTCTAGAGGGATTTGAACAGTTTAGTACTTTCACCTAACTTAGATTATGGACCCCACGATGCACGGGGACACATTATTGTGCTAATTTCATTTTTTTTTTTTTGCCAGTATTGATCCTAATTTTTATGTTTAAATAGAAATAATTATTATATTATTATTATTTTTCATGTCTAAAATGTTTTTATTGAAATTATATTATTTACTGGCGTGTGGTGTATTATTATGGTCATTTAATGAGTTGAGAATTCATTTTATTTGAGATTATCCTAACAATAGAAATTGAAATCTAAGTAATCTGTTTTGCTCTACAATTTATTAATAATAAATACATGATGTTGTGCAATATTGTGTAGTGACAGAAGAAAGGGTATTTCTATGTTGGGAAGAGTAGTAATAAATTCTGAAAATAAAATATTTGATAATAAAATCTAGTTAATATTTTATAAAAAAGAATGGGTGTTTTATATCAATATAAAATTAATCTAATAATATAAGATTTTGTTAGATCTTTTTGAATTTTAAGTTCGATTTTTAAATAAGGCATTTATTTTAAGAGAGGTAATCACAAATTTTGAAAAATGAGTTTTTTTGTTGTGTCAAGGGTTTTTAAATTTTCAGATGTATTATTAGATATTTAAGTTACCATGTTTTTACAGTGTTGATATGAAAAAAGCTTTCATATAATCATAACCAACAGTAACCAAGATTATATTTTATAAAAGGTAAGATTTTTCTTTTGAAAAAAAAAATGTTATTGAAGATTTCAACTCCCAAATGGTTCAAAAAAAACCATATGGTCAAAGTAAATTACCCGGCTGTTTCGCAAACATCAAAATTATTATAATTTTAAAATGGTGTCTTACCCAAATTTTAATTTAATTTTTTTAAAATAAACAGTTATATTTATTTAAAAATAATTTTAGATAAAATTATAATTTAAAATTATAATTTTTTATAAACTATTGAAATTAATTTATGGAATAGTAAAAGAGTTTATAAACTAATAAAGTATTATTTTACCTTTATTTTTTCTTACACCACCACTTCTTTCTCTTCTCTTTTCTCCCTTCTCCACCCTTCTCCTCTCTCCTATCACTTCTCCACTCTCTCTCTTCTCTTTTATTTTCAATAGAATTATACATTTTCTAATAATTTTTCAACTATAAAAGTCTTTTTGGTAATAATCATCTAAATACTCATTTATTTTACCCTTACTTTTTCTTACACCCTTACTTGGGGACTACCTAAATACTATTTTACCCTTATTTTTCTTACACATTTACTCCTCACTATTCTCTTCTCTCTTCTCCCTTTTCTCCACCTATCTATTCTCTCCTATCTCTTCTCCACCCTCTCTCTTCTCTCTTATTTTTAATAGAATTATACATTTTCTAATAATTTTTCAATTATAAAAATCCTTCTGATAATAACTATCTAAATACTTATTTATTTAAAATTATTTTTTTCATAATTTTTTCTTCAAAAACTATTTTTTAAAAGTAGTCTAAAAACTCTTTTTTTATAATTTTTTTAAACTCTTATCCAAACAAGTCTTACATCAAATGTTGGACCATTTCTTTAGTAAGGCATATCTAATTAGGACTTTATGATACATTTGGTAGGATAAAAGGGTTTTTAATGAAAGTGAAAATGGAAATGGAAATGGAAATAAAATTAGGAGGGAAATAGATTTTAAAAGTTTGTTTGGTAGATTAGAAATGAGTATAGAATTAGAAATTAGTATAGAATTTATGTATATTTTTTATAAATTAGAGTAAAATAGTCTAAAATATATTTTTTATAACTTGGAAAGAGTTACAGTTGTCAAAGAATTTTATAAATTTAAGGAAAATAATCTAAAATATTTTACTTCTATTTCTCCTATCTTATTTTTCAGCGTTTTTGATAAAATTAAAATGATAAAAAATATTAAAAATAAAAGTGACTTCTATTATACCAAATACAAAAAAAATGACTGATTTTACTTCCACTTCTACTTGCATGATACTAAACATCCCTTAGATTTAGGTTTGGATTTGGCTTTCAACTTTTGGTAATTGATCCCTACAATTTTTTAGTATAAGAATTTTCAGTGTGTTTTATGATGTAATATTCTGTATTTAAAGTATTAATTTTTTAATTTAATATTTGTAACTAATTTAATATTTATAACTAACTATAAAACTTTATATCTAATTCACTACAAATTTTATTAAGAAACAAATTAAAATTTTAGAAAAATAAATAATTTTAACTATTTTTTAGAAGTTATTATATCTTTAATCTCTCAAATTTACATAAATTTTAGTTTTAATCTCTCAAATCTTAAACCATGAGTTTTGGTCATTAAATAGGCAAAATAATACATATTTTTATTAAATTATAAGCACTAATATTTTAGATAAAAAAAATTTAAATGATCAAAATCAAAATGAGAAATGAATCAAAGACTGTATTAACTATTTTTTAACTAATATAAAGTAATTAATTAGAGCTTGAAAATGAGTATTTGAAAGGCAAATGGAACTAACAAGAAACAAATTAACAACACTTAAAATAAAAGATAATAACAGAGAAAATTTTAAGTAAAATTATGAAGATATTTATTCTTGAATTAAAGACAATTATAATCTAACATGGATTCGAAAGAAACTTGATATCCACTAAACATAGCTAATGGTTAAATCTCATAAAATAAAAAATAATAAACATGTTTTGTTAATTACTTCATTTAGATAGTGCAATTCTGCTTGAATTTAAAATGATACACCACATGTAAGATAATTTTAAAAATATTACACACTTAGAAGTTAACTAGCGTTTGCTTTTCCGTAGAAAAACCTGAACAATAAATACTGCCTCTCATTTTTTTTATATAAGAACTATATAATTAAATTATAAAAATTAAAAACTTATTAAAATTATTTCTTTATAAAAAAGACTTGTGTTATTAGTTTTTTTTCAATAGTTTTATATTAATTTGTATTGAGACTACTATTTCGATAGATAGGTAGAATTAATAAGAACAATTTAAAGAATTATAAATTTAAAAGATAATATAGATTATAATTTTATATTTAAAATTAAAATAATTTTTTAAATAACTCTTACAGGAGTAAGTATTCTTTATAAATAAAAAATAAAATTATTATGAGATTCTAAATAAAAAATTAATTATCTAAAAATTTTAAGTAATATAAATTTATTATTAATTTTTATACTATTACTTATTATTATTAACTCTTTAATTATTATTAAAGTTTTTAAATAATTAAATCTTTTATTTGAAACATGTTATAATTCTTCCAAATAAAAACTTCTTTTCTTTTTGACTTGGAACTTGAAATGCGTTATGTGTTTGCGGTAACCGCGTCGAAGCAAATTCTTTTTATTCCAAGAGACGCATACGGCCAGTCACAAACTTCCCCAAATCCGACCTCCGGACGACCCCCTTTCTCTGATCTTCCCTTCCACTGTAAGTCCTTTTGCATTCTTCTCTGATTTCAGATCTGAGCTTTCCACTCGTTTTTCTTTCCATTTGCTGTCATTTTTCCGTTTGGATCTTGCCTTTTCTCTCTCTCTTCATTTGTCTGGGTTCTTCGTTTGGCCGATATTATGAGGATTTCGGGATTTTCGTTCGTTTTTCCACTCTTCTGATATGGCCATGGGTAAGATCTTGTTCCGGTGGGTTTCGTGTATTCCTGAGATTTTGTAATATTAATATGCGTTGATAATTGTGATATTGGAGAAAAGTATTACAACTTGAGATCCTTTTTAGGTGTAACGTCAAATCTTGATCATATTATTTGCATATACCTTTGATTTTCCTACATTTTTATCATAATTTTGGAAACTGCACTTTGATAATGACTGAGAATATGGCTGGCCTTGCCATCAGGCATAAGATATTAAGATGGGAGGCCTTGATGCAGCCTAATGATGTTATGTTCTTGTATAGTAAATCTACTTGAAATTATTTAATGAGATCAGTAGTACATATCCTTTCTGAACTCAGCCTAATGATTTATTGGCTTGGTACATGTAATTGCTTACTTAGTGGAATTGAAACAGAATGATTTGTGAGGGATTATATGCTTTTTCATGTGCCCATAGAGATCTCTAAATTTTGAACATTATGGAAAGCTTTGCTTGCTTTTCAATTGGTAATGGCTGTTGAATGAACCAGGGTATGAAATCCCGTTCCTTACATTTGATCCAAATGTAACAAGGTTCCCTTTGCTTGTCTCTCGTTTCATCATCAATTTATGTGAAGGTTTGTCCCAGGCGTCTATAGGAGAGACGTCATTCACAGATTTCTTCTGTTTTGATTATGGGCTTTTTATTGCATTCCAGTCTCTGGTTAAAGGCAATATTAAATGTACCTCTTATAGAGATGGTATGATGAGTGATGATTAGTACTTTGCTGGGCAGAGTTATTCTTGTTCAAGGTCTAGCCCAGCAATGACACGAGTTCATTCACTTTCTTATACTTGTGGTGAAGTTTGAACTGGAATCTGGTTGGGGTTTTCCCTTTTTTTAATTGACAGAGGATTTCTTAAGCTGTCCTTGTAGATCTTGGAATTTGTTTTTATTAGTTTCTTGCGTTGGATTGGGACATTTTGATATTTTCTTGCTGGGTTTGAACTGAATGGAAATTTATTGAAATTCTGAATAGTTTTGTAACTCTAGTTTTGCAACTTGTCATATCTGCAGACCTGTATTATGAATAGTTGGACCCAGCTGCTGTATTCACCTTGATAATGCATATAGCATTCAGCTTTTCTTTATGGATGGACTATGTGCAAAATTTCCAATTATGTTGATACCATGTTCTGCATTTACTATCTGTACATGATTTCAAGAGTTTGTAACTTCTCTTACTCCAAGCGGCTGCATATCAAATCTGAAACTCCTTTGTGCTTCCCATTGGGTTTAAAACTTAGTGCCATTATGTTCATGAATGTGTGTCCATGATTGCAAGCTTTGACTGTAATAATTCACCCATTAATTTAAATTTAAGTATCAAAGCACTCTTTTACTAATGTTTTGACTTAACATCCAGTTTCGGGTGGGCTGAGGAAGGTTGGTGCAGAAAGCGGCATGGTTCTCGATGCCATTCTGTCTTCTCCTCACAGGAGGTCACCATCCTTCAGGAAGCAATTTCCAAGGGATGAATTGGGAAGCTGGTCAACACTTGTCCAGAGGCATCGCTTCCTCTTAACTGCTCTTGTTCTACTAACTTTCCTCTGCACTGTTTATCTCTACTTTGCGGTTACTCTTGGGGCCGCTGCCTCCTGTTCAGGTCTGACCGGTGCTCAGAAGGCTTCATGCCATATGCAGCATGCGAAGTCATCAATAGCCAACGGTAAACTGAAATTTCTATGACATTTTAATCAATGATAAAATATGGTGTATTGGTTATTCATTTTAGAAGTTTAGGTGATTAGGTAATATGAAAAGTGAAATATTGCCTTCAGCCTACAGTATTGTGGTGATACACACACACACACACCCCTATTGGTGACCCATGTAATGTACGTGACCTGTAGAAAGTAATTTGTTCAATACATTATGATTGTGCTGGTGATTGTATCAATTTCCTTATATAATTATATGTAAGAGAGGTAATGCAGTTGCAGTAGTTTTGGTAACTATATATTGATCCATATCCTCCCTCCCTCTATCTTTGGCTTTTAATTATGAGGGAAAACACTAACAGTTTGAAAATAAAGCGGAACGGAACTTGCAACCTCCCTAAAGCGGAGTGTCAATGTCATTATGCCACGAGGTCATTATCTGTCTAATCTATGTATAGATTTGTTTACAAGTTTGAACAGTGAGACTTTGATTTGTAAATCCTGTGGGATATGCATGATCTACCAGGCTAGTTATTTATTATTGGCATGTGCTGCTCGTTTGAGGGGTATATTCCCCTCACTTTGGGGCCAGTAATGTCTTAATCAAAATGAAAACAGAGCACATGCAGACAGAACATGGAGAATATTGTACAGAGGAAAAGATAAGGGCACTGTCACGTGGGTTAGCTTCGAGAGACTTGAATGTTCGCGTTGATGCCCCAAGTCCATGGCTGAGACTTGAATCTTAGCGTTTTAGTTGGGGGTAGAAATAGAAATTACATTTACATTTATAGAGGTGAAGCTTCTTAAAATGAGGCTTGTGTGGAGGGGGTAGATGCTGTGGGTAGAAACAACGAGCTAAGATCCCGGCTAAAATATTAGTTTTAAAATTACTATTGTTTGAAAAAAACTCAATTACGTGTTATTTTACATAAAAAAATGAAATAACATATAAAATATAGAAACTATTTTTTAAAAGGGAGGAGTGATTTAATTTATATTCTTAAAATGTCTTTCCCAGTCAAATTAAAATGTGAATTTTTAATTAAAAATAAATTAAGAATGTTAATAACAAGAGATAGTGATGAGATAAATACTGCCGAAAAAAATATATATGCAATAATTAGGTAAGGAGCAAAACTATTTTTTTTTTTTTTGAAAACAATATAGAAATGTAAGGAATTGTATTGCCATGACGATTGAAGCTTATTTTTTAATTTCATACACATGTTTATTTCTTTAGCATTTTTGAATAATAATAAGAAATACGCTGTATATCACTATTTTGTACATGTTTATCACTATTTTGCAATGCCCAATCGAAGCGTTGAGCATTGCTTCAAGGTTATCAAATCAGTGCAATTCATCTTGCCAACCCAAAATAAACACGTGTCACAGCCAAAATGCACTGGCTTAATGACGTGGCGTTTTAAAATTGTACAATGCCCCATAATTCCGCTTTGCACTAACTTATGACCCATTTGATATAGTTTTTTTAAAAAAAGTTTATATGGAGAATAAATGATTTAAATTTTTTTAGAAAAATTATTTCTTAAAAAATTTATGAAAAAATAATTATAAATAAAATGAATATTTTGATAAATATTAATAAAATAATTTTTATGATTGATGAATTATAAAAAAAATATAAGGTAAACAAAATAATTGTAATCACTGTTTCCTCTATCATCGTCATTACTTCTCTACCGTACCAGAGTTCTGAGAAAGAAGACAATGGGTTCATTTGGATAAAATTTTGAAAAATGACTTATAAAAAAAAAAACTTTTTGGTAGCTTCTAGAAAAAGGCTTCTCAAAAAGAGTTTATGAAAAAAAAAAGTGGTTTTAAATAAATAAGTATTTAGATAATTATTTCCAGAAATACTTTTATTATTGGTAAAGTACGAAAAATAGTATGAGTATTAAATGAAGATAGAGGAGAGATAAGAGAGGAGAAATGATATAAAAAAGAAAGGAGAGAGGAAAGATAGTGTAAGAAAAAGTAGGGGTAATATAGTAATTGGTTAGTTCATAAGCTATTTTACTGTTCCATAAGCTACTCTGACCCGTTTATCTAAAACTTTAGTTTTAAACTATAGTTTGGTCCAAAAATCCGCTTGAACAAATATAGCTATTTGTTTTAAAATTTCTCAAAATTTAAGTTTTATCAAAACCTAGGTTTAAAATTTAGATTTTGGCAGTTCCCAAACACACAATAGCAATCAAGTGATTACTAGGGGTGTTCATAAAGCCCGCGGCCTGGTATGCCCACTCGAGCCCACAAAAAAAAAGCCCTGCCCAACCCGATAAATATAGAGCAGGGCAGGGCATCGAGTTACAAAATACAACCCATACTTTTTTTTGGCTAGCATTGGGTAGAGGGGTTGCCTTGCCCATGAGCACTCATTCTTTTACTTTTTTACTTTTCTCCCTATATGTTACACTTAGAAGGGAGAATATGATAACTAATAGTAACTAAAGGGTCATTTTAGACATATAAGTAGTTAAGTAAGTAAATTGCATCTTTTAATATTTATAACTATATTAATTTTCTTTTTCTTTAATTTTACTAATCATAATATAATTATATTATAAATTATAATTGTTTATTTTATTTTTTTAAGATGCTTCATTTTTGTCAACATTTGGGAAGTTGATGCAAAGTTACAATTACAAATTATTTAGACTTCAATTTTTTTTATATGCAATGAATTTTAATACTTTAATTATTATCTTTTTGTTGCCTTATTTTTAGTAAATTATAGATATTATTTAATCCTTGAAAATATATGAATATGGCATTATTTTATAAGTTTATAATTACAGATTATTTTCACAATATGAGTATGACATCACAACTTAAGCATACCCAGTCCACCCATGCCTAGTTTGCCCATGCCCAGCCTCAAATAGTTAGGGCTTTTATCAGGCAGGGCCGGGTATCAGGCTACAAAATGTAATCCATACTTTTTTCAGGTAAGGTATCGGGCAGGGGGATTGCTTTGCCTAGCCCTGCCCATAAACACCCCTAGTAATTATTGTTCCTGCCACTCTTTAGTTCCCTCCATAGTCTTAACCTCCTCTATTTATCCCACCCTCTACCTTCATTTGCATAATTAATAGCGCTCAATGAACATAAGAGAATAGGCGATGGACTTGATAGTGAATTGAAATAGAAATAGAAGCGACTGTGAAGAAGAAGACAACAATGATGGCCGACGCAATATCCGAACCTGATCTAGAAGATAAAAAGCACAACGACAGAAGCAAAGAAGTAAAGAAAATATATGGATGATGGAGCAATGGATCAATAGCGAAGGCACGACTGAGCACGATCAATAGAGAAGAGACTCAGCAATGATAACTTGGCAACTCACTAAAACTATGGAGATGTGGAGAAAAAAGAGAGATAGGTTCAATAAAAAAAATAAGAGAGAAGAGAGAGTATAAATATATATATAAAATAATTATTAGACAGCGCATAAACTCTTTTCTCTATACATAAACTATTTTCACTAATTTATTCAAAATAAATTTAATTTATAAATGCTTAAAATATTTAAAAATTATTTATTTAATTTTTAAGAACCCTTCCAAACTAAAGTTTATCAAATAGGCAATATATATAGATTGACTAATTTATAAAAGATATAATTTTAAAAAGTCAAGATTTAAATTTTATTTATTACAATAAAAAAATTATACTAAATTTAAAACCAGATTTTTTTTTGAAAAATCCGCATTTAATATCGTGATGAGCGACATACGGTTTCGAAAATTTCCGGTGTTTTTTTTAATAGTTACCGTTGGTCCTTACAAAACACAAATATGCAATTTCCCACTACAGTCCAACTGATAACCGACCCCAGAACAGTTGTCCCTTTCCCCAACATTTTCAAATTCAAACATGTTTTTGGTCCCATAAAATCGCACACACAGTAACAGTGTATTCAATAAGCCCCATCTGAGTTCAGAGAAACCAACCAACGGTTAAGATTTCAATCTTAAAATGGGACCCGCTTATTCATTGATGAGTGTCTCTGAGCGAAACCATAGCCAGGTCTCTTGTGCCCATCGTACCACTCTACAATTGCTCATGAGCAGTGGACTACATTAAAATCATTCTCAAACTTCTATCCTCAATTAAAATCCTTCAAAGTTCAAACATTTTCAAATTCAAATCCTACTCATATTAAATCTTTCCCAAAACCAACTACAACCAGCAGCTTCTATCAAGAACTGAGATTTATTTCTTTCTTTCTTGCTAAATCCTACAAAGTTTGTTCCTTTCTTTATCACCCATGACTGAAGCTTGCAAAAAATCCTCCATTTTTGGTCAGCCATATAATTCTCTCTACGTCAATCCTCTCATTGAACTCAGGCACAGTCGTAGCTGCAGCGACAGTAGCAGCTTAGCTTCAAAATGTCACAAATGTGAAGATTTCACGAACAGAGAAGTTTCAACTGATAATAAAGAGAATGTCGTCACGCCCAGGAAGAAGAAAGATGTTGTAACTCGCTTTTGTGACAAGGAAAATACAATGCCTGCAAATGGGTTGTCATCTTCTTCTTTGCCTAATAAACACTTCTCAAAATCCATGTCTTTGTCCACAGCTAGGATTTTTAAGCCAAACTCGCTTCAGTTCTGCATGCAAATGAACGAGCCTGAAAAAGCTTTTGGCCTTGGTTACAAGGTATGGGATAATGTATTTTCTGAAAATTTGAGCTCTTTAAAGATTTGGGATTTCTCTGATTCAGAGGCAGCCCCAGCTTCTTCCTGGTCAACCTTGCCCAATAAGTGAGTAAAATTCTTCTTCTTCTTCTTCTAATGAATGTCTTACACTATGAATTTTCATTAAAATATGTTGAATTGTTGGTTCAGGTCTTTGATATGTAGACCGTTGCCTGTAGATATTGGAAGGTGTACATGCATCATTGTAAAGGAAGCAAAACCAGAAGAACTATCTGGGGGCACTATGTATTCGCTTTATACTTATGTAAGACTAAGATTTCTGTGATTTTTTGGATATAAATTAGATGAACTTCCTCTTTTACATCTTTCAACCATAGAAAAATTGCGCAATAGACTGTTATGTATCCCTGCCAATTTCCCTTTGAAGGGAGAACACAAATAACGAAGCTGCTGTTACATTTGCATGCCTTCCTTTGATACAGTAACAAGGGTAAGAACTTCGCTTAAAACTGAAAAGGCTAGGAATTGTAAGCTTGATTTGCACTAACATGTTGATATCTGCGTCAACAAAATCACTAACTAGACTTGTTATGTCAAATGAAGTTATTAAGCAAGGAGTTATAGTCGTAATTACTTCAATGCCTTTTTTTTTTTTGTGGAAAAAAAAACTTAACTTCATGGATTCTTGAGATTGTAGGAAGGTCAGGGTCGCCAGAATAGGAAACTAGCTGTTGCTTATCACAAGAGGAGGAATGGGAGATCTCAGTTCATTATAGCTCAGAATGTAAAAGGTCTCTTGTCCAATTCAGATGATAGTTTCCTTGGAACAGTAACGGCTAACCTCCTGGGTTCTAAATACCAAATATGGGATGAGGTTCATATTTTTGCCCACCAATGTGCACAGTATATTCCTTTAGATTGTTTAGTGCAAAGTTTAATTTCATTTGTGTTTTGTTTGGAAGCAGGGATATCGTCATAATTCACATGATAAACAGCTAAAACCACCTCTTGCTGTTGTGATGTAAGTCAATATTTCAATCTCCCTCCGCTGAGTGACACTGTCCTCTATTTTGGGTGTGGGCTCCCTTCTTATGTGGAGAAAGATCAATATTTAAAGCCTTTTGTGCCTCACTACCTAAAGTGGATAGGGGTCAAATTAGGGTGGGTATTGAAAGGTCTTATTGAAGGTAGAAGATCAGTCATTTAGGAGAGAAGTTGAGAGAAAGCTATTTTAGCATCTACACAGTAGCAACAAGAGAAACTAAAATTATTAACGCGGAAATCCCTTCAATACAAGGATAAAAACCACGGGTTGTCCTGTGGAGAATTTATTCACTGGGTTTAGTTGTATTTTTCTCATCACTCTACCCATCTCAAGATTTATTTCTCTTTGCAGGTTTATCCCTACAGCAGCAACATGTACAGGAAGCTACAGAAGCATGAGAGCATATGTGCCCAAGCATCAATCTATGTCACTAAAGAACATAACCCAGGTTTTACGATATCTTACTTTGTACTATGTCTGTATATTCACTATGTCTTCCACTACATGATGTTCTATTTTGCTGATTGATGATAAAATGGGTTTGTTTGCTTTTTTTATTTCTATTTCTCCCAGGTACAACATATCAAAGGACTGCCCATAGATTGGGAGGGAAAGTTGGACAAAGTCCATCAACTGTTCTCAAGGGTTCCACTTTACAACAAGGTAAGAACCTAAATGGGATTTATGCTTCCTTTCAAAATTTCATCTAAAACTAGACATCTGAACTTGACTAATTTACCACTTTCCAGCAGACTTCAAAGCAATTTGAACTTGACTTTAAAGATAAAGGAAGAGCAGAACTTAGAATTCAAAGATCAGTAAAAAATTTCCAGCTGACTTTGGAGGTATATTTGTTTTATATATGTTTAAGTAAAGCTCTAAAGGGGTTGCCTAATGAGCATATGATGTTTGTTCTTGTTCACAAAATAAACTACTTAGTCTGCTTAACTGACTTGTTTGTTCACTACAAAGGAGAATGGGAAGCAGACAATTCTTCAACTGGGTAGAATCGGGAAATCAAAATTTGTTATGGATTACAGGTATCAACTTAGTTTAGACCTCAAAGTTTGAAACAAAAATGAAATTTAGTTTAACAGTAAGCATTATTTCCTCTGAGTCTGCAGGTATCCTTTGACAGGTTACCAGGCGTTCTGCTTGAGTTTAGCTTCCATTGATACCAAGCTCTGTTGCTTTGTGTAGTGAGAATTCTCTGCCACAATATGCTTTGTTCAACCTCTGAACATAACAGACCATGGCTTCTTATTGCTCTCTCTCTCTCTCTCTCATTTTTGCTCCCATCTTGAGGGTAAGAACAGAAAATGGAAATCATGTCCGGACAAAAATTATGCTTCCTGATTGTATACATCATAGTTAAAAAGAAAATGAATATTTTCTAAGAGTTCAAGTAGCACTTGGATCATCTCTCATTAGGAAGTTTTGAAGAGTTAGATAATTAGGTAGAAAGTCAAGTTTTGCTCCAAGAATATGAAAAATCCACTGATTAAATTGCTCCAAGACTTGTTGTATGCAGCTGGAGGGAGCTTTCCTTAGCATGCCTACTTCTTAACATTAGACTCTATAGTGGCCAGAAGAAAACCGGGGATTTTCACTTTGCATAGTTACTTTTTGAAGCACAACTGCTTTTAGTGAGGATACATGTGCAGTTCTACATAAGCAATTTAATTACTAAAAAATTCCACAAGTGATCAGTATACAATGATAGGATCCATGTTACTCAATTGTTGTAGGACTTTTTAAGGATTAAATTGATTATGTGGAATTACACAGTAATTCTCCTTTTTCTGTTGAGATCTTCAACACAAATTGCCTAGTTCTGTTGAAGCACAATTGCTCTCATTGCTTTCCCCCATTTCAATTCTTTCACAATATCTTGATTGCTTCCAAGTTGTCTGGCATGTAAAGAGAAAGCAATTAAAAAATAAACACCAAAACAATTTTACATTTTACAAATTGGTAAAACCTGTTTTAAAATCATTATAATAAAAAAGGGCAATTGCTGGATAAAGATAAAATAACATAATAATATTACATATTTCATTTTTTTGGGTCAGAGAAACAAATTATGTTTCTCTTCTGATATCAAAACATTCCTTAAGTTTTTTGCATTAAAAGAACTATATATCCTCCGTAAAACATTCCATTCATGAGAAACCACAAGGCTCACCACCAAATCCCACTTTAGACTGTTTGATATCATATACTACCCTCTGGTTCCTCTGCTGATAATTCCCAATAATACCAATTTCATATTCATCAGAAAGACTTGCCAGAGCCAAACAAACTTGTGAAGCATCCTCTTTAACCATATAGAATATGCCAGTTACATCCACATTCAGCTCAGCATTATCCTCAAAATACATTCTTATGGTAGGTACGTTTACCTCTTGATTCCCAGTAAGATTATAACAAGTATCCAAAATCGAAAACCCCGGTGCTGAAGGGAAGCCAGAAAACTGTTTTGAGAACTCTGCTTTCAGAGCCTTGTACACAGATGGAACAAGCCTTGTGATCACAGTCCCAGAATCAATTATCATCCCATTATGATTGCCAAAACTCGAAGGAGCTCGAAAAGCAACGCCGCCAACATTAATGCCGGTGAGATTCAGAACATAAAAGGAAGATAGCTGTGGATTAGGAATCATTCTGGTGTAAACAATGGGAGTAACATTCTTGAAAACTGAAGAAGATTCATTATTACCCATAACTAATGAACCAGAAGCTCCATCCTCTGTTGTTGGTAAACAGTAAGAGAAAACTCCTCCAAATATTGAATCAGATTGTGAAATCACTGAAAGTTTACTTCTTCCTAATCCCATTAAACCAGAAGTTCCTCCAAACAGACCCTTATTATTCTTACCACAACCAAACACAAAGTTGTTTACTGATACACCTCCAAAACTAAGATGTTCCATACCTAATTCACCATTACTATAAGACCCATCACCATAATTAACCATGTAATTGCAAGTTGGTATGTTATTTTCACACGTTTCTGAATTCCCAGTAGCAGGAAGAAGAGATTCACATGTTGTTGAGTTACAAAGAACTGATTGATATGAAGGGGAAGTAGAAGGCTTGAACAATGGTCCTTGTTGATCATAACATGAATTGCAAGGCTCACATTGGACCCATGTTAGGTCACTTCCAGTGTCAACAATCACTGTCATGTTCTGGCTACCTAATCCCACTGTAACAATGTAGTTTAGAGTTTGAAGAACTATACCAGAAGTTAATGGAACTTGGGTTTCTGAAACATCTTCAATATGACCAGAGACCAATTTTCTGATTCGGTTTTGAATCCAACGTACACGAAGATTATCAAACACCAGCTTTTTCTGAATCCTCCTGTTCCAATCTTGTTTCTTCGTTGAGCAGTGAGCCCTGTCCTTCATTTCCATCACAATAGCACCATTCTCCCTTCCTGAAAGTAGAATTTAAATCAGAACCAATTCATTCTTTTAACTGAGTGAGAATGACGAAGAGCGTATTTCGTCAAGGAACAATGTAGTTCTAGATCCTAAAAGTAAAGTGTGAAACAGTTTTGATAAAATAATGAGAGACCCCAAAGTGAAAATGATTAAAGATGATATATTTAATTTGTACTTCCCATTTTCTGGTATTTAACTTACTTGATTCTGGGAGGAGACGACAACCCACCAGGGGACCAAGTTTTTGCGGTTTCGCCTGCAAATTTTGAACTTTGAGAGTCTTCTTCTCCCCAAAAGAGTGAACCCCATTTGAAATAATGATGAGATAAAGAGGAACAAGGAAAAGAAAGAATGGTGAAAAAGCCATTGCCCTTGCCATTGTTGGAGAGACTGATAAGGAATGGCCGAAGATGTTAAGAAAGAAGAGACATTGAGAGAGAGAGAGAGAGACGTAATGGGGGAGATTCTTAGGGATGGATTTTGGCATGAGAACAAAAGAGGAAGGGCTGGCTAGAGAGACCCCACTAGTGCATGAGAAATTATTGGGTTTTCACGGGCACGTATTGAGAAAAGATAACTAGTGCTTGTGTTTGCTGGTGGTGTTAGTGGGTCGAGGGGCTCTGGATTTTCAATTACTATCATATTGATATTTTGATAATATATTTTAACTAATTTTTAAGTATTTAGATTTATATTTATAGATAATTAACTTTAATATTAATATCGCATAATATGTAGATAAGTAATAAAAAATTAATAATATGAGAGTTATCTCTATAAATGTAAAGGTTTAGGGGATTTAAAGAAAAGTTTTAAAAATAAGAGAGATAGATGACATACAATTCAGGGATATTGTGTATAATTTAGCCTTTGTATTCCTATCAAGTTGTTTATAATGGGTAGGTTAGTTGGTTAGATAATTCAAAGATTCTTGGGGAGTGTATGAAACACAAATCATGATTAGCATTTTTCTCTTTTTGATCTTAAAAGTCAATGAGTCATATCATATGCAGTAATTAATAATAATAAAAATTGGGTAAAATTTGGTAATTGGCACATCTCTGGGTGTGATTAAATAGGAGGTTTCCATCATAAATCTCAAAAACATTGAGGTGACTGCCATCCATGTTTTAGTGTCTTGTTGATTGGCTTATTAATTAGTAATCAGATCAATTAAAATTTGTCTGAATTGATATGATCATAATATCTTTATTTTACTGTTCCATGTTCAATCCAAATCTGTTCATTACAATATAAAATTCCTAATTAACAAGGGCGAGGGTTGGGACTTGGGAACAGTAAGACCACATCACTACATTATATAGATCTTTTTTAAAAATAAAATACATTTAATATATATATTATTGGATTGACATATTTTTTTAATCATTAAGATGTATGTCCATTGTTTTCCTAAAAATATTATTAATAATTTAATTAATCAAATGAAAGAATATTGTGGAAGGGAACATAATAGTAAATTATTGATGATTTTGAAGGAATTGTGAAGTACAAAATAAAGTTGGAACGGTTGCTTGAATATTATTATGAGGCTGTACCATTGAGTGTAGTCAAAGCCAGAATTCTGAACAATGAGCATGCTTAACACTTTTGGTAAGTGTAGTGATTGTATTTGAGTACATTTTCTGTGAACAATAATAGATTGATGCCCCTCCTTTGGAAACATCCCATATCATGAATTCTTTTTCAAAAATGTATGAAGATCTATATAATATATATGGGGAAAATCTTGAAAATGTATTGATAAAATATATGAAAGAAAATAAAAAAAATTGTTGAATATAAGATAATAAATCTGTACCGATAAAAATTAATTCAGTTGTTAAAAGTATGACTTATGCTTCAAGAAAATGTATATTTAAATTCTCTTCCATATGATTAAAACTTATTTAGGAAGCTTAATGTGTGTTTAACAAAGATGTTTGGCTAATGACAATTAGAGTGCTTTTTTAATGTTATTATAAAAATGAGAAAAGATGTTAATATTGTTGAGTTTGGAATGTTGCTACATAAGGAAAGTTTTAGTGACTCAAAAGTTATATATTATTTGACTATTATATTTATAATATTTTTAAAATATTCTTTCTGTATCTTGTAATTATCTATACAAAAAAATTATTATTTTTTTTAAATTAAATAATATAATATTAAAATATCTTATATTCTCTGTCTTTTTATATATACAAATAAAATAATATTAAAATTTTTATTTTATTTTTCTCTTATCTTTCTTTTTTCCTTCCCTTTCAATAGAGCTATAGTAATCAAAAAGTGGTAAGAATACATTTTACTTTGACTAATATTTGTTAGAAATTCTCTAAGGGTTGGAGATTCGAGGACTGGTATTGGAGCTCCTGTTGCAAGCGGTGAGATTTGATATATATATATATATATATATATATATATATATGAAGGCAATTAGATCTTTTCACATAAACTTAACTCTACAATGGCTTTAAAAGGTTGAATGTCATTTGAGTATTTTGGATCCCTCTCATCTAAGTTTCTATACTTTAGAGGCCAATTTATATATTTATCTTTTTTTTAAAAAATATTTTTATTTTTGTTTGTGAAAAGATTTAAAATAAAATATAGGCCCCATTGTTCATGTTTCCCTCCTCTCGATATGTCATTGATCATATATGACGATATTGGATTTTTTCCCCATAAATTAATGCGGCAGACATACATGACAAATAATTAAATAATATATTTATTAATAATTATTTGTGCCGAAAATGTTCATGAGTTGTATACACATCACATTTTAGAATATAAAAAGAGAACCAGTTGGTTTTTGGCTAATTGCTATATATTAATTAGTCTCTGATTGGATTTACACTTGTTGGGTTGAAACTTCTTTCATTTGCCATTCAAACTATGAACAAATCATATGGATAGATTGAATGGAATAAACTCAATTTTCTATGAGTAAAGTTAAAAGTTTAAATTCTTGTAAATAAAAATTATTAATTTGCAACAAAAAAAAAAACTCAAATTTAATGAGGGAGGAGAATTGGAGGAGGCATGCATGGCGTCCAAATTTTTATTTTTGTTTGTTTAATATTGTAAAAATTTTATGAAAAAATTAATTAGTCAATCCTATAATGCCACCTAATTTTTAATTAGTTATAAATATGATGTTCATAATCTATTAATTAGGATTAATATGGATACTAACTAGAAAACATATAAGTCGCCACACAATACAAATCAAAATAGGTTTTCTATAAATAAAATTTAGGATTTGCATAAAACTAATCCAAGAGTTTTTGTCTTTTCTAACAATTGAGACTTTTATAATTTAAATTTATATTATTTTTTTATAAGGGGAGAGGCCACTTATCACTTTAATAGTGATAAATTTTAAGCGTACCTAAGATGATATCTTATATACTAAGATATCCACATTCAACTGAGGTATCTTGTATAGACTATGTCATGTTTACATAGCAAATACACTCACTGGAAGCATAATAGAGTGTCGGACGTTGAGAGAAAAATAAGAAGAGCTTTTACAAATGCAGCACTACTCTTTTACATAGGAAACTACTAGAGAAAATTGATTATCTCTTTTCTTATTTCCTTTTATTTCTATATGTGTATATATGTGGTGGGGGAGTGGGGTACTTCCTTAAAAAATATAATTGTTCGCTTTATCTTCACTCTTTATGGACTTGAGTCTAATTTACTACAGGTGAATTAGCTCATTTCCTAATAAATAACTTATTGATAACTCTTTTTTATGTATGTATAACTTCAATCTATATTTAATTATATATTAAATAAAAGATATTTATATATAAATAAAAATATGTTATACACAGTATACCTATTTAAGGATCTTAATCCTTAGATATGGTTGAGTAATAAATTTTGTAATACCTGAGCAATTTTCCCTTTCATATTTCTATCTATCTATCTATCTATTTATTTTTTCTTTACTTTCTTCATTTCTAAGTTCTTGGTCGCCGCCAGCCCGCCTCCATAAACTTGTGACGTACCAGCCACGCCAACACTACCAATAAAATAGGCGTTTTCTCACTTGAGATATAAGCTTTTAAGTTCTTGACCATGTCGATTAGATATTGATTTTAAATTGATTTACTCAAATCTCAAATTGTAATATCTCAAAAATAATTTTATAATTTAAATTTTATTGGCATGAATTTGATTCAAACAATTTTGTGAGGTACACTTTTATAATTTTCTCCTTTATTTAGTCATAACAAATATATCTCATAAAATTTGTCAAATATTTTTGGAATGAAAGACGAGATCTATTAAGGGTGTATTTGGATTAGCTTTTAGAGAATAGATTTTGGAGAAAATAGATTCTGAAAAATAGATTTTAGGCAGAATAGACTCTAGATAATAGATTTTGGGGAGAATAGATTCTGGGAAGAATAGATTCTGAAAATAGAGATGTTTGGATGATTAATAGTAGAATCACTTTTTATATTAATAAATTACTAAAAAGTGTATGATTTGATTAAAGTATGAGAGAGGAGAGAGAGTAGAGAATAAATAGGAGAGATGAGAGAGTGTAGAGAAGAGAGAGAGGAAAGAGGAGATAGTGTGAAGAAGAGAGAGATGAGAGGAGAGAGATGAGAGAGAATATAAGAAAAAAGTAGGGGTAAAATAGTAATTGGATAATTTATAAACTCTTTTACAGTTCTAAAATCTATCTTCAATAGCTTATTTAAAACCATGATTTCAAACCTAGGTTTTGCCCAAAATCAATTCTGGACAAAAATGACTGTTTGGTTTAAATTTTTTCAAACCTAGATTTTGGCCAAAATTAATTCTGGACAAAAAATTGATGTTTGTGTGAAATTTTTCTAAACCGAGATTTTGACCAAAATTAATTCTGAAAAGTTACATCCAAAGCACTAAAGGTTATTCGGCATGAAAGATTTAAAGGGGAGGTGATAGAAGAAAAAATATTATTAAATGAGATTTAAAAAAACTAAAGAAGTAGGATTATAAATTTTAATAAAGAAAATATATAAGATAAAAGAGTAAATTAATTAATTAAAAACTTTTAACCCCATTTTTCTTATATTTTTATATCCAATTCATAAAAAACTCCTCTCCTATTCCTTCCTTTCCCTTCAACTCAGAATCCCTTACCAAATAATCCGTGGTTAAAGCGGAGGTTTACAACATACTAGCTGTAATCTAGCGTCTTTCATCAACTTCTGAAAAGAGGAGGGTGATCAAGGATATAAAAGTTACCTTATTTCCTGTATGTAAATTTGGTTAATGGGTCATGGCTAATCAAAACTTACAAATCTCCATCTATTATATGTGTATTTAGCTCATAACAAGATAAAATATAAAATTATTTAAAATAAATTTTATCTTTAAATAATATTATTTTATTATAGTTCTAGTTATAGTATTTAGAAAAGTATCATAATTTCTAAATATTTAGTTTAATAATTGAGAGTAATTAACAGATCATCCTGTCCGATATGATATCATCTAAAAAAAATAAAAATTTTATTATACCTTTAAATCGTGAATGAGGCTAATACATTTCTAAAAATTTTATAACATAAAACAGCTTATCAATCCTATAAAGTAACAATCTGGCCTCATATGTGATATCCTTAAAAGGATAATTCACATCACATCCCCTAATTAACAAGTTAATAACTGCTATACAGTTAGAAAAGAGCCATAATTTTCTGTATCCTCTTATCAATTCTGTAATGGTTGTAGAAACTGATGTAAGCTTACAACTAAAATAGTATATATAAAAATCTATTATTTATGTGCTCAACTGATGAAGAGATGAGATATGTAATTATTTATAATATATTTAATTTTTAATAAATATTATTTTATTGTAATTTTAATTATATCGTTTAGTAAAATATTATAACTCTTAAATATCTAAGTTTATATATGAGGATAATAGATAATTTATCTTATCCAATACTGATTTCACGACTTGACTTCACCTTTTAGATAAATTTAACTTTTTTTTAAAAATATTTATATAAAAAAAGTATATATAAAGAATGATAACTAAGTTAACCTTAGCTTTTCAAAACCTGCATTACGTAGTACTATCACCATCATACCAATCCCTATTCTGCTTCGTATTGCCGCTTCTACTTGTAACCTAACTGTCATTAGATTATTATCTTAATATAATAGTATGAGATTAAACGAGTTCCTGGGTTCTTTGTTGTCATTTTCCCAAACACTTGTGCTTTCGCTAGTGACGGCGGGGACCACCAAATAGCTTACGTGTCTAATCCTTTTAGCAAATTGTTACACCTGTAAAAGTCTTGCCAATCACGCAACTTTTCTCTCAGAGATCCAATCCTTCACAAGGTTCATGCACTCGGCCCCACCTTTGCGGCCAGAAGCCTCGCCGTATCGCACTACCACCGCTTTCGTCACTTCTCGCCTCAGCCTCGCTGACGTGGCTTCCCTCTCACTCTCATCTCCCGACACGTCGCCTGCCACGTGGCACTCACCTACTCCTCCCGCTAGAGAGAGAATCAGAGAAGCTATCTTTTAATTTTGAGGCGCCCGCCATTGCTAGCCACAGCGCTTCGGAAGAAAGGTCTTTATATATTAATGTGTTTCATCATTTTCCTCGTTATCCGACTTTCTAGTTTCCCACGTTCTTCTTCTCGCTTTACTCGCTCTGCAACTCCGTGAATTTCAGTGCAGCTTCATGATGGTTCAATTCATTGAAAAGCTCAAGTTGGAGGAGCTTCACGATTCTGTCAATGAAGAACTTATTGGCTCCCTTCCTAAGCGACCCAGATTAAATTCTTTTCCCCAGGTTTGAATTCTGCTCATTTCTTTTTTAATTTTCTATTCCACTCTCATTTTAAACCTAGAATTTGAGTTTCAATGCTATGTACCCAGATTAAATTCTTTTCCCCAGGTTTGAATTCTGCTCATTTCTTTTTTAATTTTCTATTCCACTCTCATTTTAAACCTAGAATTTGAGTTTCAATGCTATGTCTCTGAAACTCACCATTTTTCTAACATCATGAGGTTGTAATTATACCGGTTAGAAATGATTGCTTACACTTTCGTTTTCCGATAGTGGAATTCCAACGATGACTTCGTTCCGATTCCGCCAACTTCATGCGATTCTTCGCTCAACGAGCCAAGCCCGCTGGGTTTGCGTCTCCGGAAGAGCCCGTCGCTTTTGGATTTGATTGAAATGAGACTCTCCAAAGATAATAATTCCAGAATATCGGATGTAAACAAGGAAGATCGCAAGGTTATTAAAGCTACAGTAGCATTGGATGCTAAGCTCAAGGCCTCGAACTTTCCTGCATCCGTTTTAAGAATTGGGACTTGGGAGGTATGATGAATACTTCCAGAAACAATAATTATAAACAAAAACATCATCAGTATATATATAATCTTATGTTTTCGGTTCAAAAGTTGTGAAAATACATGGTTATTTTATATGGCTTGCAGTATAAGTCAAGGTATGAAGGAGATTTGGTGGCAAAGTGCTACTATGCGAAGCAGAAGCTGGTATGGGAAGTTCTTGACGGTGGTCTTAAGAGTAAGATTGAAATTCCTTGGTCTGATATCATGGCTCTTAATGCTAACTACCCTGAGAATGGACCCGGAACACTGGAAGTGGTGGTAAAGTTTTATCGCTCTGCCACTCTATATTTCACCAGTGTTATTTAATTTCCCATGCTGATTAAGTTGGTTTGCTAATTGTTCTAGCTGGCTAGAAGACCCCTGTTTTTTAAGGAGATCAACCCACAACCTAGGAAGCATACCTTGTGGCAGACAACATCTGACTTTACTGGTGGACAAGCTAGCATACATAGGTACTAACCCCTTTCATCTATTGGCATCTAGATGGTTTACTTATCACTCTTAAAATTTAGATTTGAGTACTCCCCCTTATCCTTATTACAAATTTGCTTTGAATTGATAAATTTTTCTAACTTTGCCCCTCTTATGTGATTTAATTTTTCTAACTTTAAACCTCCCTTAATAATAAGGGTAAATTAGAAAAAAAAAGTAATTAATGAGGCAGTTGGTAACTAATATTTGGAACCAAAAATTACTTCTAGAAGATGCCTTATAATATAGGGACAAGAGGGATTATATTGAAATAGAGTTCATGATATCTGTCTTTTCAATTTTGACTCCCTTACCTTATCTGATTATATGATTAAGAAGTGTGCTATATCGAGATAAACATAGTCTCCATAATAAACTTATAAAGGAAAAACTTACGTGAAATTTCTCTCTGTTCTGGGTTTTATAGAGAGGATTCAAGAACTTACTTGTAAAACATAGCCTTTTCCATAGCTCATGTAACATACCATTGTTACGACAGTCTTTTTTGAATAATTCGTACTCATACACTATCATTACTGTTGTAGGAAACATTTTCTACATTGCCCACAAGGATTCTTAAGCAAGCATTTTGAGAAGCTCATTCAGTGTGATCATCGTCTTAACTTTTTAAGTCTACAGCCGAATATGGTGTTGGGTTGTCCATATTTTGAATCCAGAACTGGCGATGATTTTGATACAAAAAGTGAAAAGCAGGCCGGTTTCTTTGGCATGCATGATTTCGAATCAGCATCTGCAGTTCATTCATCTTCCTCGATATATGAACACAATCATTTAGGGATAGCTGTTGAAAACAATTCCTCGGACACTTCACCTTGCTCAGGTAAAGTGATGGTGCTGGCTTCAAGGTTAATAAGGTTGCTACTTGCTGGTGTGGAAATCCAAGGAAATTACTTGATCATTTAGATTACAGCATTGGAATGGTCAAGATAATTTTGTTGTTTTCACTTTGCAAATTGTTAGTAAAATGAAGGATAGGTGAAGTAAAAAATGATAAGCAAACTTTTATTCTAGTTCTTATTTGATCTTGTTAAATAAACAAAGAAAAATCTTATTCATTAAGAATTAATGTTTACAAGAGAATTAATTGACCCTCTAAGGGTGATTTACCCTAAACTCAACTCATGAGTTGATGACCTATGTTAACCTCCCTTTTCACTAAGAATTCGACCATCATTCACATCCTCAATCTATGAACCAAGACCCTTTATATATATATTAGGATTTAGGGTTACTAACTAATTCACACAAGATGTTAACTAATTAATCTAACATCTTAACCAACTAATCTCACCTTAATATCTCCTATGATTACTGATTCCCAGATTATACTTTATATCTTAAAGGGTAAAACAAGGAGATGAAATGGAGTCTATGTAAAGCTCAACACATCTTAGTGATATAGAAACAATTATCTACTCTTCACTTCTCTATGAATTATGTTTACATACTCCCTTCTGCAACTTCACTTTGGTTTCTTTATTTGATTTGCAGTTAAGGGCACCCAAGAAACGAAGGGGTTATGGAGTAGTGAGGCTAATGGGTCAAGATTTCTGAGCAATTTACTGCAACCATCTATATCATCCATGACAGAACTAGTAAGCCAGATTGAACATCACATTGCACAACAGATGATGACATCTAATAGAAGATCACTCTTTATGTAAATTCCACAATATATCTGTTCAGTTACTCAGAACTTATTACTGAATCCCCTCATGAACACAGTTGATCATGTCAAGGGTCAACTCATTGTGCAGCCTCCTTCAACAGAGTGATATTCCTTCAACAACAACACAAGGCCAATCACCAACCAACAAAGGTTTTGATGGGAAAGTAATTGATATGAATTCTTCTAATTTAGTCTCACCAATTAGCAAAAGTAGTTTGCAAAGTGATACTCGTGTCAGTAATAAGCAGGGGAAGGAATCAGTTGGGGAGCTTCTTGATCTTCCGAGAATAGCATCTCTGCCTCAGTGTTTGTTTCACATCTCAGAAGATTCTGGTAACCAAGTTAGATAATGATGGTGGTGGTGGTCAACCAAAGCAAAGCTTAAAAGCATCTCAAATTTGTGGCCTTGTGTATAATGGGACCTACACGTATTAAATATTAATAATATCTATGTACACTAACCCTATGTGAAATATAGGGAAAAAATTAGGGAAGAAAGAATATGAAGAAGAAAAATTTCTAAAAATAATAAAGTTTTTAACTAATTTTAGGAAACTTGCCTTCCTAGAATTCCACACCTAAAATCACAAGCACAAAATATATTTGGGCACTTCGTATAGAAGTTTATTTATTTTATTCTATTAAAGACAAGACGGTATATAACAAATAAAGTTTGATAGTTAGTAAATGGTTGAGTTTTTTAAATAACATATCTTAGATTTCAAGTCATGTGCATGGAGAAATGTTATGTTTAGAGAGGTAAAATTTATTTCGATATTCTTTAGCCTTCAGAAGGATTAGTCTTAGGGAATATTGCCTAATTTTTTAAAAAAGTAAAACATTATATATAAATTTGGGCCGTGATATATCAAAAAATAAATTCAACATTTTCACAATATACCCAATCTACATAAAGTTAGAAAACAAACACAACAGATCTCAAATGAAGACCAAAGTCCAATAGATCTAAGGGTCTATTTGGATTAGTTTTTGAATAATAGATTTTAGGAAGAATAAATTTTAAAAAATATATTTTGAGAAGAATAGATTTTGAAAATAGAGATATTTGGATGATTACTAGTATAATTATTTTTATATTAGTAAATTATCAAAAAGAATATAATTTGATTAAAAGTAGGAGATAGGAGATAGGAGATAGGGTGGAGAAGACAGATGAAAGAAGAGAGATGATAGAGAAGAGAGATGAGAAATGAGAGAAGATATAGGAAAAATTAGGGGTAAAATAGTAATTAGATATTTCATATCTAAAAGCTATTTTTAGTAGTTTATTCAAAACTATAGTTTTAAATCATAATTTTGGCCAAAATCATTTTTGGACAAAAATGACCGTTTGTTTAAAATTTTCTCAAATTAAAATTTTTAAATGACTATTTATTTAAAAATTTTTTAAACCAAAATTAAAATCATTTTTCAAATCTTATCCTCAAACATACACTTGAACATACTATAGTGTAAGCAACCAAGTTGGAGAGGAAGAAGATGGCGAGACGCTAGGTGAAGGACTATATAAGGATTTTTTTAAATATAAGTTCTAATTAATTTTTAAAAAATATTTAAAAAATTAAATAAATAATTTAATTATAGTATATATTAAGTATTACTAAATTATATATTAGTTTATAAATTAGATAAATTAATTTAGAGAAAAAAGATAAATATACATATTTTAAAATAATATATTTAGTTTCTTTAATTTTTTTAAAAAATTAAATAGGTTTTATATTAAAAATTGAAGATAATAAAAATCCAATCAGAAAGAGAATCTAGAATAACTTTGAGCGAATCTTATAAGACAATATCCAAAATAGAGTATTGATTTGGTCTAATCCTCCAATGAAGTATTACTCTGAAGATCCCCCATTAGCCATTAGATTTACATTTAAGAAGAATTACAACATACATAGGAATATATTTAATGAAGTTATTTCAGAGTGAAGAGGGTGAGAAGGATAAAGAAAGGAAAAAGTGAATTCACTTATGTGGAATTTATGGGGCAGAAGGTTTCATTTCAGTGTTTTTTTTTCTATGTTCAATTCAGATGAAATTTGAAAAACTGTAAAAGTTTGTGGTTAAGAGTTGGAAACAGCAAAAGTTTGGAGTTTAAATTCTCTGTTGCAAAATATTAAATATATATATATATATAGAGAGAGAGAGAGAGAGAGAGTAAAATGCGAATATATGCAAGTGTTTGAACAAGCAAAAATAGAAAATAAAAAATCATTCCATTTTGGGGTGAAAAAGCCATTGGAGGGCACCATATTGCTGTCGTTGTTCCATGAACAAAGATAATCCATGTGGTTTACTCTATGTTAGAAGATTTGCAAACTAAAACTTTATCATGTTCTACTTGTCTTCTATTAATTCTAATTCATAAATTTCAATTGGTCACAATTATAAAGAATTGAATTTTAAAAATATTATTACTAAGATCCTTAATATAAGAGTCAATTAGAATTCTAAATATAAGATATATTTATCATATTTTATCTATTTTTACTTAAATTATTCCTATTAATATTCTATCAATAATACTAAAATAAAAGGTTAAAGTGTGTCTAGTACACAGAAATTTTTTTTAGGCGTATCTAGTATCTTACAATTTTTTATTGTGCAATTTTAACCATCAATTAATTTTTATGGTGCAATAACCTTGACAGAAGTTTAACTTTAACTATAAAAATATTAAGCAAATCTTTGTCCAAAAATTATCTAAGTGGCATGTGACTAGGACTGCTTACGTGGCAGTCTGTGTTTTCGCCATGATTGTACTCATGATGCATAGCAACCCAAGAATATGTTTTCAGGGGCTGAAGAATTTGAGGAGGCTTTGGGATATTTGAGATTCTTAAGGAATCAGAACGATGTTGGAGAATTTGTTTCGAAATTCAGAGGGAATATGCGTGCTGGTGTGAATGCGCAAGTTCCAACAAAGCGTCTTTGTGAAAATGTTCCATGCAAGAATACATGGACGCTCAAAATTGGAAGTTGGTGCTTCATGGTTGAAGATGATAATGAGAATGACCCAAACATGTGTGAAAATTGCAGGTGGGATGAAGAATTGGAAGGCTTTTGTGCAAAGATATTAGATATAGACTTTTTTAGTTCTCTTTACGGTTGAGACAAATAAAAATTAATTATTGTAATATGAGTTATGTTTAAATAAATTTGTATAAAATAAAAAATTAAATCAATATAAATTTTATTTAGATTATATATTGAAAAATTAATTACGAAGTCATAAAAAGCTACCTCAACTTTAAAGTTAATTTTAGGACAAAAAATGACTTTTCAAGTGTAAGAAGTAGTGAGCCATGATGGTAAATATGCACTTAATTTAATGGTTTTGATTTAATTTTGTCACATATAGTCTGTCTATATCAATTAGTGTGTTGTGCATTGTTCAAAACATGGAATCCTAAAAATATCATTCTTGGAAATCATGAAAACCCACTTAATGTTATAATAATATTCCTAAAAATATATTTAAACAAGTGTAATATAATGAATCTAATGAGAATAATAAATAGGAATAAGAGCATCATTAATGATCATTTTATTCCCTTTTGTTCTAATTCTATGATCCTTTTAAGTTTTGCCAATAATATTAATATGAATCAGTTCCCAAAGTTACCTTCAATCCCTCTCTTGGCTTAATTCATCCCCCCAAAATTTAAATAGACCAATATTAAATGCAGTAAGTGATAATTATTGATGAGAATCATAGTAAAGACATTCTTTTAAGGAGAAAAATGAATCAATGCCTCAAATAATTTGCAAAGAACCATGTAATGATCATGAGAATCTTTTAAAAATGGACTTATAATAATGACAATAGAAAGTATATTGCATTCCGCACCCAAAAAAAAGTATATTGCATTAATAATTCAAAGGATATATTCTATACGTAAACATATTTGATTTGACTGAGTCATTTGTGGTTTGGGTGGGGGAGATGTGATCTGGGTCAACCCGGGATGGAAATATGTCATTCTCTTGTCATAGTGTGGTGGTGGTATAGCAGCACAAGCTTGGGGTGGGAGAAATAGAGCTGCACGGGTGAAGGGAGGATCTGTGATGTGTTTGGAGCTGATAAAGCAGTTTTGGCCCAAGTAGAAATGGGTGGATGAACATTAGAGGAAGTGTGAGAGGTAGGCCTTTGTGGCTTGAGCGAAAAATTGTTTGTGATGTCTTGGGGCATTAAAGGAGCCGACCAGTCCAGGTTGGCAGAGATGGAGGAATGAGTTCGCAATTCATTAGTCTTCCTTTGACGAGCCTGGGTGACGGATGATTGTGGTTCGGAAGCAACTCTCTAAAGAGAGGGTCTAACACATGGCCTAGAACCTTGAGCAATCATTTCTCTCATTCGCATATTTAGTATATCTGAAATTATTACAGCTTATTTCTGTCATTACATAGGACTAAATATGTTTCCCACAGTGATTAATATGCTTAAGCTATTCAACAGAGGTAAGAATAGATCCAAGAGCGTTGTTAGACTCCTGTATTGAGCCAACCACAATCTCCCACCTTTTTCAGTCAATTATGCCAAGATCTCATGTTTTATATAAACAAAAGTATTCCTAGAGATGTATGAAATGAAATGTTCCTTTTAACAAATTATTTCATATCAATATATTTGACTGAGCTAGGCTTCTCATTGATAGCCTAAACCTTTTCTCTCGAATTTAATACATTAAACTAAATAACACGATTTGTAATGATTCAAAGTATATTCTTGAAACACGCAAAATGAAGTAGTGCAAGTCAAAAAGCCAAATTCAATTTAGTGACAATGGAACAAATGAAAATGATAAAGTGTCTGCTCGGATGAAAAAACAAAGAGGTCAATTATATGGAGATGCAAGTCGCAAGATACATCAAATTCTGGTAGATGAAGGATCACAGCACTTACTTGAAGGATCCATCGCTCTAGCTCTTCAAGTGGCCACTCCCAATGGAGGAGAAGTAGACTGTAATGAGAACATCCCATTTGAGTTCACGTTAAATTCTGGTAGTTTCCCAGACAAAGGCTGATTATTTACCATCACAGGCGAAGAGAAAATTGTATGTTCATTAGCTTTGCTCTGTTTAATGTCACACCGCATAATCTGATTGCTGCCTGATGGTAATGATGGTGGCCCTAATCTTATACCGGGTCTAAGATTGTGATTATAAGTAGAGTGCATCCAAGCATCTGCATTATGTGGTAAATCATATATGACTTCATTGTTGTTCTGAGAACCAGAAATGGCACCATTCACGTCAAAATCAGGATATGGGAATCTTCTGTTATCCATGTTAGAGTTATGAGAACTAAATGGAGGAACAAATCCCCTCCTAGATTCACCAGCAAGATTGATGCCAATGAGTAAGTATTGATTTCCACATTAGTGTTGCTTCCAGAATTGGAAGTCAATTGTCTTTCCTCAAGATTTTCAGTGAAACTGCGCCTTGGTTAGGGCTAAACATAGGCGTTCCAAAATCGAAATGAAGGGGACGCTTGGGCACTTGGTTAGGGCTAAACATAGGCATTCTACCACTGTCAAGCTTCTCAGAACTATTAGATTGAAGGGAGCATGTTGAAACAAAATCCTGAATTTGGTCTATGCGAGACAGATTGATGATCTCCTTCATATAGGTAATGAGGCATACGAAAATTGCTAGGGTTGGGATGAATTAGTTATTAAGTTCCCTCCACTTGGCGCTATTGCCCTGTTATCAGACTAAGATATTCGAGGCACATTATCATTATGTTGACAGTCACTAGCAACCCCATCAACGTTAGCAGAATCGTTGGTAAATAAATCGCACCCTTGTTCTTCACTCCTTTGTGGCAGAGAAGTAGAAGCTTGTGGCTTGTCTCATCATTCACATTGTCCATTGCCATTACTTGGGCTATCCAGCTTTGAAAAGGAAGACACATCACAAATACAAAAATCATCAATATTTTGAAAACTAACCATTCGAATGAAACTCAAACAAATTGAAGGCAACGAAAGGAGGAAGTGTAATAAAGATATCGGAAAAATACGGAAAAAGGTTAAATTAGTCACTATCTCGATTGTGTTTGTTATACACGGAAATGTAAGTTGCAAGCTTGAAAAATCAGCAAAGATACTTATATTCCATTTTTTCCAGCATATAGAAAAATCATATAGTTATAATGAAACTTTCTTTTTAATTATAAACCCATAATACTCTTAATTTATGTTTTCAAGGACGAACGAAAGCAGAGACAGAACAAACACATGACAAAATCTACGCCTGAACTCTGGCAAGAAAGAACAAACACGAGAAAGCAACTCTATGCCCTGTTGCATTCTAATTTCTATGCATTGGAGTAGAAGAAAGTTAAAAACGCAGAAATTGAAGAAAACGAATAATGGTAATGTTTCTGGATGCCCGCATTATTAAAGAGAGAGAGAGAGAGAGAAAAGAAGTTTATAACCAAACAAAAATAGCCATTGAAGCTCAAGAAACAGCGGATCTAGAAGATTCAGAAGAAAGCAAAAAGCCCTTAAAAGGATAAGGAAAGAAATCCAAGAATGCGAAGAAGCTGACCTTAGAAATGAAACAAAGTGAAATTCAAAAACACAGAAATGCAGGAGTGTGGTAGTAGTTATCGACGCGAAAAATCGTGAGGTTTGGAACAATCCGAGAAACTCAACAACGATGCTAGTCACATTGAAATTCAAGGGAATTTGGCGTTAAGAAAAGAAGGAGAAGTAGAAGTAAAGAGAGGTGGCATTGGAATGGAAGAGAAGGAAGTAGAGAAGTAGTTACCTTGGGTGATGGAAGTCGCAGCAGATAATCCAGCTCGTGAGGAAGAAGAGAGAGCGAATGCAATGTTTGGGGCTTTTGAATGTCATAAAGGCTTCACATATCGCGCCACGTTTTACAGAGCGGGTAACGCTTTGGGAGATGAGCTCCAAATGATGTGACAACATGTGTCTTCTTATATATATATATATAACATATATATATAATAATTATATATAACTTATTTTTTTAATATTAATTTTTTCATCTCTTAATTTTTTTATATATATTTATCATTTTATTTTAATATTTACATTTTTTCATTAATTTTATATTACTCATAATCTTCTTAATATAAATTATATTTAACTAATTTTATTATATTAAAAAAATTAATTAAATTAAATCATATAATATTTTTTAAAATACTTAAATTATTAATTCAAAAAATTTACGGCAATCATATTAATATCTTCAGCAACTTATATCAACTTACTAAATTAGCATAACTTTTTTTTTATAAAAAAAAATTATATCAAATTTCTTATATCTATTTAATCAAATTCTTAAATCTCATTTTGTAATGTATCTTATTTTTTTTAATACTTTTATTTAACCTAAACTTAGATAAAAAATAGCATATATAACCAAATATAAATAGAGAATTTAAGAAAATAAATATAAATAACTTAACAGATATGATACTATATTATAGATATTTTTTTATAAATTATTATTTTTAACAAATTTGTGCTATACTAGCTCTCTCCACTTGTCCCTATATGCTTCTTCCATTTTTACCTTCTCTCCTCTTCTTTCACTTTGTCTTTCATCAGACTCACTGTACCAAATTTATAAACTGTACAAACGTGTTATACATTTTATTTGGTATTAATTTCCAATATCGATAGCGATTATTTTTAAAAAATTATATCAGGCTGAAAAAGAGACGACAATATTTGGGAGATGGGGTAAAAAAATAAATTATTTATATAAATTATTAAAAGATGAAAATGTCGCGATAATTTCAACTCAAAACACATAAAAATTAATTTTCTTCGCTATATATATATGTATCGTTTTATTTATTCTAATATTTACAATTTTAAATTATTTTAATAATTTAAATAAATAATTGGTATGACTTAAATATATGTTTTACATTTTATTTTGATAAATAAGTTGAAATAATGCATCCTTTACTGTTCTAATATTTGTTTTGTATTCGTTGTCCTTTGTCAGTTTTATTATTCTTAATTTATAAATATTATAATTATAACTTATTATAAATTTTGTCTGATACCAATATTAAATTTAGACAATGTAATTTAAAAATTAAAAAAAAAAACCTATTTCTTTTTTTTTATACTGACTTTTTTTTAAAATAGTTAAACTTATCTATTATCTAAAAATAGGGTGAAGTCTATATTTCTCCAAAGCGATACCAATGTTAAATAGGAAGAGTAGTCAATTATCTTCAAATTTAAATTTAGACACATATGAGTTAGAATGTCTCTCTAAATGCTACGATTGGAACTATAATAAAATGATACTTTTTAGAGATTAAATATATTTTAAATAATTGCATATCTTACAATTTATCAGTTGAACCTAAAGACAGTGAAAGCTCATTTGGTTTTTTTATACAAAATTTTTTAGAAAGTGGTGGGACTCACCCATGATCAAAGGGCAAGACGAAATCTTCCTTCCTCCTAAGCGATACAAATGTCAGGTAGGATGAGTCATCTATTACCCTCAAGTGTAAATCTAGGCATCTAAGAGTTATGATATCTCTCCAAGCGCCGCGACTAGAACTACAACAAAGTGGTACTCCTCAGAGATCGAATACACTCCAAATGATCGTATATCTCACCTCTTTGTCAATTGAACCCATAGACAATGGGTATATTTATTTTTTTGTTAAATAAATTTTTAGAAAGAGGTTATGCTCACTAATGATTTAAGTTTAGGATAAAGTCTCATTTCTTCCTAAATGATACTAATATCAGTTAGGACGAGATGTTTACTACCTTTAGGCGTAAACATACGTACCCAAGAGTTAGAATGTCATCCTAAATATCACGATTGGAACCATAATAAAATATTATTCTCTAAAAATTAAATATATTTTAAATAATTATATATCTTATTTTTTATTTTTTATTAGTTAAACTTATGAACCATTGGATTGGTACTTTTCTAAATACTCTTTTGCATCTCACCAGCATTTGAAATTTTGGAGTTGGAATCCGTTCAAAGGCCCAGACCTGCCGTTATATATTATCATATCCGTCGGTAGATGGCTTTGTCAGGGCCCAATTACCTAATTTGGTTCCAATTTTGTTACATGTAGTAAATAACGTTTGTAACAAAAAAAAAAATAGTATATAACGGGTAGATAACAAACATAGATATAATTAGATAAACGCTTTCTTTAATACACATCGGTGATTATTTTAACAGAATTTAACAATAAATATTTAACGTTACAACTAACAATCTAAACTAAAAATTGGGTATTTTTTTTTACTATATAAATTTTTAAAAAAAAATTAGACTCATCTACTATATAAGAACAGAGTAAATTTTTTTTCCCTTTTATACGATACTAATATTAGATAAAAGGAATTATATATTATTTTTAGGCGTAAACTTAAATATTTATAAATTAAGATATCTCTTTAAAAATTATAACTGAAATTATAATAAAATAATATTTTATAAAAATTAAATATATTTTAAATAATTATATATCTTAATTCTTTATAAGTTAAACTAACAAAAAAAAGATAGGTAAAAAATTGTGTAATTGAATCAATGGAGGTATCGGCTCACGGTTCAAGAGTTGGCCCGTTATTGGATCGTAATTAAACTAATCATGAAATAAATTTATATAGTCTTTATATAATATTTTTAGAAACTAGAAATAAAAAGTAAAAAATGAATATCCCCCAAACAACAAAAAAAACCTCCACGTCCGGCTAAAATATATCTTTTTATATTTTTAATATTATATATAAAAATTAAATAATTAATTTATATATATTAAAAAATTAATTTAATCATTTTTTATAATAAATGTGTGTTATAATTTTTTTAAATACTACTTTAATCATTATTTATATCAATAAAAATCTTTTTTATAAATATACTTGATATTGATAATATAAATAAAATTATAAATTTAAAAAATAATATTAATTGAAATTTTATATTTATAATAAAAATAAATTTATCAATTAACTCTAATATTTATATTTAAAATTAAAATAAATAATTTTTTTACGGGATACTAGTACAAACATATTAAAAATACATTTTTACACTAGTTTCACCTTTAGTATAGATATAAGCAGGATAAAAAATAAATATGATATTTCTAATACGATTTAATTATATAATTAATATAAATTTTTTTATTAAAATATAAATTTAATTATTTATATTTATATTAAGTTTTTTAATCTTTTAAATTTAAAAATTATATTTTTAATTATTTAAATTAAATATTTTTAATTTTATTAATAAAAAAATATGATTTAACGAATTTAAAATAATAATTTTATAATTAAACGCTGACAAAAAAAAAGCTAGAACTGTAGCTTTTCGGTAATTTACAAATTTGAAACCCCATTTTGCCCTCCCCATTATACGGAATATACTACCCTACCACTGTAACTAGGAAGAAGCCTTCGGGCTTGTGGCCTCAACGTCTTCCTCCATTTCCTTCTCCGATTACGCATCGAACACGCCGAACGCCAATAGAGCTTGAGCTTGCAGAAGCTTGCATCCCTTAGCGACTCCACTGGAAACCAAAAGGGAAAATTGCAGATGGGAACTCTAGGGAAAGCCATATACACCGTAGGATTCTGGATTCGCGAGACTGGGCAAGCTATTGATCGGCTCGGTTGTCGCCTTCAGGGCAACTACTACTTCCATGAACAGCGTAAGCCTTCTTTAATCCTCTTTTTATGAGCTTGTAGATCCAATTTCCTATTCAATTCGTTTATGAATCGGAAAATCTATGATCCCCTTTCAAGGTGAAATTTATTTTATTTTTTGTGGATTTTATAAAAATGCTATATCGTTTTAGTCTTACAAAGTTGATAGTTTCTGTCATAGATCAATGCTAGTCGAATTACAATTGGATTCGTGTAGCTGAATAAACTTTGAAAGGATGATGGGCGTTCACTCTAAATATAAGACAATATCTTTTCTCTGAGTCGTTTTGTCGAATTGTCATTGCTAGTGTTTTCTTTTTTCTCCGAATACATAGAGACATTAGCGAAAGACCGGTCATACCAAAAGCTTCTGGGCCGTAATACTCAGATGAACGATTTTGTAGGATGAATGCATCAAGTCATCAAAGGATTTTTTTCTGGCATCGGAAGTTTCCAGTTAGCATCCATAATTGAGATTATGTGATGATTATTGATGATTGACAATAGATTCTTTTAATATTCTTTTCTTTTGCATATCAAATTGTGGTCAAAGACTTACAACAACAATAAGCCTTATCCTATTAAATGGGGTCGGTTACATGGATCATACGACGCCATTGTGCTCTATCAAAAACTAAATCTTTAGATAGGTTATTGACCAGAAGATCCCGTTCAATGACCTCTTTGAGCGTTTTCTTTAGCTTTCCTCTACTCCTTTTAACCGGTATCCATACTATTTGATCCACCCTCTTCACCGGCGCATCCTTTGGCCTTCTTTGTACATGTCCAAACCACCTAAGATGGTTCTCTACCATTTTCCCTTCAATAGATGCCACTCCAACTCTTCCTCGTATATGTTCATTACGAATCTTATCTTTTCTTGTATGCCCACACATCCATCTCAGTATCCTCATCTCAGCTACCCCAACTTTATGCTCTTGCTGTCCTTTTAAAGCCCAGCATTCACTTCCATAAAGCATTGCTGGTCTTATAGCAGTGCGATAAAACTTTCCTTTTACTTTATCTGGTACTTTCCGATCACATATAACCCCAGTAGCCTTTCTTCATTTAAACCACCCGGCCTGAATTCTATGATTAATATCCTCCAAAATTTCACCGCCCTTCTGTATCATTGATCCCAAATATTCGAACTTATCTATTTGTGGAATAACTTGATTTCCCAATCTAACCTCCAAGTTACTTCTAACTTGCCTCTTATCAAAATTACAATACATATATTCAGTCTTACTTCTACTCAGACGAAAACCCTTCGACTCTAAAGTACTTCTCTATAACTCAAGTTTAAAATTAATCTCTTCTCTTAACTCCGCCACAAGAACTATATCGTCCACAAAAAGCATCACTTAGGGATTTCTTCTTGAATAGGCTTAGTTAGAACATCTACTACTTAATTAAATAAATAAGGACTCAAGGCTGATCCCTAATGTAGACCAATCTTTATGGGAAAATCTTTTATTTCCCCCCAGACGTTCTTACAGTAGTTGTTACCCCCAGACGGTCAAAGACTTACAATAGTACTAAATTTACTCATGAGAGGAGACAGATTTGAAGAATATCAATGTTTTCACAGACTCCGTTCACATTTTCAACTGATCAGAGAGGAACTAACTTTGACCACCCTTATTTTGATTACATTGAAGAAGCCAGATTAGTTATCTCAAGAAATTGGAAATGTTTGTGTGGATTTCACTCTCAGAGAATATAACTCAACTCAACTGGTGATACATTAGCTAGATTAGGACACACTAGTTTCAAGATTTTTTGCGCCTTTGATCATGAAGAATATGAAGAGATACACTTTTTGTTTGTGCGTGTGTACAAACACCTCCTTTTCTGGTCTACGTTTATGGTTTTCATTTCCTTCACCAGTTTTTCATTATACCATGAAACATGTAAAGTAATCTTATTCTTTCTTGTGTCTAGTGTCTAGGCATCGAACTCTGATGAACATATTTGATAAGGCTCCTGTAGTTGATAAGGAGGCCTTCGTTGCCCCAAGTGCCTCCCTCATTGGAGACGTTCAAGTTGGAAGAGGATCTTCAGTTTGGTATGGATGTGTCTTGAGAGGTAAGGTTGTCTGCTTGATCAATAGAAAGTAAAAGCATTCTGAAGATTTCATGCATCAGAAGCTTCTAGAATCTTTTTCAATTACCTGTTGACCACAATTTAATATGGGGTGACCCTTGCTGCATAGAACAAAGCTCTAATTCGGCAGCTTCCATATATTTGGAAGTTGTGTATCTTTAATTATCTAATGAAAATCAAATCATGAAGTTCTGTTTTTGTAGATACACGTGGTGGTAATGTTTGATGCTCATTTGATGCGCAGGTGATGTGAACTAGGGGTGTGCATGGGCAGGGCTGGGCAGGGCAGCCCCCTTGCCCGGTGCCCTGCCCGAAAAAAGTCTGGACTGCATTTTGCAGCCCGATGCCCGGCCCTGCCCGGTAAAAGCCCTAATCATTTCGGGCTGGGCATGAGCGGGCTGGGCATGGGCGGGCTGGGCATGCCCAAATCGTGATACCTCGCTTATATTGTGGAAAAAAATCTGCAATAATAAACTTATAAAATAATATAATATTTATATCTTCAAGAGTTAAATAATATCCATAATCCACTAAGAATAAGGTAATAAAAAGATAATAATTAAAGTTTTAAAATCTATTGCATATATAAAAAAGAAATATTAAAATCTGTAGGGGTCGGATATCTGTAGCGGTATTACAACATCAATAATTGAATGCTTGACAAGTAAAACATATTAGTAACTTTGGTATCTATGTAAATATAAGAGTTATGTTTAGTACTTTAAAAATGAGCAAGGAGAGTTGTTAACTAAAGTAAAAAGTGTAGAGTTACAAATAGAATAAGTTAAGAAAAAATAAGATTATAAAAAAAATAAAATAATAATAAATATATATATAGGGCCGGGCCAAATGGGCAGGGCAGCATACCATGCCCAGTGCCCTGCCCTGCCCGACACTTGGCCCGGCCCTGCCCTGCCCAAATATATTTTGGGCGACTTTTTCTGGGCCGGGCTGGGCAATTTTTTATCGGGCTCGGGCGGGCGGACCGGGCTCTGGGCATTGTGCACACCCCTAAATTGTGAACAGCATCAGTGTTGGAAGTGGGACTAACATACAGGATAACTCCTTGGTCCATGTTGCAAAGTCAAATTTAAGTGGGAAGGTGTTGCCAACTACTATTGGGGACAGTGTTACTGTTGGTGAGTAATTTTCTTCTGCAACGAATGATCAGAGACCCTACTACACTGTAACCAGATTTTGTATTTTGCACTGGGCAGGTCATAGCGCTGTTTTACACGGTTGTACTGTTGAGGATGAGGCTTTTGTTGGTATGGGTGCAACTCTACTTGATGGCGTCGTTGTTGAGAAACATGCTATGGTTGCTGCTGGGGCCCTTGTGAGACAGAATACTAGGATTCCCTGCGGAGAGGTATGCTGTCAGTAATCACATCATTTTCTTTTGTCTAAAACTTATATCCTATTCATGGAACAAACGGAGAGAGAACTCGTACTTTTTTCTCCTTCATTGTACTTTACAATTTCTTTATTTATTGCCTTGCTCACCAAAGTAATACTAACCATGTGAAGCGTGACCTCCAGAAGCTAACTTTTCTATAATACAAATTGGACATCCCTGCAATAGCATTAGTGAACACCCTTGTTAATCTCTTTTGTAATACTTTCAAGTTATACGTTGATTTGTCAAAATGCTGTTGGAATAAAGATATTGGTGGGCGAAGGTCTATGTTATAGATATGTCATATTGAGCTATATTTTTATATGTAATCAGAGTGTAAGATTTTTTTTTTGGATTTGTTTATTATTATAATCTGAATGCATAACGTTAGTGCATAATAAAAATTGGTTAAATTGTGCTATGACTATATTCAGATCAATAAATTATGAAGCAGAGAGCCTTCATCTATTCAAGAATCAATCTGGTTTTAGAAATATTGATGGGTATAATGTCACATTTCCAAGTTTAAAAGTAGATATTTTAATATTTTCATATTATTGTAACTTTGTGTAAATCTTTTGGATGCCTTGTACAGCATTATTACAAGGTTGGATAGAGTAGAATACTGAAGTTATTTGAGTACATGATTATTGTATCCTAACACGCTCTTGTGATTCCATTTGAAATATAATGATATGTAGCCACTGGTCTTGTAACCTATTGACATGTAAGCTCCCCTATAAGTGAGTACATGTAAATCATTTGGATGCCTTGTACAGCATTATTACAAGGTTGGATAGAGTAGAATACTGAAGTTATTTGAGTACATGATTATTGTATCCTAACACGCTCTTGTGAGTCCATTTGAAATATAATGATATGTAGCCACTGGCCTTATAGCCTATTGACATGTAAGCTCCCCTCTAAGTGAGAGGTTACAGGTTTAATCCTGCCTGTTTGTAATCTCGAGCCGCTAGTGTCTGTCTCTTTAATTCAAGAAAAAGAAAAAAGAAATATAGTGGTCTTTAGACATGAGTCATCAATATGTTTTGTGGGAGGAAAAGAAACGGTCAATTATGCTTCTTTCTTTAGCACAAGCTTGCCTTTGGTGCAGGTATGGGGAGGCAATCCAGCAAAGTTCCTGAGGAAGCTCACCAATGAAGAGATAGCATTTATCTCACAATCAGCCACCAATTATACAAACCTTGCACAGGTCCATGCAGCTGAAAATGCCAAGCCCTTCGACAAAATCGAGTTCGAAAAAGCTCTGAGGAAGAAATTTGCGCACAAAGATAAAGAGTACGATGCAATGCTTGGGGTTGTTCGTGAAGTCCCTCCAGAGCTTATTCTACCAGATAATGTTCTTCCTAATAAGGAACAAAAGTCTTCTTAAATTTGAGTTCCTCAAAGAATGTTTCTTCTAATTACAATATTGACGTGGCATCAAAGCCAAGAGATTCTTGTTTTTTTGGAATTTGTGGAAGAGGGATTATTGTCATTCTCAATAATATCAGACATGTTTTAGGCTACTTTCCTGATCTAGGGATAAGTTGTTTCATAATATTTCAGTTTTTGTTTTATACTTCAGAAACGAAAGTACTTTGTAGTTTGAAGGAGCTTGTTTGCTAATCTTTAGTGTTTAGTGTATCTGATTCAGGTTATTATTAAATGCCTCATTCATAAAGTTGATTGTACTATGCATATACGTAAAAATTATTTTTGAAAGAACTGTTTTTTATATAAGTGAGGATATTTTCATATCTTAAGTCATTTTGGGCATGAGATTAATTCTTTTTGAGGTTGTAAAAGGTTTTTATCTCTCTCAAACAAGTGTGTTCTTGACATTTAAACTTGTACTCCTGTTTGTCATTTCAACTTGTTGGTTATTTTGAAAGAACGTTATTAATGAGCTTCAAATCAAATTATGGTTTTGGGTTTAAAATATATATATAACGTCTCTCTAGCTCATGCTAATCTTTCCCATGGCTGGAGGGTTTGGAGGGGAAAAGAAGCGGAGGGGAGGGGTGGTGAATAGGGGATAACAATTTCCTCTCTCCCCTTCAAAATTATTGGGAGGTTTTTGGAGTGGAATATACAAATGTTAACTCTCCTTTTTTTTGAATCTAATAAAAGACTACTAAAATCCCTTCTTTCTTCCCTCTTCTTTTCAAACTAAATAAAATTTATTAAAATATTTTTTATCCCTTAATATTTTTACTATTCAATTTTTTCTACCTTCTCGCTTCTATTGAAGCAAACAAAGGTAGGGTTAAAATTTATCTTTAAGCTCATCCAAAATATAATATAAAAAATTATCACAATAAGGGATGCATGACAACACCGAAATGTAGCTATCTTTCTTGTTGGATTAGCGTTACAATAAAGCTCTCATAAGATAAAAACAACACATTATAACTTTCTGTGGGCTCGCCCATATATGCTCCTTGAAATTCAAGCATGTCCCCTTTCTTAGATTCTTCAACAAACATACACTTTATTTCAGTCGGCTCAGGTCTGCTCCTTGAAACTTTTTAACTACAAGTTTTTTCTGCCCACAGAACCCAAGATCAAAATCTTGTTTAAGAACTTTTATGTCTTTTATCAATCAACTCAATCAAGCTTGACAAAAGTTCAGAAATTTTGTAGTTCAGTCAACAAAAAAATTATATTTAGAAAATCATATTAATTCTTATTAATAAATATTTTTAAATTAGATCCCTAATAGTATGTATAGATAGCCTTTCATAGTTCATTCAGAAAGTCTATGAGGGATTAGTAATAGTTGATATCCTCAGCATCCCTAAAAACATATTTTAAATCAAAACAAAAATTTCTTTTTTCAATTGTGCATGTCATGACTTTGAAAAAAAAACCCTTATTCTCCCTTAATTATCATTTTTTTTACAAAAATAAATTAGATAAGTTTGACACAGATCTCCCAATAAGGATAAGATAAGCTCTATAGCTAATGCTTATAGTAGGTTTACAAGATTACCTATTAAAAAAATAATGATAATAAAAATTGAATTCACGTCTTTATAAAATATGAGTTTATTATTTATTATTAAGTTTATAAGATTACCTAATACTTATAGCTAATACTTACGAAATTGAACTCAGCTCTATAGCTAATGTTTATAGAAGATTTATGAGATTATCTACTCAAAAAATAATGATAAAAAAAATTAAACTCATATTCTTATAAAATATGAACTCATTATTTACTATTAAATAATGATAATAAAAATTAAACTCATAAAACTCATTATTAAGTTTGGTAAAATACCCTCAAGAAAGCGACATAGGCCCAACCCCCACACATCATATTCTAGCTGCAAAATCTGCTTCAAGTTGTAAGAGCATCAATTTTATCGTGGGCAAAAATGAAAATTTATTATTTTATTTTCTACATGGAAACTAGCTTTATTCCATGTGCCAATCACTGTCTTTCTTTATTATGAAGGGACACTGTCACCTTTTCCTAAACACCAATATCCAATGGCCTAATAAAGTCCTCTTCCAAATAAATACTTTTCTTCCATATCTGTCCCCATCTCTCTTATTCTCCCTTGTGACCATTTGCTATGAGAACAAACATTACACAAGGCCAAAACATAATATCATTACACCACTCATTTTAGAAATTAATTTCTTGGCATATGTAAATTCTCGTCTCAAGCGGGTGAGCCTTAGTATTAATTAAATTTTAATATTAAAAGTATATATTAAAATTATTTTTCTGTCAAAATAATTCAAATCAATTTAATAAGACTTTTTTTAATATTAATACTTTTAATCATCCTTGTGAGACGTTTTTCTCTCTCTTTATATTCTAATACTCAGCGGATGAGCAAGGTTGTGGTCTTTTTAACTTAGAAATGACAGTTCAAATCTTAAAAGTAATTAGTTGTGTATCTCCTTCCAAATTTTATCAAATAGGAGACCCCGGCTGCCCTTTATATAAATTCTCATAATTAATCAATCAAGTCACTCTCACCCGAGCCAAGCTTTCTCATATGTTCAAAGTAAAGACAGGGGACCTATTTTTACAGAGTAACACTCCCTAATTTCCTGCTAAGACAATAGGATGGTTTCAACCATTCTTATTCTGTTTCTTTTGATTTCGTATGCTCAAGCCATTTCAACTTCAGATTTCCAGCCTTCAGAAAGCAGAGCATTAAAACAGAGCACCGTGCAGACGCATCAAGAATTTCTTGGTAAGATTTCTTCTAGCTCTTCAATCACTCGCAATCCTTTATTGTTGTTTGTTTCCTGAATTTGATATTGGTTTCACTGTTGAGTGATAGAGAGATTATGGTATGGAAGAAGCATGAAGGAGAAGAACAGGAAGAATGAGATATCCGAGACTCTACGAAAAGCACATGGAAGTGGAGGCAGGGGATCACCTTCGGGTTCTGGTAGTGCAAATATTAATCGTCGTCCTTATGCCACTCGCAACTCTGCAACTTCATCAAATTTAAGTCTTTCTGTTGCAAGCTTCGCTTTCATCTTCTTTTTCCTCTTCAACTAAACGAATAAATCCCTCTGTCATATGGTGTGATTCTGTTGTTTGTGTTCTTCTTTTTAGGAGCATCTTCGTTTGTGACTTGGCATTTTTATTTCTTATTTTGAAAATACTGTAAGTTGTAGTCTTTCAGTATGAAGAATGGGATGCTTGAACCTCTCATCTATGCCTATTATGTTCTCTTGAAGTAGCACAAAACAGAGTTCCCACTTCCCAGCAACCTGACAGTCAAATTATTCTAATTCTAAAAATACAAAAGTTTTTTCTGTAATTTAACAGACATTTTCCTTATAAAAAAAAAAGAAGGAAAATGCTATGAGTAGTGCATCAACCAGCCTAAGGAGAAGAGGATTATAAGTTCAAAGGAGTCTTCCACTCAATAGGTAATCTTTTGGATTAGGATCTTCTTTTAAATTTGTACTATACTTTGATTGGGAGGCAATTCTTAACAGAGAAGGCTTATAGGGTGTTAGCTTATAAGAGACCAAGGGAAGTGCCATGGAAAGAATCTTCCAGGCACATTGGCAGAGTAGGAGCCTTGTTGGGATTTATAAGCTCAAGGGCTCTTAAGTGGAGGGATACTTTCTTTGTTTTTTTTTTTGGGAATTTGTGGAAGAGAGATTATTGTACTTACCAATAATATCGGACATGTTTTATTACAACACTGTATGTAGTATTACTTAAAATTAATAATAAATTTAATATTTTTAATTGTATTTATTAGTACATATAAATTAATTAAAAATAACTTACAAGAGGGAGTAGCTGTTTTGCCAATCTAGAGATAAATTATTCCATAATATTTCAGTTTATATTTTATACTTTAGATTTGGAAATGAAAGTCCTTTGAAGTTTGAAGGAGCTTGTTTGCTAATCTTTAGTGTTTAATGTGTATCTAATTCAGGTGATTATTAAATGGCGTGGCCTCTTTCATAAAGTTGTCGTTTAATTTCATCTTTTTCAAATCACTTTTATGTTTTATACCCCACATTTTCTGACAAAATTAATATCTTATTAGTTTATAGTAAGAAATCTTATAAATTTTTTATAATTTTTTTTAAACTTTAGAATTATACTTTAATTTTGATAGAGGATCGATGCTGAATCTACCTAAATTTTTTTATACAAAAAAATAAAAATAAATTATTTGTATAAATTAATAAAATAAGCAAAGTCACGATAATTGCAACTCAAAGCACATAAAATAAAGATTAAAATTTATTTCTTCATTATATATATTGTGTAACGTTTTCTGTATTTTAATATTAAAATCCTTAAATTATTTTAGTTAGTTAACCAAATATTTAAGTTAAAAATAATATGAACCTATATACGTTTTACATTTTATATTAATAAATAGGTTGAAATAAAAAATTAGAAAAATTTATCTGATTATTTTAATTTGTTTTGTATTCGGCTTTACTAGTTTCTTTCATATTGTATGTTTTCTTTCATTTGAAGTTAATTTTTCTTTTACTTTTATTTTAAATTAGAGCTTATTTTTATTATACTCACTCTAGTCTATAATGTAAGCAATTTCTAAAAGAATTCTTTAATCCACAACATAAATCCATAAAATGTAATTAATGATTTTTTATTAACCAAATTAGTCAGTTATTAGTAGAATCGGATATTAGTTGATAAATATAAAAAGGAGTATGACTTTAATATGTATTCATTCTATTTTTTTTTTCTTTTTCTTTTGTTAATATAATCTTTAATACTTTGAATTTATGTCATTTTAATTTTAGTCTATCAATTTTTTTTATCTAAAGTCTCTATAATTTAATAAAATATAAACTATTAACTAAAACTTATGATTTAAAATTTGAAGAATTTAAATTAAAATTTATTTAAATTTAAGTGATACAAAATTATATTAAACCTTTCTTTTATTCTATCGGAGAATTTAAAGTCCAATTTTTTGAATTGAAACTTTATTTTAATTTTTTTAATAATAAATTTATAACCATGCAAAGTTTTTATAATATGAGATTAAAAGTAGCAATTAAAAGAAATATTTTGAACTCTTAAAATAAAAAATTAAAAAAAAATCTAAGCTTGAAAGGTACTAAATAAAAAATCATAAGAAATCACAATGTTAAGTTGTATGTGAAATTTTAAAGTACTTTTTTAATATCATTTTATAATTAAGTTTTAGTACATTCATCCTTTAAAATATTTTTTTTAGTAGTATTCAATTTTTATAACTAATTATTGGTGCAATTATTATAAATATATTTTTTAAAATACTAAATATTTTAAATTATTTTTTTATACATCAAGTATATTAAAATATTTTTTAAGGGTACTTATTACTCAATATTTTAAATTTAAGGTGTTCATTTGTATTGAAAAATATATTTTAAAGGTAAAATTAAATAAAAAATTATTTTAGAATACTTGATGCTAAGAAAATAATATTTTATGATGCTAAAAGAAACAAATTTTTTTAGCTGGTATATTTCATGCTTAAATATATTTTAATTTTTTATTTTAAGGATTCAAAAAATTTCTTTTAAATGACTTTGTTTTTTTATAGTTCTCTCCTCAACTCATTTTTCACCCAAAACGACATCACTTCAAAGCAGTGGAGGTAGTGAACTAGTGATCGAGAGAGCAGTAGGGAGAGGGCTTGGGTGCGTACTGGTGGAATTAGGCATTGGGCCTAATGTCCAACCCAAAGCACGCATCGGCCCAACCTGAAGCCCACATAAGTATTTATGCCCATGTGAATAATACTGTTGTTTCACGTTTTATCTTTATATATTTATTTATATAAATGGGATTTATAGGTTTAATTGGTTCTCTCTCCTAAATATGTTATTTTTTTATGATGAGTTATCCTTTAGACTTCTTCACATAATATTGGAGACAGGACATGTTGACTTTTTCTTTAAAAAAAAAAAAGGGTATCAATGTCTTTTTATTTATAAAATTAATTTTATTATCCAGGAGATGTGGAGTGAAATTTAGAATGTTTTATGTGGCAAATGAACATTAAATTAATACAAGTATGTATTGAAATTTTTCCAAAAAAAATGATGATGACTACGAGAAGAAAGAGAAGTGACTTTAAGTTTGTCTTTTTTTATTTTGATAAAAAAAAAAGATAAAATTAGTCCATAATAATATAATAAATTAAAATTTAAATCTTAATTAAAAGATGTATTTAGAGTTAATGCTCAACAATATATCAAATAATATTATCTTCAGTAGGATCCCTATACACATATATAAAAAAGAAAATATATAATATATAATTACTTCAAAAGACCTATAATAACTTGATGTTTATAAAATAACTGAGAAGAAAAAAATAAATAATAAAATTTAATTATGAGAGTTCACCCTAAACTCAATTTATCTTTATTTTTAATCTTATATTAAGCTCTAAAAATTTATAAAAAAATAAACCAATATTCAATAACCAATAACCACATGTACAAAAATCATATTAACCAATATAAAATTGATCTAACCATATAATTTCCTATTAAATATGTTTAAGTCTCAATTTCTATTTTTAGTAAAGATACATGTATCAAGAGGGTAGTCATGAACTCTAGAAAATCTGATATTAAATTGCCATATGGTTAAAATTTTAACGAATCTAATTGTAAAGAAATTAAAAAAAATTATCAAACGAATGTGAAATCTTAAGGGACTTATGATTAATTTTTTAGATTGTAAAATGATTGAATGATCCCAAGGGAAAAATAATTCAAGTAATATGAATTAAAACTTTATAGAAAAAAATAATAATTAAAATAATATAAATGACAACTATCGGATGAAAGAATAATAATTGAGGGTAAAAAATAATAACTATGACATTTTTTTTCAAGTGTAGTTCTATAATTTGATAATTAAAAAAAAATAATTCTAGATTATGTGAAACTTTACAGTTGTTTGATTCTTTTAGGATTTTTATGCAATTAGATTTTTTTGTAGGGTACTTAAATACAATTTTTCCTTAAATTCGTTCACGGCGCGTGGGAGCCGCAGGTTTAACATAAAACTACTTTTCCTACCTCGGGCAGAGCAACTGAAACTGTTTGAGATCGGTCATTCATTCTGTTTCATCTTTTCATCCAAGAGATAGATCGCTCACTCTGTATGCCTACTCCCTCTCTTCCTAGAACCCTAGAATTCATAATTGTGCTTTTTCCCCATTTTCATTTTGATTTATCGTGAAAACTTCCTTTGTTTGTACATGGTGATTTCAATCATTGACGTTTTGAAGTTCAATCTTTTCATGGATTGGATGCGGGAATTGATCTTCTTACATTTATATTGCCTGCCTAATGCCTATTCGTATCCTTTGTTTTCTTTTGTCGACTAATCTTTTGTTGAGATTCTGAGGCTTCCGATATCTTGGATATAGGATTGCTTGGTTTGATTTGAATAAGTGATTGGCAATTAAGTCGGGGCTTGATTGTTGAGGCGCTGGAATTTCTTTTCTTTCTTTATTTTTTTTTAAAAAAGCAAAGCGTACACATAGCAGTCTTCCTGCTGGTTATGGGTTTAATTCCTTGTTACTTCGTTTTGGATGCAGTTAAAGATGGGAATATACCTTAGCGCCCCGAAAACAGAGAAGGCTTCTGATGATGGTGAGAATGACAAGCTTCGCTACGGTTTGTCTTCCATGCAGGGCTGGCGTGCTAACATGGAAGATGCTGTAAGCACTTCATTGGCTTGTTTAATTTCATGAAATATCAGTTGCTATTTCTGTATGAGCATATGATTTTTTTTTCAACACTTAACTGCATGCTCACTTTCTTTTTGTTCCCTCTTTTAACATGGTATATCATATGGTAATGTTCAATTGTTAACTGCCACGATTTTGAGTTTGGATTTTACTTTTTTGAACACAAATCAAGTTTATGGAGAAAGTTTAGTGGGTTTAGAACCAGTCTTACCAGTTACCTGTTAATCAAGTGGAGAAGAAAAGGAAAATGACAATTTAATTCATTGTGGCTGAAATATTATTAATCTAAACTTGCTAGAAAATTGTGAAAATTTATTTGTTGTTCCTGGAAAGATAAAAATGGAGTCAGATAGGTTGTTCTAACTAAAAGGAACGGTGCATTACGATTGATGAATGTCTGCCAAAAGTATCACTAATAGTAATCAAGCTGAACTGCTTAAGATCCTTTGATCATGCTCCTGGATCCTCACTGGTACTTGTGGTCATTTCTTGTTAGTGTTCTATTTCATCTTGTGCATTCAAGGCATTATGATATAGGAAACTTATGATCTTATAAGATAGACAGAAGCTCTGATAAGATAGGCTCAATAAGTCAGTTCATTTATAATTTACATAATCTTGTGCTATTAAAATGATTCTTCTAATCTAACAAAATATTGTTGGTAAAGGTAAATACACATTCGTGATAGGTCGTGTGCTTAGAACAAGTGGTTGTGTGCTTAGAACAAGTTTTTTGAGTAATTTATTACCTGTATTGAGAAGGGTTATATGGCATTTAATGGGCCTGTAATACACTTGATCAGATATATCTTTTTAACCCATTCAAAATACTTATTTGGAGGATTTGGTTTAAAAGCTTTAAACACAAATTTTCTTTTAAATCTAGTAAAACTTCTCGCTGTTAGAAATTTTTTGATTTGTTATTAAATTAATTGCATTGGAAGGTTTGTAAAAGATATGGTATTTTATGTTTTCTGAAATTGCAGATAATTTTTCCATCATTAAAATGCTGTGATAAAGAGAGCGAAAGTACCACATCTTAGTTGCGAATCAGTAATAATATTTCTTAGTCAGCTACTGCTATAAAATGATACTGTATATATAATAATGTATCAAACTTGTTTACATGCAAATACCCCTCCTGCTTATATGAAAATGCCTCTCATTTGAATCGGATCTTGCATAGACATGATGTTGATAATTTGAAAATGCCTGGGTTGAATGCTAAATCAGTATCCTCTTGTTATCTTGCAAAATTACAATCTATTAGATGGTGCATATAAAATTTTCTTCTTTTATATTGCTTGCCAGCATGCGGCCCATCTAAATTTGGACGAGTCAACATCTTTCTTTGGTGTTTATGACGGCCATGGAGGTCAGTATATTCATTATGTTTTTTAAATTATTCAATGTTTCAATGTACCATCTTGAAGAGACTTAGTGTATCTTTTTGGGGCGAGTTTTTTCAGCACTACCAAATACTAATTCAGGGCCTATTTATAAGAAACAAGTCATAGTTTTCTTATAAAGATGACCTTTCTCTCATATTTTGGAGTTGCTTGTGTCCACTATAAATAGGAAATCTTTTTCGTCACATACCAAGCTGGAGGCCTCAAGGGAGGAGTATCAAATGCTTGATCTGGCATGAAACTTGATCTTTTCATTATTTATTAAATAGATCTACACAGCCAGGGGGAAAGTGGGGGGAGGGGGGCTCATTTTGGATTCTTTTTAATACTCCACCTGAATGTGGTCAACTTCTACCGTTCTTTCATACTTGTGAATTTGTTCTGCAAGAAATTGATAATTTAATTATCCATTTCAAAGAGTTTCCTTGCAGAGACAGTGCTATTTTGGTTTTCATGAGTCTAATTGTATGTAATTTCACTTTTGACAAACAATATTCTTGCTGCCTTATTATATCACCCAGCATCATAATGCTCTTAATCACCTTAGGTCTGATTGAGTACCAGTAAACCTGGGGACTTTTGGTTCATGTTTTGGATTTTGTATAGCAGAAATCTAAATGGAAAGCAAACCATAAAAAACATTTTCCCTTATTTTTTTTATGCTTTGTCTGCTATGTATTATTTTCAGACTTCAGATTTCTTATCTGTTGGTCAATGATCATAGCTTTATAAAGGGCTTAATTTGGTAGGCTGATATGTTCAGCACACATATGACTAGTATATGATTTTGAAGTCTTCTGTACGATCTGTTGCTTTCCAGGTAAAGCTGTTGCTAAATTTTGTGCCAAATATCTGCACCGGCAGGTGCTTAAGAATGAAGCTTATGTTGCTGGAGACATAGGCACATCTTTGCAGAAAACTTTTCTCAGGTTATTATTTAATTTTTGTTTTTGTTGTTTATGATCTATATTAATATTAGATAATTCTTTTCTTTAATTATAAAATCCCAAGGATGGCATCATGAGGGAGTTGTCTTGTTTCAGAGCAGATCAAAGAGCTTATAAAAAATCTTAAGGATAAAAATAAAAATGAAGGTTGCCATTTAATTTATTTATACTCTAAATCGATGCTACTCCTTAGAGTTTTAAAAGTTTAGCTCTATTATCTCCAATTTTTTGTCACTTATTTATACTCAAATACTACGTCTAGAATGTACAAATTAACATCAATGTTATACAGATAATTTATTAAGAAATTGGATTTACATGTCTCTCATTGAATGTGAAGAGCCTCCTAAATGATATTTTTGAGGTAGTTGGATCCCATTCTTCTTTGATAAAAGGATCTATCTCAACTGTTAATGGTGGTTTCTATTGAACAATGGAGTTTATAATTCACCTAGGTTTCTTTTCTCCATAGGTAAACTTAGTTACACATTTAGAGTTTTTGTGGATTTTAAAACAAACACTTGACAGTGACTGGAATGGGGATATGGTTATGAATTTTAGCATAAATACTTCAGTCAAATCAAAGTGTTGCACATTTATCCTTATTGATGGGCCCACCATTTTGGAGCTATTTAAGGTAGTCTATGGACCCCTTTGGCAGAAGACTGGTTATTTTTTTGTTTTTTCTTTTATGGGAAAGATGGATATCAGGGATGGCACTCCTATATCACTGGCAGGATTCCTCTCAAAGACTAATTGGCCCGTGGGCGGTAGGTGATCTCCCTATCTAGATTTGCTATCAATGCAAATTTAGCTGTCATAGGGGGATTTTAACCTACACCCAAGGGGAGATGTAAGTCTTATTTGGGTTTTTTACAACCTCTTGTGCCCGCTTGCATTGGCAGCAGACTGGTAATTTGAAGGCTGTTGCAATGTTTCACAACAGTTTTGGATAGTTTTAGGTAGGGAAATGGATGGATGCATTTATAACTGTTACGGACAGTTTTGGGGAAGTTGAGAAGAGGTGTAGGCGAATTCTCCAATAGTGTAGGGTTTCTAGCATCTCAAATAATTGGGATTTTCTTATTCTCCTTCTCCTTGTGAGGGCTATTTTTATTTCACAAGAATTCCTAGTTCTCTGTTTTAGTCTCTATAACACATAATTTCCTTCCTACTGATCAAGAATGGATGAGATGATGCGTGGACAAAGAGGGTGGAGAGAATTAGCAGTCTTGGGAGATAATATAGAAAAGTTGTCCGGTATGCTGGAGGGCTTTATTTGGTCTCCTAGGGGTGGTGAAGGCAATGACCATTCTGATGATTGGGTTCTTGAGGAGGTAAAAAATAATTTAATTTTTGTTTTACTTGCACAACTGCTTCTTTTCCTTAATTTTGATTTACTTATTCTGTTATTGGACATGCATTTTTGGGAAGATTTTAATGCCAAATTCATGGAATTTAATTTAAGTATATACAACTTTTGGATTGGAGATTTCAATAATCTGCTCCATATGTTATCATATGTAACACATGAATGAATTGTCTACCACTTTTTGTCAAAGCACTTTGGCATTGTTTGTTATATTTTTTAAGCAAAATGAAAATTTTCAAGAATTGAAGCCATTTTACTTTGAAGTTAACAGAGATGGTTAATTGTCTCTTGAATTTGATATTGCATTTTGGTTATTTGCGGGACCATCTTTGTTGGAATTGCTTACTAAGAAAACTAAACAATATGTAATTCTTTCCCAATTGCCACCAGTGCTGCCTTAAATAATTTGGTCCTCTGTGGATTAGGTGTCCTAATATTTTGATATCCGTGCTTGTTTCCAGTGTTTTCTAGATGTCTATCTTATGGTTGTGCAGCTTTATGTATTAATGAATTGCTAGTTTCTATGATATATGGCAATTTGACAGCCATTTACTTTTAGAATGACTTTGTAGACTAGAGATCTTTATCAGCTGTTTCTATCTAACAAATTGTTTGTGATGTTGGGCATATTACCTTCTGATCCCTAGCGCATAAATATTTTTCGTTCAAACTGAGTGTGTATAATAATGCAAATCAGGGACCACATTCTGATTTTACTGGACCAAACTCTGGATGCACAGCTTGTGTTGCAGTCATCCAAGGCAACCAACTTGTAGTCGCAAATGCCGGTGATTCTCGGTGTGTAATATCAAGGAAGGGCCAGGTACCACCCCTCCCTCTTGAGTACTTTTTTAACATAATTTGTAATATGCATGTAATACTGGGTACAAATATTGAGGATGTGGGTGCATGATGATATTAAAACTATGCATGATGGTTATTTCATGAAATGATTTCAAAATTTAGACATTTCTTCAGAGAGTCCAGCCTGCCTTTTCTCCTGTTCGCTGCCTCAATACATGTGATTTGGCTTGTGCTGAATCATATGAATTTACTTGTTGTCTATGACTTGGTGCCTATAGCATAGCTATTGTTCGGTATGATTCTGGTATCTGATTCTTCGATGAAATTTTATCCGTAGGCACATAATTTATCTAAAGACCACAAGCCTGACCTTGAAGTTGAGAGAGATAGGATTCTAAAAGCTGGTGGTTTCATACAAGTCGGGCGAGTTAATGGAAGTCTAAACTTGGCCAGAGCAATTGGTAATTAAAATTCCTTTTATTATGATTTATGAATGGTTAATGCAAAGTAAACAATAGAGACCTCTTTCATTCCCTAATCTATAGTTAGTATGGTCTATATTTCATCTTTCACCCTAACTTTGGTAGTATGAAATTGCTTCTGTTACAGGAGACATGGAATTCAAGCAAAACAAGTTTTTGCCTGCTGAAAAGCAGATTGTGACCGCTGATCCGGATATAAATTCTGTATGTAGTGCCAGTATATAGTACTATACTTTATTAACATGTTGATAGATATGGAATGATTATATTTGATATGTGCTTCAGGTCATGTTATACTGATAAAAGTTAAACATTTTCTGCAATAGGTTGAGCTTTGCGATGATGACGAGTTTCTTGTAATAGCGTGTGATGGAATATGGTAAGCTAAATGTCCTCTAGGAAGTCTGTTGACATTATTTAATTCCTATTTTGCCCATGGACAGTATCTAAATTCATATACATAGCTATATGCCTATAACAGATATATGTACATATTTTTACAACTAAAATTATTAGTACACATTAAACATAGTTTTGTGACAGCAATAATTCATTAAAATGCTATTTCTGAAATTTTTCTTCTGATTTGGAATCCGGTTTCGTTATGTAACATTTCTTCATAGTACAGGATGTTGGCAATACTACCTTTTTGTTTCTAGAGGATACTTAAGAAATCAAGATGGCCCTGCTCCTTTCTTTTTTGAGGATGAAATAGTTCTTACAATTATAACATTGCCAGCTTTTAGTCTGTATAGGATACCCCATCCTCTGCTATGACCCTTACCGTTGGGCGCGATGTTTGTGTAGGGATTGCATGTCAAGCCAACAGCTTGTGGATTTTATACATTCACAGTTGAAGACGGTAATTTTTTTCTCTGGCTACATTGGCATATTTTTCTGGATTAGAAAACCTACGAATCTCATGGTCTGGTTGTGTATCACATGTGTATCACTTCTATCTAGGAGAATAAACTCTCTGCAGTTTGCGAGAAAGTATTTGATCGGTGCTTATCACCTACGGCTGGCGGCGAGGGATGTGACAACATGACCATGATCTTGGTTCAGTTCAAAAAGCCTCCGAGTCCTGATGATTCGATTACAGACAAGCCATCCAAGGTCGATGATGAGAGTTCAAATCAACCATCCAACGGCGAAAGAAGTTCAGACCAACCAATCTAGCTCCACCGTGCAAGGCCGATAAAGGTTTATCAGAATCCAAGTGGGAAAGAATTTTGGGCCCGAGTCAGGTTGGATAGTCATCAATTTGTCGAAGCAACCGTGAGAAGGAAGAGGAGTCATTTCATATCCAGAAATCACGATGTTAATTCTCAAGAGCGAATTGTATGTTTTAAGAGTTGTGCTTACCTGTTCTTCTGTTTATTGGCTTTTGTACATAAAGACAAATGGTTCAGCTGGCATGATAGTGAGCAGTTTCACAGATGATTAATCACTTTAGGGGGTATTAATCAGCGTGTTCTTGTTTTCGTCCCCAATGAATACGTAAAAGAAAGGCCTGGAGCCGAAAAAGAAAAAAAAAAAACAAGAAAGAATCATGTAAGCCATGGAGGTGAACTTCGTAAGGATTATGGTGTTTCCCGCTTTTACTTTCTTTGTGAACTTGAAAAAGTTCATGTACGGGATTGATGATGGCGCTGTGTTTCGCTCTTGTTCGTTTGCTACCATAGTGTTATTTAATTGATATTTTGTTTGAGCTTGCTTCTTCTTCTTGCTTTTTTCCCCCCTCCCTTTTTTAAATATCATCATACGTCCTTATTTTGATTGAAATTGCCCCCTTTTGTCTTTAGGAATAGTTGGAAAACCTTCTAAAAACATTGATTACAAAAAAGGACCAAAGTCCTTGATTGAAATTTAAAAATATAACTCTAAATTTCTGTTCAGTTCTTAAAATATGACTTATTACAATTTAATTTTTCAAGTTTACTAATTCAAATAATTATAAGGACTAGACTATTTCAAATTAAGAAACTACAGAAGCTAAGTCAATACGAGAAATGAATAATTGAGAAAAAGTTCGGACGGCTAAAATTGATATTTTTCCTAATATTTGTAAATTTATTTTAACTACTTATTTTTTAATTTTTCTATACTTAGCTTTACCATTTTTACTCAATATTTTCAATATTCAACTTTTAATATTCATCTTTATTTTTTGTACTTAAACAGTATTTCCTCTTCAAAATCTTAAGGAAATTGTGCCAAAGAATCACAGGATATTTACAATCGTTTGAAGGCTTCTCTTTTTACAAACAATGAGATGAGATTCTTAAGATTTATGGCAATTTTACCAACAATATATCAAAATTAATTTATGTTTAATAAAATTATTTCACACATGCAATTTATTAATATTATTATTTTGATTTCAAATCATTAAAAATAAGATATAGATGTAACATTTAAAAATTTGGATATTACCTAAATTTTGTTAATCTTTCTTTGTTCCCCTTTGGCCTCATAAATTTTGTTTATCTTATTATAAATATTGAACAGATAAGGATTACATAAAATAGAAGGGGTTGAATTAGTAAATTCATCCAAAATGGGGAATATACCCCAGAAGAAACCGAAACAACAGTTTTCCGCGTCCAATTCAGACCAATAATAAAGATAAAACAAAACGGATAAGGACAGGAAATCTCTCCCTCTTCGTCAGCAATTTTTATCTATATATGCATCAAAGGTCCGAGTTTTGTTCTCTATCTGTGAGTATGAGCATAATTTCTCGACTTCTATTTAATATCTCGCCTTCGTCTTTAGATTCTAGTGGGGTTGTTGTTTATCCTTTGATTTATTCCTCAATTATTGATCTTTTAAAGAAGCCCCATTTTAGGGTTCAGACGCACCGTCTCCATCCAATCCAATTGCGTGTCCTTTGATCCATTCTAATTAAAAATCTTCCTTCAGAAAAAGATCGTAGCTTTTTTATTTATAACCAAAGAATTTTCTTGGCATTTGTGGGTTTTTTCCCTCTTCTGATTTTGGAGATTTCTTTCGAGTTACAATGGCTGCTTCCGTTGCTGGAGTTGTTGGGAGTAGTAGGTCATGTTCTTCCTGGATTCAATTCAAGGACAGTGAAAAGAAACAGAAACGGATGAACAGAGTTAAGATTTCTTGTTCTTCTTCTTCTATAATGGATCCTTATAAGACCTTAAGAATCCAGCCTGGTGCCTCTGAATCTGAGGTTAAGAAAGCTTTTAGACAGCTTGCTTTGCAGGTTTGATCCTTAATCTTTCTGCCGCAAATTGTTATTTCAAAGTTTAGGGCTTTTGTTTTATATACGCATGACGTTTGATATTTGGGTTCCAATTTGATTTTTCTTTGTTGGGTTTAAAGTTATTTGTCTAACTGATATCTGGGGTTTGGTTTTATTGGAATTTTTTTTAATAAAAAGTGGAAATATTGATTGTATGATTTTAAATTGTGCATCAGTTTCACCCAGACGTTTGCAGAGGAAGCAATTGTGGGGTACAGTTTCACCAAATCAATGAGGCTTATGATGTGAGTTATCTTATTCCCATCTATGAAAAATTCTAGTTCTGTGGTTGAATTTAATATTAACCATTTCTCTGCACCACTTTAAATTGAAAGCAAAAAAGGAAAAGTACGGCTTCTGAAGTAGCTCCTTTTCCACTTCCATGGCTGTTCTGTGATTATTGCTCACATTCTTCCTTTTTTTGTAGCGATTTTTTTTATTTAAAAGGGTAGGCACTAATGTCATAAGGTTACAAGTGGGAGATCGGCAACCTCCTACTTACAAAGTACCTTACATGGCATGAGGCGATTGGCCTTTCATAATTGAATCTTTAATATTGCATCAATGGCATGTATGATTCATTGCTCATTGCAGAACCAAAAGATTGAATATAAACAGTCGGTTGATATATATATTTATAATTACTAGAAATCCATCTTGTTTTCACAAGTTTGAGGTTTTATATCATGTCAAAAATGAAGTTGCTGAGAAAGTGAAGTTGATTGTTGAACAAATTTGCAGTTTGATTGTTGAAACTAATGGTGAAAGAAAACAGTAATGGAAATGGTTAAGTGAAACTTATCTCATCCAATTGTTGCATATCTTCCACTTTTTATTACATATTGAATTTATGGTTTGAACATGTCACTGCTGGTTAGTTGAATTTGAGAAGGCCATAACTTATGTTAAATATGTATGGAAGCAGATAGTGATGGATAATTTGAGAGGAGTGGCAAATGGAAGTGAAATGTTTGGTAATGATCATGAAGATGGAGGGAATGATGAATCAATGAGAGGAATGAACGATCCAGATTGGGACTTATGGGAAGAGTGGATGGGATGGGAAGGAGCAGGAATCCGCGACTACACATCTCATATCAATCCCTACATTTGATCATTTTCATTTCATGTCCGTTATGTGCTTGCTGACCCCAGCTAGTGGTATAAGGATTGTTGATATTATTGTTGTCGTCCTTTCATTAAACCTCAACAGATTCAAGTCGGGTGAGATGTATCTAGTGGTTGGTGTCCTTACTAATTCAAGTTGGTTTGGATCGATCCGGTTTGATGCATTTGGTGGTTGGCATTCTTACTAATCCAGGTCGAATCGGGTCGGATCACGGTTGGTGTGATTCCTAATTCAAGTTGAATCAAGGATTATTGGGGAGTGGTTGGTGTTTGTATATAGTCTTAGTAGGCTGAAAGTCACCCTCATCTGATCAATAATTGAAGCAGAGTGAGCAAGTGACCTTTTGTATATATATGAATGAAATTCAAAGGGCAATCAAATCAATGCTTTATTTTCTTCATTTGGTTATGTCTAATCCATCAGCTAGGTAAGGTGCTATATTAGTATATTATTATGTCAAGGAAAAATATTTTATGTTTTAGTCCTGTAAACTATTGAAACTTTATCCTTTTATCTTTATAAAATTTCTAGATCTGAAACTTTTTAAACTTGGAACAGTTTTTCTTTGCCAACGGAATTTGAATGGTTTATCCTTGAGAAAGCTTTTAGATGGATCCCACGTTTACATGTTTACATGTTGCATGTTTAGTTTTAAACAAAATCAAGATTTTAAAAAAGTTTTTGGCATAAATTTTGGTTTGAGAAAATTTAAAAATAAAAAGTTATATTTGTCTAAAAATATTTTTAGATCAAATTATAGTTTAAAATTAAAATTTTAGATAAATTATTGAGAATAATATTTAGAACAATAAATATATTTATGAACTATTTAATTATTATTTTATCTTTATTTTTTTTAATACTCTCTCTTCTTTTTTCTTTTTTTTCTCTTCTTTTTTCTCTTTTTCGCCATTAAATAAGCTGGCGTCCTCTATAGTGTCCTCCGTCTTTGCTTCTCCAGTGGTTTTCTTGTCGATGGTCATTGCGGGTCTATAGAGGTATGTTGGTGGTCACTTGTCATCACCAGAGGTTGTCACTAGTCTACAGTGATCTGCAATAGAGTTCTAAGATTTATAGCAGTAGTCGTCATTGGTGCAGGTGGTCATCGTTGGCAGTTGTAGATCTTTGATCCCACTTCATTGTTAGGAATGATAAATAGTAAATATAAATTATTTATTTATTTAATTTTTTATTTTATATTATTTCTAATAATTTATTAACCATAAAATTATTATGGTAATAATTATTCAACTCATTTATTTAAAATATTTTTTCTATAAACTCTTTTCTAAAACTTATCTAAAAATATTTTTTTTATAAGTTATTTTATAAAAATTTATCTAAGTAGGCTCATATATGGTTTGAGAAGTGAGTTCCATTGTTCCTGATTTATTAATGGTGTAATTTGTGATAATGGATTTTACATTTTATGTTGGTTAAACATTCAAATTTGAAAATTATATATAGTACAACAACAAATAAAAATACATACAATTAAAAAAAAAACAGAGTACATTTAATTATATGCTAGAAGAATACATTTGTGATCCAGAAGATTTTCTTAAAAAATTCAGTTTGTTTTATTTCTCTCATTTCTTCCTCATAATATAAGTAATTTTAGTGTGAAATCAATAATTAAAATTTTAAAATTTAATGAATAAATTAGGGAAAAATTAATTTAAATTTAGTGAAAACAATCAAATTCTAAATTGATCCACTAAATTTAACAAATTTCTAATAATTTAACACTCACCATTGCAACATGAGTTGATAAATATACTCATAAGGGATCAACTTCCTATTTATTTTGAGTTAATGTAAAAATTTACCCAAATTTTTTTTATTATTTTTTTTGGGTTTACTATTGCCTTAGTTGTTATTTAGGCTTAATTTAATTATTAGTTGATTAAATATATTAAATTAATTAATCCACGTATCATCTACTTCACTATTTTTTAAAATCAAATTTATATAATATAAAAAATAATTTTTTTTAAATTTTACCATTATCAAGATATCACTCTTAAAATATTATAGCTACTAAGTGAAAACTTCTTATTATCCAAAATTATTATGTGATTTTTTTTTGGATAAATTTATATTTTAACCTAATTTTTAAATAGTGTGCCTTTTACCAATTTGCCCTCTTTTTTATTAAAAAATCGCATTTGTCGGTGACTGGCTGCCACCTGGAGCTTTCGTGACTAAACAATTGTTCATTGACAATAATAGATTAGTTATTAATAACAACGGTTTAGATATTCACAAGATCCAATTAGTTAATTTTTGGTAGTAAATAAATAAATAAGTTGTAAATAACCTGAAATATGGGCCATTTAAATTAATTCATTCAAGGGCGAAATTGGTTAAAATGTGTTATCAATTGCTACATGATTATGGTGAATAGCTAATTGCATGTCGAAAATAGCTAAAGTAGTGTGGTAATAACTGGAAATATGGGGCTCTTAGATTAATTTATTCAAGTATATTGGCTAAAACGTATATAATAAATAATTTTTAAATTTCTGAATTTTTGAATAGTTGAATTCTAAAGAACTATAAACTATAAGCAGTAATTTTTTAACATATATAATAAATAATTTTTAAATTTCATTCTTTGCTTAAGCATATGAAATATGGTGTCTGTTTGATGAATTTGCATCATTAGGAGGAAATTATCAACCCTTAAATTTGCAAGCATATATGAACTATCTACCATTATTATATAGAAAAAGTAATCTTATTCAAAATATTACAATTAGTGTTATGAACTCTTCACCAATAATATCTTAAATTAATAATAATTGATATTATACCAATATAGAGTTAGTATAACATTTTATATCTTTCTAAGTCTGCACGTAGTTGGATAATCTTTTTTTAAAGACATGCCATTTATTTGGCTATAACTCTTTTTGATTTGGATTATGATGAAATCCAAACAAATGAGAGAAATTATAATCTTTTGATCTTTTTTTTATATGTTTTTTAATATTTAGCCTAAAAATAAATATGACTAACTCATAAGGAGATTAGATCTTAAACACTTAGTAAGAATCATATACTCTAATTGCGAAGGACAAATATATGAGATTGATGTTTTATCGGATTATCCAAACTACCTCACTATTAACCATATCACTGTTATTAGACACAATAAGAATTTGCTCATCAGTCTCCTTCATTCTAATATCTAAAATCAAAGGCACCTTGAAAATGATACTAATTTGATGCTTCTTTCCTTTTTCAATCATTCTCTATGAACCTGACATACTTCTTATACCTCAATTCGAGAACCCTTTTATATCAACTTTAGATACAATTAATATAAATTAAATTTTATATCTAAAAAATACTAAGCTTAAAATGCTTTATATTATAAAAATTATTCTATTTAATAAATAAGGATTTAACCCATTCATAGGATTATAAATTGAAATCCCACCCTTAATGTGATAACTTTGCTATTAAATAATTCCTAAGTAACTTTATAAGCATAGACACACTTATCTCTAACAAGCTCAATGAACTTAACTGTCTAAACTTATAGATAAAAAAAAATTTACTCCTCTACTCCTTAATATAAGTTTTATTTAACTAATTTAATAAAATTAGTATATCATATTTTTTTTTATAACACACTAAATATCTTTTTCAATTTTATTCCCCACTCTCTTACTTGATCATTGTTAAATAAATATAAATAAGGATAATTTACAAAAAAAATCTAAATATAAAAAATAGAGCTTGAGAGATGAAAAGAATAGACGCCTTGCATCTAAGACTAAAATCAACCCCATAACTAATTTCTATATTTGGAACCTGAGGAGTATGAAACAACTTGGTCCCCTCATCATGTTCGATATCTCCCAAGCGAAGGGAAAGAATAAAATTGGATAGAAAGCAACTAACCGTCAGATTTTGAAAGAGTTTTCTAGTAGATGAGGTTACCATGATATTGATGGAAATATCAAAAGATGGAATAATATCCTTCCCTTCAACAAAGATTCCAAGCTTTTTTTATCGATGCGTAGAGATTTTGACAGTACTCTCTTATACAACATATTTCAGCATCAAACAAGCATAGCAATGAGTAATTCTACATGGACCACATTACTAAGAAAGAAAAGAAAAGAAGAGCATCTCTGCCATACAAAAAGCCGGAGGAAGGGAAAAAAAGATGTAATAAAAAAGTTCTTAAGTGGTCAAACTGGGTTATTATTAATTAAGCTATATAATAAATGCATATAAGATCACTTAGCAGAGCCAGATGAGAGTCTTTGGCTCCTTGCTTTATCAGCTCTCTCCAAGTAGTCTTGATGAGACATTTGTTTGGTTCCTGCAGGGAAACAAATGTGCATACCAGCTCAATGAACTTAGTAGGATGTACATGTATTAAACAAACTACAATGGACATGGATGAACTGTTTGATTATCAGAATAATCAAAACCCTCTTTAAATGCTACATTAAAGGCAAGCATACTTCCTACCACTTGGTAAAGAAAAGATCAGTGATGGTTCAGAGATGATTGTTCATAATGTAACTTGTAATAGAAAGTTCTATAACATGAAGAAATAGAATGCACTTAATAGGGGCAAGATAGTTTGTGTAGTTCATAGAATAGTTCCAAGTAGTATATTTCTATAAAAGAGCAAGGGACTAGAAACAATTACATAATTTGCAAGAGAGAAGCTTTGAATAACATGCACCACTACTCAGCAACAACGCACAGACACATGCTCAACACACATGAACCGCACCATCGAGTACCTAGCACTGTTGTTTTCTTTAAACGGTTCTCCAGATTTATCAGTTTATGAGGAAGAATTGGCATCTCAAGTTTGTTTTTACTCCAAGAGTGTACAACCAATATGCTGATGGATTGGGCACCAGGGTTTTGAGAACAAAATTGCCTTTTGTTACTTTTGAAGATGTCCCAACTTGCATTAGGGATGTGTTCTTTCAGGCTTGTTTTGGGGTTCCTTCTGCTAGAGATTTTTTATTTCTCACTGTACCAAGCCTAATCCCTCCTTTTATCCAAAAAAAAAAAAAAGCTTAACAATCCACTTCAGATTAGGTTATAAACTGCACCATGCATGTTGAGAATTTAGAACTTCAGATCCCCATGGCACCATTTGCATACACAATACCTAATTGGATTAATTAAGAAGGCTAGAGGAGGTTTTATTAGACCACAGCAAATATTGGATCGATACAATTTATGAACCATCCGTTTCAGCCACATCCAAGTATGTTTTTAGGCTGCATTCTCATGGTTCTTAATAAAAGAATTTGTACAAAACTTAATGAAACTTTTATGACTCATTTCCAAAAATTCCTATTCCTCCCCAGTCTCATCATCTATCTCATCTCAACTTGATTAAGGGTGATTTTGAAGAATTATAAAACAAAAAATTTAGAATTAATCTACAAAAAGCATTTGATAGACCGGAGGACATATTAGCCAAGGACTGGCTTGCAATGGAATTAGTTACAAGAGCATTAAAATTCAAATTTATCATCAAATGGCCATCTTATACTTGTAAGGTATCAAATTCATTTTATGACTCAATACGATTAAAATAAAATTAGTTAAGTAACTGCATTTAAAAACTGGTAAAGGTAAGAAGGCAACAGCAACTTGTTGATTCATGAATCATGAATCCCAGAATGAATTCTCAATGCTCATAGTATGCTTCATATGCATGAAAATTAGAACCGATCTATGCAATCATAATCCAGTAGTGCAAGGACAGTGAAGCATTTAGATCGCAAATATGAAGCTCAAAGTTATAATTCCATACCAAAGGTTCATCCTAATTAGCAGCCTAAAAGTGATTAGCACTTTAAACTACATGCATGCTTAGCACATCGACAGACCGAAAGCATTGCACTTGAGGTTCATTCATTCATATAAAAAGATTTCTTTTAAACCGTATTTCTTACAATTGTACCATCTGTGGCACCTTGAAATTGTACTTAATAACATTACTATCAATTGTTCTAGGAGAAAGAGGGTAAAAAGGAAAAAGAAATATTAGAAAACGAAAACTTAATCTCAATAGACGATTGTCGCATTTCTAAATATAAAATGAACCAAAAGGAATTCACTTCTCCTAATAGACAGAACCAGTAAGTTAATAGATAATTCCATAAGATTCAAGCTTAAGCATAGCAGAATAGATAAATTTCAATCCAAAACAAAATAGAAGTCTCTCCAATTAGGAAACAGAGAGTAACAGAACATTGGAATTCGTGAACTTTCGCAGTTATCCCAATCCTCTAAAGTAAAAAACGAAGGAAGATCCAAATACATCTACAGACAACGTCCAAAATTGAGTTCCCCCAAATCATGAAACATAAAATTCCAATTGAAAAGATGATTAAAGATAGTTAGAAGCGAACCTCTGCTCATGTAGTACCATGGGACGCCGAAGACGACGGTGATTAGAGCTATGCCAACCATGACATGCTTCTTGTCGCCACTGTAAAGGTAGTGATCCAACCTTGCCCTAAATCCACCGCCTCCAACGTTCCCACCGTTGTTGGGCTTCGTGTCGCCGCTCATTTCCTCACTCTCACGCGACTTTCCTTCAGTTTCTCAGTCTCTCAGCTTCCCTCGGTGTCCTTCGCCGCCTTCGCCAAAGCAGCTGACTTATGCCACTTCCTAATTTAAAACCTTTTTTTCACTTCCTCTTTTTTTTTTCCTTTAAAAAAAACTCTTCTCCTTCTATTACATTTTTTCATTTGATTATTAAAAATTAGAACTATTAAAAATAATAATTTTTAAAAATAATTTTTGTTCTTTTTATATTTTTAGCTAAATTATATTATAGGTAAAAAGATAAGTACCCATACTTACAGGAAAGTTTGTAGGATAGAACATAAAAAACTTCAAATACACCTATTAAAACTACCCAAGGGTTTAAATTAAAGCCTCCAACAAGCTCAGGGGCACAAGGATACAAGGACCAACTTCTGGCAGCATGAGCAAGAGCATGGCACCAAACCAAGGCGAAAAGGTCAGTGAAAAATTCACTTGGTTTCATTTCCTACTCGTGTCCCCTTTTGTTGTAGCCAATGCAAATTGCAATCTTCTTGGAACCTAATCTTCTCTGTGAATGTCAAAAGCTGTTGATCTGGTAGAATCAACCTCAGATTTCCACCCACCTGGAAATTACTCCTCTGTGAGAGACTGTTGGACGAAAGGATATCAGCACAAGTGTTTGTTTCAAAATCTCTCAGCTTTCTCATTTTGGGGCATCCTGAAGGCGCACTAGCTAGATTGCTATTAAAATGCAATAAGCCATGTATCTGGTGAGAGGAATGTCTCCACCGACCTCCCTCTCCACTTATTATCTTCACCATTAGATTAAAATATTTTATTATTCAGATAATTTTAGTTAGAATCTTTGATTATACCTGTGTATGACAGCAAGTTATTTTGTTACAAGTTAATTTAAATTCATGAGAAACAGGTATATTCGTTAGGAAATATACCCATCATATTAGGTCAGGTATTATGGGCAAAATGAAACATTACAACAATGCTAAAATGACTAATTTGCACAAACCATCAATAAGAGTGACAATATCGTTAATCAAATTTTGTTGGCTTCATTTCTATAAAGAGATCCATGGCATCATCCACCATCTTGATTTTATAGTCCATTAACCAAAATATTAGGATCCAAACCACTCTTGACCATCTTATTGAATAATTTTCTTGACTCACTAACATTAGGAATCAAACAGTCTCCACCCATTAAAGTGTTGTAAGTAACAACATCAGGTTTTATTTCAAACTTCATCATCAATCTAACATCAGCTTTAGCTTTGGTGACATTTCCTTCCTTGCAAAATGCATCAACCAATATATTAAAAGTGAAAACATCAGGGTTTAGGCCTTCAACAACTTATTGATCTCCTCAGATTTAACAATTGTCTATCATATACACTCACACTCACACACCCACACCCACACCCACATATATATTGAATTATAAAAGATAATCACTAATGGTGACAACTTATTGAAAAACTTTCATAAGACTATAAAATTATTAACAATTGAATATTATATCACAAGATAAAATTTAGGTAAATTTGTTTATATATATTAGGTTAAGTTCTTCAATTACACTTATTATTTTGCTATGTTAGTTATTAAAATATATACGCACATTTGTAAATTCACTTATATGAATATTTGTGAACTTTCATATTAGTTCTTATAATATAAATTAGAATTTATAATTTTTTCTATAGACATTTATTATTTTGTTATTGTTAATTATTAAAATACGCATGTGTATTTATAAATTCACTTATGAACATTTGTAATTTTTTGTATTAACTCTTATAATGTAAATTAAGGTTTATAAATTTCATATAGATACTTATTATTTTACTATTGTTAGTTGTTAAAATTAGAATTTATATATTTTTTTATGAATACTTGTTATTTTGTTATTGTTAGTTGTTAAAATGTGTATATGGATTTCTAAATCCCCTTATAGGCAATGTGTATATTTTAATATAAGCAACTTAACATAAGTTTTATCCTATATTAAAATACAAAATAATATTATTCAGTAATAGTTTTTTGTTTTAGAAATAATGGTAAGTCAAGTGTTAACAAATAAAAAAAATCTATTTTGTAAGTACCTATATTTTATTTAATGTTTAATATAAGGTTTGATCTTTATAATTTATTATATATATTTTACTTTTAAATTTATTTTTTTTAAAGCATTAACTTATATATTTTAATGAAAATTTAGACTATTTTAAAAGATGAAGACTTATAATTTCAAATTGAGGTTCAAAACTAAAGTAATAGTAAATTATAAAAACTTAATATTATATTAATTTTTTTTAATTTTAATTTGGTATTTATATTTTTAATTTAATTATTTAATTTTATTATATTAATACCATTAATTTTTAACTTACTTTGTTAACTTCGTTAACATTTATATAAAATCTAACTAATAAAATTAAAAAATTTAATTAAAAGAAAAAAAATATATGTCAAGTTAAAAATGAAGAGAAAATATAAGAATAAAAATGAAAAAGTGTTCATGTTGTGGGGGGAAAGGTGTTGTAATGATTAGGGGAGTCAAGTAAAGTGTCAGAGGGTGGTGGAAGATAGATAGTGGCGTCCACCAGGAAAGGAACAAAAACCAGATGCTGAGGATGGCCACTCCCTCATCCCAAGTGGTGAAGCTGTCGTCGTCGTTGGCCCTCATCTTCTTCGTCCTTGCTTCCCTCTCCGCCGTCTCCGCCACCGACCACATCGTTGGTGCCAACCAGGGCTGGAACCCCGGCATTAACTACACTCTCTGGGCCAACAACCAGACTTTCTATGTCGGCGACCTCATCTGTTAGTTCCCTTTTACCTTTATGTTAGATCCCTTGATGTTACATCGTAGATCTGTTCATTCTTTCCCTTTTGGGTATCTTTCCTTTTTTGAATCCCACTCATTTTCCTTCACCAACCATCATAACCATAAAAACAAAACCTGCCATTCTTATCTCAGCTAATGTGCTTAACGATTTAGCAAGGGTGGTTACTTTCTGCTCCTTCTCCTTTCATCTTTAAGAAATATCTCTTTCTCCTATACTTATTATTAAGTATTCTGTTTTTATGTTTTCCATATAATTCAGGTACCAAAACCCCCCGTATGTTTGATTTTTTGGGGGAAAACAAAAGAAAATGAAGCTTTTTTTATTGTAGTTCTCTAGCTACTATCCTTAAAGATTCTGCTTAAGAATTTTGAATTTTTCTGGCGCTTAATGTTTTTGTAGCATTTCAGAGTCCTAAACCCCCAGTATAATGTGTTTGATTCGAAGAAAAAGAAGAATCTCATTGTATTGCTAACTATAATTCTCTTTATGCATTACTTTCTTTCTGAGTCTTTAGAAGTTTTAATTTTTGGGCTTTTGATTTTTGGTTTGGTAGCATTCAGGTACGTGAAAAACCAGTACAATGTGTTTGAGGTGAACCAAACTGAGTATGACAACTGCACTACAGAGGGGGCTATTGGGAATTGGACAAAAGGCAAAGATTTCATACCACTGAATGAGGCTAAGAGGTATTACTTCATTGGTGGCAATGGCCAATGCTTCAATGGCATGAAAGTCTCTGTTCTTGTTCATCCTCTTCCTCCTCCTCCTTCTTCTGCTGTTGCTGCTAAGCATGAAAACCCATCCTCTGCTGCTGCTGCTCCAATGCTTTTGTCTGGGGGATTCTGGTTTTCTATGCTCATGTCTTCTTCTGCTTTGGTTTGGTTTGGATGTGGTTGGATCTAGCATGTGTGTTGCTCTTGGGTTTTTTTTTTTTTAATTCGTTGTTCTCATTTTCTTTTCCTCTTAGACATTCTATATCTGGCTGTGTCATGTGAGACTCCACATTAATTTCAAACCTATTCCATTCCATTTTTGTTCTTGCTTTCTTTCTTTCTTGGTTAAACCCACACTAGGATCCTATGCTTTTAACGAGTTTTGGTTCTAGTTTCTATACTTCGTTTTATTATTTTTTGCCCCTATATTTTATGCAGTCTAAAATGTTGCTGACATGGACTTTTGGGTACTGATTAGGACTGATGTGGTTTTCATGTCGGGACCAACACCAAAATTCTTTAAAAGTATAGGGATCAAAATCAAAACTTGTTAAGAGTATAAGATTCTAGAGTTGGTTTACTCTTTTTTTTAGGGTCTTGTTCTTAACTTTACGTATTTTCTAAGGCAATAGATAAACTTCGTAAGTTTGGTGTGGCCTGATTGGTGAATTCTAAAGGCTGTCTTTTCCCAACTGGGGCATAGTTGTCTGTCTATTTAGTGCACAAGGAAAAAATAATGCTTATGATACTCACATTTATATGAAATTGAATTCAAGAACACTATGTTAAGTAAAAAATCAAGACACAGAGAGAGAGAGGCAATTTAGCGCAATATATGCTGTTCTGGGAAATTGGTAAAGAATATTCTGGTGTTTTTGTATGAAGTTATATAGTTTATGTATAGATTCTGATTTAATCACGTGGCTGTGGTTGTGATGACCTTGAACTATGATGAGAGGTCTTCTTTCTCATTAACTGCATAACAATATGACAAGCTGATAACCAACTAACAGTATAATGCTTTTAGCTTGATCTTGTCACCTTCATATGCAGATTTAGTACAGCTAACAAGTTTTAAACAATGGAAATTCCTATTTGATATTTAGGAATGAATATAATTATTGAAAAGTTTTATAATAAATTAGTGATATATAATGATAAGTTTTAATATATAAAATGATAAATAACTTATACTACTAATTTATTTGTGAAATTTTTTAACGATTATATTCCTTTTTAATACCGTATAAGTTTGTAGGGATCATAATTATGACTGGTTCATCTTCTATGGCTCACCATATCTGCCACTTTTCTTGTTCGACCTTTAAAGGGAACACTTTGATTCGATCAGTTTCAATATAAGATAAATATGATATGTTTATTTATCTTTTTAATTAACTTGTTTTTGTTTAATACTTAAGAAGTCAAGATTTTTTTTTAGCAATGTGATCCTTATTTGACGGATATTATGATTTTTCTAAAAGGACTATGGGTCAACAAGATGGCATGATTAACATATAATTAATATATTAATAAAGTTGAAGAGATTTGATATGTTGGTATGTTTGTCTTTACGGCCAAAATTTCTGGATTGGGGAGATTTTATATGGATTTGTCCTCTTTGGGATGTTAAAAGGACAACTAAGTAGAAAATGAGGCAATTTGCATTTCATTCAATATTATAAAATAATACTATCTCATGTTCTAATTATCAGAGCTAATTGATTTTTTTAATATATTAAAAAAGTCAAATAAATCAGTTAATTATATTTAATATAAGAGTTAATATTCTAATTTTAGTAAAGTAAGGTGTATATAATATGAATTTGTCTTAAGATATTATATTTGATTATAATTAACTGATTTATTTAGTTATATTAATCTATCCAGAAAAGTTAACCAATTCTGATATTATGGATAGGAGGTAGTAATGCCTTTAATTCTAATTCTTAAATATAGAAATTTGATAATTAATTTATAAAAATAAATAAATAAAATAAATTAAGATTTTATATTTAAAATTAAAATAAATTTTTCAATTAATTTCTATATTTAAATTCGAAATGAGTATGTTAACAACATAATGACACCGAGTCAGCACTCTTGCACGTGATGGTAATGAAGTTGAGTAGAATAGACTTAATTTTCCCAAACACATCCTCTCATTTTATTTTCATAATCTCATTCTACCTTTGAATTTAAAAATAGATAGCTCAGCTTTAATATTTTATAAACTTATTATTATAATATTTTATAAATTAAATTTTTTTTCTATTTCCTCTGTATTACAGTTATAAATTGTGTAGATCAAATTTTAACGGTTTATATTTATTTAATTATTTTTATAATAATAGTTTTATAAAATATTAAAGATGAACCATTCACTTTTTAGTCTAAGGGTAGAGATAGGATTCAGAGAAAAAAAAAATGAGAGAACCCAAACCCTAATTTTATGAATGCAAAGTTGCTGGTTTGAATCATACAAATGGGGAAAATAGTATTATGAAAGATATCTACAATTAGATTCAATAATACTCGATTTTCACATAACAATATCATATTGTAAATGAATGCATATAAAAAAGATTCTACGTGATTTTGACTTGCGTGGCCCATAATTCTATGACCAAACTACAAGCACACGAGCCAAAAGTTACTGTGCCATCAATGTCATCATATATCAAACTATTACAAAGCACCATGAAAGTTACCTAATATACAATACAGGTGTATTCATACTCAGCACAATATGAAACAAACACTAAAATAATGCCTAATCAGAAAACCTGTTCTGCAGAACCTTTTTGTCTTCTTCTTGATTTGATGTACAGTCTAAAAGGTGGAGAAGAAGAGGGGAGAGAAATCAAATATCCCCTTTCAGAATCTTAACAATATCCCCAATATGTGGCCTTAATCCTGGATTTCTCTGTAAGCAAGAAAGTGCCATGTTGATGCACAAGCTTGCTTGTTCCTTATTATAATCTTCTTCTCCCAACCTCTCATCTACAAGTTCTAAAATGTTACCAGATTTTGCCAACTGCCTACACCAGCTTACTAAATTAGCTTTCTCAAGCTTCTTCACTAATGGGGATTCAAGTACATGTAATAATGGTCTTCTTCCTGAAACAATCACAAGAATCAATACTCCAAAACTGTAAATGTCGGTTTTCTCACACCAACCACTACCATATTCTGGAGCAACATAACTCAGTGTTCCTCTCATGCTGGGTGTTGTGCTGCTGAAAAGTTCTCCGCTTCGCATCTCGCTGCCATTGGAAGGACTAATATTTTCTTTCTTCTTCTTCTTCGAACCTCTTCTGAAACTAATTAACTCCCCATTTTGATTCTGATCCTCCCTTTGGAAATTTTTACATCTCCAGAGATAAAACTTCCACTTGGTTTGAAGATTTTTCATCAGGTTGCCACTGTTCTTGCTTGATTCTGCAAGATTCTCTTCTTTCCACAACTCTTTCATCTTCTTATGCTGCTTCTCATGATATTTCTTTTCCACTGATTCTTTGTTAGAATCATCTGGGTTATCTGTTGGACTAGAATTTTCCAGTTCTGTTTTCTCAGGAATGTTCTTCTTTTCTTCATCCCAATCATTGTTTGATGGATGAATTTGACTCCCTATCCACTCCATGACATAATCTTTAGTGCATAATTCTGCACTTTCATCATCCTGTTTCCACCACCAATCTGAATTTCCCCATTGTTTTTCATTTGGCTTTTCTTCATCTGCCGAGAAAGCATTAACATTTAACTCTTTACTATGATCAATATTTCTGGAAAAATCCTCATCACCAATATCCAAACCTGAGATTATTTCCTTCCCCTTGACACTAGTTTTTGTCCTTACTCCATTTTCACTTTTGCAGGCATTATAATTCAAAGAATTCAAGTTCAAAGCTCCAACATTAAAACCTACCCTACTACAACTATACTTGGAGGAGGAAGAAGATGCCTGCAAAGCTTGAGCAAAATCTACTTCATTAACATGCTCAACAGAACTATCAGCAGTTAAATTACCTGAAAACTCTTGGCTTTTCCATAGCTCCTGGCTCTTATCACCCAAGTCCTGGCTAAACATATTCCCACTAAACTCGCCCTCCTCCACTTTAATCCTTGACAACCCGAAATCCGAAATCTTCGCGTGGTACTCTTCATCAAGAAGAACATTGCTTGGCTTGATATCCCCATGTATCACTGGAGGGTCACATTCAATGTGAAGGAATTCCAAAGCTTTAGCAACATCCAATATTACAAGAAACCTCTTTTCCCAGCTTAAACTCAAACAGTCATCATCTCCAAAGAGAAACTCCTGCAAACTTCCCTTAGGCATATATTCAAACGCCAAAGCTCTCTTGTTCTTCTCCATACAATATCCCAGAAGAGTGACAATGAAAGGGGACACTTTTAACCCACCAAGAATCTGAAGCTCATTCTGAAACTCTTGCTCTGTTTGTAAACACAAAGCATCTAAACGCTTAATGGCAATAAAGTTCTCATCTTTAAGCTTCCCTTTAAAAACTGTGCTAGATCCCCCTTTGCCAATGACATTTTCTGTGTGAAAACCATTGGTGCCTTTCTTGAGTTCTTTGTAAGAAAATCTTTGGAGCTTCAATGGAGAATTTGCATCAAAAGGTATCGTTTTAGCTCTGTGTACCACAGAGTACCATAGATAGTATAGGAAGTAAAGTATTGAGCAGAAAATTAACAGAGACGCTGAGACAATGAGAGCCAGAATAAGGACCCTGTATGTGGTGAAAAAATTGTGATCTGGATTTGGAGGGAATGATCTTGAAGTCATGATGGAGATGGATTTTTCTTCTGGGACTCAAAGGGGTCTTAGATTTGAGATATTACAGGAATTGAAGAAGGAAAGGTAAATGAAGAACTAGCAGAGACGAGGCTTCTGGTTTTTTCTGATTCACGTTATGGTATCCAAGTTTGGTTGCTTTCATGGTTTATACTTTATATAATCAAAGCAGTTGAATTCAACCGTGATTCATTTAACAAAATGATGAGATACTCAAGTCTTTCCATCTGAATTTGTGGAATTGTAATTTGGTTTTTGGGAAATAAAATTAAATGTTTGACAGGAATAAAATCTTCTTTCTTTCTTTTCAAGTGAATTGGGACATGGGAGATGACAACACAAGAGTTGACTTAGTGGTGGTTTTAAGAGCTTTTATAAATATAATTACTCATTAATAAAAAGTTGTGCCTTCTACTCCAATCACACTAAATACCTCCTAATATTGCGAGTTCTACTCTCTCTGAGATTATGAAAATTATTTACAAAGGAAAACTAAAGACACAACTTAAATTTTTACCCAGGTAGACCATTTTTTATTGGTAGAAATTTAATTGTTAATCTCCAGTTTTTAATGTAAGGGCCATTTATTTAATTTGAAGAGATTAAAAAATTTAAATAGATTGTTAATTATAACATATGTGATGTGATTTTTTTTAAAATATTTTTATATAATATTAAATTATATATCAGTTTATAAGTTATTTAAATTAATTTAAGAAAAAAATAATAAATATAACAATAATAAACCTTATCTCATTAAATGGGGTTAGCTACATGGATCATACGACGCCTTGTGCTCTATAAAAAACTAAATCTTTAGATAGGTTATTGATTAGGAGATTTCATTTAATGACCTCATTGAGCATTCTTTTTAGCCTTCCTCTACTTCTTTTAACCAAAGTCCATACTGTTTGATCTACTTTCCTCACCAACGCATCCCTTGGCCTTATTTGCACGTGTCTAAACCACCTAAGACGGTTCTCTATTAGTTTCTCTTTAATAGGTGCCACTCTAACTCTTCCCCACATTTGTTCATTACGAATATTATCTTTTTTTGTATGCCTACACATCCATCTCAACATCCTCATTTTAGCTACTACAATTTTATATGCTTGCTATTCTTTTAAAGCCCAATATTTACTTCTATAAAATATTGCTGGTCTTATAGCAGTGCGATAAAATTTTCCTTTTACTTTACCTAGTACTTTCTGATCACATATAACCCCATTAACATTTCTCTATTTAAACCACCCAACCTGAATTATATGATTAACATCTTCCAAAATTTTACCGTCATTCTATATAATTGATCTTAAATATTTAAATTTATCTATTTTTATGATAACTATTTATTATCATAAATAATAAATATAATAGATAAATTATATTTAGATTTTATATTTAGAATTAAAACTCACTTCTAATTATGTTTTACATTTAGAATTTGAGGAGTATTTATTATTAGTTAGTTCTTTTGTTTGATCCCATCTTTCCTTAATCTATGGTTACTGCTTCTTATACAAAACTTATTGATTATATTACATGTACAATTGTCTATATTAAATGGACCAATAAGAGTCTCTTGCAAGTGGATTTGGTGACTGTCACATAAAATAAACAAGAATGCAGCCAAATGTCATAGACTGAATTTGACTTTTATTAACAACCCCTGTGACTTGAGTTCAATCAAATCACATAGAAAAATTGATAATTTTTCAGAATATTTTTTTATTATTATCATTTTCTAATATTATATCTCAATAACAATTTTAATTTTTAATCAAAGATTAAGCGATTCCATAATTTGGAGGATGACATTGAATAAATTAATATTAATATGTATAAATGACATGACATTGGGAGTATGTACAGGTGTTGGTTTGTAAACAAAATTGAAGTGTTATTTTTTTTTTCTATTTTAAAATGTTCTAAAAATGTTCAGTAATATTATAAAGCAATTTGACTTCCAAAACAAATAATAAAGCAAATCATGTGGAGGGGCGTCCTTGTCCCAATACTAATGCATAGCCTTTACAATACACTTTTTTTTTTGGTTGAAGAAATTTGGTAACTTGAGAAGGAAGGTATATGTTTAATTAAGTTATCACATATACTAAGTGATCCAATCTCTTAGAATATAATTGAGAATGAAATTTGATCATCTCTTATTCTATACCATTTTTGGCACAATAAACAAAATCACAATCAGAAATCCTAATAAAAATAGAAGCAACCTCTAAGAGGCAAAAACTATTTTACAAAAATGCAATAAATGGGTAAATATCTATCAATTTAATATAAATAATAAAAAAATTAATTCGTAAGTCTTTCTAATTTATCTCAATTTTGAATCATATCCCTTTAATTTATTTTGTTTGAATTTAGTATTTATTGTTTGATTGATTAATTTTGAATTATAAGCTTTATAAAATTTCATTTATCAAAATGCATGGGCAATCAAACGAAATAGATTCTCTAAAATTCATGAAATTTTATAAATTAAAATTAACGGTTTTTATACTAAAAAATGGATGACTATAACAAATCAGAATATAATATTTCAATTTAAACAAAATAAACTACAAGGGTATCAAGATAAACTATAAGAAGCCCTAGTTTTCCCTAAATACAGTTGACAATGTTCAACTTACATAAAATAAACATAACAAAAGGTTCCATGAATGGTGATAACTAACTAACCGCCAGACAATGAACTTTTTCCCCTGGCTACTACTGCACAGAAACATTAAACAACTTCACTCCAGAAGAATAATCCAAACATGACCTCATGTAAGGGAAAGAAGAACTAAAATCTTTGATAGTGTTTCCCTCACAATCATGTTTAGGAGGAATGTGATGACAAGGCTCCATAGAGAAGTCCCTTTGACAAGGTGGATTAGGATGAAGAGACTTATTTCCAACTAACCTATAAAGAAGCCATGGCTTTAATCCTCCCAAACCTTGAGCCACATAACCAAAAGTAGACAAAGAAGTAGTCACCAACACATCACTCAAACTCAAAAGGTACATTTCAGTCCATGCCTTCATATTATGCATATTGTTATGAAACTTTTGTTTCCCTTCATGACTTGCTTGATATACTCCAACCAATTCCCCTGTAATGGTTGGTTTTGTCAGATACATAATCCTCAAATTCTCACTATATTCTTGAAATAGAGATGCCACTAGAACCGCCTTTAAGCTCGAGTTTTCCCGGGGTGAAGAAGCTACGGGGTTTTTCATGTCTAGTTCTGGGAGTAACTTGTGCTGCAAGGTACATCTCAAGAGTAGATCCATCGCTGCTTCATGTGGGGTTGTATCAGGAGAGAATAATCTGACTTGAAGGCCAATTTTCACATCTGATTTTGCTAAGTAAGCATCATAGAATCTTTTTATTAGTCCCCATGCTTCATTTGAAGGGTGAAAAAGGTAATGTCCCACATGGTGAAAAACAGTGTCTTTTTCTGGGAACATTTGTGTGATCTCAGGGTTGAAAGATGGGATCATGAACAGAAAAGGGACAAAATACTGATCTGTTTGTAAAATCAAGATGGGAACTTTTTGAACAAGCTTTTGACTTTGATCACAATGGAAAAACTTCTCAGGATCATCTTTCGTATGCTGCAGATTCAGATGAAGAACCGATGGCGGCCGCGATGAAGAACTGTTCTTAGCTATCATGTTTTGATATGTTTCAACATCTCTTGGAAGATTCCAAAAAGGAGAATCTTTCGGAAATTCCCATGTTGAATTTAGAAATGGTTCACAGAACAAACCCATCATGTCATCTTCAAATTTCACAAGTAGGACTCTATCTGTGAGAACAGCATAAACAAATGCAGCAGCCATGCTTATGATTCTGTTCCCTAAGCCATTTGCAGGAGTCCAAACAAGGTACTTACAAGTGGTGTTAGTACTGTGTTTCTTAAACTTTACGAGCTTTTTCATGGCTTTATTGTAATGTCTTGTCCCAGGTCCACAGGTTCTGTGAATTTCTTCATAATTGCGGAGTTTGGAGATCAGATATGAAGAGGGTTTGTGAGGAGAAGATTTTCTGTATCGGTACAAGTAAGATTGAAACCTGCTTATGCATGATGATTCATCAAACCCAGAAGCTAGAAGCCCTTCATATAATTGCTGATCAGTGTCATTTTTGACAGGTGAGGTTGAAGCTTTTTTCAATTCTGTTAACTTTGAAGGAATTATATAAAAGTTAGCAAGTGGAGGAAGAAAACTCTGTTCACTAAACAGATTAATTTTTTGAAAAAACGAGAGGAAAAATTAATATGCAGGTTAGTATAATATCACCTCATTTTTAATTAGGCCATGTAATTTTTTATTGGATTTTTATAATTTTTTAAATTATAGGTATTAGTCATATACTTATAAATTATAAGAAAAACGATATTAGCAATTGATAATGTGGCTCTTATAGTCTTACTCAATATACACTTGGATTAATTTTGTCAAATGTATCTAAATAAAATCAAAATCAACCACATCATATTACATATTATATGTAGATGCAAAGAAATGGTTAGGAGCATAATAGTTTTTTTTTATATTGATAATAATAAACTTTATTCCATCATCTTATGTTTTTTTAGTAAAAAACATCTTTTTTATTTTGTATTGGGTTAATACAATTTGTGTTCTATCAATTTTATTGTCATTTTAATTTTGGTTTCTTAAATTTATTTTCATCTAAAAGATTGGCCTCTATAATTTAATAAAAAATTAGACTATTTTGCCATTTGAAATATCAAAACTCATTACTTGAAACTTATGGGACCAAAACAAAAATGAGGGTAAACTTAACATATCAAAGATTGTATTAACCCCTTTGTAATGATAACTTATATGCTATTTAGTCAACATTTACTTTAGTCCTAATTAATACTACCTTCAATTCTAATAATTATAAGAGCTAGTTAATTTTTGTAGATAGATTAAAGAAACTAAATAAATAAATTATACCTAACATAAGAGCTAATTAACTAATTTAGGTAAATTATAGAGTATATAATATGAATTCATCTTGAAAACTTAGATTTAATCTTAATTATCTAATTTATTTATTTAACTTTGTTAATCTATTCAAAAATATTAATTAGCTTTTTAAATCACGACAAGAGGAAATATATTAGTTCCTAAAAGTAAAAAAAAAAACTATAAAGACCTAACACAAAAAGTTACATAAACTTATATTAAAAGTTAGGTAAAATTATAATAACGGATGAATTATTAATTTTTTTCAAAAGAATGCCATTACCTTCATGTGACTCTGTAAGATTCTGAGCACTATCTTCTGTTGCTGTAATGTTGAGTGTTTCCTGGGAAAATCTTGACTTTTACAAGTTCATTAAGGATAGAGAGTGTGAGCTTGGATCAAACAGTGAGAAAACAAAAGAAATCTGAAGAAAATAGGTATTGTAAGTACCTCTGAGGAGGTTCCATTGATATCTGATGTTTTATTAGCTCTTTCTCTAAATCCTAAATCGATGGTTGTAACGTTGAGAGGTCTTCTTCTTCCTAGTACCTTGTCTTTTGAAAAACCCTCAACAGAAAGATTAAACACCGAGTTCTGATAGATCAATGTAACTATGAGCAGTACAGAGAAAGCTATGGCAGATAGAGCACAGCCTGTCTTGAATCTGTTGAAGCTCATCATCATCATCCCCATCTTGTTGTCCATTCTGACTTCTGAAGCTCAGAACCAGAGCTTTAATGGCGGTAATCAAATCAAACGCCATAGAAAACATTGCCAACAACAGACATAATCATCAGTGTCCAAAATTGAAGCAAAAGTTAAGAACAGTCATCAAATAAGAAGAACAAAGAAACATACTACATATCTGTACCATCAATAAAACAAAACGCCGGCTTCTCAAAACCTCGAAAAAATTGATGTGAAAAAAGACCTTTATATATATATATATATATATATATATATGTAATACCCATATGATATTTCAAGTGAAATTCTTATACGAGGTTCATGATGAAGCCATGTCGTCTGGTTTGGAAGCAAAAGTTTACGACTTTTTCTTGTTTCAAGGCTTTGGAAGAAGAGGGTAATGGTAATACATGAATAAAACTGTATCGAACTGAATCGACAGAGAAGAAACCTCCTAATTTACAGTTCAGAGAAAAAAGAAGTTAGGGAAAAAAACCTTGTGAAAGACAAGCCTGTGTGAAACAACTACGAAGAATTCAACTTTTCTTGAGAAACAGATGCATATATACATATGATGATTACATATGAAGGGCCATTGTTGACTTGGTATTTAGGAAATTGCTATTTTGAAGGCTGTAATGAAGTAATGATATTTTTCCTTGAACGTTTTCGGAGAATCAGAAGTTTCCTCAACAAGGCAGGGAGTACAATTTCTCACTGCAAATATAGAAATTCCCAATCTTCGCAACATGTATGTACATGTGAAACAACAATCATCGTCACAAATTTAAACTAAAAATCATCAATCATCAATCCTCAATCCTCAATAATCAACCTTACTCTTAATATCTAGTAATACCGAATTCAGTAAAAAATATACCAGATCAATCTGACTTAATATTTTTAATTTTTAATTAATAATCTCAATCAATAATTTCATATTAATCAGTAAAAGATTTTAAGCAACATAATAATAATAAATTGATAATCTGATTAACTAATTCTATAATATTTTAAAATTTTAACCATAGACTCAATACTTTTAATTCCTTTCAGTAATCTCACTTTAATATTTAAAAGAGTTTAGATCCCATAATAATAATTAATTAGTAATCTTATTAACTGATTCAATGATATTTTAAATTTGTAACCATAATAATAATTCATAACAATCATAAATCACTCTAATCTTTAAAAGGTTTTGAGTCGTATAATTATAATTAATCAATAATTTTATTAACTAATTATATGATATTTTAAATTTTTAATCATAACAATAATAAATAATTAATTATAACATATTTTCTCCCCCTTCATGTGCAAATCATGGGAGAAATCTCTGGTGTAAGTTAAAAAGTGTATCTCTAATCCCTTAAGTGTACCGTTTACCTAAAGTTGTATTTTGGTCTCCTAATTTTATAATATTAATACTATTAACAAAAAATGTTGATGTTAAAAATTTAAATGTTAATAAAATATTTATTTAAATGTTAACATATTAAATTTATTTTAAAAAAATAATAAATCATACAAACAATCATCATTTAAAACTAATATTCACAATATTAGAGGTAAAGGATTGAGGACGGAAAAGATACGTTATCAAATTAAGACCAAACTAAAAGTTTATAAAGTTTTAGAACTTAATGCACATTTTTGCCTAAAATTTATATGAAGACATGTTATTCCATCATAGATATTATGAAATTATTATTTTTTTTCACAAAACCGTCCATGGGTGAAGTAATTAAATTCCTCTAATCTTGGGATTCTTAGGCCGAAAGAAACTCCTTCATTCGGCCAAGTTCATGGAACAGTTTTTTTTATGCATTTAAAAATCAGACATCATGTTTTTATTACTAGAGATTTTGGCCGGATTTGATCTATAAAATAATTAGACAATTTCATGAATTAATTAATTGATTCTGTAAGTAAATAATTAATTTCTATGCAATGCTTACATTACATGCATCCATATATATATATATATATAGTGACAAAAATATTATTTATATGTAATTTTAAGTCATATCTAAAAGTATTTTAATACTCATAATTTATAGATTATAAAATACTATAAGGAGGGGATTAAAAAGTTGTTTTTTTATCTCTCCCATTTATATATAGCTTAGTGGTAAGTATGAGGAATGCATCCTAAGAACAGTTTGAGATATGGATTAATTTATATTTAAATGATCATTTTATTTGTTAAACCTCTTTACTAACGTGTTATTTTAAGAATCAACATAATAATATAGATATGTTTCATCCATCAACAAAGAGTGATAACCCGTTTATTTATTTTTATTGAATTTTCGAATGATATGTTGGTAAATAATAACAAAAATATTATCATGATCATTGTTACTATTACTATTATTCATAAATATAATAATAAATTAAAAATAAAATTTTAGAATAAAATATTTTCACTAACCTCATTTCACACTATTTGTCCTATTTTAAAGATGCACGAAATGATAAATTAATATTTAAATTTTAATACAAAATATTTATATTTAATATTTAATAGCATATGAAAATGATTAATTCCAATAACTGAACATCTATACTTTTAGGAAATATGGATATGAGAGTATATTATAAATCACTTTTGTCTAAAAAAGAAAAAAGAAAACTGTAAAAACAATGCTAAAGAAATTCTTTTTAATATTCTTCCCATATCTAACATAAGATTTAATTAAAGAATTAATATTAATTTAAAATATAAGATCTAGTTTCTATATTTATAAATTATTTTCTAAAATTATCTCTCTTGATATTCCCTCAATAATAATTAAATAAATAAAAATTAAATAAAAGAGATATTGAAGAAATTAAATAAAATAGTTAGGGTATTTTAAAAAAAATTATATTAATTACATTAATTTTATTAATCTAATTAAATTAATTAAATATGTTTTATATTAATAATTTGACAAGTATGTAATTAAAAGATATGAGAAGTCAAAATAATATTTCTCCGATCCTTAATATAGGACTTAATAATTGGAGAGTTGATCCTAACTTTAAATAGGAGATATATTTTTTATATTTATTAATTTTTTTTTAAATTATCTATATTAATATTCTATTATCAATAATCAAATAAGACGAGGAGTGAAGAAGTTAAAAAAAATAATTAAAATATTTTTTAAAAAATATTATATTTATTAAATTTTTAAAATTAATTAAATATATATTATACTAAGACTTGGAGGAGAATAGATGAAGAAACCTCGAAGGAAACGAATGGAGACCACTTGGTATGAGCAGGACCACTCAGACTTCTTAGTCAAGGCCCCCAATTTCTTTGGCCTTCCCTTCTTCCCGTGTGGGAATTGAAGCCATGAATATAATGAGGCGTTTTGACAGTGAATAGGGTCCTTACACATCCCTTTCATTTTCAGTGCCGTGTGGTATTGAGGAGTTAATAATAAGAATGGGGTTGTATTTAAGAATCTTAAGAATATACTTCATTTTCAGTGATCGTGAATGGTAAGGTGTGCATGGGTAGTGTTGGACAGGTTAGCTCCCTGTCTGATGTCCTATTTAAAAAATATATGGGCTGTATTTTGTAGCCTGATGCCCGGCCCTACCCGGTAAAAACCCTAACAATTTTGGGCTGAGTATGAGTGGGTTGGGCATACCCAAGTCGTGATGTCATGCTCATATTATGAAAAAAATCTGCAATTATGAACTTCTAAAATAATACTATATTCATGTGTCTTCAAGAGTTAAATAATATCTATAATTCACTAAAAATAAGAGAATAAAGATAATAATTAAAATCTTGAGATCTATTGTATATAAAAAATAAGCGTTGAAATCTAAATAGTTTGTAATTATAACTTTGCATCAATCTCCCCAATATTGACAAAGATAAAGTATCTAAACAAATAAAATAAATAATTATAATTTGTAATATAATCATATGATAATTAACAAAGTTAAAAAAAGAAGAAAAAATTAGTATAGTTATAAATATTAAAAGATACGATTTACCTACTTATATTTTTAAAATTACCTTATAGTCACTAGTAACTATCATATTCTCCCTTCTAAGATAGAGAAAAAATAAAAAATAAATAAAAGAATGGGTGCTCATGGGCATGGCAACTCCTATGCCCGGTGCCCAGCCTAAAAAATGCATGGGCTGTATTTTCCAGCCCGATGCCCAGCCCTGCCTTATATTTATCGGGTTGGACAGGGCATTTTTATTGCGGGTTAGACAGGATATACCGGGTCGCGAGCTTTATGCACAGCCCTAGTGAATGGCATAAGGTGTTCGTCCTGTTCACAACCTAAGGATTTGTTTGGTTAGGGAGTTTTGGATTGGAGGGAAGGGGAGATTTTTTGTCTTTTTATGGTCCCCTCTCCTCCCTCCCCTCCCCTCCAAAAGTGGAAATTTTTGGAGTGGAGAGAAACTTTTACTCCTTTTTTTACTAAAATGCCCTTAAACTTTTTTTAATATTCCAATTATACCCTCAAACTTTTTTTTTAATTTTTCTTACATCTAATTTTTTCTTTAATTGCATAATAATTATAATAAATTATAATAAAATTTAATAAGCATAATAAATTATTTATATATTATATTAAAATATACAATAATTATAAAATTAATAATAAACAATGTTAAAATTTTAACATATTTTTTATTTTTTTAATTTTATTATATATATATAAATGAGATAAAAAAATTTAAGATTCATAAATTAAAAAATAATAATTTTGATATGAATATTATAAATAAAGAATAAATAAATTTAAATAAAAAGATAAGGGTATATTTGTCAACTTTTAATTAACCTTCCCTCTCCTCCCTTTCTGAACCAAATAAAAAATATCATTCATTAACCTCCTCTATCTTTTCCTACTTTCTCTTAAATTAATTTAATATATCATCCCCTATGATGAACTAAACAAAACCTAAAGAAGAATATGTGGCACATATATCAATCCCTCTCCTCACATGTAGCTCTGCTATGGGTACCCTCCATGTACAAATAATCACATGAAGGAGAGCTAACAGGATCTTCCATATACTTTATGTTCAACTAATAAAATTTTGATTTAGATAATTTTTAAAATAAATAATTATATTTGTTTAAAAAAAATTTTAGATCAAATTATAGTTTAAAATTAAGGTTTTAGATAAACTACTCATACTAGCTTATAGAACAGTAAAAAATCTTATAGACTAACTAATTACTATTTTACCCTTATTTTTTCTGGACTAATTAATTATTATTTTACCTTTATTTTTTCTTATATCATCTCTCCTCTCTCTTCTACACAATCTCTCTCTCTCTCATTTCTTTTCTATAATATCTCTCTTCTCCTATCTCTCTTCTACACCCTCTCTCATATCTCATCTCTCTTTTACACCTTCTCTCATATCTCATCTCTCTTATATTTAATAATAATATATTTTCTAGTAATTTTTTAATTACACAAATCCTTCTAATAATAACTATCTAAATATTTATTTATTCATAATCGCTTTTTTCTATAAGTTCTTTTTTAAAAACTCTTTTTTAAAAGCTACCAAAAAACTCTTTATTTTATAAACCCTTTTCTAAACTTTTATCCAAAAATAACCCACTATTTCTTTCCTGCTGAATCCATGCAAAAAGAAATTGGCAGATTTTACAAAAGCATAACCATCAGTGGAGTGGATGGTTTTCAAAATGTTTTATCCTCCCCTCTCCCCTCACAGTGTGGGTGTGCACAGATAATACGCACAATGACATCTTGTTAAAATCCATCCTCCTTCTAGGGTCGTCTCGTCCCAATGAACAGTGACAGGACGGGAGTCACAACCAGACTAGGATAGAACAGGACAAGATCGGGATGTCCAGGATAATTTTTTAAAGAACAATTAATATAAATAAATTTAAAAAATTTAAATAGATTTTCACCAAAAAATTAAATATATATATTAATATTCATTTCTTTGACATTATCTTAAAAAATAGGTCATAATAATATACATATATTAATATTAACATTAATATTATACAATATATATAAATATAAAAATATTTTAAAATATATATATAAATATATTCGGAACTGTCCCATGTGGAACCCCATTTTGTACGGTCCGAAAATTTTTAGGATGAGACCCGTGAACACCCCAACTTCTATTCTACTCTCCCTTAGACATAACATAATCTGCCACACTTTCATTCCGATCAATGTGACCCCCAAAGCCAGGGATTAGGTGAATGAGGGGCATATTCATCTCCGACCAGTTGTCAAACCAAAAGGAAGAAGACGCTGCATTTCCGATTTTCCTTCCAATCCCTAGCTATTTTGAACTTCTTACACACAGTACATATAACTCTCCAAGTAAGATGAATTTTGTTTCTTAACAATAGAGGGCATATCCTTCTCACCACAACTATATTTGGATCAAAGAATTTGGACCCATAAAGCATTTTTATTACAGATTATTACCAAACTCTTGATGTTCTTCATGACTAGGCTGAACCACATCTATAATCTCTCCTTTCACTGTTGGTTTTGTCAAATACATAGTCCTAAGCTTCTCAGATATGTTGAATGCAAAGAAGCCACAAGAATAACTTTCAGGGATGTCTTTTTTTAACAAGAATAACTTTCAGGGATGTCTTCTTCTTTTTTTCAACAACTCAGATGATGTTTTTGATGATGTCTGGTTTTTCAGTTCAGGCAACAAATTATTTCTTAGAGTACAAGCTAAGATTTCATTCAGATCAGATTCATACGGTGTTGTGTTAATATCAAATGCTCTTATTTGGAGGCCAATTTTCTGATCAGCATTGGCCAAGTGAGAGTTGTAAAACTTGGTGATCATGCTCCATGCTTGGTTTTAAGGGTGGAAAAGGTAGTGTCCTAAGTGAAAGAACACGGTCTTTTTCTGGGAACATTTTGCTTAGCTCTTGCTCAAAAGATGGAACCATGAGCAGTGAAGGGACAAAGTATTGATTACACAGCAAAACCACCACAGGAGCTTTAGAAAGAAGATCTTGACCATGATCACAGGGGAAAAACATTTCATGACCATTACCACCAAGTTCTAGATTAAGGTCTATAAACAATGGAGGAGAATACGCGGCTTTCCCTTATCATTATTCTTCAGCATGCTTTCGTATTTCTGCATATCTCCACGATAAATTACTTGAGAAAAATCCTCTGAGAGTATCCAAGTTGAATCAGGAAACGGCTCACAGAACAGACCAACCATTTCTGAGTGGGATTCAACAAGGAAGACTCGGTCTGTGAGGACAGCATAAAGAAATGAAGCAACCATGATGATCATTCTGTTCCCCAAGCCATTACAAGATATTGACAAAGTATCATTAACAGTGAAAAATCATGATTTCATGAGTTTAATTACGGTTCCGTTGTAGGATTGGGTACCAAGTCCACATGTTCTGTGGAGATCCTCATAGTTTCGAAGCTTTGTTATGAGATATGTAAGAGATATTTATTATTTATTATAATTTATTTAGATATTAATGAGGATAATTAGTAAATATTTTTGAATATAGCCCGTAGATATTAGGCCAAGTCCAAGGTAGGTTATTGATTCAGTTTATTTAATATTAATTTTTTGATGGTGGAAATTAACAATTCAGTTAATTGTGAGATTACTTTTTGAATCCAGAGCGAAACCTAATTCTCAACTCTCTTCTAAAGGTTCTCCACTAGTGATGGTAGAAAACAAGTTACCATCACTGTGCCTAATCACCAGCTGAAAAAACTTGTTGTTTATCTAACAGTGTTCTCTGTTTGACAGGTATCTTATTGGATCCCAATTCTCCTCAGATCAATTAAGCTAATGGCGAGAGATAACTCTAAGTCTTTCGCAGCATGTTATATATGTTTTGTATTCACACATATATATATCATAATCTGGATTGATTATTTCATGTCTGAGATATTTATTTTTTAACATGTGGTATTAGAGTCAAGTTTAAGATCACCCTTGCCTTACTTGTTGATTTTTTATTCTCATAAGTAACAATTTGAGATGAATATGGAATCTCTAAAGATCATAATTTATTTTATTTTAATCCTTTAACCATTTGTTCTAATGTAAATGGCGCGAGAGGCATCTGCAATTGCTATGAACACCGTGAGCTAGTCGCGACCACTGGAGATTGCGAGTTCCACGTTGAATGGCCAGAGAGTTTTTTTTGGCATTGTGATTACTGTGAAATCATCGTCAGAAAGAGTCACAGCCATGAAAGTGGCAAAACAGAGAGATAAGGGAGTGCTACCGCGAGTCGCCGTGAGATTCCTAGAAAGAGGAGAATTGTCGCCATGTGAATCACCATGCTGCATGACTATGTTGCTTCCATGGTTGCACCATCCCAGAATCGCCGCAAAAGGAGGTTCATATCGCCGGCAATGGCTACAGAGGAGTCATCGACGTCGCAGCTCTGGAGATAAACCCTTGGAATGCTTGAAAACACCTCTCTCATGTCGCCGACATTGAAGCCCCAATCCACACCGCGGTTACTACTGCTTCTTATTGTGTGTCGGGTCCTGGGTCAAGTTAGGTCAACCTAACTCAGGAATAGGAGGCCCGAAACGGTGTGCTTCAGCTACTGAAGCCTACCGTTTCAATAATTAGTTATTGGGCCAAATTTAAAAAAAAAATGCTCTGGGCCATTGTCGCTGTTTTGGGCCTGTTATTGACTATTTTTTTTTTTGAAAAACTGCAGCATGGGCTAGCTGCTTTTGGGCCTTTCTGTTATTTTTTTTAAAAAAAAAGTGTTGTTTTTCTGGGCATGCTTGTTAGACCGTTTTCCTTGAGCCAGAATTTTTTTTCCTTTATGGAAAACGTTTTTTTGGGCCTAGTATTTTGGGTTTTTATTTCTAAAAATTATTTTGGGCTCTATTTTTAAACTTTTGTATATGAGCCACTTAGTTTTTATTTCTAGAAAATTATTTTTTGCCATTTAATTTGATTTTTCAGAGTATTTTAATTACTATTATATGTACTCTAAATGTTTAAATTAATTTCTTTATTATTTTAATTTTTTGAGCAAAATGTATTTATAAAATTTTAATTTTTATGTTATTTAATTGCCTATTAATTTCTCTTTTGGTAATTAAATTAACTATTTAATTTTGTAAAAATCTTTTGAGTTGAAATTAATTTATTAAATATTTTTTGGGTGCATGAAATAGTGGGATAATTTAAATTAAATTATTTAGTCATATTTATTAATTAAATTAATTTATTAAATACTCAATTTTGTTGTACATATTTAGATTTATATACACGTTATTGATATTTGTGATTAGCATGCAGTTTTGTGAGGAGTAGCCACAACATCCTTATTTATTTTTATTGCGTGCATTAATTAATCACATATACATTTAAAATATCAATTATAATTAAATGTATAATTATGATTTATCTTTACCCACAGGTAGATATCTCATGATTGTACATTTAATTAGAGGAGAATTAATTTCTCTATTAAGTTGTGCATATTTAAATTTTTAATACACATGAATAATATTTGTGGTTAGTGTGCAATTCTTTAAGAAGTAGCTACAACATCCTTATTTATTAAATCTGTTGCATGCATTCATTAATCACATTTATATTTGAAATATCATTTGTAATTAAATGTATAGTTATGATTTATCTTTACCCATATGTAGATATCTCATAATTGTACATTTAATTAGGGTGGAATATAATGGCCTCGTTATTTTCTAATTAACTCACATGTATTGAAAAATTACGAATACGTTCTAATTCCATCATTTGAGATAAATACATGGCTATACTAATATCTTTGCCCATAAGTAGACATTGGTGATACGTATTTATACTGTTTGCATGCTACATTTGAGCTAAGCATGCATATATGGCACAGTGATTTGTGATTGCTTCAAATTCTTTCTGTGAGCTTATTTGTACGTTTATCTGTTCTCATTTTGCAGATCCAATTGCTGCCCCTAAAATTATGGCTGATGTAAGTAACAAAATAATCTTAGATGACAGTATTAACTATGCTGACTAGAGAGATGATATTTTGTTGTAGCTCAGTTTCTTAGACTTGGATTATGCCTTGGGGCTTGATAAACCTCCAAGACCTTATGATGCCTCCGATGACAGATAGGCAAAAGAAATGTATAATATATGAGAGCGGAGTAACCGCTTATCTCTTCTTCTTATACAATAAAGGATCACTAGGAACATTAGGGGAACAGTCCCTTAGTGCAACACAGCCAAAGGGTACCTGAAAGTCTTAGATAAACAATTTAAGCTGACAGACAAGCAGATTAATGGTGCCATCATGTCTGAACTATGTGCTGTGAGGCTTACAGGTATTAGCGGTGTGAGGCAACATATAGTGGATATGAGAGGTATGCTTTCATCGTGTATTACTTTTGTATCTAACTTTTCTGGCGTTAACGATGACACTTGGTGGATTGACACTAGTTTGATGATCCACATTTTGACTAACATACAGGGCTTTCTATCAAGCAGGTCTCCACATTCTGTTGAAGAAACTGTTCTTTTAGGCAGTGGGATAGGAGATCCTGTGAAAGCCGTTGGAACTTTTCGCATAACCTTTTCAAATAATCATGTTTTGAAATTTTATGATGTTTTTTATATTCATTCTTACAAAAGAAATTTAATTTTTATGTCAAAACTCATTCCATTTAATTATCATTTAGTTCTTTTTAGGAAACTTATGACTTTGACAAAGAATTCTATTTTGATTACGAATTTAGTTATGATTGATAGCTTGTTTAAGATTGTTTGTAATTCACCACAATCTCTTTCTGTTTCGCGTGGTACTAAGAGAAGTGTTATCGATGAGAATTCTTATAGCATGTGGCATAGGGATTAGGTCATATCTCCATAGACATAATCAAAATGTTAAATAAAGACAGAATTCTTTCATCTTTAAACCATTCAGAGTTTGATTCTTATGTGAACTGCATAAGGGAAAAGTAGATCAATAAGTCACATAAGGGGCTAAAAGAAGTTCTGAGTTGCTAGAAATTATACACACGGATATTTGTTACCCTAATTTGACAGCACATGGTCAAAAGTACTTTATCACCTTTATTGATGATTATTCACGATACATGTATGTCTACATGCTTTATAATAAAAGTGAGGTACTAGATGCTTTTAAAGAATATAAAGTAAAAGTAGAAAAACTGATTGGAAAACCAATCAAGATCATGAGATCAGACCGTGGTAGTGAGTATTATGGCAGATACACTAGTGAATGACAAGCAGCAAGTCTATTTACTTATTTTCTTCGAGAGTAAGGTATAGTGGCTCAATATACTATGCATGTATCACCTGACATGAATGTTGTAGTTGAAAGAAGAAATAGGACCCTCCTGGATACGATTAGGAGCATGATAAGTAGCTCCAAAATGTCATCTTCTCTGTGGAAGGAAGCACTCAAGACAGTCACATACATATTAAACAGGGTTCCAACAACGGCAGTGTCCAAGACACCTTTTGAAATCTGAAAATGATGGAAATCCAATTTAAATCATTTTAAGGTATGGGGTTGTCATGCGGAAGTAAAAGTGTATAATCCACAAGAGAATAAGTTGGACCCTAAGACCACTAGAGCTTATTTTGTAGGATATACAGAGAGGTCTAATGGTTATAAGTTTTATTGTCCTCCACCTTCTACAAGGTTTGTATTGTCTAAGAATGACAAGTTTCTTGAGAATGATGTGATTAGTGGGAGCGATTGTCTATTAGACGATCACATAGAGTGAACCACTAACATCATTCATGAAGGGACATTAATAGTTAATGATCATCTCACTATTGGGATTGACATTGAACGTGATGTAGACCCTGTGACTCAAGTTGACGGTACTGAATAAGATAGACACATACTTTATGGTCAACCTATTACACAAGTGGAATCATCACAAAATGTGATAAATGATGTCATTGTTCAGCAACCTGATTCAACCCAAGAGGTTGAATTAAGGAGGTCAACTAGAGAGAGAAGGCATGCATTACTTGATGACTATGAAGTGTATTCTGCTGAGGTTGAATATGATGTAAGTGTTAAGAATGATCCTTTAACATTCACTCAGGCTCTGACGAGTGTGAACTCCAAGTTGTGGCATGATGCTATGATTGGTGAAATGAATTTTATGGCAAACAATCATATTTGGGAACTTGTAGATTTTCCTAGTGGATCTAAGGCCATTGACTGTAAATGGGTTTACAAAATTAAGAGAGACTTACAAGGTAACATCGATAGATACAAGGTTATGTTGGTTGCTAACGGATTCACTCAAGAGGAAGGAATCGATTACAGTGAAATTTTTTCACCTGTATCTAAGAAAGATTCATTCCGTATCATCATGGCCTTGGTTGCCCATTTTGATATGGAGTTGCACCAGATAGATGTAAAAATGGCTTTCCTCAATGGTAAACTGGAGGAAGAAGTCTACATGAAACAACTTAAGGGATTTATTGCAGAAGGTAAATATCAATTGGTATGCAAGTTGAAAAAATTAATATATAGTTTGAAATAAGCTTCACGTCAGTGGTACTTAAAGTTCCATAAAGTGATCACATCATTTAGTTTTATTGAGAACATCATGGATGATTATATATACCACAAGGCTAGTGGGAGTAAAATCATATTCTTGATTTTGTATGTGGATGACATATTGCTTGCCACCAATGATCTGGGACTATTGCATGAGGTGAAGCAGTTTTTGTTTAAGAGTTTTGACATGAAAGACATGGGTGAAACTTCTTATGTCATTAGCATAAAGATCCATAAAGATAGAACCCAATGTCTTGTAGGCTTGTCTCAAGAGGTTTACATTGTCAAAATTCTTGAACGATTCAAAATGCAGAACTATTCATCTAACGTGGCTCCTATTGAAAAGGAAGACAAGTTTAGTCTAAATCAATGTCCTAAAACTGATCTTGATAAGAAACAGATAGAAAATGTCCCATATGCCTCAGTGGTAGGAAGCTTGATGTATGCATAGATTTATACAATACCTGACATCGCTTTTGTTATGGGTATGTTGGGAAGATACCAAAGTAATCTTGGGGAAGCACATTGGACAGCTGCAAAAAAGGTATTTAGGTACCTATAAGGCATTAAACACCACATGCTCACATACAGGAGAACAGACAGTTTAGACGTAATTAGATACTCAGATTCAGATCTTGGAGGATGCGTAGACATGAACAAATCTACATCTGGTTACATCTTTCTACTGGCAGAAGGAGCTATATCGTGGAGAAGCGCTAAGCATACTCAAACAGCTTCTTCTACCGGTGATGCTAAGTACATTGTCTGTTTTTAAGCAAGTTCATAAGCTATTTGGATAAGAAATTTTATTGCTGGGTTTAAGATTGTGGATTCAGTCTCTAAGCCAATTAGAATGTACTGTGATAAGCAGTTATGGTGGCCATAGGAAACAACAGAAGGAATAAAAGTCGCAACAAGTTTGTTGAACTTAAATTTCTTTGCTTGAGAGAAAGGGTTCAGGATGGCTAAGCCTCTATTAAACGCATCAGTACATTAGATATGTTGGTTGATCATTTGAGGAAAGGGTTGAAGCCTAACATCTTTATCATACATGTACCTCATATGGGATTTCATCCTACTTTTGATTAGTGGAGGTATGAGTAATGAAATTGTATTTTGTGGTTTATCATTTCAAATTGTGATTGTATACATTTGTGTTATTGAAATTGATAAACATTAAAACAGGAACCGATAAATATTAAGTTCATGTATAATATAATACCCATTAATTGATTGTGCTACTTGTAATACATGGAAGGTAATACTATCGCCTTGATTCTTGTAGCATGATATCAGTTTACCTAGGCAGGGTAATGATATTGAGTATATGGGTCAAGTGGGAGAATGTGAGATATTTATTATTTATTATAACCTATTTAAATATTAATTAAGATAATTAATAAATATTTTTTAGTGTGACCCATAGTCATTGGGCTCAATCCAAGGTGGATTATTGATTCAGTTTATTTAAGGTTAATTTTCTGATGGTAGAAATTAACAATTCAGTTAATCGTGAGATTACTTTTTGAGTTCAGAGCGAAACATAATTCTCAGCTCTCTTCTAAAGGTTTTCCACTGGTGACGGCAAAAAATAAGTTGTCATCACTGTGTCTAATCACCAATTGAAAGAAACTGTTATTTATCTGACAGTATTCTCTGTTTGACAGGTATCTTATTGGATCCTAGTTCTCCTCAGATCAATCAAACTAATGGTGAGAGGTAATTCTAAATCTTCTACTGCATCTCATATCTGTTTTGTATTTACATATATCATAATTTAGATTGATTATATCATGTCTGAGATGTTTATTTTTTAACAATATGGAGATAGGTGATAATGCCGGGGAGGCTTTGCGGTATAAGTAGGATTGGTACTACTTAAGCATGATTGTTCAACAAACCCAGAGGTTAGCAGCCCTTTAAGCAGTTTGTCAATCGGTGGTTAAATACCTATGAGGGCACTTAAACAGGGAAAAAAGCTACAGAACTGTATAAATTATTCAAGAACGAACAATGATCAACAAAATCGATGGAAAAGATGACAATGGTCCAACCTGAAGTTTGTGGTACCGTTTTTGAACTCTTCCTTCCGGGTCTTGAATAGTAACTTTTTTATCTTTTTTACACCTTAGCTTTGCCAAATCCAAGAAAGAGATTCATAAATTAAGTTCTTGACACACAGAATACATAATTTCTAATATCAGAACCAAACTATGAAGAGAAAATAATACTACCCGAGGAACTGCAACATTGTGAACTATCCCTTCGGAGGACTGATGAATTGTAACGTTTAATGCTTCATTGATTACAGCCTCTGAAACGTTTTGAGCTGTTCCTCCATTGATTACAGCCTATGAAAACCCCTTATTGTCTCGGTACGTGAGGCTTGCGACGAAGAAAAATGGTAAAACTATTGACAACACAGACTAGAATGTTCTGAATCTTTCAGAATTATTCAAATCCCTCCCTCTCGATTTGTGAATATCAGAAGAAGGTAAGTAGCCAGAAACTTGAGCGACCATCATAGTTACTTGTAAAAGGAGTGACTATAAGATATTTTTATGATACCCATTTTTTTTTATAATTTTAATTATAGATAATCAATCGATATTTAATGTATAATATTACCTATTAATTATAAGATTTAATTAATTTTTTTATATATTAAAAAAATTAAAAAAATTAATTAATTATAACTAATATAAGAGTTAATTAATTAATTTAAATAAATTGATGAGTATATAATATAAATTTCTATTTAGGGATTGAACTGATCATAATTAATTATTTTTTTTAATTTTTTTAATCTACTAAAAATATTAACTAACTCTTATAATTAAAATTTAATAATAAAAAGTTAGAACTATGAAAATTATGGTGTATTTGTAGTGTCTTGAATTTGTGAATTTTTTTAATTAATTTATATTGATTATAGGTAGGTAAAACTTTTACATAAATTCATCCTTCTATAGATATATAGATTTTTCAAAATACGGTCATTTTGATAGAATAAAAGACTTTTTTTTATAGAAGTTGAAGTAGAATTAAAAATAAAATTATGCTAAAAATTGACTTAAAAATTCATTTAGTAAGTTAAAAATAAATATAAAATTAATATATATATTTATAACTTATGATAAAATTATCTAAATTTTATTTCTATTTTTCTCATATAATTTCTCAATTTTTTAATAAAACTGAAATAGTTTAAATTATTAAAAATGAAAATAGAATTTGCTTCTATTATATTAAATAAGATAAATACTTAATTATATTTTAATTTTAATTTTCTTGCTTTTATTTCTATTCTATATGCCTCTATATTTGTTGCCAGTCTGCCATCCTTATTTCACTGAATAAAATAATTTTTTTATTTTAAATATAAGATTTTGTTGTATCACAGCTATTCTATTTTTAAAAACATAATTAGTTTGAGAATTAAAAAGAAACTCAAGAAGTATGTAAAAAACATGTTAAATCAGAAGGCGAGATTCATGAATAAATCAAAACCAGGGTCGGTTTCAAAAAGCAAAAACAAAATCTGTACTATGAATCATGAGCCGTCATTTCAACCGAAATGAGATTCAGATCTCAGCTCACTTTCCCATCAGTTCATGAGCCGAGCCCCCACCGTCCCTTCGTATAGTGGCAAACGACAGGGGAACTCTCCTTAACCTGTTTTTCTTTTCCTTTTTTAAAATGTAAGCACATTTTTTTTTAAATTTTTATACTTTCAATTATGTAGTTGTATTTTTTAAAGTTTAATCCTTTTGATTTTTTTTTATATAAAACTTGGTATGAATTTTCTTACTATTTTTTATAACGAAAATTTCACAATCACATATTATCTTAATAACTAATTAATCTAAATCTGATAAACAAAAGCGTATCATTTAATATATTATCTCTTCTATTAATAAATGTGTTTCACAAAATTTAAATTCATATTTATTTTTTTACGAAAATAAAATCATTACAAGGAATTTTCTTTCTTGGAACTAAGAGAAGGCCATTTATATTGAGTGTGCCATTTCCTTTTCATAATTATTGTTTATCTTCTTTGTTTTTCTTTTTTTGGCAAGAGTGTGCATCAACATTATATAATTTTGCACTGATGATACATCCGATCAAGCAATTTATATGGAATTGTTTTCTTTTAACATGTTTTTATTTTTTTCTTAATTTATAAAGGAATTTTTATAAATGATAGTAATTACATATTCATCAACAATTTCAATAAATTCGGATTTTCCCTTAAAAATATATTTTTTCATTTTTCTTTAGATAACATTTATAGTTATTAATTTTCTTAAATTTAAATAATAACAAACAATAGTCTAACCAGTAAATCATAAACCAATATTAACAATAATTCTTTTGTCCCAAAATGAATGTCAAGGGATCTAGTAAGAATTAATGGATCTTATTAGTATTATTAGGTATTTAGTTTTAAGATTTGTGATTGTCTCTTCTTGTATAATTTTTTTTCTTTTAGAATTAAATTTAAGATTTTAAGAGATTTTATAAAATTTTATACTGCTAGACTAATTTTATATTAATTTTAAAATTATGCTTTTTTTAGACCCTTTTATAAAAATAAATGAAAGTGATTTTGATTTAAATATAATGAATAACCATCAATTTTTTATATTTATTAAAAAATTAGTCTTGATAAATTGACATCACTAAATATATATATTCATATTTAGAATAATTAATAATTAACATTTAATATAATATTTATTTAATTAATTTAATAAAATTAAAAATAAATTAATGAGTTATTTTATCTAGAATATATTAATCTTTTTTTAACCAATTTTTTCTTTTTTATTTAATTATTATTGAGTGAATATTAATAGAAATAATTTTTAAAAAAATTAATAAATATAAAAAATATATATTATATTTAAGATTAATATTAATTTTTAGATTTTTTTTATATTAAAAATTAAATGAGTATTAATATTTTTTAAAATTGAAGATTTATTAATCTTATTCTTGATAACTGCTGGTCATCCATGAATCATGGAGAACATGACTTTCACTGTTTGTATGGAAAAAAAAATGATTCCTATTCAGCGGCAAATCTCACCGCATCACGATCTTGCTGTCACGCTCACGCCAACCCACGTTGGCTCTCTTCCTGTCCCCGCCCCAACCTTAAATCTCTCTCCGTACTCTTTCTCCCCCTCTCTCAACCTTACCTCTCATACCACCGTCTTCGTTCTCCATGGAAGAAAGCGGCACTAGTAAAGCCCTCATCAATCATTTCTCCACCAGCAAAGGTGGCTGGCACGCCGCAATCTTCATCATCGGTAAGTACCATACCGTGTCGGTGATTGACGTCGATTTCGATTCCATCAGTTCAAAAATTGCTTGATGTTTCTAAACAAGATTAGGTTAGATTCACTAACTTCGTTATCTCCGCCTTCGCATCGCAGCTATGGAATTCGCTGAGAGATTCGCGTACCAAGGATTGGCCTCAAACCTGATCACTTACCTGACCAATGTTCTTCGCCAGCCCGTTCCGACGGCGGCCAAAAACGTTAACACTTGGGTCGGCGTTTCGTCTCTCTTTCCTTTGCTTGGTGGCTACGTCGCTGATTCATATATGGGTCGTTTCAACACCATTCTCTTGTCCTCCTCCATCTATCTCCTGGTACATAACTTAGTTTTTGGCCAGAATTAATATCTCATAACTACATATAACTTAGTTTTTGGCCAGAATTAATATCTCATAACTCCATATATTATTTTTGTCTGATATGTGTTATTTTATCATTTATAATAATCTTCCGTGAACTGTCTTTGGTACGATTAGATGCCAACATCTGATTCTATTTGAATTCATTGTTGTGGATGGAAGTGTGCTACCTACCAAAAGGATTGTTTTGGGCCATGCCAATAATAATTTGTTTTCTGAAAAAAAATTAACGTCCTAGCTCTATTTACTATATTAAATTATTAATAAAGTCATAGTTTTCAACTTTTCGCCTACTATATATGTTCGATTTATATGTACTTTTTTACACTTTTTATTGTTATATATATATATTTAAAATGTCTTAAATATATAATTTTTAGCAATAATATAACGCGCATGAATTTGGCTGCTCTCTCGATTTCTTTTTCCCTTAAATTCCTCCCCACTTGCCACATTAGCTTTGATTAAATTTTGAATGGGTAGTATTTAGTACGAGTATTTCACAAAATTATTATTAAAACGTGAAAATATAAAAAATAAATAAATAAATTGAAATTGTGAAAATCTAATCGAAATAGTTCAGAACTGTAATTTAAGAAATAAAAAAATATTTTATAAAATTCTAAATCCTAACCATTCAAAATTCGATCTAAGATCTAAGAGTTGAGATGAGAAGTGGGAAAAAAAAATTACAGTTGGTGATGGCAGGTATGATTCTGTCTACAGTTATTCCTCCCTGAAAATGGGAAAATTCTCATTTAATCATTTTACACCAAACGAATTACAGGGCATGATTCTGTTGACACTATCAGTCTCGGCAACGAAAGATGCAACCCTATTTTTTGTGTCTCTTTATATTCTATCAATCGGTGATGGCGGGCACAAGCCGTGCGTACAAACATTCGCTGCTGATCAATTCGACGAGGACACACCACAAGCCAGAGATGCCAAAAGCTCATTCTTCAATTGGTGGTACTTGGGAGTAGTTGGAGGTTCTACACTTGCCGTTTTTGCAGTGGTATATCTTCAGGTAATAATTAACTAAATGCTGACCTTATTAAACCTGGATTTGCAAACTATGGTATTTGCTCTCACTTTCAAGAAGCACTAACTAACTGTCAAATTTAGCTAATGATTTTGCTTCTCTCTGTCTTTGGATTTAATGAGGATAAATTTTTCTTTACTTTCTCAAACAAATAGGACAATGCAGGCTGGGATGTGGGCCTTGGAGTATTAGCTGCTATATTGGCTTTAGCACTGGCATTGTTCTTATTGGGAATCAAAAGATTTAGAATTGAAGCACCAACTGGAAGCCCATTTGCTAGTATGGCCCAAGTTTTTGTCGCGGCAACTCGAAAGTGGCGCGTAAAGACCCCACCCGGTGGTTCTCATATTTATTGGGATGGCGATGAGGAGAACGTCGGACTCCATTTCCATGGTCAAACCAAGTCTCATTCTTTGGCTCTCACTGATGACTTCAGGTGCCTCTCATCATTTCTTTGGTATTTAAGTTTAGAAGATTCGATAATAATGAGATCTTTAAGAGACAATGTTGAAGTTGATACTTCTTTATAGTTTAGTCACGCTGCTTGGCGCACTTTTCATTAAATGCAAAGTGGAAATTTGTTGTAGATTTCTTGAGAAGGCAATGATAATTGATGACTTTGATGCTTCAAGCAAAACAAGAAATCCATGGAGACTATGTTCAGTAACCCAAGTAGAAGAAGTCAAGCAAGTTCTTCGTCTCATTCCCATATGGCTTAGCTGTTTAATGTTCACTGTTGTCCAAACTCAGTTCCACACATTCGTCATCAAACAAGCCAGCACACTGGTCCGTTCAGTGGGACCACACTTCCAAATACCTCCTGCATCGCTTCAAGGTACCATCGGAATCACAATCCTCGTCACGGTGCCAATATATGACCGATTCTTCGTTCCCTTAGCTAGAAAATTCACAGGTCATCACTCTGGTATCACCGCATTGCAAAGGATTGGCATAGGTCTATTCTTGTCCATACCAAGCATGATTGTCTCAGCCTTAATTGAAACAAAACGGGTCGGTGTTGCTACACAGTATCTTCTTCTAGATCATCCGGAAGCCGTGTTACCGATGAGTATATGGTGGTTGTTGCCTCAGCATATTATCACTGGTGTTTCTGATGCATTCACCACTGTAGGGCTGCAAGAGCTGTTCTATGATCAAATGCCAGAGGCAATGAGAAGTGTTGGGGCTGCAGCATATATAAGCATTGTAGGAGTTGGAAGCTTTGCTAGTAATCTTGTTATAGTTGCTGTGGAGGAAATTAGCTCAAGATTTGGTGAGAAATGGTTGGGAAACAATTTGAACAGGGCACACCTTGATGATTTTTATTGGGTTTTGGCCGGTTTAAGTGCTTTGAGTTTGTGGGTTTATATTAATCTTACTAAGAATTTTGTGTACAAAAAGATTATGGTGGTTCAAACTTAGTTATTTAATTACTACAATCAATTGTAGGATATGACAGAGTATGTAAGTGAAATAAAACTTGTTTGTAGATATTGTAATTTCAGAATGATTCCTACTATTAGTTAAGTTGGATGTCGTGTTTTGATTCTTTTTTTTTTTTCCTGAAACGTTTAGTAGTGATGTTGTTTATTTTTGAATTGCTAGTTGCTACCTTAGCTTTTTGTCTGAGGAATTGTTTGTTGCTCCGTTAACTTTTTTATACACGTAAAAACACTCAATAGGTTATCAACAATTTCCAAATGGAAAGAGACATAGATAAGTTTGGTGGGTTACCCATTTGGTCTGCCTAAGTTTATACTTAAATAAAAATTTTATTCTATTTTTAGATGGTATTAAATTGTGGGTGAGTATAATATTTTCTAAAAATTTTCTTATAAAAAAAGTTTGGTGAATTTCACTTATCAAGTAGAGCCTTCCAAACCTCTAAAATATTCATAATTTGTAGAAAACAATTTTTAAAATAGTTATGAGCATAACATATATATTGAGAAGGGTAGTTATAAATTATAAGATCTTAAAACTTTTAATAGTAGAATCTGATAGATAGATAATATGATAAGATAATAATAGTAATAATAATAATAAAAAATAGTCATGAACAGGAAATATTACCTCATCCAACTTCATATAGAGAAGTTCTTAACACTATATGCTAAAATATTAACACTAAATATTATATATGAAAATTACTGAGCGAACAAATTTAAAAAACAAGATCTTACGTTGAGATATTAAAGTGGGGAAAAAATATTGATATGCTATATTTTTGTCCCGTTTTTTCTAACCTATGGAGTATGGACACTACCATTGTTCATTGAGCTGGAGAAAATATTTAGTGCGTGTTTAGATGCAGTTTTTCAGAATTAATTTTAAATAAAATTTCGATTTTAAAAAATTTCACACAAATATCAATTTTTGTCCAGAATTAATTTTGAAACAAAATCCCGATTTGAAAAAATTTGAACCAAACAGCCATTTTTGTTCAGAATTAATTTTAGGTAAAACCTCGGTTTGAAACCATAGTTTTTAATAAACTATTGAAAATAGATTTTAGAACTGTAAAAGAGCTTATAGTTTATCCAATTACTATTTTATCCCTATTTTTTTCCTATACTCTCTCTTATCTCTCTTCTCTCTCCTCTTCACACTATTTCCTCTTTCCTCTCTCTTCCTACACTCTTTCCTCTTTCCTCTCTACACTCTCTACCCTCTCTCCTCTCTCTCCTCTCTCCTATTTATTATTCTCTATCCTCTCTCCTCTCTCATACTTTAATTAAATCATACCCTAAGGGTGTGTTTTGATTAGCTTTTGGAGAATAGATTTTGGAGAGAATAGATTTTGAGAAGAATAGATTTTGGGAATAATAGATTCTGGAGAATAGATTTTGGGAAGAATAGATTTTGAGAAGAATAGATTTTAAAAATAGAGATGTTTGGATGATTAATAATAGAATAACTTTTTATATTAATAAATTACTGAGTATGCGACGAGAAGAGGAAGAAGAGAAACGACCAAATAATTTGCAGCTTTAAAAATATTCTTTTGTTTATCATTGATACAAAACTATTTATGCACTACTCTTGTATTTAATATATTATATATTTAATTGATTTAATTAAATTAATAAAATTAGTCAAATAAATTAGTATAAAATTTTTTTAGATAATATAATTATATTTTTTAATTCTTACTCTCTCTCTCTTACTTGATTATTACTGAGAGAGTATCAATATAGTTAATTTAAAAAAAATTAATAAATAAAAAAATATTTTATAATTAAAACCTATATTAACTTCCTTTATGTCTTATATTAATGATGGGATGAGTATATATTTTTTCTAATCTTAAATATAAGCAACCAATAACTAAAATAACAAATTAACCCTCTAATATTGAAAAGAAAGGTTAAACTAGGTTGCCTTTTTAAATTGGTCACAAATGAGAAGTAATTAATGATGAATAAAATTAAAAAAAAATATTTAGTGCCACCTCTATATCCTATTTTTAAATTTACTCTATTAAATTCTAAATATAAGAGGTATATAAATGTTTTATTTTAATTTTAAATATAAGATCTCAGTTTATTTTATCTACTAAAATTATAATTTTTTTAAATAATATTAAGAGGTTTCTATAAGATTAATCAAATATAAATTATTAAAAAGACATTTTAAAAAAATTTATACACACTTATTATAAATAATTAATTTAATAATTTTTCTTAATAACAAACTCTCTTGTCTTTTATGTTCACATATCCTCACAATTAGGGGGGGAAAATATATGTACACGTTTCCGAATGAAAGATTAGTGTGAAACTGTGAATGTTATTGCTGTTTTTGGTTTATTTTGTACGAACAAATGTTGAAGAGCGATATATTTGTTGATTCATTCAACTTGCTGAACAAACATAGCGAATGTATCTCATCATATTCAATTGAACAGCATCTTCAATTTCAAATTCAATTCTCTCTCTCTCTCTCTGAACTCTCTCACTTACCATCTTCGCCTCCATGGAAGAAAGCAGCTGCAGCAACCACAGTAGCAAAACCCGCAGAGGCGGCTGGCGCGCCGCAATCTTCATAATCTGTAAGTCGCATTTCGATCCTAGATTCAATAATAGATTGATGATTCTGAGCAACATTAGATTAAGATTAGATTCACTACCATTAGATTAAGATTAGATTCACTAACTTTCTGATCTCCTCCTGCAGCTGTGGAGTTCGCTGAGAGATTCGCGTACCAAGGATTGGCGTCGAACCTGATCAATTACCTAACCAATGTTCTTCGACTGCCCGTTGCGACGGCGGCCAAACACGTTAACACTTGGGTCGGCTTTTCATCTCTGTTCCCTTTGCTTGGTGGCTTCGTCGCTGACTCATACCTGGGTCGTTTCAAAACCATACTCTTATCTTCCTTCATCTATCTTCTGGTACATATTCTTTTTGTCTTACCCTTATTCTTTTATTCTTTTAAAAAAAAATTCGCGCACCACCTTTGGGTAAGATTGGATTTCAACCTCTTGTTCTTATTGAATTCATTTGCTGTGGGAGGGTGGATCCTACCAAAAGGAGATTTTTTGGGCCTGGCCATATTAAATTATTAATATATACATAGTTTTAAGTATCTCTAATTCTTTCCCCAACCCAGATCATTCCAAATTTTGGATTATTAGGATTTAATATTCAACATAATTATTTTTAAAATGTAAAATCATGAAAAATATATAAATAAATTCAAAGTATAAAAACTTTTTTTAGTAAAAAATTTAATTTTATTAATATAAGGGAATATTATGAAGGCTTGAAAAAACAATTTAATTATAAAAAATTTAAATAACATAAATTTATTATCAATTTTTATATTAAAATTTATTATTATCAAATGTTAAATTGTTATTAAAATTTGTAAGTAGTTAAATTTTTTAATTAATATCTGGTAATAATTTTCAAATGATTACAATCACCAACATCAAATCAAAGCAAGAAAGGTTAAACAAAAAAAGACAGAAGAACGGAAAACAGACTTTAGAAAAGACACCCTACAAACATCTAACGGAACCATGTAACCATGTAAAAGCTGTATCCGCCTTCACCTCCTTCCCCAATCCCCCAATAAAATTTCCTTGGCTTCTTCCCTTCTACTGTTACCTCAAAAAGCGGCATCAATGTTGAGTTTCACAGTCCCAATAGCAGGCTTTTCCTTGCTGTGGCCTTCCAATAGCCTCTTACTAACCTCATAGCCTTTGCTACACAGTTATATGCATCCACCTCCACTGCCTCAAATACAAACTTAAATCTTGCTTTCCTGATTCCCCAGCAAATACCTCCAAACCAAGCTAGCACATATATATATTCATCAGGCTCTTCCACATTTGTCATCCACTCCAACCATCTATCAAATAATCTGCTCATGCCCCTATCTTCAATTCTCAAAGCTAGAGAAGATCCAAACCTACATTGAACTGTCCAAGGGCAAAAGAATAGAGCATGTTCCACTCTCTCTGCCTGCTTCTGACAAATGTCACAAATGGGATTTCTTGAGCATTTCCTCTTATACAATGCATCATTAGTGGCCAAAGCACCACTCGCTGCTCTCCATATAAATTGGACCCCCTTAGGAGGCATTTTGCTTTTCGAAATCCCTATCCACAGCTTTTTAGAGGGCTTCTAAGACCCACCAGGTTCATTCGCCTTCCCCTGCCCTTCTGAACTCATTGCCACTTTGTTCCCTCTTGTCACTGTGTATTCCCCATCTTTACTTGTCAACCACATACCCTTGTCCTCCATTTTTATACAGGGACTCTCACCTTTTGAATCATCTGCACTTCTTCATCCATCAATACACATCTATCTGTGAAAACTTGATCTAAACAGTAAATAACTGTAATTAAAAAAATAATATAAAAGTTATTTTATAAAATGTTAAATCCTAACCATTCAAAATTTGATGTAAAGGTTAAGATGGGAAGTGGAAAGGTAGTGGGGGGAAGAAATGGAGATAATCCAAGTTCAATGTGTTAGAAAATAAACATCTCTAAAATACTATAATCAGTCCAGATTATATCATACTCAAATATAAACTTATATGAGATACAGCGGAAGACTTAAAGTTACCTTTTGCCATTAACTTGATTGATCTGAGGAGAACTGGAATCAAATGAGATACCTGTCAAAAGAGAACACTGTCAGATAAACAACAGGTTCTTCCAACTGGTGATTAGGCACAGTGATGGCAACTTGTTATTAGCCGTCACCAGTGGGGAACCTTCAGAAGCGAGCTGAGAATAGGTTTCGCTCTGGACTCAGAAAATGAGATCTCACACTCAAATGAATTGTGTTGTTTTCCACCATCAGAAAATCAACCTTAAATAAACTGAGTCAATAACCCTCCTGGACTGGGCCCAATGACTACGGGCCACACTCAGAAATATTTATTAATTATCCTAATCAATATCTAAATAGGTCATAATAAATAATAAATATCTAACATTCTCCCACTTGGTCCGTATACTCAATGTCATCGCCCTGTCTAGGTAAACTGATGTCGCGCTACAAGAATCAAGGCGATAAGTCCCCTTTTATCGGGTATTACCTTCCAAGTATTACATGTAGCACCATCACATAATGGGTATCACAATATACATGAACTCAATGTTCATAGGTTCCTGTCTCAATGTTTATCAATTCAATAACACAAATGTATACAATCACAAATTGAAATGATAAACCACAAAATATAATTTCATTGCTCATACCTCCACTAATCAAAAGTAGGACGAAGTCCCATATGAGGCACATGTGTGACAAAGATATTTGGCTTCAACCCTTTCGTCAAAGGATCAGCCAACATGTCCAATGTACTGATACGCTCAACTGAAATTTGGCCATCTTGAACCCTCTCTCTCAAGCAAAGGAACTTAAGTTCAACAAACTTGCTGCGACTTTTATTCCTCTTGTTGTTCGCTATGGCCACCGCAGCTGTGTTATCACAGTACATCCTGATTGGCTTAGAGACTGAATCCACAATCTTAAGCCCAGCAATGAAATTCCTTATCCAAATAGCTTGTGAACTTGCTTCAAAACACGCGATATACTCAGCATCACCTGTAGAAGGAGCCGTTTGAGTTTGCTTAGCGCTTCTCCACGATATAGCTCCTTCTGCCAATAGGAAGATGTAACCAGATGTAGACTTATTCGAGTCTACGCATCCTTCAAGATCTGAATCTGAGTATCCAATCACGTCCAAACTGTCTGTTCTCCTGTATGTGAGCATGTAGTGTTTAGTGCCTTGTAGGTACCTAAACACCTTCTTTGCAGCTGTCTAATGTGCTTCCCCAGGATTACTTTGGTATCTTCCCAACATACCCACAGCAAAAGCGATGTCAGGTCTTGTACAAACTTGCGCATACATCAAGCTTCCTACCGCTGAGGCATATGGGACCCTTTCCATCTGTTTCCTATCAAGCTCGGTTTCAGGACATTGACTTAGACTAAACTTGTCTCCTTTTTCAATAGGAGCCACGTTAGATGAATAGTTCTGCATCCTGAATCGTTCAAGAATTTTGACAATGTAAGCCTCTTGAGATAGACCTACAAGACATTGGGTTCTATCTCTATGGATCTTTATGCCAATGACATAAGAAGCCTCACCCATGTCTTTCATGTCAAAACTCTTGAACAGAAACTGTTTCACCTCACGCAATAGTCCCAGATCATTGGTAGCAAGTAGTATGTCATCCACATACAAAATCAAGAATATGATTTTACTCCCACTAGCCTTGTGGTATATACAATCATCCATGATGTTCTCAACGAACCCAAATGATGTGATCACTTCATGGAACTTCAAGTACCACTGCCGTGAAGCCTGTTTCAAACCATATATTGATTTCTTCAGCTTGCACACCAATTGATCTTTACCTTCTGCAACAAAACCCTCAGGCTGTTTCATGTAGACTTCTTCCTCCAGTTCACCATTGAGAAAAGCAGTCTTAACATCCATCTGGTGCAACTCCAGATCAAAATGGGCAACCAACGCCATGATGATTCGGAATGAATCTTTCTTGGATACAGGTGAAAATGTTTCACTGTAATCGATTCTTTCCACTTGAGTGAATCCCTTTGCAACCAACCTAGCCTTGTACCTATCGATGTTACCTTGTGAGTCTCTCTTGGTTTTGTAAACCCATTTACAGCCAATGGCCTTAGACCCACTAGGCAACTCTACAAGTTCCCAAACATGGTTGTTTGCCATGGAATTCATTTCATCAATCATAGCATCATGCCACAACTTGGAGTTCACACTCCTCACAGCCTGAGTAAACGACAAAGGATCATTCTCAACACTTACATCACAGTCAACCTCAGCAGAATACACTACATAGTCATCAGGCAATGCCGATCTTCTCTCTCTAGTTGACCTCCTCAATTCAACCTCTTGGGTTGAACTAGGTTGCTGAACAATGACATCCTCTATCACAGCTTGTGGTGGTTCCACTTGTGTGATAGGTTGACCATCAGGTATGTGTCCATTTTGTTCAGCACCGTCAACTTGAGCCACAGGGTCCACGTCACGTTCAATGTCAATCTCAACAGTGGGATAAACATTGACTATTGACATCCCCTCATGAATGATATCAGTGGTTCGCTCTATGTGATTATCTGATAGACAATTACTCCCACTAATCACATCATTCTCAAGAAACTTGGCATTCCTAGACTCTACAAACCTTGTAGAAGGTGGAGGACAATAAAACTTATAACCCTTAGACCTCTCCGCATAGCCTACAAAGTAAGCTCTGATGGTCTTAGGATCCAACTTCTTCTCCTGTGGATTATACACTCTTACTTCTGCAGGACAACCCCATACCTTGAAATGATTTAAACTGGGTTTCCATCCTTTCCAGATTTCAAAGGGTGTCTTGGACACTGCCTTTGTTGGAACCCTGTTCAATATGTATGTGGCTGTCTTGAGTGCTTCCTTCCACAGAGAAGACGGTAGTTTGGAGCTACTCATCATGCTCCTAACCATGTCCAGCAAAGTCCTATTTCTTCTCTCAGCTACACCATTCATGTCAGGTGATCCAGGCATAGTGTATTGAGCCACTATACCTTGCTCTCGAAGAAATTCAGCAAATGGACCTGCTGCTTGTCCTTCACTAGTGTATCTGCCATAATACTCACCACCACGGTCTGATCTCACAATCTTGATTGGTTTCCCAATCTGTTTTTCTACTTCTACTTTATAATCCTTGAAAGCATCTAATGCTTCACTTTTATTATAAAGCATGTAGACATACATGTATCGTGAGTGATCATCAATAAAGGTGATAAAGTACTTTTGACCATGCGCAGTCAAATCAGGGCAACAAATATCCGTGTGTACAATTTCTAGCAACTCAGAACTTCTTCTAGCCCCCTTATGTGACTTATTGGTCTGCTTTCCCCTTATGCAGTCCACACAAGAATCAAACTCTGAATGGTTTAAAGACGGAAGAATTCCTTCTTTATTTAACCTTTTGATTCTATCAACGGAGATATGTCCTAATCTCCTATGCCACAGGCTATAAAAATTCTCATCGATAACACTTCTCTTAGTACCATGCGTAACAGAAAGAGATTGAGGCGAATCAGAAACAATTTTAAACAAACCATCAATCATAACTAAATTCGCAATAAAAATCGAATCCTTTGACAAAGACATGAGTTTCTTCGAAAGAACTAAATGATAATCAAATGGAATGAGTTTTGACATGGAAATTAAATTCCTCTTATAAGAGGGAACATAAAAAACATCATAAAGTTCTAAAACACTTTTATTCGAAAGATAAATGCGAAAAGTTTCAACAGCTTTCACAGGATCTCCTCTCCCACTGCCTGATAAGACGGTTTCCTCATTGGGATGTGGAGCCCTGCTTGTTAGAAAGCCCTGCATGGTAGTAGAAATGTGGATCATTGACCCAGTGTCAATCCACCAAGTGTCATCATTAACGCTAGAAAAATTAGACTCAAAAGTAACACACGATGAAAGCATACCTCTCTTAGCTAGCCATCCCTTCCTCTTGAGACAATCATCCCTCATATGTCCCTTTTCCTTACAGAAGAAGCATATGGCTTTCCTTTGGTTGGCAGCTGAAACAGCAGGAATTTTCCACTTTTTCTTTTTATCTTTCTTTCCCCTGTTTCCACGTCCACTGCCAGCCATGGAACCTTCTGCTAGATGAGCCTCCTTTTGTGCATTTCTCCCACTCATCAGCAATCTAGTCTCCTCTTGAACACACATGGACAGAAGTTCATCTACTGACCATTTTTCCCTATGTGTGTTGTAAGAGATCTTGAAAGCTTCATATTGAGCAGGAAGAGAGTTTAGAGCCAGCTGCACTAAGAATTGCTCTGTAGGTTCCATCTCAAAGGATTTCAGCTGAGAGGCCAGATCTCTCATCTTCATGATATGTTGCCTCACACCACCAATACCTGTAAGCCTCATAATGCATAGTTCAGACATGATGGCACCACCCATCTGCTTATCTGTCGGCTTGAATTGCTTATCCAAGGCTTCCAAGTATCCTTTGGCTGTGTCACACTTAGGGACTGCACCCCTAATGCTCCTAGTGATCCTTTGTTGTATAAGCAGAAGAGACAAGCGGTTACTCCGCTCCCACATATTATACCTTTCCTTTCCCTCTCTATCATCGGAGGCATCATCAGGTCTAGGAGGTTTATCGAACCTCAAGGCATAATCCAAGTCCAAGAAACCAAGCTGCAGCAAAACATCATCTCTCCAGTCAGCATAGTTAATGCTACCATCTAAGATTGTTTTGTTGCTTACATCAGCCATAATCCTGGGGCCAGCAATTGAATCTGCAAAATGAGAACAGACAAACGTACAAATAAGCTCACAGAAAGAATTTGAAGCAATCACAAGTCACTGTGCCATGTATGCATGCTTAGCTCAAATGTAGCATGCAAGCAATATAAACACGTATCACTAATGTCTACCTGTGGGCAAAGACATTAGCATAACCAGGTATTTATCTCAAATGGTAGAATTAGAACGCATTCGTAATTTTCCAATGCCTGTGGGCTAATTAGAAAACAACGAGGCCATTCTATCCCACCCTAATTAAATATACAATTATAAGATATCTACCTGTGGGCAAAGATAAATCATAGCTATACATTTAATTACAAATGATATTTCCAATCCAGATGTGATTAATAAATGCATGCAACAGATTCAATAAACAAGGATGCTGTGGCTACTCCTCAAAAAACTGCACGCTAATCACAAATATCATTCAAGTGCATTGAAAATCCAAATATGCACAATTTAATGGAGAAATTAATTCTCCCCCTAATTAAATGTACAATCATAATATATCTACCTGTGGGTAAAGATAAATCATAACTATACATTTAATTATTATTGATATTTTAAATCCATATGTGATTAATTAATGCACGCAACACAAACAAATGAGGATGCTGTGGCTACTCCTCACAAAATTGCATGCTCATCACAAATATCAATAACGTGCATATAAATCCAAATATGCACAACAAAATGGAGCTTTTAATAAATTAATATTAAAATTCTCCCACTATTTCATGCACCCAAAAATGTCAAACAAATTAATTTCAACTCAAAAGGTTTTTACAAAATTTAAACAGTTAATTTAATTGCCAAGGGAGAAACAAAATAGGCAATTAAATAACACAAAAATTAAAATTTATAAACACCTTTTCCCAAAAAAAATTAAAATAATAGAGAAATTAATTTAAACATTTACTGTGCATGAAATAGTAATTTTGATTTTCTGAAAAATCAAATTAATTGGCCAAAAATAATTTTCTGAAAATAAAACCAAATGGCCCATACACAAAAGTCCAAAAATAGGGCCCAAAATAATTTTCAGAAATTAAAACCCCTTAAATCAGGCACAAAACGTGTTCTGGAAAAAAAAATAATTCTGTTAGCCCAAAAGGAAATGAACAGTGATGGCCCAGAACTCGCAGCCCAGAACGAAAGCACAAAATGTTTTTTTTTTTAAACCTGCGGCCCAAAAGCGGACGGCCCAGACGCTGCAAAATTCGTGTTTTTTTTTAATCAACCTAAAGGCTGAAAGTGAAACGGTGCGTTTTCAGCTTGAGCCAAAACGCACCGTTTGGGTTGCGTCTTCTGCTGAGTCGGGTTGACCTAACCCAACTCAGCTGCCCGAGCTGTCAGTGACCCGCGCCGCGAGATCGAACCAGCAAGACAACGATGCCGGTGACGCTTTCCAAACTTTTCTGGCCGTTCATTCTCTGTGTGCCGGCGACTGTGATAGGGTCCCCTAGTTTCATGGCGTCGTTGATGACAATTTCAACGGTGACCCTGACCTCGCTTTACTGGCGACTCGTGGCTCTCACAGCAGATCTGTCGCCTCCAGTTTCTGACGACCCCTTCTCTTTCTGGCGCCACCGGTGGCTGTCTCGACGACGGCGTCTCTCGCCGTTCACAGAGATGCTCTCTCTCTCGCCTCTCGCATGGTTAGATAATCATAAGCTCCTCTCTCGTGCCGTCACAGAGAACAAGAGAGGGTTAAAGCATAATAAAAAATGAAAAATAAATTTCTGTATCCCATATTCATCTCATATTGCTATTTATGAGAACAAAATGATCAATAAGGCAAAATGATCTTAAACAAGGCTCTGATACCACATGTTAGAAAATAAATATCTCTAAAGTACTATAATCAGTCCAGATTATATCATACTCAAATATAAACTTATATGAGATGCAGCGGAAGACTTAAAGTTACCTCTTGCCATTAACTTGATTGATCTGAGGAGAACTGGAATCAAATGAGATACCTGTCAAAAGAGAACACTGTCAGATAAACAACAGGTTCTTCCAACTGGTGATTAGGCACAGTGATGGCAACTTGTTATTAGCCGTCACCAGTGGGGAACCTTCAGAAGCGAGCTGAGAATAGGTTTCGCTCTGGACTCAGAAAATGAGATCTCACACTCAAATGAATTGTGTTGTTTTCCACCATCAGAAAATCAACCTTAAATAAACTGAGTCAATAACCCTCCTGAACTGGGCCCAATGACTACGGGCCACACTCAGAAATATTTATTAATTATCCTAATTAATATTTAAATAGGTCATAATAAATAATAAATATCTAACACAATGCACATATTTTTATTTAAAGAATATTGTCATAATATTATGTTAAAATTATATAGGTATGATTATTTAAATTTTCTCTCTCAATTGGCATCTAGTAGAGGGCTCCCTAATTCTTGTATTGTGATTTTTTATACTGATTACAGTTATTTCGCCCTGAAATGGGAAAATTCTCATTTAGTCATTTTACACCAAACAAATTACAGGGCATGATTCTGTTGACACTATCAGTCTCAGCAATAAAACATACAACCCTATTTTTTGTGGCTCTTTATATTCTATCAATCGGCGATGGCGGGCACAAGCCATGTGTACAAACATTTGCTGCTGATCAATTTGACGACGACACGCCACAAGAGAGAGATGTGAAAAGCTCATTCTTCAATTGGTGGTACTTGGGAGTAGTTGGTGGTTCTACTCTTGCAGTTTTTGTAGTGATATATCTTCAGGTACTTCATCAAATTCATAACTTAATATTCAATTACGTCACTCAATTATCTTCTCCAATTCAACCGGATTTGCAAACTATACCCTTTTCTTGAGCACTAACTAACTGCAAATTTAGTTAATACTTTTGGTTGAAAAGCATAAATATTTAAATTATAGATTTAGTTTAAGAGGGAGTGTTGAGATACTGTAGTTTAGAATTAATTATTAATTAATTAATATCATATTTAGTTAGTTATTTAATTAATCATCTAAATTTAAGTTTAGATATTATTTAGGATCATATTTGAATATTAAATTATCATATCTTAAAATAATAAATTTGAGATATTAGGATTATAATATATTTTAGATTTAGCTTATTAGTTTATATTTTTGCATATATAAATGCCTATTAGTATTCTTTTTTATTTAAGGATGAATAATATTTTGAGATTTTTTCCTTCTACCTTCAATCTTTCAAATTTTCACGTGGTATCAAAGCCTGAAAAAGAAGAAGAAAAATGTTAAGCATGAAGAGAAAACACACATTCAAGTGAAGATTAGTTATATATGATGAAAGAGGGTAACTTGGATCTCTACCCACAAAATCTCATAGGTTATAAGATTAGTTTATCTACCTCAAGTAAAGTTAGATTAGTGTATAAACCCAAATGGGTTATAATGGAAAATAATAACTTGGGTCTCTTCCCACAAAATCTCATAGGTTATGAGATTAGTTTATCTACCTCAAGTAAAGTTAGATTAATGTGTAAACCCAAATGGGTTACAATGGAAGATGATAACTTGGGTCTCTTCTTACAAAATCTCATAGGTTATGGGGTTAGTTCATCTCCCTCACGTGAGGTTAGATTAATGTGTAAACCCAAGTGGGTTACCATGATTCTATGAGCATGTTGCTCTTGAATAATACATATGATAGAAGAAAATAATTTGAATATATTGTCACAAAATCTCATAGGTTATGGAATTAGTACATATAATTCTCCATCAAATTCCTCTCTTACAAGTATTCTTGTTAAGCATCTAAAAGTTCTTTCTCAAGTTCACAATTTTGTCTTAAAATACAGATTCAAGATCTAATCAATTTCAGTTCAGTAGTCACTACTGGTTTAAGAATTCAAATTTTTTGTTCTTCTGTAATAATACTGCTCACATCCAAATTGCCTCCCAACTTAAGGGAGAGTGTTGAAAAGTACATGTATTTAAACTGTAGATCCAGTTTAAGGAGAAATATTGAGATGTTATAGTTTAAAATTAATTATTAATTAATATCATATTTTGTTAATTATTTAATTAATTATCTAAATTTAAGTTTAGATATTATTTATGATCATATTTGAATATTAAATTATTATATCTTAGAAGAATAAATTTAAAATATTAGTATTATGATAGATTTTAGATTTAGCTTATTAGTTTATATTTTTGCCTATATAAAAGTTTATTTATATTCTTATTTATTTAAAGAGTAATAATATTTTAAGATTTTTTTCTCTACTTTTAAACCTTTAAATTTCTACATTTTTGCTTCTCTCTGTCCTTGTATCTAATGAGGATGGATTTTTTACTTTTCAAACATTCGATAGAATTTTGTATTACTTCCGTTTTTTATTTAATTATTAATTTTGATATTATTATCAAATAACAAAGTTTATGTAAGCTATCTATGTGTGGTACATGTGAACAATTGTTATATGCAAAATAGGACAATGCTGGGTGGGGTGTGGGCCTGGGAGTATTAGCTGGTGTATTGGCTTTAGCACTGGCATTGTTCTTGTTGGGAATCAAAAGGTTTAGGATTCAAGGCCCAACTGGAAGCCCATTTACTAGTATGGCCCAAGTTTTTGTAGCTGCAACTAGAAAGTGTCTTGTAAAGACCCCACCTGGTTCTCATGTTTATTGGTATGGGGATGAGGAGCAAGATGGACTCCACTTCCAGGATCAACCCACGTCTCATTCTTTGCCTCACACTGATGGATTCAGGTACCTCTAATCATTTCCTTGGTATTTCATTTTAGAAAATTCTATATTAATGAGAGACTTTGCTAGACGCAATTTCTTTAACAAGCCATGCTTGTGAATATGAGATCTTTAGCTAACAAGTTGTTAGATGAGATGGTAAGTATCTTCACTCTTGTAAGGAGGAGAATACAAGTTTGATTTTAGGAAAACCTAATTATTAGAAGAAGTAAAAACTTTTTGTGCTCCAAACCTCAAAAGGGTAGCGATACCCTTTAAAATACAATGTTAAAGTTAGCACAGACAAATTTTGGTTGATACTCCTTTTATTGTTTAGTCATGTTGCATGGCACATTTTTCTTTAAATACGAAGTGAAACTTTGTTGTAGGTTTCTTGAGAAGGCAATCCTCATTGATGACTTTGATGCTTCAAGCAAAACAAGAAATCCTTGGAGACTATGTTCAGTAACCCAAGTAGAAGAAGTCAAGCAAGTTCTTCGTCTCATTCCCATATGGCTTGGCTGTTTAATGTTCAATGTTGTCCAAGCTCAGCTCCACACATTCGTCACCAAACAAGCGGGCACAATGGTCCGTTCAATAGGACCACACTTCCAAATCCCCACTGCATCACTTCAAGGTATCATCGGAATCACAATCCTCGTCACCGTGCCAATATATGACAGGTTTTTCGTTCCCTTGGCTAGAAAATTCACAGGCCATCACTCTGGTATCACAGTGTTGCAAAGGATTGGTATAGGTCTATTCTTGTCCATACTAACCATGATTGTCTCGGCCTTAGTAGAAATGAAAAGAATCAGTGTTGCTAGACAGTATCGTCTCCTAGATCATCCCGAAGCCGTGTTACCGATGAGTGTATGGTGGTTGTTGCCTCAGCATATTATCACTGGTGTTTCTGATGCATTCACCATTGTAGGGCTGCAAGAGCTGTTCTATGATCAAATGCCAGAGGCAATGAGAAGTGTAGGGGCTGCAGCATATATAAGCATTTCGGGAGTTGGAAGCCTTGTTTGTAATGTAGTTATAGTTGCTGTTGAGGAAATTAGCTCAAAATTTGGTGAGAAATGGTTGGGAAACAATTTGAGCAGGGCACACCTTGATGATTTTTATTGGGTTTTGGCTGGTTTAAGTGCTTTGAGCTTTTGTGTTTATATTTATCTTGCTAAGAATTTTGTGTACAAAAAGATTATGTTGGTTCAAACCTAGTTACCAACTGCCGGGATTCTAGTTTCAATATATAATTGCTATGATCAATTGTAGCATATGACAAAGGAAAGAGTATGGAAGTGAAATAAAATTGTGATTTCTAATATTAGTTTTGATCATTTTTTCCTGAAATGTTTAGCAGCGATGATGTTTTTACTTGACTTACTACCTCATACTTCATATATAATCAGAATACTCACTTATGTATTGCATGGGCCTATTATTTTTGAATTTCCATCAGTATTTAATATTAACTAATCCGATTTATAGGAATATAGGTCATAGTAAAAAGAATTTATTATCTCTAAATAATTATTACAACCTCGCATAACTAGAGTTTGAACATGAGATAACTAATTAGGCTAAAATAACTTAGAACTAGTCGATCTAAACACTTGTGGTTGCATGGGTGTATTCTAAACTGTTAGTTCATGTGTTGCACATTTTTCCTCTAAACAATTTTGGATTAAAAAATAAATAAAAATTCATAAAAGAAAGAGGGTATTGCGGTAAGAAGCACACAAAGAAAGAAGGAGGGGCCCACATTTTAATATCTTCGCTCTCGACATTATAGATGCGGCTACAAAAAAGTTGCAAACATCATGTTTAGATCACGTTGGAAAAGTTACTTTTCCCTCTCCCATGATACCAAACACACCACGTAATTAAGTTAGGGATCTATTGATGTGATAAATTACAATTACCAATTAAATACCTATTTCAAGAGCTGCTATAAATAAACACAACATGAACCTCAAGACTAGTTATATCCATATCAAATATTATTATTATTATTATTAAGCCACTAATTGTCTGCCAAAATTATATAATGATTGATGGTTATCACTAATTAATAAGTTTCAGTCCGGTGTCAAAGTCTTCACAGTGCCTAGTATGAGGAAAGAAAGAAGTAACATTGATAATAGTATTGGAACTACAGTCACGTTTAGGAGGAAAGTGAAAACAAGGATCCATGGAAATGACTCTTTCACATGGAGGATCTGGAACCTTTCCACTTAATGACCCCTTCAGAATCCATGGCTTCAAACCTCCAAGGCTCTGAGCAACATACCCAAAAGTAGAAAATGAACTTGTAATCAACACATCACATAAACTCAGCAGATACATCTCAGTCCAAGCTTTCATGTTGTGCTTATTATCTTTTGAGTTTTGATGTTCTTCATGACTTGGCTGATAAACTCTTATCACTTCATTTTCCATATACCTAGCTTTTAGCTTGATTCCATATTCTGAATATAAAGAAATGACAAGAACAGCTTTTGAGGTATTACTATAATTCTGGGATTGAGAAGAAGTTACTGATATTTTCTCATCTGGTTTAGGCAGAAGATTGTGTTTTGAGGTACAAGATAAGACTGTGTTGAGAACAACTTGATGGGGTTGTTTATTTGTGTCAAATACTCTAATCTGGAGGCCAATCTTCTGAGTTGCCATGGATAAATGAGTTTGATAGAAGTTTCTGATGAATTTCCATGCTGCGTTTGATGGGTGAAGAAGGTAGTTTCCTAGAAGGTGAAAGATTGTGTCTTTTTCTGGGAACATTTGGGTTAGATCTTGTCTGAAAGATGGGATCATGAAAAGAGAAGGAACAAAGTACTGATTTGACTGCAAAATCAACACAGGAACATTCTGCAGAAGATCTTGAGTAGAACCACAGTGGAAAAAATCATAATGATCATCATTGGTGTGTCGTAGATGAAGAACAGCGCGATGATCATCATGATCCTGATCATCTTCCCAATGATGATGAGAAAAATCCCTAGTTGGCAATAACCATGATGAATTTGGAAATGGCTCACAGAAGAGACCATCCATGTCAGATTCAAATTTGACAAGAAGAACTCTGGCTGTGAGAAGAGCATAAAGAAATGCAGAAACTAAGCTTAGTATTCTGTTTCCTAAGCCATCCATGGCTGTCCAGATAAGGTATTTGCAGTTTATAGTAGAAGCAGCATGCTTGTTGCTTGAATTAGGGTTGGACTGGTTTCTGATGAAGGAGAAGGAAGATGCATAGGTTCTGTGAAGATTTTCATAGTGATGAAGCTTGGATTTCAGATATGAAGAGGGCTTATGAGGTGAAGCTTTGCGGTATAAGTGATATTCATGTCTGCTTAAGCATGATCCTCCATCAACTCTTGTTGGACTAGATGAATTATCCTTTGTACAGCCTAGTGATCCATAATTTTTACCTGTATATTGAAAGACAAGGCATCAAAATTCAATACTCCGGTACTATATATATATATATATATATATATATATATATATATAAATTAACAACTAACCAAATCATGCAAATAAAAATATTAGTTAAAAATAATAAATGAGTAGAGAAATAAATTTTTTTAAAATATATTATTATTTATGAAAATGAACGAGAGTTTAGTTCCCAATAACTTTTTTCCTGGGGGATGAGATTCCTTGGCGGGCTGGCCACAATGAGGACGTTTAGCACTATAGGTTCCCATTTTTTTAGGGCAAATTTGTCTTTAAGATTCTTACCACATCAAAAATTTGGTTCCCACACCCAATTCTGTAGATTAAACTGTCGAAAGGATGAGACATATGATTATTTATAGCGTATTTAATCCTTAAGGAGTATCACTTTATTGTAGTTTCAGTCGCGGTATTTGAGAAAGTATCCTAACTCTTGGTTGTTTAGGTTTACGCTTGAGGGTAATAGATTGCTCGTCTTGCCCAACATTCGCATTATCTAGGAGGAAGGAAGATTTTGTCATACCTTTAGATCGTGGGTGAGTTTAACCCCTTTTTAAAAATTTATATAATAAAAAAAAATAATTCCCACCAAAAGTGGCAGGAAGTCGATGAATAAGAGAAAATTTCTTCAGGTGAGATAAAATTGTGCCCAAATGTCTGCCACCAATAGAAAATCTAAAGTTTCCTTTTTTTTATCACTAAACAAACTCTAAAAAATATTGAATTCATTGAATCCTTTTCAATTTAGGAAGAAAGGGCAATCAATTACCTGATGGTGGAGTAATGGTATGTTCTTTCCCTTTGATTCCAATGGCTGGGTCTGGTTTTGCAGACAAGAAGCTGATGTTGGGGAATTCCAGAAGAAGATAAGAGATTGAAGTATAGTGAAGCCAAGTAATAACCCCTACAATAGGCATAACTATGCAACACACACTCAACAATGGCCTGAGTCTCCCCAATCTTAATCCTGTTTCCACCATGCTTCTCACTTCAAAATTCCAAACAATCTACACTGTATTTTTATATTGGAGGTTTTGCTATATAAGCACCTAGTTGGAGTGGGCCATGGCTCATTAATTGCAGGACTATATTATTTATTCACCTTTTCCTTTTTGTAATGGCCTTAAATTCCCCTAATTATTCCTTTGGACTATAATGTGTGTGTATATTACAAATGAAAAGGAAGTTTTTTAAAAATTAGTATTAAATGTGGGCTGCTTTTGAGATTTAAATGAACCTGATTCTATTGCTTTAAATATTGAAGCAAACTTTCTTTTCTTTTCTTTTTATCATCTTACATCATTTCAAAATATTAAAAAGAAATTCCAAAATGACATTTATTTAGTAAATTAAAATTTTATAAAAGATAATATTATTTACATACAATAAATAAATTGTGACACAATGTAATAAGTTTTCTTTTGCCGTGAGATACCTAATAAGATTATTTTTTAATCCTGTATAAAGTCATTTATGGATACTCTTTATATATATCAAATTAATTATTTATTAATTAATATGTGGAGCTAGATGATAAATCTATAAATATTACAGAATTAATTAATTAAATTATTTATAAAAAATATTAATTTGTTAAAAATATTTTTTTATAATTATTGGTATTAGAAATTATCTTATTAAAAAAATCCTTTTAATGTGTACTGTCAATATTGCTAGTTTAAAAAAATGTTGTATAAATTTATGGGATGAAATAAATTAATTTATTATATTTAATTTAAAGTTATTTACATTTTAACCGGTGCAATGAATATGACCAAGTTTGATGTATTAATTTATTTGATTTGATTCTTTTATTTTTATTTTTTTAATATCTTAATAATTTAACTATGAGCCTGTTTAAAAATTATCAATAATTTTAAAAGAATTTTTAACTCAAATTTTAATTTTTAAAAAATTTAAAATAAATAATGATATTTATTAAAAAATATTTTTAGATAAAATTATGATTTAAAATTAAAATTTTGAATAAATTAACTAAAATAGTAAAATAATTTATAAATTATCAAATTATTATTTTATTATTTTTTTTATACTATATTTTCTCTCTCTTCTCTAGTATCTCTTCTATACACTCTCTCCTCTTTTCTTTCATTTATCTAGCATCTTTTATCTTTTATATCACATATCTCATCTCCATTTTTTCTCCACTTTTTTATTCTTTTATACTCTCTCGTCTCTCATATCTCATCTATCATATTTTTAATAAAATCGTATAATTTCTAATAATTTATTAATATAAAAAATTATTTTAAAAATAATTATTTAAATATTTATTTATTCTTAACTATTTTTTTTTTATAAATTTTTTTCTAAAAATTATTTTTTAAAACCTATCAACAAACTTTTGTTTTTCATAGATACTTTTCTAAAATTCTATCAAAACTCTGTTAACCGTCAAAACGCCACAACCCCTCTCAACCCTCGAAGCTTTCAATCCAATCGTCGCGCAGAGATTAGCCGCCGCTCAACCACACGACTTCGCGCAGCAACCGCTGCTCACCTCCTATTGCCGTCGCGTCTCCGCTCCGGCAAGGTAATTTCGGAACTCTTGCACCTTAATATCTCTGTGCTCTGCTTGTGGCTGAATTTAACAGTCTCGGAAGCAAATAAGCTCAGTTGCTTATTTTGAACCTTCTGAAACCATTTTCGCTGTTGATTGTCTTCTATCCCAGTCTGGTGGTCATGTTCGCTGATGGTCACCTTTTTATTAATATGCTCGCAAATTTATAGCTCGCGCCATCAATTAGTTTTCTGCTCATTGCTTGCTCCGAAATGGACACAGTGTGATTTTAACTTCTCAAATTCGTTTTCTTTCATTCATTATTCTTTAGTGATTTAATATGTTGCAATTCTGTGGCCTAGATTTGCTTCCTTTCTTCGTTTTCCATGTTTTGTTCTCTTATACTCGTTCCTTATTTTGTTCTTAAACACAGCCTAATTATTTATGCCTTATTTACAGATTCAAAGCTGAAGCTATGAAGGTGTTCAGGATCAATGGAAGCACTCTTTCTCTTGCACTTTTCACTGATGTCACCAATTCAAAGTTAGTCTTTTTTCCGTGTGATAATTAAAAATGAGAATTTTTCACATAAATTGCATTCTTGTAGATTGCTGACTATGCTTTCTTTTCCCACTTTTCTCTTCTTCCAATGTTGAGAAATTGAAGTATACAGAGGATGATAGTGTTGAAAAAAAACAGCTTCTGAGACTGGCCTCTCATAGTTGAGCAAGTAGTTTTTATTCGAGACAAAATGCTAGACTTTTCCCACTTTTCTCTTCTTCCAATGTTGAGAAATTGAAGTATACAGAGGATGATAGTGTTGAAAAAAAACAGCTTCTGAGACTGGCCTCTCATAGTTGAGCAAGTAGTTTTTATACGAGACAAAATGCTAGAAGTGTGGGACCAAATGCATCTAAGCCACTGACAACAATAATTTTTAATTCAATATAATTGTTTTCAAGTTTTTTTTAGACAACTAGAAATATATATATAGAAGCATCATTATAGTAACTTTTAAAAGATTAAATGATCGTGGGAATGTTTTTCATTAGTGATTTTTTGCTCCTTTCAGCTGTCAAGTGAAGTGGTATTGTTATATAGGTATGAATATGATTTAATAATATAGAATGGTTGAACACCTTACAATTTCCTGTTTGTAGCATTAGGTTAAATGGTTTTCTTTTTGTGTAACCGCCAGACAGCTTAGTAACTTGATGTTAGAGGTCACATGTCAATTTCATTCTGGAGGAGGTAATTTTGTCGAATAAGTTGTAAGGAAAAACATATCTATTTATTTTTGCTTAAAATAGTTTTTACATGTTATAATGAAGTTTGGGAACTTGATCTCAGACATTAGTTGAAGTATGAGATACAATTTCTTGTTCTTGCAGGGAGCTCTTAGAAAGTATGCAAGCTGCGGCATTGGAACCAGAAGTTGCATTTCTCAATGCTTCACTTGTAATACTTCTTAATTTTATGTATGTAGGAATTATTGTTTCCTTTCTTTTCTACTTCATCTGTGTTGCTGTCTCTTTCCCCAGAGTCAAATCCATCCCCATTTATAAAATGATGATAGCATAATATTGGTTATGAAGCTTTGGACAAGTAGTGAAATTGTTATGATATTTGATCAAGAATGATAAAGAATTAAGGAGAAGAGGGAAAGAACAAGAAAGGGAACGAGAGGAACAGAGGGATTGTAGAAAGAAAAGGAGAGCAAAGGGGAACAAAGGGTAGCACTTGAGAGAATGAAAAGTGAATCACTGCATTGTCATATCTGCCTGCTGTACATTAATCCTAGCCAACTATTTATAGACAAGAAATAGACGGAAAGGAGCAAAACTGATAGAAAGAAAGCAGCTGTCAATAACTACCAGTAACTAACTATTTTATAACAGAAATCTTATTGCATCTTTCTATTGTTCCCTCTTTTGTCAATTGAACCAGATCCCAGATGTTTTCCCTGTTCTGGCTGCTGCGCACAAGACGCTCATCACCAAGTCACGGGATTCTTTGACAACACGCACACTTCATTCAGAGCTGGTTTTCAATTACTCAGGATCCAAGCATGTAATCTTTGTATTATTTGTGTTACCAGTTCTTTTTTCATTGTTCTATATTATAGAATATGAACTTTGTGGAGTTATGGCTAGATTACGGAGTCGTTGAAAAGATGCGGAATCTCTGGTACCACAACTTACATCCTTGCTGCTCGATTTGACGCTACTCCTGAGGAGGTGAGATAATTCTGTAATGAAGCATGTGTCATGAGTCCCACATTGAGAATGTCACCTTGAAGTAGGGGGCTTTATAGGGCCTTGGGCTTTCTAACTCCAATGGCTAGATTTTGGGGTATCGTTCTCCTAAGGACCTATACTCGTTCTCCTAAGGACCTATACTCAATATAGTATGACACCCTTTTTTTCTAATCCCACATTACTAGAAAGTGATCCTAAAGATATTTATCCTTGTTTTAAGATGAAAGCAGTTGAGAAGTTAATTAATGGGAAAGAGGTTGACCTGGAAGAGCTGGAAGCGAGAGCAAACCAGGCCCAGATACAAAAAGTTTGCATCTACACTTAATCTATATAACTTTCTCTGTTTCCTTTTGTACATAATAGCATAATCATTAATTTTGCTTATGTTTCAGCATTACAAAATTTCAGGGCCAGAGCTTGGTGTATCATCACTTGCAGATGCAATAACTAGCCGTATAGCTGCTCGTGATGCCTTGTGAAGAATGGTTGTCGTCTGATTTCATACAAATACTATTTGCTTTTCATGGAGTCCCACTTGTGAAGAATGGAATTTTAACAGGAATCTTTCAGCTTCTTTGCTGGTCACTTTGTCTTTTTTACATCTGTTGTCCTTGTATTCTTTATTGTTCTTTTTAATGTAAAATGTCACATTAGCTGTAGAAAATGAGTATTACCCTTACAGATGGGAAAACTAGTAAGCTTAGCTAGTAGATATGGTTTATGTCAAGGTGATTAAACTGGGTCTGCTTTGGAAACAATGGTTTCATAATGTACATGAAGCAGAATAGTTAGTGATGCTATGTTGTTATCCGTTGATTCTTAAGCCAAGCGTATGTTTGGATTAGCAGTTGCAAAAGTATCTTTTATTTCATCTAATTTTTACAAACTTAAGAGAGGATAAAAGTCAGATAACGTAATATGATTTATATTTAAGTTGTTTTCTTTTTGTAAAAAGTTAGTTTGAAGAATTAAAACTTATTTGGATGATTAATGAAAGACACTTTAGATAAAATGACTTGAAAGGAAATGACTTTTATTAAATATTTTTCTAATTTTTAATATAAAATTTATTTTGTAATATAATTTTATACTATAAAATAAATTTTATATTAAGAATGTAATATATATATATATATATATATATTTGTGTATATAATATGTGGGTTTCATTTAGTCTTTTTTTCTTTTTTAATATAAAATATATTTTATAGTGTAATTTTATATTATAAAATAAATTTTATATTACAAATAAATGTATAATCCATATTTGCTTCAAACGTGTGATAAGCAACCTTAGATTGACTTGTATTTATAAGCTACTTCTGTTCAAAAAACTTATTTTGGGCAAAAATTTATACAAATAGGTGAAAATTTTAGTTTGGACTGAAACTTGAATAAAAGGCTATTAAATGTCTAAAAAATCTTTTAAAGTAAATTATAATTTAAAATTATAGCTCTAAATAAATTTTTAAAAATAAATCTAAGTGGTAAAAGTGTTTTTAGAAGTATAATAATCACTTTATTTTTATATTTTTTTTCGATCATTATACTTTATACTCTTTTTAATAATTTATTTATTAAAAAAATAATTTTAATAATAGCTATGTAAATATTTTTTTTACAATCTCTTTTCTGCTAAAAACTCTTTCCCATATTCACTTTTTTTTTTATATATATAAATTATTATTCAGAAGCTAAACTAAGAGGGCCGATACGTCCCACAAGTTACTTATTGCTAGCAGAAATGTACTTATAGTCAAGGTTACCACAGCTTTTAAGTTTTAACCCCTTGGAGTTGGAGGTGTATTCTCTGGTATAATTCACAAAAGTTGATAGTTTACGTTTGTTGCGTTGTGTTCTATTAGCAAATAGTGCCAATAGGATTAACCGTAGAAAATAAATATAGTCTTGAGATGCAGACCTGGCCTCGAATCCCAGCAGCCACACTTGATATTCTGTTTCAACAAAGAAAAGCCAACTTATCAATGAATTAATAAATATTATACATTACTTCCTCCTATTCTTTTTTTTAATATATATAAAAAAATTTAGGTTAGTTGGATCCTATGTCCTCAAGGCTTACAAAATTATTTATTAATAGAGTTCTCAGTTGATTCATAACAAAGGAAAAAATTATTGGTTTTAATAAATCTTTTTATTGCTTATAGGTATATTTATATTAGAGAAAAATATATTTAAAATATATTCCAATACTAAATATGACCAATTCTTTAAATAAAGATATAAATATTAATTATCTATATTATGAGTTATTAGTCTCTTTTATTAGACTTAATTTCGTTGGTTCATTGTAATAAATCTTATATGGTTAAACAATTGACATAAAATAAAAAAATTATAAAGAAAATACTTAAGTATTAATTTCCCTTCCTGTTTAAAGAAATTTTGTCAATCTGTTTTGTTTTTTAACCAATACCAAAAATAAAATCACCTAATGCTAGAATTACCCAAATCTAGGGGGACCCATATAACGATAATAACTGTCTTAACTTCCGAATTCTAGGGGGCCACAATCAAACTTTCTCTTCAATCAATTTTTTCCTCTTTGCAGATTTCTCTTCTTTCTCATTTCTCCACAAACCTTCATTTACCTGTTCAAACATCCATAGTAAGTCCTCGCAAGCACTTTCTGTTCTTTAATTTATTTAAGATTTTCTTTTCCCTCAGTTTGATCTCATTTTTAATCGATCAGCTATGAGGTTTTAATTGTTTTTTCAACGATTCAAAGGGTATAATCGAGGTGAATTTCTTATGCAGAAAAGAACAAATGTCTCTGTTAATTTCAGAGTTAAAATTTATTAATTCAAACAATTAAATTTCAATATTCGTTATAAAATCTCTGGTATACGTATTTAACTTGCTCATCTAATACAAAATTCTTCAAATTATATTCAAACACAATATACTTTTTTCTTGATGTTGTGGTGTTTTATATCATGTTGTACCTTGCACTTTTGTGGATATTAGGATTGTGTTGAATATAAATTATCATATGATATAGATGGAATATAAAATACTTGGATTTCTGCTCAAATTATCATTACGACACTCTCTCAGCAATAGTAAAATAAGAAAGGTAAGGAGGGAATTAAAGAAGATGATTATGGTATTTTAGAAAAAATATTATATTAATTAATTTTCTTAATTTAATCAAATTAGGTAAATAGGTCATATATTAAATGATAGAATGAGTAAAATACTTAAGAAGAATTTGTTCAAATATGTCAAAATCTCTGTATCGATGGGATGTGTAACATGCCATGGATTTATAAGAATGTTGCTAAACTTTGCAGCTTCTTTAAGCAGTGAAGAAACATGAAAGGTGGTTTGTAGAGGAGGTTAATTACTATACAGATGCTGATGTGATTTCTCCAGCATGTTCAATTCCTGCTACAATTCATACAACCAGAGGGATACATTTGTGAGGTACCCAATGCACAACTGTTGTGTACGTGTGTGTATTCATTGATGTTTTATGGGGAAAACATATTGAAAGTGAATGCTTTCAGAAGGTAAAAGTGTACATCCCTAACACCCCGTTAGTCTCAAATGATAACTTTGTGCCAATCTTTATTATTTTTGAAAATGAAACTTAATTTGTCCGTATCTGATAATCATCCGCATTCAAATTTCAATTTCATGTCAGCATTGTTTTTGTTAACAATGTTAGGGTTAGATGGCTAAAAAGGCACTTTATAGTCTAGTGTTATCAGATCGCTCTTGTAAGTGGGAGGTCCCCAGTTCATCCCACTCATAACTTTAGGTCATTAGTGAAATTAAAGTACTGCAGATGCACTTTTGCCTATTTCTCATAACTCAGAGTTCAAAAGCATCAAATGGTGATGATGATGATGATGCAGGTTGGATGATTTTGATTCTAACAATTCAGTGCAATCCAATCCAAGTGGAATCATGAAGAAGCTCATATTTAACATAGAAGGTAAGCCACTTGCTGCGCGAGAAAACAGGAATGCATCAAAATCATTTAGGATGGGAATGAAGAAAGGATCAGATGGACTAAAAACATTTGGAAGATCATTGAAAAGTGGAGTCACATGGCAAGTTTTCCCAGAAGATCTTAAAGTATCAGAGACTAAAATATTTGATCCTCAAGACAAGACCCTTTTGCTATGGAATAAGTTCTTTGAGCTTCTTTGTATTATTTCAGTTTCATGTGATCCTCTTTTCTTCTATCTTCCTTACTTCAACCTCAGATCTCACTGCCTTGCCATTGATACTAAGCTTGCTTCCACTGCTATTATTCTGAGATCAATACTTGACACTATCTATCTCATCCGCATGGGTTTCCAATTCCGGACTGCTTTTATCGCCCCGTCCTCTCGGGTTTTCGGGCGAGGCGAACTCGTCATTGATCCTAAAAAGATTGCCAAAAGATACCTTGGGCGTTACTTTTTTGTTGATTTCAGTTCTGTGCTGCCATTGCCACAGGTTTGGTCAAACTATTATGATCAGCTTCTTTTAATTAGCCACTGCTTTGCTTCAAGAACTTCTTTCTCCTCTATACCTGTAATGATTCTATTGAAAAACCTAATGACACAGAATACTACTCCCTCATGTAATAAATGAAAGAACTAATTAGAGAATTAATTTTAATCTTAAATATAAAATTTCGATCTGCTATATCTTCTAAATTCATAATTTTTTCCTAAACTATATATTCCTAGTTTTCCATCACCTAGCATTTTCAATGCAAATGATTAAAACGGTCATTTTAGGACCTTTTTACTGGCACTTTCGTTTGCATTAGAAATTTTCACTAGAGAGCAATGTTGACTCAAAAGTTTTTTTTGGTTTAAGATTGCCCAAGAAATATTAAAATAGCTAATGTTTCCCTTTACCATTATTAATGGTCAATGTTAATTTTTTTTAAAGAGATAGAGCAATATTACTATTTTTTAAAACTTATAAGGCGATGTTGACTCCGAATAAACTTTCGGGACAAATTTGTACATTCACCCTCTTAAAGAAAGAAAAATAAAAACCCTTGTGTTTGTCTACTGAAATTAAGTATTCTAGTCAGGTGTGGAAGTTTGTCTGTGTTATATAATATAAGATGTTTTTAGTGCAGATTGTGGTGGCCAACTATCTCCGGAAAGCAAAAAGTTTAGAGGTGTTAGCCACAAAAACAACACTATTGAGAGTAGTGATCCTGCAATATATTCCAAGATTTGCACGCTTTATCCCTTTAGCTACAGAAGTTAAGAAGACAGCTGCTGTTTTTTCTGAAAATGCATTCGTTGGTGCCACCTACTATTTGGTTTGGTACATGCTTGTTAGCCATGTAAATCATCTTTCATGCTCATATTAATTCTAATAGAGATCTTTCTTCCAACTTTATTAATTTGTGAAATTAGATTTCGACAAGTGTTTTGTTGTGTTTGTGTGATGTGACAGATAGTTGGGTCTGTGTGGTACTTACTAGCAATTGAAAGAAGTGACACATGCTGGCAGAATGCTTGTGCTGCTGCAGCTTCTCAAGGATGCATTCCACATTTCTTGTACTGTGAGAGTTCCAATAGGCGCCATCCCGGATATGAAGCCTGGAAAACTGTCAATGGCGATATTCTTGACAGGAACTGTGGAGCTGGAGGTGACGACACTCCATTTGATTATGGAATATACACTCGAGTTGTAGAGAAGGGTATTACTGCCTCCAGTGATATGTGGAGTAAATTCTTTCTCTGTTTCTGGTGGGGTCTCCAAAATGTGAGGTATGTATATGCCATTCAACATTTGTTTTTGTAATAATATATCCTAAATTAATTTTTGGTACATCTATCACCCTAAAGTAATTTGTAGTGCATAAAACATCAGAAAGTATTTTTCTAGTAGTATTTACGCTATGTTTTGATGGAAAGAAAATTAAGGAGAAAAAAATACTGTGGAAAAAACTCCAAAAATAGTAAAAAAAATTTACCATTTTAAAAATATTTCCTTCCAAATATTCTCTCCCCCTTTTCGCCTCAATTTTTTCTCCATCCAAACATATCATTAGTATTCTAAGTTCATGATGCCTGCTGCTACTGAGAACAATATTTAAGGGTAATATTGAACTAAAATAAAATTTACTTAAAATATTAAGTGATACAAGGAAAATGTTTTAGGGTGCTGAATATACTAAAAGTTAGTTAATGATACACTTCATGATGCTACATGTTACTTAACCCTATATACATGTGCTTGTTCTCTCATTCTTATTTCCATTCATCTTGTTCCTAGAAAATATCCAGTTGTTTATGCTGCTAACATCTTACTCACCAGTCACTTCCTTATACAAAACATACTTAAACTTGACAGCAGTTTGTGTGTTTTAAGATGTACCATGCTTTATCTTCAAAAAAAGCATATAATCATGGAGAGTATAGAAAAACCAAAGAACATGGCTCATATAAGAATTCATTATACAATAAACCCTGTTTTCAGTGTTTTGAGATATGAAAATCAGTAATATAATTAATGAGCACTTTGAGATGGCATGCCAACAATCCTGCATCATCTTGCCTACTAATTAAGTTATGTGGTGCTAAATTGTTGGATAATTCTATTTCTGTAGCTAATTTTCGGTAATGCTATATATCTTCACAAGATTTACAAGCCTAATAATAACCTTTGGCTTTGTTTTTCCTCAGCACACTTGGGCAGGGGCTTGACACCAGTACTTACATTGGGGAGGCTTGTTTTTCCATTTTTATATGTATTTTGGGGCTTGTCCTTATGGCTCTTCTGATTGGAAAAGTGCAGGTAAAAGCAAAAGCCTAGCTTCACAGTTTTAGTTTCCTTACATGCTTTCTTGTGTATAAATTACTTCTCTTATTATATTTATAAGGTAGGGAGAGAATGATTTTTTTTTCTTAATAATAAGACATCATTGACTTCTTTTTACCATATATGTTAATACCTCTGTTCTTAATATAAGAGTTAGATAACTAATTTATAAATATTAAAAAAATTAGTTAAGTTAGTTATTTCTAACAAATTTGTCTTAATTTTTCTAAACTATATATTTAATCATGCATTAGAAATACTTCTCGATTTTTAGTCAACTTAATATGCACAATCAATAAGGATACTTTAAGTGTAAAAAATTATATAAAGTGTATTGGGGTATTATATTTAGAGTCAAAATAAATCTTTTGTCTAGCTTTTATAGAGGGAGTATTAAAATAGGGGCAAAGTTGGAAACTTGTTTAATTTTAGATAGAGTTTATAAATTTTAAGATTTTTTTTTAATTCTGTAAATTATGTTAAAAACTTATAAATAATATTTGTATGAAACTTGGACTTGGATTATGTCAAAAAAAGTGGCATGAAGAGTTCTAAGCTTTGGGTTATGATGCGATTGAATGAACAGAACTACCTTCAATCAATAACCGTTCGTCTTGAGGAAATGAGGATAAAAAGGCGTGATTCTGAGCAGTGGATGCATCACCGAGTGCTTCCTCAAGAGCTGAGGGAAAGAGTGAGACGCTATGATCAATACAAATGGATGGAAACTCGAGGTGTCGACGAAGAGACCTTGGTCCAGAGTCTTCCAAAAGATCTCAGGAGGGATATCAAACGCCATCTTTGCTTGAATCTGGTCAGAAGGGTAAGTTATACACTCATACTTACCTTCATATTGGATGCTTCCACTTCATCATCACAGTTCTGAACTTCTGTTTCTGAAATGTAATCTAATCTAATCCTGATTACATTACAGCAAATAACAACAAATCAAGTAATCCCCGTTAAATAACCTTGACTGTGTAATAAGATTCAAACTTACATGAATCAACGTGTAAACATCTATACTCTTAACGAGTCAACATTTAGACGCTTATTCCCTACATTTTTAGCCTTGATAGATTAAAAAAGATCATTTCACATTTACTTTTACTTTTGTCTGGATAAAATATAAACTTTATTACATGATTCCTTCATGTAATACCAAACAAATATTCTGTAATCATCTTTCCATTTCGTTACATTCCTACGATTCTTTGAACCAAATGGGCACTACATGTCATAATATCATATGCAGGTTCCTCTCTTTGCTAATATGGACGAACGCTTGCTGGATGCTATATGTGAGCGTTTGAAGCCAAGTTTGTACACAGAGGGAACATACATTGTTAGGGAAGGAGATCCAGTAGTTGAGATGTTCTTCATAATACGTGGTCGTTTAGAGAGTGTGACCACAGATGGTGGAAGAAGTGGATTTTTCAACAGAGGACTTCTCAAAGAAGGTGATTTCTGTGGAGAAGAGCTTCTCACATGGGCGTTAGACCCTAAATCTGCAGCAAACTTGCCATCATCAACAAGAACAGTGAAAGCTATGAATGAAGTTGAAGCATTTGCTTTAGAAGCTGAGATGTTGAAGTTTGTTGCTTCACAGTTCAGACGCCTCCATAGCAGACAAGTTCAACAGACCTTTCGGTTCTACTCGCAGCAATGGAGAACATGGGCAGCGACTTTCATTCAGGCTGCGTGGCGCCGGTATACGAAAAGGAAGATGATAGAGGCGATGCTGATAGAGGAGGAGGAGGAGGAAGAAGATTATGGTTCTGATGATGATGGAAAAGCCTTGATTTCAAGAACTGAAAGTTCATCAAGGACTGGACTTGGTTCAGCCATTTATGCTTCTCGCTTTGCTGCTAAAGCTCTTCATGGTCGTAAGCTTCGTTTGCTCCAAAAGCCTCCAGAACCTGACTTCAGCGTTTATGATCATTAGCAGCTGAAGGAGTAGAAGTTCCTGTGTGTCCCTGTCTGCCCTGTTTATATGCAGAGAGAGTTTTAACTTGTATAGTGACATGTAAGTAATATATCTTCGTTGTTTGTGGCATGTGGTGATTTGAGTTTTGATAAACCTACACCACTTTTGTTTCTGTAGGAGATTTTGGCATTCTAACTCTTGGGAGCTGTTTAGTTGTTTATAGTGTGCTCCACTTGCGAGTTGTACATGTCATGTTCAATTTGATACCCTAAAGAATGAACTAACAGAAAATAAAAGGCAGTTTCTTATATACCTTTCCTGTGTAAAAAAATCTTATAACGTGAGTCATGTATATATATAGTTCATAATGAACATATACAAAAAAGAATTAGAATAAAAAAAATGTAAAGGCCATTGGATGTGCTATTAAAAAGAATAAATTAAGTAGTATGAACTCTTTTAAAAGAGAAAAAAAAAAGTTGAGAAGAACATTATTTCATTAAGTTTTTAAGCTTGACTTTTTAATTAAAAATTTATCTAAAAATTTGGTAATTGGTAAAATGCAATAATATTCAATTCATATAACCAACTTTATATAATAGAATAAGATATTTTTGTTGTTGTATATATAATTTATAATAAATCATACTCTCTTAAAACTTAAAACAAGAACTAATTGTATAGTTAATTTTTATCTTAAATATAGGAACATATTTTCTAAATTATCAATATTGATAATCTCTCAATAATAATCAAGTATAAGAAAAGGGAATTAATAAAAATTGTTAGAGTATTTTATAAAAGATATTTTATATTAAATAATTTAACTAAATTTCTTAATCTAATCAAATTAATTATATATATTATATTCACTTGTTTGTATCTTACATAAGTTAAACTGCTTTCCTGCAAAATGCGTCCGGGGTTTATTGGCCACAATTGCTTGATACAGAAGTTTCAAACAAGAAAAAGGAGGCAAATGAAATATTACATCAAAGAATATACAAGACAAGAAAAGGTTGTGCTTTTCGGTGAATACATGATAGCATTCAAAATCAGGTTGAGCGGTGGATCCAATAAGAACCTGAACCTGTTTCAGGATTATGGTGATCAACTCCGCCATGCAGAAGATAATTCTAAATCAAGATCTTCTTCCCACCATGTGCTTGACTGCAGAATCACACGATGCAGGAACCAGATAAATGCAACTTATTCAGATATGAGCAAGATAGGGTATCTCAAAATAAGATAAATAGGGCCATAAGAGCAAAAAATAGAATCCACTTAACATTGAAAGGAACCAAAATTCAACTCAATCCACTCATGCACATATATCAACACAAGTGAGAAGAGCATCATCAGAATATACAATTAAACCAAGGGGGAATTGCCCATAGTAATTAGTTTTAATGCTATATCATGTGCTCAGAATACCAGTATATTTTTGGTACAGAAAGGAACCTGGTATTAAAAACAGATGCGCATTGTTAGAAAAGATTTAATATTTCTCCGATCCTAAATATAAGACTTAGTTTGTAACTTCTCTAGTCCTAAATGTAAGACTTAGTTGATAGTGCAAATTATACTATAAATTAGATCTTATATTTAGGACCAGAGGGGTATTGCAATACTAAGCCAGCACTCAACTTTGTGAAGGCAATATGACCAATAGCTACTGTATCTTATTGCAAACCCAATAAAGAGATGGCTCATGTGCCGGCACACTTGAAATAATTTCACACAATAAGCTAATTTAGGGCCAATTTCTAGTTATAAGAATGCCCAGGTAGACAATAACAAGTGCAAATTTTACCCAGAGAGGAAATCCTGCATTTAAATAAATAAATGACAAAGAAATCTAGTACAAGCATAAATAAAATTCTAATAGATTCTTTAGCAAGGGTGGACCTTATAGCCTTTTCGAAGAAATTCTAGAGAGCTACCCTCTTCTTCTTGAAGTCCCAGGACCCTCAACAATTCCTCTTTGGCCTAGATCAGATAATAGATTAGCATGAAAGCATGTAAAAGTATAAAGCCAATAAGGTAAAGTCTATGAGCTTACTTCACCAAGGGTGAAGCGGGTTACACTCTCAGCTACGCAAGCATATGAACCATCTGTTTGCTTAAGCATCACCTGCCAAGGACCTTAACATAACATAAAGTTGAGGTCCAATGACATTTTTGTCAATGTCAGAGAAAAAGGAGACATCACAAACAATAAGATTCAAGTCAAAACTTGATAAAAGGAACATTTTGCCTACCAGGATACTGGCGAAACACTGCTCCACTGTAATTGACAATATAAGGAGCTACGGCAACTGTCTGAAGAATAGAATAACTAAACAAGTAAAGCTCACAATTGCAAGAAGAACCAATATCTAGAGAAGATTAAACGAAGAGGTACCTTTGAATACTCTCTGATTCGAATATAGAACACTGAAGTAAATTGACAAAGAAATCGGTATTGCAAATCTTTAGGTGGAAAGCCCACAAGGCCTAAGTCAGCACTGTAAAATCATTTGCTATAGACTGTCACTAATAAATGTATTTTAAGGATACAGACATATATCAAAACCAAAAAATGACATGAAAATATACCGCAGGGTTTCTAGTTCAAGATTAAATAGAAGTGTTGGCGTTGACATAGCAAATTTTTCCTGCACAATCCAATAAGTTACAGACTAATGGTTGATGTTATGCATCATACTAAAGCAGCCTGCCAATGATATAGTATATTATGTTCAGTAATAAATAATTAAATTCATTAAGGACTGTACAAATGTTTTGCTTTCAAAGTTACCATACCACATACTGCTCTATGTAAGCAAGATCTCGTGTACTGCAATTGATGAATATGTATAGTGAAGGGGGATCACTAGACTTCCAACGACCTGCATTTGTAGGAAGGAAACACATGTTTCAAACTAATTCTTTTAATCATGATCAGGTGATACAAACCTACAATCGATGTCAACAACATATAACTTAAGAATAAGGGTACACATGGTAGGAGTAAAATGGTAAGTTGAAAATGCAGAGGAAAAAATTAACAAGGTATCGTAAAACAAAATAAGTCTAGATATATCCCCTCATTTTCATTCCTTAATTTGTACCTTTACATTTTAATTCCACCAGTAACACCCTACAATAGTCACACAAATATTTTCCCCCCAATACTTGCCTTCATTCTCATCTTCAAAGTCAAAATCAAGGGTGTCTCTAATAGATCTGAAAAATGAAGTGACAGGTCCACCAGGGACGTCATCCAGAGAACCTATAGTGATGCCATCAATCTGAAGCATAACAAAAATCACTCTTTAAATAAAAAAGACTAATATGAGGGAGATACTTTATTTGTCAACAACCGCCAATATATTGTTGATTGTTATTGTTGACTTGGAAGATACTTTTGGAAAGAATTTTCTGAAGATGACATCTAGTTGGGCCAATACAAAAGAATAATGTTACATTGAATTGGACTCCAATCAGTTTTGCCCATCTTAATAACATAAAAAGAAAAAGATGAAGAATAGCGAGCATGATTTTTTTACTGAATCCAGAGCTGCTTTGAACAACTCAGAGGCCCTTCGTTTTTCTGGCTTATCAGGGAATACCTACAATTAGAACAGAAATATAATTATATCAGGTCCAAATAAGAATCAGTATTTATAAACAAGCACTTCTTGCATGGGAAGTGAAGGAAAAAATGTGTCTTCATACTATGCAAGCTCTGGTCTCCTTCTTTTCCTGGAGCTTTCTCACAACAGCCAATGCAAGTTGAATGTTGGCATCATTGAATTCATCTGAAGATCCCTTGAAATATTTAGGAATTTGAGAAAATTATGTGCAGTGTAATCAGGCAAACATGCCTGCAAAGGTCTAGAAACTGTCAATGAGAACAATGTCTAGAAGCATAAAATCAACATCTAGCCATACAAATTTATAGATAATTAGATATCAAAAAAGGAGGAAAAATGTTGAAACAATTGAAAAAACAGATAAAAAAGAAACTATAGTGGATGAGGAGAAGTATATAGATCCACAATAACATGAAAGTAATCATATACCACAAGTTTAAGCATAAAGAATAGTATCCCTCGTCAGACCAGAATAGTATGCCCCTATAGCCATGATTCATGAATCCACTCAATCGTCCATTAAATATCGCCCATTAGTCATTATGAATCTGACGGATACAGTCATATTGGATCCAACTTTTAATTGATTGTTATGGACAAATTATAAAACGGATACCATCCACAAATGAGTCCCACATCAATAGGATCATTTCAAAATATTTTTACTGCATTGTAAGAATGTCAACTGGTCAAATTTGACCCAATTGTTACAATTGCAACCCTTACTTGATACTAAGAAGGAAAAGAATATATAGATTGACAGTTCATGAACTGACAAGAATTATTAAATTAATCACTAATGATTCCTGAGAAAAAAGAATGGTACCTTATAAGAAGAAACGTTGCTGGGCAAAGGCCTGAAGACATAAGCCCCAGGAAAAAAAATCAGGTACAGAAATGATAGCATATAAAAGCTACAACCAATAATGTCAAAACATAAGGTCTGCCTTTTACATATATTCTTCCCATTAAAAAATGATAATAATATCTAGAACCCACGGTAATAAACTAAGCATTGGGAGTGCATTAACACATAACAGTATGAACATTATAAGTGCATAGTTCCTAATGAGTCATGACCACTATGAGCATTATAAATATGATTAGTTACTTGATTGTTTGAATTAGAGTATCTCATTATCTATCGCATTACGAGATAGGCCTATTATGACTTGCACGGCTAAAGAGAAAGAATGCAGAAATTGATACCTACCGCTGAGTTCTCAAATTAAGCATAAAAATCATGCAAACCCAAAAAACAAAACAAACAAAAAAAGATAATGCAAAAGAAAACATTTATGCAAGACAAAGGTGATGATATGTGAACATACAAGATTCACTCATTTTCGCTAGTAATATTTTCACTATGAACTCCGAATTACATTTAGACTTTGCGTATGCTAAAGTGTTCAACTATACTGCTTAAAGTTTCCCCGTTCATCAAATTTCTCCCCCGTCAAAATTCTACAAGTGACTGGTCGAATATACTAATTCAATGAACAAGAAGAACATAAGAATTTATCAATTCAGCGAGAGTTGAGTACGACATCAATCTTGCAACATCACACCTAACATCCAATGCCCTTTTCCAATGGGTTGAATGGAGAAATTGTTAAAAAAAAAAATGTAAAACATAGCTCCTTGTATCTCTATTATATTTTTGTTATCAGCTGCAAAGTCATCAGCCATTCTCAATCAAATGAGAGCATTAACAGTGCAGTTCAAGATGCAGAATCCAAAATTACTCAAAATCGAGTTTGAAATTAACACTTTTTAAGTTATAGAAAAAACGAAGATAAAATTTCAAAGTTTTCTTGTGTCACATAAGTGAGTTGCTGAGTTATGCTACCAGCTACTAAGTGGAATAAAATTCCCCATTCTCAAGTTTTAGAAATATGAAGTAACTGCACACCAAGTTCAAGCCCATGCAACCCGAAAACGCAAACAGGAGAGGAAGGGCATTACGGGAAATCAATCTCAAGGCGAGATTTTCCGTCTTCAAGAGCATAAGCAAGGGAATTCGCAGCATCAGTGACGAGAACTTCATAGGATTTGGGTTTATAAACAGAGACACCGGCCTTGGGATCAAAACCTGGCTTAGATGAGGCTACTTCTCTTTCAGCACATCGGATTGCCGTATTGAGCGGAAATTTGCGGAAACGTTGAAGAGCAGATAAAGCAGAGTGAAGAAAAGTGAAAGAGAGGGAAGAAGAAGAAGAAGAAGAAGAAGAAAGAAGACGACGTTGAGAGTGTAAAGAGCGAAGAAGGGTGAATTTCGAAGGTGAAGAGATGGCCATGGAGGAGAGCAGTAACCACCTGTGTCGTGCGGTGGCGCCTCGAGGAAGAAGGATAACGGATTAAAGGGACATATAAGTAAGGGAAAATTACAAATTCACAAAATATATAAATAATTTTCAAGTTTCAAATAACGTACATGTAAATATGTTTGCATTCTCAATTTTCAAAATATCCTTATTTTTATCTTTTTTTGAAAAAAAAAATCTTAACTCCTCCACCGTCAAGGCCAGCCAGAGCTCCGGCCACCTTTGGCTGTGGGTGCTCCAACCCTCATGATGGTGGCTGGCCGGAACTTTGGTGATTGATAACGGAAGGATTAAGATTTTTTAAAATAAAATAAAATAAGGATATTTTGACAATTGAGTTTTTTTTTTCATTTAAATTCTTGTGTGAGAATCCAAATTAATGTTTCCTGGAATTAATTAGCTACAGCGGTGAAATTTTCCCAATGAAATATTCTTGTTAGTAGGTAATTTAATTTGTTATCACCTTTTAAATTTAAAAACCTGTTCTTGCCATAATAAACTCTCAAAAACCCAACTCATACATTATAGGGGTGAGTAAAGTGTCTATAATACAATATCATTTTATCCGTTTAAATATACCTAAAATAGACTTATAATAGACAGATTTAAACAGTAAAATATATAGGCGGTACAAGCTGACCATCGAGCAGCTCTTAACCCACCCATATATTCTTGTATTAATTTATTACATTATATTTATTTAAATTTATTTTTATTACATACTAATATACTTTTTAAAATTTATTTTATAGAGGTAGAGGTAGTTCCGTCTACAATCATCACAAGTAAATATAATGTAGATAATATATAATCATAATCCAATTGAATAATTAAGATTATGAATGATTATATTATGTGAGCATTGTGAACTGTGTGGTTATAAATTTGTAGTTATTATTATAGTATTTTATTTTTTTAATTTTAGGATGAGCAATCATATCATATGTGCGCTATTATTATTTTATTCTTATTGTTATTAGAACTTTAAATAGGTTTAAATAAGAAAATATTTTTATTTTTAATAAACGGGCTACCCATACACTATTATTGTTTTATTCTTATTGTTATGGTGCACAGATATGCGCTAGCCCATGCTTAGAAAAAAATAAATAGGTGGGGCACGGGCTAACTATTAGACTAGACCACCTCACCTATTACTCAGCCCTAGTTCACACGCGCGCAAAGCTATATACAAGTTACATATCAAATTTGAAATGCTTAGTAAAATAGATTTTGCAATCATGCCAATTAGGGGTCAGCAACGGGTAGTCCAGGCTAGTCTGATAGTCAGCTTGTGTTCCGCTTATATATTTTTAATTGGGCACGGGCTAGCCTATGCGTGTGCACCAACCCATTTAAGCATGTAATAAATGAGTTGGGCTAAATCTATTTACACTAAAGCGGACATAAGCAGCCCGTTTGTCTAAGATATAAAAAAAATATGTTTCTGTCCATTTGAAGTTCACAATACACATATGATATGATTATTCATCCTAAACTCACAAATGAAAACATCATAATCATAATGTTCATCAATCATCACTATAAATTTATAAACATACAGTCTACAATGCACACAATAAATAGATTGGGCTAAACCTATTTGGGTTAAAGATATGTTGTGATTGTGAGAAAAAGTGAGAAATTGAGAATTAGAAATGAAATCACTCGCGAAACCTAACCTATCTAAAAACTGAAATCTAAATCTAATGAAATAAATCAAATAATACATTTAATTAGTAATAATATATATATAGACCCGTAGTCTACCTGTATATTTTACTATTACAGCTTATTTAAACTTGGACGAGCTCAAAATGAGTAAGTTAACGTCGAGGTTAGGTGGGTGCACTAGGTTACAGGTAATTTGCTCACTCCTAATGTCATTTGCTCACTCCTAATGTCATAATCCAGGTTACATGCAGGCTTTGGAATTGATATCTCCCCAAATTTGATATAATGACTTTAATGCACACCACAATATTATGACAAGAAGATATAATTGAAATATGTGAAAGAAAAGAATTATCAACTAATCCCCTTATCTTATTTATAAATCATTTTTAATATATTTTATATAAACTAAAAAAATTATAAACTTCATTAATTCTCCCTTAAAATTTAACAATTTTTCTACTTTATCTTTAATTAATACTCTCTCTAATCCTTATTACTATAAGTGATCAACTAACAAGTAGTTTTAGTCTTTTTTTTATAACACTCGTATTTAGTTTCAAGAGGCATTATTGTTTTCCATGCATGCCCATATCTAATAAAGATAATGAGAGAAAATAAAAATTATTATGATGGGGTTCGATAAAGCTAACAAAAGTAACATTATTGGAAATTACTTAAATTTTACAACATATTTAATGTTTTTAACTACTTTTATTTGTATATGTAAATTGGTTATAAGTAATTTATAATAAAGATTAGAATGGTATACATTATATACAAATAAAATAAAATTAATATAATAATAAATAAATAGTAGAATTATATATTTATATAAAAAAATTAATTATATGATTTATAAATAAGATAAAAAAATTCTTTCACTATATCGAAATCAGACCAAAGAGTAGCTCATAAATTTGCCATTGATTTATGCACACATTAATCATCTTCGCTACAACTTCATTTCTACTTATTTAAACTTGAATCATCAAATCTATGTACAGTGACCTGTTTAAATATAATCAATATTCCTTATATACATTATTAACAATATTTTAATAAATATTATTGACCATCAAAGTATAGCGCTTTATGGAATGAGTTGTATTTTTTCCTTCATTTTTAACATTATTAAATATAAAAATTATATAACTAATTTATAAATATTAAAAAATTAATTAAATTAATTATTTTTAACAAATGTATACGTTAATTTCTCTAAACTATTCCCATTAGTCATTACCCACATTGATAACACCCCAAAAACATATGAAATCAATATAGATTATTTTAAAAAAATTATAAATTTAAAAAATAAAAGAGATATGGTCTTATATTTAAAAAAAATTATTAATTATTTCATATATTTAAAACAAGAGAGAGCAGTATTATATATTAAGAAGTTTGGCATGCAATAATATCATTTGTGAAGATATTAATAGATTGCCAATAAGAGTTAACAATAGACTCGTATTTTATAAAGATACGAGTTTGATTATTATTATCGTTATAATAACTCTTTTAATAAGTAATCTTATAAATCTTATATAAACGCTTCTTAAGCTTTAGTATTGTGTCTTAGATTGAGTAGAAAATAACCTACCTAGACTTTTTATATTAAAAAAAGATATTAATAAATCAACGTACAATAAACGTTAAGAATGAAAATTGAACAAAAAAAAAGCAATGAATAAAGTCCACCAACTAACTCGTTTGCCGACAACACACACTCACATATCTCACATTCAAGATATATAAACGACAAAGAAGGCCTTGAGTTTGATGGTCACAGAAGATCTTGATATCATATTCTTGTTGCTTCAGAATTTGTCACCTAATTAATCCTATTCACGCACCCAAATGACGAAAGGTCCTAATATGCTTCAGTTCAAGAGTTGCTTTCTGGTTTCAGACCCAACATAAACTTATATGTAATGCTCTCATCAATGACTGAGCCATCTTACCTTTAACTCTATTTGACAACCGACCCAACCTAGGCTAAGTCCTAAACTATGTTGTTAACAAACATTAATGCATATTTATCTTTGCTTATTGTCGTTTCAGCACACACTCTGATTATTATTACCTAATACCACATTATTAACTGTCATTATGTCTGGTTTTCAGTTACTTTTGCTCCTTAATTCTATAACTGTCTTCTTGCTTTTAACCCACTAATTAAGACTGAGATTAGATTGTAATCATCACAATGATTTGGATGTGGGTCCTCCCATGGGATTTCTTTTAGGTAACAACAAGATAACAAAAACTTAGTGGTTTTGGACTATTTCAACTTAATCTTGATTATTAAGTTTGGTTTATTATGCTATTAAACAGTATTAACAACACATGTCCAATTAAATGGAGTGAAATAATGGATTCAAATTAAATTTTTATTCAGATATAGTTTATTATATTAAACATAAGGTGGTTCTCATAAAAATTAAAAACTTAGCGTTGAACAAGGTTTAGTTTAACGGACATTGATTGATTATTGAATTTGGCCTACTTTACTGTTAAACACTATTAAAAACATGTCACAAGAAAAATGCACTAATCATAGTTAAACATGAGACTAATACCTCACACTTTGCTCATCCCTTTATTTGTGACTATTTATTCGTATTTAGTATTATCGAGTCCAAATAAGATAGTACTCTCAACATGATTTTTTTTTTATCTTCCACAAAATTTAAACACATCTTGATTTGTAGGGTATTGACTATCTTCCACTTGAACTAACAACCATTAAATGTTATTTAATTTTCCTTTTTTTTTCAAAAATATTAACATATAATTGGTTAGGCTATAAATAAAAAAATCATAAAGATTTGAAAGAGTTAATTGAAGATATAATCTAAGATGGTTTTGATATAAACAATGATGTGATAGTGGGAGGATGCTTGAGTGGCTTGATTTCACATGGCTTTGGCTCACCTAATAATAGTCAGCAACACAAAGAAGATATTCTATTCCTTTAACTGCAGATGGGTCAAAGTCTCACTCACCAACACCATTTTTCTCTATCAATCATAATTATTTATGATCCCATAAACCCATTAATTAACTCAACAATTTCAACAGATAATCAGACTTAATTATTCAGATAATAATTGAGCTTCAATCCCCTTCGTCTTATTCTTAAGCTGCATTTAGTTTCACTGCATATATATCATCTTCCAAACTCAAGTGCATGTCTATGAGTACCAAGAACATTTACAACCTCAGATTTAAGTATCTGAAACATTAGAAATGTTGGAATGTAGTGTCTCTGATGTATGACTTTCAAAATTACAACTCAGCATTACATTACGCACACACAAACACACACACACACACACACACATATATATTGTAATGTCAGATAGAGTGTTTTCTTGTTCACAGTTTGAGGGACAAGTCAAGTTTGTGCAGCTCCTCTGAAGTGACATGCCTTGGAGAATTAAACTTTGGAATTCCAGAATTTAATAAAGAAGAAGATGATGATAATTCTGATAATTCAGTTTCTGTACTCCAAACATGGGATGCTCCGAAGAATAATGGATTCTTCTTCTGGAAACGAGGTGGGTGAAAAGAAGAAGAGGGCTTGTGAATCCTGGAATGAAGCTGAGTCCCAAGTGGTCTGTTATAGAAGGAGGAGGAGCCATGCAAAGGAATAGAAGCCATACATGAATAATAATACCTCAATCCAAAATCTGCAGAAACATGTGAAGAAGAAGAAGAACCACCAGCAACGTTGTTGTTGTTGTGTCCTCTTTTTGCGAGAGTTCTCTCACGCTTGTGTGCGTTTTGGTGTCCTCCAAGTGCCTGAGAGCTGTAGAATTTTCTGTGACAGTAGTTGCAGGAGAAGATCCTGTCATGGTGGGGAGATTCAGATGAGGATGATGAGTAGTTAGAGAGACTGAGATCTAGACGAGGAGGGGGAGGAGGTGGGGAAGAAGAAGATGAACTACGTTGTTGTTGTTGTTGTTGTTGATGATGATGATGATGATCCTGTGTTTGTTCTGTCGGTTTCTGGGTCATGTCTTCTGGTTGGTTGTCCATTGAAGAAGAAGAACAAGTCTCTACAAAAACCAAAGCTCGATGTAGGCGATGTTTCCAAATGTTGATTTGGTTGAACAGAAAGGAAGATGAAGATGAAATAATAGTAAATGGTCTCTGTTGCTATGAAGTAGATATAACTAGAAGGCCTTTTTATAGCAACAACTAAGAATGTCACTGTCAGTATCTAATGTCCTAGCTCAAGTGCTCATCTTGAAGGCTCTGTTTGGTATTGGTTCCTCCAAGTTTTCTTCTTTTTTTCTTTTGAAGGGAGAGAGAGAGAGGGATCAGTTTCTTCTATATGTGGTAATTGGAATGAGTGATTCTTTTTTGGCCTGAAATTTGGTAGTGTTTCAATTTTTTTAAGGAATTTTATTTTTTTCCTCATGCATGTTATTCATAATAAATCATAGTTTTCATTCTAATTTTCTATGGGAGGCCAAAATACTCTTCTAATTTTTTAAAAAAAACATTAAATATAAACACATACACGTACATACATGTAAATACAAGAGAACCCAAAAAAATATTCTCCAATCCTAAATGTTACGAGATAGATAATTAATTTATATATATTAAAAAATTATAAAATTAACTATTTATATAAAAAATGTATGTTAGTTTTTACTTTTTTTTTAATTATTTGAATTGAAACTATCCTAAATGAAACTCCTCCTTTAATATCTGCAATGGATTGGAATATTGAAAGGAAAAAATTAGATATAAAATTAGAAAATAAAATAAACTCTTATATTTAAAGTTAAAATAAACTCACACATCTCTGTGTGTTTGTGCATGTAAATCACCTACGTAATATATCATATGACGTCAAATGTGTGTCACGTGACCTCAAACACGTGGCTATTATGCCCTCACAGATCCAGACAATTTGTATATACACATTTTTTTAAAAATTACATTATCTCCACTTCATTGAAGAAAATTACAATATTTTTCTAATGTATATGATTTATTAATCTTCTTGTTTTTTGCCATTGCTTTTCTACAAAAATTGATCTTTCATTTGTATTATTTGCATAGGAAGAAAATCCACAATTTCTTTGATAAGCAAATATCTTACTCATAGCAAAGAAAAACTTATTTATCAACAATTAATCAATTTTCTTTATAGGGTTAAGATACATTCAATATTTTAAAATATTTTTTAAATAGTACTCAATATTTTGTGTGCAATATACTAAAAATTAGACCAGTTATTAAACTAGTAGAAATAATGGTTCAAAAGACAGTAGTCTAATCATGATTAACTTAATTTTAATTAAAATAATATAATTTGATTAAAATATATAAAATATTCATATATAACTTTAAAAAGAATTCTAATATTTAAATAAAAAATATTAATTTATAATTAACTAGAATATCAACATAGGAAGTACACATAACCTAATAAAACATTTACTGAAACACAAATATAACTTGCTTGCTTATGGTTTCAAGCTCAACAAGAGAGAAAAATATAAAATTCAACATAATCAATTCATCGAAAACTCTTGGCTTGACTAACTCATGACTTACCCTTTCATTAGTATGACCTATTAACCCTATTGACGTTTTCAATATTTAAATAGTGGGAGACAAGATATTGCTCAAAAGTGGCATCTTTGTAACTTGAAAGCAAAAGAAACACTATTATGCATAGTGATTTAATTGATCAAGAACACAGAACATTGAATTCGCCAATGTAATTGAAAGGTGCACCCACCTAACTGAAATCCCAAATACTAATAATTAAGGAAGAGCTGAGTAGGGATAGAAATAGGTTAGGCAACCTGTCAGGGGCCTCTGGCCTGACCTGGCCTGACCTATTTAGAAAAATACACAGGCTCAGGCCTGTTTGAAAGCTTATTTTTCTTAAGAGGCCAGGCTCAAGCTTCTTACGAAGTCTGTTAGGCCTGTCAGGCGGCCTGAGCCTGTTAGTCAAAATTTATTTAATATTAAAGTGTAATAAATAGGTGTTAAACCTACCACATATTGAACACAATACAAGAGTCAAACCATTAAAATAATATGTATTAGTATACATTTTATTCTTGAATTTTATTTTAACAGGCCTGTTAGGAGGCCTGTTATGAGGGCCTGTTACGAAAGCCTATTATAAAGGCCTGTTAGATAGCCTATTAGTATAATTAAAAAAATCAAGTTTTTTAAACAGGCTTCAGGCTAGGCCAGGTTTAGATTAAAAAAATAGCCTATAATAAGCTACAGGCCAGACTCAGGCCGAATTGGCACTTAACAGGCTAGGCCTGTTAAGGCCAAAGCCTGACCTGGCCTGGCCTATTTTCATCCCTAGAGCTGAGTTCAATAATTCAGCCATATTTCAGTGCTTATGGTTTACTTAGGCTGCCTAAATTAAACAACCTACTAGGAACAACAATGTAAGACTTTTGATATATATAGCCCCATACTTTATTGTTTCCTTCAATATTTACTCTATGAGCCTATGTAAATAAGAGTTTAGAAAATAACTTATAAAAGAAAAAAAAAAGATTTTTGGACAGTTTTTAGAAAAAATCTTTTAGATAAGAGTTTATGAAAAAAAATAGTTTTGAATAAATAAGTGTTTGGATAATTATTTCTAAAAGTAATTTTATTATTGATAAATTATGAAAAAGTATATGAGTATTAAATAAAGAGAGATAAGACATGAGAAGAGAGAGGAGATAGGAGAGAGAGTATAAGAAAAAATATGAGAGATGAGAGGGTATAAGAAAAAGTAAGAGAAGGGAGAGAAAATGTAAGAAAAAATGTGTAATATAGTAATTGGTTAGTTCATAATTTTTTTACTATTCTATAAGTTATTTTGATAAATTTATCTGAAATTTTGATTTTAAACTATAATTTAGTTTAAAAATCCATTTGAACAAATATAACTGTTTGTTTTAAAAATAATTAAAATTAAAATTTTATCTAAATTTAAATTTAAAATTTAGGTTTAGGATGTCCTTAAACGCACACCATGTTTGTCTTTTACATTTCATATTAAATTATTTAATTAGTTTTAGCCTTTAGGTCAAACGTCTTTTCCTTGAACGTTCATTGTCTTTAATTTATTATTTATCACACCTTATATGTAGCTCCTACGTACATCACAATTGCCTACTTTTCAATTAGTATGCTTGTCTTGTTTTATTTTGGTCCTTTTTTTTAGTATGATTTTGTTTTTAATTTTTTTAATAGTATTTTCTACAAGATCTTTTTGCAATTTATTTATACCATTAATTACTTTTAACGAGGGTATTTTTGGAAAATTTTGAAAGTTGTTAACTAGTGCTCGTAATAAAGAACAAAAGAAGTATTATATTGCTAATTTATAATTAACCTTAGTAGTGTTGATGGGCGGATTTAATTACAATTATCTTCTATTTTAAAAAGAAACAGTTTGTTATTTAGTATTTTTTTAACATTTAATATAGTATTTAGTTAACTGTTTTTTAGGAGATTAAAAAAGTTAAATAAATTAATTAATTATGATCAAATCTAATTATTTAAAATAAATTCATATGATATATTTTTTAATCTATCTAAATTAATTAATTATCTCTTATATTAATTATAATTAATTAATTAATTTAATTTATTAAAAAATTAAATATATATATATATATATATATATATTATGGTCGTGTTTGATCCATCCCGCACTGTCCCTAAAATTGTATAAGTGCATGAATTTTTAAAGCTTAGGGGGTGCAATCTAGCTTTGAGGTATCACCTACTTTTGTTTCTAATTCATTAGTCCATAAGTTTATATATGTTTTCTGTGTGTATGTTTGGGAAGAGTTTAAATCAAAATTTTAAATTTAGGTTTAGACAAAATTTAAATTTTAAAAAATTTAAAAATAAATTGTTATATTTATTCAAACGGAATTTTAGATTAAACTATAGTTTAAAACTAAAGTTTTAGATAAATTGATCAGAGTAGTTTATAGAACAGTAAAAAACCTTATGAACTAACCAATTACTATATTACCCCTACTTTTTCTTACACCATCTCTTTTCTCTCTTACTTTTTTTATACCATCTCTCCTTTCTTTTCTTACACCCTCTCTCATCTCATATCTTATCTCTCATTATTTAATACTCATACATTTTTTCGTAATTTACTAATAATAAAAGTACTTCTAGAAATAAATATTTAAATACTCATTTATTTAAAACTATTATTTTTATAATCTTTTCTCAAAAATATATTTTCCAAAAGCTACTCAAAAGGTTTTTTTTCCATAAACCCGTTTCAAAAATTTTATCCAAATTGGCCCTTTATCAACTTTCAACATTCTTTATTAGAATTCTCTAAAAATTATTAATTCTATAAAAAATTTAAATATATTTCATACTTACAAATATTAAATCTACCTTTAAAATACTAACCAACTGTTAATTTTGATTATAAGCGGTCTCATTCTTATATAATATAAAAAAGAATATAAATTTAAATTTAAAAAAAACAGATTGTTTGAAAAAGATAAAAATATTTTTATGTTCTAAATCTAGAAAGTGATATATAATTATTTAAATTAAAAAAAATCTACCTTTAAAATGACAGGGATGAATTGCTGCAACTTGTGGAAAGAGGTTGTGCCCAGTAGGGTGGGTGGAAACACCAACGCTATGTTTAGAGTATGATGGGAGTGGAATTGGTTGAGACCTGCATGACTGGTGCAGAAGGTTTAGTTTGATTTCAATTTTCTAGTTTAGTTTATTTGTTTATATGAAATAGGTTTGATTTCAATTTTCTAGTTTAGTTTATTTGTTTATATGAAATAGGCGAGTGTGATGCTTTGGGAAGTGTAAAACAAATACACAAATTCAGGAGAACGCAAAATTTATAGATCTATTTAGATAAAAGTTTTAAAAAATTTATAAAAAAAATTTAGATAATTTTTAAAAAATAACTTTTAGGCAGCTTTTAGAAAAAGATTTTTAGAGAAGAGTTTATAAAAAAAATAGTTTTGAATAAATGAGTGTTTGGATAGTTATTTATAGAAATACTTTTATTATTGATAAATTATAAAAAATAGTATGATTATTAAATATAGGAGATATAAGAGATGAAAGATAGTGTAGAAAAGAGATAAGAGAGGGTTTAGAAAAGAAATGAGAAAGGGTAATAAAAAATATAAGAGAATGTGTAAGAAAAAGTATGAGAGAGCAGAGAGGGTGTAAGAACAAGTATGGATAATATAGTAATTGGTTAGTCCATAAGCTCTTTTACTATTTCATAAACTATTCTGACTAGCTTATATAAAACCTTGATTTTAAACCATAATTTGGTCCAAATGCTCTTTTGAACAAATATAATTATTTATTTTAAAATTTCTCAAAACTTAAGTTTTGCTCAAAACTAGATTTAAAACCTAGATTTGGGTGTTTACCAAACACCCACATAATGTACTGCATGACTTAATTAAAAAATTAATTTTAATTTTCAATATAAAATATATTTTTTTATATTTATTAAATTTTCTTAAATTATTTCTATTGACGCTCCTTTAACAATAATCAAATAATAAAGGGAATGGGTTAAAGAATGTAATTATGATAGTTTAGAAAAAACAATATGTCATTCTAACTAATTTAAGCAACTTTCTTGTGTTTGGAAGGTTCGCAAACTTAGGTTTTAAATCTAAATTTTGAGAATTTTTAAAATAAACAGTTATATTTGTTCAAAAGGGTTTTTGGATCAAATAATCGTTTAAAACTAAAGTTTCAGATAAGCTAGTAATAGTAGTTTATGGAATAGTAAAAGAGTTTATGAATTAACCAATTACTATATTACCCCTACTTTTTCTTACACCCTCTCTCCTCTCTCCTATATTTTTATACCCTCTCCCATCTCTCTTTTACACTATCTCTCATCTTCCATCTCTCATCTACACTATCTCTCATCTCCCATCTCTCTTCTACACTATCTCTCCTCTCTCATATTTCTTTTACAATATCTCTCATCTCTCATCTCTCCTATATTTAATAATATCATTTTTCGTAATTTATCAATAATAAAAGTACTTCTGAAAATAACTATCCAAATATTCATTTATTCAAAACTATTTTTTTTCATAAACTCTCCTCCAAAAGCATTTTTTTAAAAAACTATCCAAAAAAAAAAAATTTCACAAGCCCTTTTCTAAAATCTTATCCAAACATGCATTTAATCTAATCAAATTAGTTAAATATGTTATATATTAAATATTATAGGAGTATTGTCAAAAAAAATCTGTATAATACGTAAGAATTAATTTTTTCAGTTTTGCCCTCCATTTAATGTCACACTATTTTAAATCTTAATTATTTCTATCTAATGCATTTTACCTAACAGGCATTTTATTGGAAACAAATAATAATTCTGTCATGAAAATTATTATTTACTGACTTAACAGAGAGATAAAATAGAAATCCAAATTAAGACAAGTAAATAGAAACAGAGGTAGCATAGCACTTTACAAAGTTTTAAGAGTAACTATAATTTTTTTAAAATGACCCTAATGAATTATTAAAATAACCGAGCCCACATGCCTAATAAAGGAGAAAAACTGAAAATAAGTAATACATTTTTAGACATTTATTACTTGAGGATAAAATTAAAAAAGAAATTAAACATCAACTAAAATTAATTATTTGCATGATATCTGTGGTTAGGTAAATTGTGTTTTTATAATTAAGAAGTAATAAAAAGATAATAATCATTTTAATGTTCTAACCATAGCTTATACCTTCAATTTTGTATAATGAAAAAATCAACGCGTTTCTTACATTGTAAGGTATAACTCTTGATTCAACAAGGGTCCATGAAGAAAGAAGAGACATGAGGGGAACCAAGAAATTTCAAAGAATACTAACAAATTTGTATAACTTTGTGAATATTTTGGCATGAGTAACCCTTCCATCTCTACAAACCATTACACTTTCAGCTACAGGGTTGATCAACAACAACGCACTACTAACCAAAAAAAAAAAATCTGAGCAAAAAAGATAATACAAACGATTGATGCCAAGCGATCGGGTGAATTTCCAACAGTTACAACACAAGAAACCAAACAAAAGAACAACACTCTCATTTGGTCAACCAGTAGATGAAAATCAGGAATGTGCATACTGATGCAACAAGAGAAAGTATGATCGTATCAATCGACTTCTTTCGCTTTATTGCTGACAGAATGGTATTTACCTGAAACATCAGTGTGACAAACACATCAAACAACAACAACAACAACAATAAGTTTTATCTCATTAAGTACGATCTACTACATGAGTCACACGATACCATTATACTCTATCAACCACCAAACAGCCTAAAATAATATGGATATGGACACAAATTGCAGCACAACAAAATCTAAAACTTTCATGTTATGCCTATGCAAGTATTGGACAAGAGTCGATTCATAATCACAGCTTAGTTTCCAAGTATTTGTGCTTCATAGGTTCTTTTCTTTGCCTTGGTAAAAAGCTTCAGCAGAGAAAATTTCAAAATGATTAAAGGACCAAAAACTACATAGCTATGAGGCATACCGTTGGAAGGCGACCGCTGACATTACTGAGCTTTGAATTGATTCCACCAAAAGTCGAACGCTGGGTGACAAGGGCCCCAAATGTTGCTTGTGCTTGTGAAATAACATTGTCTATCTGAAGCACAGGAATAAGCAGGACAATTCAGATCAAGGCAATACAAGTTGAAGATACCAGAAATATCTGTTTACCGGGCAGCACTTTCATATGCCCTAGAAAAACACTAGCACACAAAAGCAAGGGCCTCACTATTTCTTCCAGATGACTGACTTTAAAAGTTACTAGCTCATTCTCCACAAAAATTTCAAAAAACCTAGAATATTGTTTTCCCTTCAACTAAAGATACACTGCATTCATTTTTCCCTTTTGGTCATTGAAGGGGGAAAAGATTATACAGCATTGATGAAGAGTTTAATTTCACTGCCAGTATTGTATAACACTCAATTTTCCCTATTTATCAAACCACCAAACATACATGTAAGCAGCTTTTTCTCCTTAGTCCTTACAAGGAAAAAATAGTTATTATAAATGGGTAAAAAACTTCCTATAAGCAGCAAGATCACTTGCCCTTCCTTACAAATGAAATTTCAACAAAAGACATACTAAGTGGGCCTGAAACAAATTTCTCCTTAGTTCTTATCAAACCACCCTCAACCTTGCAATATATATCTGTGGCTTGTGTAATTGTGTTAAATCCCTAGACCAACCTCTAAGAACTCCCTAGGCCAACATCATAAACAAACAAGTATACAATAATAAAGCCAAAAGGAAGAATCGTACGTCATATAAGGTCAAATAATTCCACAGGAAGGACTGATTAAAAAACAAGATAATGGCACTTAACATCAGAAAAGTTAAGTAACTGTTTCATATGACAGACCTGTCCTGTACTTCTACTGATAGAAGCATGCTCCTTTAGTAGTGCTTGCCCAGTTGAATCTCCACCCTCTTCCAAGTCCAATCTTGTCCGATCAAACTCTTTAAAATCCTCAAGGAGTGAAGCATGTTCCTGCTTAGCTCTGAGGCTAGACCGGAGACGATAAAACTCCTGCACTTGAAAACATCTAATAACAGGTTGGTATACCGAAAGCCCACAACCAGTTAAAAATCTTCATAAAAACTGAATGGGAGGTATATAAATAAAAACTAAAAATGCAAAGAATGAACAAGATGGATCAGACTTTATGTGCATCGATAAATGTTTATAATAGGAGTTACAAAATCAATTTCACCTATCCTATATCATAACACCCCCTCCCCTCAGGGGAAAATAGACAGGCTCAAAAATATCGGAAACTCAGCACTGGGCATTGATTGGGCTGAATATTTATTTGATCACAAGATTAAGATTCTTGCATCAGATAAACACCTGCATGTTGTATGTTTGATTGTAGGAAACAAAATCACTTCTAAATTCATTTGACAAAACTTTGATCATTGATTACCCTGTGGTGGGGAATTTAATTACAGTTATCTTTTAATTTCATTTCATTCCACTTGTAAGAATGAAAAATATGCACCAGGGTGCATCAAATATCTATCCCATGTTTACCAATCTACTTCAATTAAGCAACTGAAATTCAAAACACTATACAAGGATAACTGCACATAAACTAACACTGTAGCTTACCTGGGTGAGATCTTGCAGAATTTCTTGGTGCCTAGTCAAGGTATGAGAAACCATTTCTGACCCACCAGTCGATACCCAAGCTTGCATCTGTGAGTTCACTTGTTGGAGTTGTTTTAGTAACCGCTCAATCCAAGACTCGATGTCACTCTCTGCGTTATCAGCTTTTGAAGAAGCTTTAGCAGAAACCAATTTACGATAAGAATTCATTTGCTCATCCAACTGAGCTTCAAGTTTTCTCGCCTACAAAAGATTGAGTAGAGGCACATCTCTGTCATCAACCGTCTATTTAAAAATGCATAAATAAGATAACCGCATCAAATTTCCTTTGCAAAATCAAAGAAAGAGCCCTTTTTAAGATGGTTGACAACATCAAATTCCCAAAATAATTTTGTTCTTAGCATTAATAATGTGATATGATGATTAAAATAGAAAAACCAACCGGCTTCAAGGAAACTTAATAGGCTATCTAAATTATTCAATCTATACTCAGATCCCCATCAAAAGAATCAATTCCCTAAGCAACTTAGGCGTCCTTCTAATTTGTCTGTCCTAAATCCGATGAACCAAAATCTATGAACATAATAGCCCGACGCATTTCAAGTCTTCATGATTCGCCCCCTTATGAAATAAAACAGAATATAAACCGAAGAAAGAACTTGTTGCAACAAGCATTGTCCCGACAAAATTGAGCACGATCTGCCACAAGAACAAGACTTTCTGTGTCCAATTCATCAACGGAAGGTTCCCTCAGCATCCAGAAATCATAATTCTACAAACCAGACCAAGTCGTCGGGTACAAGCTGATCTCACGAATTCAATCATCGACAACATGAAAGAATCTCAATAATGGAAATTGCGAATCCGGGCCTCCGAATTGCATAAATCCAAATAATTTCCCTAACTCTAATGCAGGGGAAAAACTAATATAGAATTCAAAGGTAATTGAGATTCAACCTGTTTGCGAAGGGCGTCCCACGAACTTGGCACCTCCATGGATAAAGAAGGATGAAAAAAAAAAAGCACCAAACTATGGAAATTTCTTACTCTCAGAATTTAGGAATTTTGTGTGTCCTTCTGGGGGCTGCGATTAGGGAGTCGCTTAGCGAGGGATGACAGGCCGCCTGCTCCCCACAGAAGGCTTTGAAGTTTGAACAATTTTGAGATCCAACTAATAATAAAGGCTTTGGTAAGAAAAGACTTGTTTCGGTGGGTAACAAATTGCCAATCGCATCAATTTTGTAATATTATTATTTACAATTTATAATAAAATATAGAGTAAAATAATGCAACCTACCTTTTTTATTTTGTTTCTTAATTATATAACTCAAAACCCTGCTCTAGATTTTAGTTTAATTCAAAAAAAATCTAAAATAATATTTAGAAATTGAAATTTATATCACTAGTTTCCCTCTCACTATATTAAAGCCCTAATTTATTTATGGATCCACTAGATGTAGATTATTCTAATTTAATCAATAGTTTTATATTCAAAATTTAGTGTATGATCTGGTACCAAAAAAAAAAACAGTGGGCATGCAATTTGAATTTTAAAATTCCATTTTAGGATATCACATGTCATAAGGATTATTGAAATTCAAGTACCATTTAATGTCTTTTTGTATCTTTTAATATTATTTTTCTCTTATTTATAGATTTAAAATACTATTAAATATTAAATATAAATATATTTTTAATAAAAATTTAAATATTAATTCACATATTATAAGGGATAAGCCTCTTTTTTTTTTGTACAAGAAAGAGCTAATACGCCCTAAATAAAAGGCTAATCTATTAGGGGGATTGAACCCCAAATACTCCTTGTCAACCAGATCCTGAGAAGGGCATGAATGTAATACTACCGTATTAGTCAATCAATCCTTAGCCATAGTATTAGTAAGTTGATTTTGATATCTAGATATATATTAAATTTCTAATTCTCGTAGTACCCATAACCAGCAGCCTCATTCTGCTGATGGTTATTATTTTTCCCCTTAGGCATTTTTTTTTTGTAAAAAAAATTTAGAAATGGGTTGGGTTCATTTACAATTTAAAGACAAAGTGAAATCTCACTTCCTCTTAAATGATACTAATATCAAATATGGTGAACTGTATATTTCTCTCAAACGTAAATCTAAATACTTAAGAGTTAAGATGTCTCTTTAAGTACTATAACTAGAATCATAATAAATTGATACTCTCTAAATATCGAATAAATAATCATATTTCTTACGCCTATGCTCAATGAGTAATCCACGGACGATTATCAAATAATATTTTATGAAATGCTAAACCCTTAGGTATGATTATCAAATAATAATGTGAGGCCATGAAATGCATTGGGTTGAGCCCAGTGACAATGGAGATAGCCCAAGAAAAGAAGGCAGGCAGAGTTGTTACCCTTTAGCTCCTGTCTTGCCCAGCTCGCTCGTATTTGGATTGGAGCCATGTATGCGAGATCACACCAAACAGTGACCAACAAATATATGTATTTCGTGTATTGTTTTAATTTGTATTAGTTTTTTCCTATGCACAAACATATTGTAATGTAAGGATAGGGAAGCCAAATTAGTTTTAAGTAGACATATTTGTTTCTCGTATTTTATTGAATTTAAAATGAATTGCGCTATACTATAGACTTCATATTTGAAATATAATTGCTGATTGGGATGGATAAATAAGTAAAAGATTTAAAGCTTGTAAAATCAAAGTAGTACGAGAGGGTAATCTTTCAATAATAGTCTTCTTCTTTTTTGGTTAGTTGAGTTTTCCTTCTTCTCTCTTTTTTTTTAATTACAGAAAATTTAAATAAATTGGATCTTAAGAATTTACTAAAATTAAGGTAAATGTTAAACCTCAAAAAACACTTCCAAAAGTATTTATACATTACAATCAACGAGATTTTCACTGTAACATTGAGATATAAACTTATATTTTTATAGGATATGAGCCGTATTTTTATCGGCTACACCAATTTTTGTTGACAGCTCATTTTTGTGGGCATGATCATTCATTTATCATAATAGAAAAAGACAATATAGTATATATACATGTATCAATCACACACACACACACATATTACAATTAAATTAGAGTCTAATCACACGCATTCCCAATTAAGATTACTAAGAAACATTTTGAAGAAGTGATTATTATTGGGTGGGATATGTTGAGAAAGAGAGTGATCATCTTCTGAAGCTACCAGGGGCAGAAGTAGTTGTTGCTTTGGCCTCTTCTTCTTGTTCATCAGTGAGCTTCACTAAAGTGTAAGTGCCTGCTCCACTCAGAGCTCCAAGTATGGGAGCTATCACATACAACCATATGCCTTTGTAGTTATTTGCTGCTATTGCTGGCCCTAGTGTTCTCACTGGGTTCATTGACCCTCCTGTTGCTGGCCTGCATATGTGTATATGCCAAACACCATTGTTATTATTATTATTATTATTATTATTTTATACTGTTTACTATATCCTATTATTGGTTATTGGGATTAGTTTTTTAATGGAATTTGAATGGAAAGAAAGTGGGAGTGTGTTTGATTTAGTTTTTTTTACTTCATTTTTTTAAAAAAAATATATTTAAATATGTGTAGAATATCAAAAAATGATAATCATTCAAATGTCAATTTTTTCAACAAAAAAAAAAAGATCTATTATTTAAAAATTATCAATTAAAATTTTTAAATTTGGACAGTTGAAATTGTATTTAGATGTTATGGTAGCAATGAACACGGAAACTGGTTACTGAAGGTATGAGGGTATAATTGTGAGAAAATCTTACTTCGAGGGAACTCAAAACCAGTTCCGTGGGGTTATTCATAGAACCCCTTTCCATCAAATTTGATGTAAGTGAGTTCCATTGGATCAACAATACCATATTTATATTTTATTTTTACTCTCACTTTTCCAATCTCAATTCCAGGCATAAGAATTAGATCTATAAGACTATCTCCGGTCTTAAACTATTAATTTTTTAAAAAAGATTAAAAAAATTAAATAAATTATTTAATTATTGCATATACTATATTATCTCTTTAAAATGAGTAGTTTATAAATCAAATAAATTATTTTAAAAAAATAAATATAAATACTTTAAAGTGATTAATTTAATTTATTTAATCTCTCAAAAAAAATTAATAAAATCTTATAATTAAGACTTATTGCCATTATACTAGTAGGATAAGGGGGAAGGAAGTCATCGGTTTGCATGCTCATATTAAGTGGTAGGATTTGAATTTTATTGTTATATGAAATAAATCACATTAACAGAACTACTTGTATTTATTTGATTGATGATACTCAAATCTGAATCAGACGTTATCCGATGGTATATAGTAATTATATATACTAGATTTATGTTTGGGACATACCCTGATATGAGGATGTTGAGCATGACGGTGGCTCCCACTGCGATTCCCGCAAGCTCTCCAACCTGGATTCATTCATCATATCTCCAAAGTCAAGGAAGCTTCTCACATTATATCAGCAAGTCTCCACTTTCATTATAATACTCTATTATTATTATTAAGGAAAATTAATATGTAGGTACTTATAATTTTACTTTATTTTAATTAGATTCTTATAATTTTTTTATCATGTCCTTATAGTTTCATATTATTTTAATTAAGTTCTTATAATTTTTTTCAGAAAATTTGAATTAAATACCTTTAGAATTTAAAAACCCCAATTTAATAATTCTTACTAAAGAGTGTTGTCATTTATTCATCAAGTGTAGTAAATGGTTAATAATGGTAATAAATAAAACTGATTTATGATTTTTAAATTTTAAAATTATTTCTCAAGAATTCTCCCTAATTTTTTCCTTTTTATAAGTCCCCTAAAACTACATGAAACAATAAGAACATGATAAAAAGAGGAAAACAATTAAAATGATATGATTAAAATAAGGTGAAACTATAAGATCCTAATAAAAAAGAAAAATATATATTTAAAACAACTAAAATCGTTAGGACATGGTAAAAAGCTGTAGAGAAAAAAATTAAATTAAGATAAAATTATAAGACTTTTCAAATTAATTTTCTCTATACCCATTATTATTATCATATAAACTCTTCTTTTTATTATTCAAAGACAAGTCTACTTCTAAAAAGCAAAGTATACTAAACGAAGATGGCTTTCTAGACCGTAGAGCGTTAAATCACTGACTAGACTCCTAAAATGACGAAACATTTTATCCTCCATGTCCCCCATGTCCTTTTTCTCTAGGACTAGGCACAGCTAATAACACACACACACACACACTCTTACGGCTCTTGTGTCGGTGGCTACTGCAGTGACGACGAACATGAGGTTAAAACTGATGATGAACTCCAAAGCAAAGGCTTGGCCATATCCTACTGAAGGAACAGTGACTCCTCCACTCATGAAGGGATGAAATATCCCCTTCAGTGCAAATGCTGCAAATATTGACGCCATTATTTGTGCTCCAATGTACACTGGAACCTGCAAATAATACGTCCACAAATCAAATCATATATACTTGGATCTGCATATTAGTAATAAATAACTTAAAGAGAGAACAAAAGAGATGGCATTACATGTTTCCATGGGAAGTGCTTCAGTGCAGCAAAGGAGATGGTGACGGCCGGATTGAGATGAGCGCCGGAGATGTGGCCGGTGGAGAGGATGACGATCATGACCGTCAGACCAGTGGTGGCGGCGCAGCCGATGAGAGTCTCGGCGCCTTGGGTCTCCTGGTTCACTATAGCAGCGGCTGTCCCAGCAAACATTAAAATCAGAGTGCCAACGAACTCAGCTCCCACCTGTTACATGAAGAAAAAAAGGGGTCAGTTATGGATTCACAATTTTCTCATCAAAATTTTTCATCTTTCTCTGTTTTTGAAACGCCCAATAAAATTAACACGTGAAGGGAAAATGGGTCAGTGTTAGACGAGCAATTTGGTCATATGATCTTTTCTGTTTTTACTTTGATGTACCTTTCTTGCAAGAGGGATGGGAGGAGGAGGCAATGAGCAAGAGACAGTGGGCAAAGCTCCTTCTTCTACATTCCATTCTTCAACACTGAAACACTTACAACTCTTGAGAAGCGATTTCTTCTTTCCATAGCCATTAGTTCTCTGATCAGACTTGAAACCTCCAAAAAGAGGTCCACCAGGAGTCCCTGGTGTTGTAGGTGCTGAAGGAATCTCCTCATTGTCCATCACTCCAAACACCCCTCAACACCAAAGCTACAGAGAGAGAGAGATGGCTATTGGAGGTTTTGGTTTCTATCGTTTCTCTCTGTGGAAAGAAAATGCTTGAATGGTACGGTATATATAATGGAGTGTGGTTGACTTGCGGAATCACAATGGAAGAGAGAGAAAGAGAATTGGTTGTTGAGAGTTGAAGGGAGTGAGAGAGAAAAGAAAAAAAGAGAATAGCTGCAGCTTTAGGAGTGGACAGTGCATGGGACACTGGAAGGAGGCATGAATTTGGGATTTGAGAAAGAGGCTTTAATCATTAGTCATCAATCCCCTTGCAATTGCTTCAAATTCTCACCTATCTCCAACTTCTGATCTAGATTTCTTTTACCTTTACAAAAGCAAGTGTGTGGGCATATATATGCATATTCCCCCCGCTTCTTTGAATAATTAATTTATAAAAATTAATAAATTAGTTATTTAAAAAAATGGTATGCACTTTAATTTTTCTAAAATACTCATTATAATTATTTATATTAAAAATTATTTTTTACAAAAAATCCCTTTAATATTATAATTTATAGTGAAATTTTAAAATATAATTATAAATATAAAAAATAAAAGGAAAAAAGATAAAGAAAATCTAAGTGAATTTTAAAAAGACAATTTAATGTTGAAAATCGTGCCCTAAGGGCCAATCATTGTCTTATGAACATTATTGATTTATGAATTTATTAATTGAGTTATCATATTATTTGCATGTTTACTATGATGACCATCCTTGGATAATTCATGATATTATCCTAAATGTCCCTGGTCGATCATCTATGTGGGAGCACAGATGAAATAAGACCAGTATGACTTTGAAGATGTATAGAGATATAAATCAAAGTCATAAGCACATGTAAGAGTACAGGGTGTTGGACCGACCCGCTATGAGAAAACTGCATGGGTAACGTCATAAACTTCTCTCATATACAAACCATGTCAATATGCCCTTTGACCTGAGATCATCATGGATTCCTACATGACAAAACGCTCAGCTTTGACCTAGTCAAAAGTCACTTTTGACCGAGTGATCATAAAGACTATGTTCGGGTTTAGTGGTTTTTCATGCGGAGGAATGTGAATGGTCAAGATGGAATTTGTCCCTCACATTCGTGGAGAGATATTACTGGGCCCCTCGATGAGTGAGTCTGAGAAATGTATGGCCATACTGTAATGGAAAGGTAGTTCCATTTCTATAGTCAGACTACTCAGGGATCGAGAAAGTAACGGTCAGGAATAGGAGGATGACATTATCCATGCCTCATCCATGACCAAAATATCGCGTGACAGAAGGGACATGATATGGTTGTATAAAAGGTTACATCGTTTATCGATCCTCATATGATTTGGGTAGTTGTTATATCTTGCTAGAGACCGCTTGCAACTTGTGGGCTAGTATAGCAAATGGCCCACTGCCAACTTCATATGGGCCTACAGGGTCGCACACAAAATAGCCCAACACGAGCTATGATGTCCAGATTCATTGAATCTAAGACATGTCCAGATTCCATGAAAGATCCAGGTGAATGTATATATATTTATTTATATTTATATTCGTATATATATAAATTCGTATATATATATATTATATATATGAGATATATGAGATTTAATTTATAAGGATAAATTAAATCCCTATCACGTTTGAATTCGAAATTCAAATTGATAGGATATCTCATATAAGAGATATTTATAAGATTTAATTTATAAGGATAAATTAAATCTCTATCACGTTTGAAATTCGAAATTCAAATTGATAGGATATCTCATATAAGAGATATTTATAAGATTTAATTTATAAGGATAAATTAAATCTCTATCACGTTTGAAATTCGAAATTCAAATTGATAGGATATCTCAAATTTGATTTATGAGAATAAATCAAAAATAGTTCAGTCTCATCTTTATTTAAAATTAAATAAATGGGTAATTAAATCTGTGGGACGGATTTGATATTATTTTATTTAATTAGTTTCTTATAAAATTATACAATATATGATATTGTATCAATTCGGAATTAATATAAGATTAACTCCAAAATCCAATTAGGTTAAGTGGAAAAACGCATAGCATCCTCTATATCTGATTGGAGGAGCTACGTTTGAAAATAACACAGAACACAAAAGGCCGAACGGAATCTGCAAAAGGTTTGCAGACAAGAAACTGCTGAAATAGAGACGGAGACTTGTGAAAGCCTTGGAGGGACAGGAGACGCTAGCACGTTGTTCGTGGTTGGAACGCTGTTCGTGTGGATACCAGTAGAGGAAGCCGACCTGAGGCGTCGACTTCTTGTGATCGGAAAGAGACCACCGTCCGCGGAGAGAATCTGTGAAGGTCGCTGAGGAACACTCCGTCGATTTCTTGCGATCAGAAAGAGATCACCACCCACGTAGAGAAGCTGTGAAATTCGCTGAGCAACACTAAGGGTAATGATTCTTTCCACTTGACTCAAACACATACGGCAGATCCTGGCAAGGAATGGAAAATTTTTAAAGTTTATTTCCGCTGCGTGTCTTTCAATTCCTTACATTTAAATAGTTGAATATTTAAAAGGATAAATTGGGCATGAGTTTCAATTTGTCTTTTATAAATTTAGGTAAAAAAACTAAATTACCCCTAGAATAAATAAAACATATCACTCAGGCATTAATATGAAAGAGAAACCATTGGCGCGCATAAGAGATGAACCTTGTGGGAGACATCTTTAATTGAGCTGAAGCTGGAAAGAAAGAAATGCAAGTAAATTTTTAACACAAATCTTCTTTTATTCCTCCGATTATCACCATTGTTTTGTTCATTATGATGATAACCTTAGAAGAAAGACTATAGCTGATATTGTAGCTTCTACTAGTTTAAGAAAGCAGTAGAAGAAATCACGAATTCATTATTTTTTGTCCATTGCATTTTGTGTCCTGCAATCTATTGCTTTTTGCATTGGGGTATTCCTTTTTAGTCTATTCAGATTGAGCAGGAAAGAGTAGTCATTTGTGAAAGAGTTAACCTTATAAGACTTACTTGCAAGTCGTTGACGAAGCTACAAATTTCATAGGTGAAGTTGTAAATCCCTTAGGTAAAATTACAAATCACATTGCAGGAAGTTACAAATCCTATTGGAGGAGTTGCAAATCTTATTGACGAAATTGTATATCCCATTGTAAAAAGTTACAAATCCTATAAGTGAAATTATAAACCCCTTTGGTGAAGTTGTAAATCCCATAGAAAAAGTTGTAAATACCATTGATGAAATTGTAAATTCCATTGAAAAAGTTACAAGTACTATTAGCGTAGTTGAACACTAAAATATTATTACAAATCTCATTGTTTAAGGGAAAAGCATGAAGTGCAAATGTCATTATAAATATATGTCTAAGAGAAAATTTGTACATAGTCATTGCAAAATATATTTATAGTCATTACAAAGTTGAATATTATAAAAGTTGGATACTAAAAGTTGATCATCTAAAAATTGAACTTTACAAAAATTGAACATTAAAAAGTGATTAACTAAATTAGAATATCAGTTAGTCAATGGTTGAAGTTATTACAAATATTGCTTCTTCTTTGTTGTGGGAGTTATAAATACCATTGCGGGAGTTGCAAATACTATTGGTAAAGTTAAAAATCCCATTGTAGAAGTGACAAATACTAGTATGAGTTACAAATACTATTGTCAAACTTACAAATACAAAGTTGTTAATCCTATTGGTAAAGTTGTTTCTTCTCCATTGTAAGAGTTACAAATATCATTGGCAAAGTTGTTAATCTCTTTAGCAAAGTTGCTTCTTCTCCGTTGTGGGAGTTATAAATACCATTGACAAAATTCTAAATCACATTGTAAAAGTGGCAAATACCATGGGAGTTACAAATACTATTGACAAACTTCAATATACCATTGGCAAAGTTATTAATCCCATTGACAAAGTTGCTTCTTTCCATTGTGAGAGTTGCAAATATCATTATAGGAGTTGTAAATACTATTGACAAAGTTAAAAATCTTATTGTGGGAGTTGCAAATATCATTGGCAAAGTTGTTAATCATATTGGTAAAGTTATTTCTTCTCATTTATGGAAGTTGCAAATACCATTGTAGGAGTTACAAATACTATGGTTGGAGTTGCAAATATCATTATAGGAGTTGTAAATACTATTGGCAAAGTTGTAAACGCCATTGTCAAAGTTACAAATATCATTATCAAAGTTGCAAACACCATTGTCAAAATTATAAATAGCATGTCAAAATTATAAATACTATTATAAAAGTTATAAATACCATTGTCAGACTTATAAATATCATTGACAAAATTATAAATACCATTATATGAGTGATAAATATCATTATCAGAGTTATAAATACTATTAACAATATTGTAAATCGTATTGTCAAACTTGCAAATATCATTGATAAAGTGAAGGTTAATTTAGTCTTTGCACACAAATTTATAAATAACATATTAGACCTCCTACTCAAACCGTATTTTTCAATATTTAGATGCCCAATTTATCTTTTTAAAATTGAAATGGGCTTTCTTTGTTTTTTTCAAAATAAAATAGCATAAAATTTTACATCTATAAAGAAAGTTAATTCCTTTACTAACCATAATTTATAATACAGCCATGCAACGCATGGTTTGACATTCTGATTTTTTTAGTTAAGTTAAATTTTATCCATACATTATGCCAAAAAATTAATTTATCCATACACAATAAATAAAATCACATTAAGAGAATTTGCTTGCCCTTTGGAACCAATACGTATAATTTAACAAAATTGAGGTGTGACTAAGTGACTACTCCTCAAATATTTAATATAAAATTTAATAGGGGAATTTTATTTTTATTGATACTCCTTCAACTATAATCAAGAAAGACATGAGATATGGAGTTAAAAATGATTATTATAATATTTTAAAAAATTTATGATATTAATTAAATTAACTAATTTTTTTAATATAATAAAATTAATTAAATAACTCATATTAAAAACTTGATGAGTATATATTTTTATGGGGAAAAGAGAAAAATATCATTGTAGAACCTACTAAATGAGTTTCTTTAATTATCTTTCACATATTTGTATGGTATTGAACAATCGAAACCAATGGAGAGGGAATACTGCTCTCCCAACTTGCATAGCCATATTTCTTAATGCATAAAAGCCATATCTTGTATTCTCAATCGTCTGTTACTTAAAAGGGCCACTTGTACTATCTTTTACGTATAAAGGCCATCAGAAAATTATCATGATGTTGTGGAACAACTATGGATATTCAAAGTTCAGTATGCATATGATAAAATTGTATTTTGACTAATACTTTACATATAAATGCATATAAAATTATCAACAATTAAGCCTTATTATTCCCCTGGGTTGGCTATTACATAAATCACATGGTACGATATATTGTATTTTATTAATAATTAAATTTTTAAATATATTATTAAATAAAACGTCTCATTTAATAATTTTAATGAGTATTAATTATATTCAATTTTCATCTACTTCTTTTTAAAGAATTACCGTATAATTTATCCTCTTCAATAGCACTTCCAATGGCCTTATAAGTACATGTTGAAACCCACCTCCAAACTCAGAGAATAAATAGATAAAAATTACATCTTGTAAAAAAATTTATAAAACAGTCAAATATATTATATGAAAAAAGGTTAGTACCAATATAGATCATTACACACAAGAAAGTTCACAAAACAAAACATAGAGGCAACGTGAAATGAGCACAAGTCATTGGGAGAACTACACCCCAAAAGCTAGTTGCAATAAAAAGTTCCAATCACAATGATTTGTAGAACAAAAATCACATATAACAACATAGATATATAAAACACTATAACAACCAAAATCAAGTTTTCAACCAAAGAAAACATAACCCATTAGTCTATTAAGTTTTAAATACCAGAAAGTATTGAAAATTCATAAAAAAAAAAAAAACCATCATATGACAAGGAGAATGGAATTTACGATAAAAGAAGCTCAAACAACGAAAAAGATGATGAGCACGACGGAGAGAGTGGTGGAGTTGAAAAATAGAGGAAAATGGTGGGATACGTTGTTTGTGGCGGGGTATGGCAAAGAGACCACAAATGCATATGAAAAGTGAAACTGTGAATTGTTTTATAATAGGGTTTTTAAAATATGAAGGTTTTTAATGGCAATTTTTAGGAAACGGCCATTGAAAATATTTTTAATTGTTATTGTCAAATAACCACCATTAAAAACTCTACAATTTTTGTTTAGCTGGTATTTTTTGTTGTCTTGGGATACTTTCTTTTAACATCCTTTTTCAATAAAAGCCAAAGTGAAAAGTTTGTTAACAATATTTTATTTATAAAAATGCCATCATATTTTTTTAACAACAATTTTCTATTAAACTACCATAAATGGGCGCAATAAAAGCTATTTTGTATAGTAGTATTATTATAGTTATAGAGCCCTATACCTTATAAGATTTCTCTTTCAAGATCACCTTCCCGATATGAACCTCAGGACAAAAACTAAAAAATATGCATAAGATTGAGGAATAAGATGAAACAACAATAACCAACTTACAATTGTATAAGAGTAAAGTAAATTAAAGCCCTAGAAGAAAACCAAAGTGAAGATATATGTCAAAAAAGGGAAATAACCAGTAGTATCTGTCAAACAACAATTTTGACTTCATAGAATACACGGATTCAAGTAATATCATTATAAGATGAACATTCATATGCTTTAACTAAAGTTTTGACCCCGAAAACAAACAAACAAAACAAAGAACCAAACTTGATTTAATTGATCAAGTGATTATACATCAATTGTGATTTATGATTTGTCCACTCAACGCCTACCCTCCTATCCTCCAAGAAATTTCCCAATCTAATTAAATACATATAGGGGTGCCTATATACGAAGTAAAGGAGATTATTATTCTTATTATTGCATATGACAAATGAGTAATGACTTTATTTGAAGTGATTTATTACAAATTTCTTATTAATAGTGTTATGTCAAGAAGTTGATGTGCTTCGCCATTCATATATAGAAATGAAAGTAATGTTTAACAGCTAAGGAACATAAAGAGAGCCCATATACCACACATTTTTTCTGTGTGTGCATGTGTTTGTACATATATAATCTTACACGTGTTCATCATCTCTACCAAACGCAATAACCCTCTTTACAACTCTGCCATATCGATAGTCTCTGTGTTGTCATTCTGTTGTATATTAATGGATGACACCCGCCTACTTTAAATAATCAAAAAGATTCCAAAACATAAAAAAAAATGAATATTTATATATATAGCTAGTTAAAAATTGTTTTTATCTTAAAAAAAAGGAAACGACTATAAAGTCATAAGAAAAAGAGTTAATTACCCTAAAGTTTAATAATAATTGAGGAATATGTTATTAATTACAAATTTTAATACAGAAAATGATAATAAATTTATACAGTTCATTTATCATTAGAATTTTTAGTAATTTAAGTCCCGAATCATTATCCTAATCGATACATGTTCATATAAAAAGATCTACTCCTGCATGCATGTTAAAGAAAAGTTTCTGTAAAATGCAGGTGTGGAATATGTTCTCTAACAGGTATATATTAATTAATAAGATTGATAAAAAAAATACAGTATTATATTATGGTATGTATATCATTGGTATTCAATAATTGTTTATCTATTTGAGAAAGATACTATTCCAAGAAAAGTAGAGGAAATGATGAAGGATAGGCATTAGGCAATAAGAACAATACTTCTTTACACAATAATCATATCCAATAAAGAAAAACTTTAACTTTGTTGAAAAATCAAACTCATAATTATATAAAGATACAGGTGAAGAAAAGGAATGGAGGGTTTTGCCACTAATGATTGTTTTTCAAGATATGCTATTTTGCACAATTGATGTATTAATTGCACCCTTTGAAATGTGTGGAAGGTACTTGTGGATCTTAAGCTAAGTGGGGAAAATGGGATCTTATGATCAAACTCCAATGGTTCTGGTTTTAAAACATCAAATCATATGTAGGGTTACAAACATAAAACACTCTGAAAATGTCTTTGAAAAGACTTGGTTTTTCTTCACTCTCACCGTTACAATTCTAAAATGTTTAGATCAAACTTTAGTGGCACAAATTAATTTATGCTTTTAAAAGTTGCTAAATATAAATTATCAAATTTAATCTAACAATTTATAATTGTAGTATATAGTATTATTATAGGCGTTGGTTAATGAGGACTTTTTTTTATCTATAGGCTAGTGGATATATAAACTATAATTTTTAATAAGGGTAATTAAGTCATGAAAACATTACAATAGAATGAGTAGTAATGATATGTACTTTGAACCTATCAGCCTATCACGCTGGTTCATTATATATATATATATATATATATATATATATATATATAAGGCATTTATAAAAGATCATTTGAAATTATTACCTACACGCTCTTTGAGAATTCATCCGTTTACTCAACTATAAATAAAATCAGACGAGTGCTTGAAGTTAATTACAAAATTACCATCAGATGCTTGGAAATTAAATAAAATGCTCGAGAAACCCTTGAGAAATTCATAGATGTAAAACTAATGGAGGATCGATTGGAGTTTAATCTGTTGGATTTAGATATATGAGCAAAAGGGTCAAAAGAAGTCAGAATATATGAATTAAAAAATCAGAAATCGACTTAATATCACATGTCTAAGGCTAAAAAAGGATGTCAACTCTTTTTTTTGTTCTTGTTTTGATAGCTGCAAAATTGATATTTTAAAAAATATTTTGATCCAAATTTTATTTTTGAAAATTTTTTAAATAAATAATTATATTTATCTAAAAATATTTTTAGATCAAAAAATAGTTTAAAACATAGTTTTAGATAATAGTAAAAAAACTTATAAACTATCCAATTATTATTTTGCCCATATTTTTTCTAACACACACTCTCTCATCTTCTCCCTCTTTTCTCTCTTCGCAGCTCATTATCTTCTGCTCTTCTTCATCCCTATCGTTATGCCATCATCGCTAGAGCTCACTGTCGCCATTGGTTATGGTTTGTTGCCGTCATCCTACTCCCCAATAGCCCCATCACCACTCTACCGCTAGAAGTTGCTCTCGCTGTTGTCTTGTTCTAGAGTTGCTCTTGGCATTGGAAGAAGATCAAATTGTTCTAGAAGAAAAGGAAAGAAGATGAATAGTGAGGGTAGGATGTGAGGCTAACGATGGGTAATTTTTTTTTTATTTTTATCTCATACTCTTTCTAATAGTTTATCAATTACAAAAATTTTAAATACTCATTTATTTAGAATAAATTTTTTTCACAAACCCCTTTCTAGAAAATATTTATTTCTATAAGGCTTTTAAAAATTTATCCAAATAGGCCCTAACAAGTATGAGGCTTAAGAACACACACACACACACATATATATATATATATGTAATATTGTCTAAAACTCTCAAATCCCAACAAGACTATATATATATATATATATATATATATATATATATATAACATTATAAGCTGATGTTGTGAATGAAGAAACTTTGACGCCAACTTGTTGGATAAAAGAATCAATTACTCCTCCATTTTTTCTTCTTTATAAGAGATAATTTATTGATATAACCTGATTTGTTCATGTTCATAAGAAATTTTTAGTTGTTTAAATTCTTTTTTAATTTCTTATTTTATCCCATTTAATTACTCATCGTATTACTTATATATCAATAGATTTAATTCTCACAACTATTACAACAGATATCTTTTACCTCTCTATTATGGAGGCCCTTTTACCTCCCTTTATGAGGTAACATAAAAACAATGGACATATATAGTAAATAGGCCACTTTTTATGTCTGTTTTGAACATAAATGATGGTATTTTTTTTAAAAAAAAAAGTTATATTTTTTTTATATATTTATTATCTCTAATTAATTTTTTGATCGACATGATTTGATTGATTATCTCTGAATGAGTAATTAACCTTAAGTATACACTCTTGTCTTTAGTGTATGAGAGAAATAAGATACATCACAATCACTCAGGGAAGGTGGCAAGTGGGTGAGTGTAAGTTTGAAGAAAATTGGAACCACACAAAAATGAGAGCTTGTGGATGGATGTTGAAAAGTGGGACTCCTAAGAAAATTATGAAATTGAAAAAGGTTCAAAATGAGTTGGCATTCTGTATCATGTTGTCTTCCACTTCAATTCAGTCGCATCAAATGGTCAACTTTCTTTACATATACAATTCTGCTTTCACAAGTAATATTATAAATACTACCTTATTCTTCAATTTCATGCCGTTCCTTTTTTAATTTCTTATTCTCTTCTGTCATAATATATGTGGGGGGGGGGGGTGGCTTCAATAATGTGATATCTGTTGTAGATAGATACTGCTAGTGCAGGAATAGAAGAAGATGGAGAAGAACTTGATGCCTAATGGCAATTAATGTACCAAGTTCTTCATTGTTTGTTATAATAAGAAATCCTATTATTTTTCTAGTTGAATAAACTAGTTGAATTGGATGGATCTCAAGAATTTAACCCGACCTAATAAATTAAAAGATACTTACAAAAATATTTATGAATTATTTATTAATAGAGTATTTCTTTAAGTTGATAGTAAGATTGAAACCTATATATTTATGAACTATGAGATAAGTCTTTATTAATTAGATTAATTTTCATGTAAAGAAATCACAAGTCTTTGAATAGCTATGATGCACCTAGTTCATTGTTTGTTATAATGAAAAATCACATCTTTTTGGGTACTATAGTTTTTAGTCCTTAAATGTTTTCTTAATTTCAATTTGGTCCTTAATTTTTGATTCAATACAACTCATTATAGTTCATTGACTTAAGAAATGATAGAGAATAAGTTATACTAGATCGAAATTTAGAGACTAAATGAATAATTGGGAAAAATGTAAGGACCAAAAGCTATATTTTTCCTTTTTGTTTTTGTCTTGTCAAGTTGTACTAGCTATATTAATAAAATTAATTTTATTAATAAAATCCTCACTTTAGCGTCCAAATTCAAATAATCCATATTTATGTGAGATATAAAACCAATATTTATTATATTGAAGGAAATCACATGCATGTCATTGAAAGTAATAAGAAGTGGTGCTGAGATAAAAGTGATATCATAATTAAACCAGAAGGAAACTCTTGGCTATCCCTCAAGATGGCCCCATAGAAAGAGAGAGCATTGATATAATTTTGTTTTGTGGTTCATGTTGTGAACTTGAAGGAAACTTCAAAGTCATTCAATTTCTTTAGTAATTATGAGTTTTACACTGTGTGAGATCAAGATAGAGATAAAGAAGAAGATCAGAAAAGTACTGGTTCTGATTTCTTATAATATTTGGTATGATAAAAGAGTTTTTAATACAAATTAAAGTGAAACTGAAAATAAATTTTAAAATTTTATTCGGTAAGATAGAAATAAATATAAAATTTATATATATATTTTTTTTATAATTTAAAATAAAATAGTCTAAAATATTTTTTTATAACTTAGGAAGAGTTAAAATTTTTTAAAAATTTTATAATTAGGATAAATTAGTTTAAAAAAATTTACTTCCACTTTTATTATCCTAATTCTTAACTTTTTATATAGAATTGAAATAATTCAAAATATTAAAAGTATAAATAACTTCTATTATATCAAATGATAGAACTGAAAGATTTCACTTCTTCTATTTCCCATCTATCAAACGTGTCATTGATGTTCATCAATCTTGTGATTTCATTCTTCTCTTGTGTTTTGTTGTCGTCTCACTGAATAATGCATTCCCAAAAATGACAAGTTTGAGCACATTATATGCTGAGCATATGACCTAATCAAGACTCATGAATAGTACCACTTTTATCTCATTCTGGCTAATGCCTAACATATGGAATACTTTTTTTTATCGTATGAAAAATGGAATAATTTTTTTTCTTAAATTTTGACTCATTAAATTATTTTTTTTAATAAAAATGATTGATTTCAATACGTCTGGTCTAACATGAATTTAAGCTAGATTGAGACTTGAGAGAAAAATTCTTCTCGCATCATCTTTCTTTCCTTTTCCCTAATCTAAATATGAAAGTTTGACTTGTAAATATTAGCTCTTTTAGACCTAATATTATTAAAGAAATTCAAGGACTTATTTGTATTTAATTTTCTTACCTAGGATCTATGATTAATTTTCCCTTAATTAAATGTAAAGTTTAAATTTAATTTATACACACACAAATATATATAGATATGAGTGAGTATAAATATCAAGTACTATAAAATTAGATCTTTCACGGAAATCAAAATAATAAATAAATAAATAAAATGTACATGACCTACTTTTTCATACTCATATTCCTTTTTCTTTTTGTTTCCATAAATATTTTATCCATCACAATTTTTTTATGATAAAGCATTCAAGTCTTCTATTTAAATTGTAATAAATAATCTATAAGAGCGATCATCAATAATATTAATATAAAATATAAAAATTTTAATGAATACATGTCGCTTATAAGAAATATATTATTTCTAAAAGAGTTGAGAATGCTGGTCTGCTTAAGAGTTAGGCAAAAATGCCAACCCAAACTTGTTACAACCTACAGGATGCAAATTAAATCTATATATCAAACTCATATTTACCAACTCTAATTAATCCATATTATGTAAATGTGTAAATATGCCAGCTCCATAATTTTGTATTGAAGTGTGTATAACAATAGTGTATAGATACTTAAAAAAAATTATTTAAAACATGTTTAATCTTTATAAAATATTATTTTATTGTGATTCTAGTCGCGAGATTTAGGAAGTCATTCTAACTCTTAGGTGTTTAAGTTTATGCATAAAGGTAATTGACGGCTCGCTCTGTTCAATATTATTATCGCTTAGAAAAAATGAATATTTTATCCTGCCCTTAGATAATAGATGAACTTAACTTTTTTTAAAAAAAAATATACAAAAAAATTAAGTAGAGGATTGATTTTGCACACAAATATACTGATTTATGAAAATTGATGGATAGATTTCTCAGGTAATGATTTTGTTGGGAGCTACTCAAATTGAAAGTGATGGAAGCATTTTATTGTTTTTCTCTTTTTGTTTTCTTTATAATTTTTTAAATTGGAAGATTCCTCTTAAAGTCAAGAAAGATTTGGGAAACTAATAATTAAGTGAGAAAAAAAATCATAATACAAAAGAGAGGAAGCATGCATTAATTTATTCTTTTTCTCTTTTTGTTTTCTTTAATTAATTTGTAATTTTTAAATTGGAAGATTCCTCTTAAAGCGAAGAAAGATTAGGGAAACTGATAATTAATTAAGGGAGAAAAAAATCAAGACACACAAAAGAGAAAAAGAATCAATGTCCACCACACAAAATTTATAAATGGAGGGCTTGACAGTTCACATTGGTTTTGTTGGTAAGCATTACTTAATTACGAGCTTAGATAAAGCAAAAAATATAATTATAAATAAATAAATAAAAGAGTTAATTTAGAGCGTATTCGATCTTTATGAAATATTATTTTATTGTGGTTCTAATCCCAAGGTTTGGGAAGATATCATAATTTTTAAGTACTTAAATTTACGTTTGAGGGTAATTAACGGTTTACCCTGCCGATATTAGTATTACCTAAGAAAAAGGAAAATTTTGATATACCCTTAGATCATAAATGAGCTCAACTTTTTATAAAATTTTTTGTACTAAAAAACAATTAGTAGAGGATTGATTTTGCACACAAATATACTGATTTATGAAAATTGATGGATAGATTTCTCAGGTAATGATTTTGTTGGGAGATACTCAAATTGAAAGTGATGGAAGCATTTTATTCTTTTTCTCCTTTTGTTCTCTTTATAATTTTTTAAATTGGAAGATTCCTCTTAAAGTCAAGAAAGATTTGGGAAACTAATAATTAAGTGAGAGAGAAAATTCATAATACAAAAGAGAGGAAGCCTGCATTAATTTATTCTTTTTCTCTTTTTGTTTTCTTTAATTAATTGGTAATTTTTAAATTGGAAGATTCCTCTTAAAGCGAAGAAAGATTTGGGAAACTAATAATTAATTAAGGAAGAAAAAAAATCATAACACACAAAAGAGAAAAAGAAGCAATTTCCACCACACAAAATTTAGAAATGGAGGGCGTGACAGTTCACATTGGTTTTGTTGGTAAGCATTACTTAATTAGGAGATTAGCTAAAGCAAAAAATATAATTATAAATAAATAAAAGAGCTAATGGGTTGGTAAGCGTCTATGATTAGCAGGCACTTCCATAATAAAAATATGTTGTCTCTGTTTTTTTATTTTATTCAAAGTTGGATACGAGCAATTTGGATGAGTCGATAATATTGGTAGAAGAATATTTTATTATTTTATCAATATAAGTAAACTCTTATTTCTTACATGAGTGACCGAGTTTTTGCATGTTCCTTTATTCAGGTTATCGGCAAAGAAATAACTTATATTACACACACTGATCAATAATTTTAAATATAGAATATATTTTTTATATTTATTAATTTTTTTAAATTATCTCTATTAATATTCTCTCAATTATAATTAAATATAAGAGAGGTAGTGAGTTAAAGAAGATTATTAGAGTGATTTAGAAAAAATATACCATATTAACTAATTTAACTAACTTCGTTAATTTAATTAAAAATAAATTGATCAATTGTAGAACGCATAAATATATTTTAGATAAAATTTATTTATCACTCTTTATAATTTTATCTAATTTTTAATCAAGTGTGTATATATATATATATATTCTATTTATTGGATCTTTACAATTTCATCAATTATAGATATTAATAAATATATTCATGATATGTTAATTAAGATTGATGCGAATGTTAACTAAAAGATATGTAAGTGACAAAATATAAAATAATTTTTTTAAAATAAATAAAATGAAGAAATAATACATGTACTCATCATAATAGTAATTTGGTGGATTTTTATTTTATTTAGATTCATGTGATAAAATTAATTTAGATGTATTTTGAATAAGAGTTATTAGTTACTAATATGGTTTCTCTTATAAATTAGTAAATTATGAGTTTATGGACCAATACATAAAATTGAAGAAACTATAATAATTCAATAAAAAACTACAAAGATTTAACTAAAAATCAAGTGAAATTATATAGACTTACATATTGATTTTCTCAATAATTAATAGTATTAATAATGAAGAAACTTTTGATTGCTTTTAAATTAAAGAATTAAAATAAAAATGAACAAAATTAAGGGATGAAAGTAAAACCTAGTAAAAGTTGTTTTTTTGTACAAATTTTTTTGAATAAGGGTTAGATTCATCAACTATCTAAAAGTAGAGTAGAGTTTTCTTTCCTCTTAGGTGATTCTAATATTAGTTAAAGCTCGTTAATTATCTTCAAAAAATAAACCTAAATCCCTAGAGCTAAGTTTGCCTTGATGAGCCCAAACCGACATCTGACTCAAGGTGGCCCGGAAAATTTTTTGGTTGCCTCCTAATGGAAAACACTATTGGTTCTCATTGGTGTCTTTCTTTTATAATTTTTGTCTTTCATAAACTAAAACACTGCATTTGCGGAACCCAAAGGTAAACCATGGCTTGTTTATTTCTATTCTTTGTTTTTTCATTCTCAGAACAATTTTATAAAATATTTTTAAAAATAAGTTTTAGAAAAAAATAAATAAAATTTATTTAGATAATTTGTCTAAAACTTTGGTTTCAAAATAAAAATATATATATAAATTTATTAAAAATAATTGTTTCTAAAACTAACTTTAAAAAATTCAGAATGTGGAAGATAAAATAAAAAATATAACGATAACAGATAAAGAGTTGAAATATTAAAATATAACATAGATAAATAAAAAATAATTATTTTTACTATCATCTTAAATAATAATAGATAACTTAAAGATAGTTGATGATTGTGGCAATTGTTAATAACAGTGATAGTTGTCGATAGTGAAAGTCATTGGTGGTAATAATAGTCACCAATAGTAGCAATCGTCGATAGTATTCAATGGTGGTGGCCGACCTAGCATAGTGGTAATTGGCGGAGTTGCAACTATTACAAGTGGCACTAAGTAGATATTTTTTTAATAATGAGTCACTTTTTTAAAACAAAAGACAAAAAAAATAATAAGAAACAATTTTATAAAATATTTAAAATTTATTCTTAGTTTTTTATTTTTAAAAATAGATTTCAATTTCTTTTTTAGAAAACAATTAAAGAAACATAAGTTTTCAAACAATTTTTTTTTTAAAACCAAAAACTGATTTTAGAAACAAGAACAAACATGCCCCATATTTCGTTACTTCCAAACTTTGGGTCAATAGCTTGTTTGAATTTGCTTCCAAACAAAGTGTATCCTATTGTCTCCTCTCCTTCCTTATGCAAAATCTTGAAGGATTTTTTGGAGTTGTGACTTGTGAGCGTGGTTCTTGGATAATTTGAAGAGATTTATGGTTCTTCGTGATTGAGAAGCTTGTGTAGTTTGGTTTTGAAGCTTCATTTGACATTGGGTGCATGGATGATGGCGGTTTCTTTTGTGTTGAAATATGGAATAAGGCGCAAACCCCTGGGCCCCCGTTTGTTATGCTGGAAATGGGGCACATGTAAATAGAAATGGAATTGATTTGCGTCGTGAAGTTTGTTTGGTACAGATAAAGTGGCATGAAATTGGCTTCCATGTGAAAATCATTTTCATCAATTAAAATTGATAGAAATTGAATGTATTTGAATATTAAGGAAGTATGAATTGTTTAGAGAGTCATCTTATTTTTTTATTTTTTAAATATTTAAATTTATACATATTTTACTCTACCTACTATAACTTTTTTTAAAAAGATTTGTATGAGAAAAGAATTGATGGAAATTATTTCCCCCACAAAATCCAAAATCCATGGAATTCTAAAGACTTCCTTCCATTTTTCTTCTCCGTCAACAAAACCTATGCTTCCTCCCCAACCTGGCCGTCCCCACCACTAGCGCCGTTGACATCCAATAACCCACAAAGGCGATGTCGATGTTGACATCAACGACAACAACAACAATAGTGACTCACCTTTTCACAGGGCTCTAGCTCTAACGACGGCGATAAGATTTACACTTTCTTCAAAGATCTCTACTTTATTACAGATGATATTATCATAAAAATATAATAAATATTAAATAGAGATTAAAATTAAAAAAATTAAATAATTATAAAATAATATAATATAAATTTATAATTTAATATTAAAGTAATATAGAAACTCATTTTCTGAACCTTATAATAACGCTAATTCCTAGAACAGTCACGTTGACAATGTGTTATAAAACTAGTCAACCTATCAATAAGATTAAGAGGAGAGAAAAGATAAAGACGAAAAAACGAGATAAATATATTGTATTATTTTACTTGCTTTATGACACAAATGGTATACCTTATTTATAGGCATAATCTTATATATTATAACCAAAATTGAATCACAAATAGTAGGTAATAAAATTCATAAATGACTTAATGAAAGCTATAAGCCTAATATAGTAGTGAAGGAGTAATAGAGTAGTAGAAGTTGAAGAGGAAGAGAGTTAATGTAATAATAGAAGAGTAATAGAGTATTATAAGTTGAAGTTGAAGAGGAAGAAGGAGATGCACATCTATATTGTAATAATCATAACAATTTAAATATTGTTAATGTTTAATTAGAATAATTTTCCCAAAATATTTAATAAAATAGTTTAATATTCCAACTATAAAAGTCAAATAAAAATATTTTAAATACACAATTTTAATTTATTTTATTTTTTAAAAATATAATTTCCCCACCAAATATTTTAAAATTAAGGACGTTTTTATAAAAAAATAGTTTAAATATATATAAGTAAAAAAAAATATTTTAAAAATAATACATAATTACTATAAATAATTAATTTAAATATTTTTTAATTAATTTAAATTAATTTAGTAGATATTATATTAAAGATTGTATATATAGTATCAATTAATAGTAATATTATGAGAGTAAATAAGATGTTTTGATACCAAAATAAAGTTGGGAAAATTTGGAAAAGGTACGATTATACAAATCATATAAATACTTTATAATTAAAATTTAGAACCTTAAATTCGTTGAATTTTTAACAAGGATACATTGTAGGAGTCAGGAAAAAAAATGTGACTTTACAAAACTATATATAAAAATGACATCAAATTTGATTATAAAAAGATAGTTTTATTAATGTGCCCCGGGCTTACAATTTGTTTTTAAATGTCAAAGTAAATGATTTTCTTTTCAAAAATAGGAATTTCATATATTAATGTCTTGGCTTAATTCCAGTCAAAGTCCCCGATCCTTGTAAAAGGTTTAACAAATTTAATGTCCTAATTCTAAAACATCTCAACAAGTTGGTCTTTATTCCAAATTTTTCCAATATAAAGCTTTTTAAATATACTACTCCTATTATACTTAAATATATAAAATATTTAATTAATTTAATTTAATTAATAAATTAATTATTTTAATATATTTTTTAAATTATTGTAATTATTTTCTTAATTAATTCTCTCTTTTAATTTTTTGATTATTATTGGTGAATATCAATATTTAAATAATTTAAAAAATTAATAAATATAAAAAAATATTTTATATTTAAGATAATATTAACTCTCAAATTAACTCTTATATTAATAATCAAGGAATATAAGATATAATTGATAAATATAGTTTGATTTTGAATATAGAATCTTGATTTATTTACTTATTAGTCTTTCTTTATTTAATATTTTTCACATTATTCTTATTAATTTCACAGCTTGCTTTCTTTATTTTTCATACGTAATACATGCTTTTAAAAAAATATTATAGAGAGAATGACTGATAATTTTTATTATTGAATACTTTTTGTATTTGTGTATTTTGGCGGAGGGCGTGAAGGAAACCTTATAAAAGTCCTTTCAGCTTGTCCACGGGGCCGATGTATACGAGAAGAAGCATCGCGCGAAGATCACTGTGTCGATGGCGGCTGATGGAGATTTGGACGGCGATAGAGGCCACCCTCCATTATCCGCGACGACGTTCAAAGGTACGGTGGTTTCTTCCCCATTTCCTCAAGTCTGAAAACGTCGACGGAACCTTGCTTTTATTTGTGATGTGAGGTGCGAAGTTCATGTTTCTCTTTAAGGTGTGTTTGTCTAAATAAAAGTAAAGAGAGAAGAGAGATTTTAATAAAAAAAATTATAGATATATTATATTAATAATATATAATAAAAATATTATTTTTTCTTTCTAAATTTTTCTAATTTTAAGAGAAAGGTAAATATTGTGAGAAGAGAGAAATTTAAAAAAAATCTCTCTTAAAAAATTTATATAGTTAAATAAAAAAAAGGGAACTAAATTATTTTTCTTTTTTTCCCTTTCTCTTAAATTATTCATACTAAATATAGTATAAATGTTGTGGAGCTTCATTTTTAGTAGTTAAATGTTCTGAGTTTCAGTTTCAACTTTTCATTTTCTCTTTACGATCAGACCAAAGACATTTTTATTAAAAACCTTCAAAAAAAAAATTTGCAAGATGTTTGCTTGTTTTACAAGCTTTCGTGCTGATTTTGCTATGGACTCCTTTGGATGTTTTTTGAAAAAGTGTTTATAAAAAAAATTTAGATAACTTTTAAAAAATAGTTTTTAGAAAAGGGTTTATAGAAAAAGAATTTTTGAATAAATGAATATTTAGATAATTATTTCTAAAAATATGTTTATTATTAGTAAATTACTAAAAATGATATGTTTAATTAAAAATAAGAGATAAGAGAGATAAAAGATGATAGAAAAGATGTAAAGTAAATGAGAGAGTAGATAAGATGAAAAATAAAAAGGAGAAAGAAGAGAGGATAGAAATGGTGTAAGATAGAAGAGAGAGTAGAAATGAGAGATGAGAGATAGTGTGAGAAAAATAAGGGTAAAATATTAATTGGATAGTCCATAAATTTTTTTACTGTTCTGAAAATTAATTTCAATAACTTATCTAAAATTTTAATTTTAAACTATAATTTAGTCTAAAAATTCTTTTAAATAAATATAATTATTTATTTTATTTTTTTTAATTAAAATTTAGACTAAAAGTTTTTTTAAAATTTAAATTTTGACATTTGTCAAATACGGTCTATATTTTGACAAATTCTTTTTATTTTTTCTTTTCTCTTGTTCGGGCCATTGTTAGAACAATGAAAAGAATTTTTTATGCTTATTCTATAAAAAATAAAATATCTTGATGTTATTAGATAATCACTTGAAATTTGATTTGTCATGTTCTATGTACTTTTTATTTTTTTTTTGTTCATTGAAACTATCTATTATATATTTGGTTATATTTATATAATTATGTTATATATATGTAATTAAATTATTATATTAAAGGTTTGTGTAAACCCTTCCTTTAAATTTAATTTATTCATGAAAATTTAATCTGATAAATATATATTCTAAAAAAAATATATTTACGCACAATATATAACATATAGTGACATTATATAATGATATAATGTAATTATAAATGTGATATGGCAGTATAGTATATAATGTTAAACTATATAATAAGACTAATAAAAAAACATAAAAAATAATCTTATAATTATGATATATAAATTAAATATTTTTCTATTTATATATATATTTTAATGATATTTATGATATATTTGTACATCATAAATAAAATACCTAATTTACAAGACGATGCAAGTTATTTATTCTAACGTTCTTGGATTAATAAAAACGTGTTTGGTAGGTAAACATGCGGGATGGTGGGATTTCAAATTTCAAATACTATTTTTTGTGGGATTTTTCTTTAATGATCTCTTTTAATACCGTTGAATGAATAATTTCGTAGGAAAATACTTAAATATTCTAATAATGACATGATTCATCCAAAAAATAAATTATTATTTATTTTATTTTTTAAATAAATATTTTATTTTAAAAAATAAAAAATCGTATAAACTAAATTAAGAGGTTGATCTTTTAAAAAATAAAATAAAATATAAATTATTTTAAATCAGTTATCCACCATCTATAATTAAAATATATTGAATTGTTATATTTTAATAAGATAAAATTTAGATAACATAGTATTGTTGGAGTATATAAGTATTTCTTATTTTTTTGGGAGAGATTTGTTTCTAGTGGCCATTTTTTTTTTGAAAAAAAGTAAGAATATGTCAATTGTTGTATATATATATTTTTATTTCATACAATCCTTCCAATATATTTATCAATAATAATAAAAATTATTTATTTTATGTCAAAAATAAATTTAAATTCAATTATATTCAAAATATATTTTTTATTTTCATTTATTTTATTAATATTTAAAACAGTAGAACATTACCAATCTAATTTTATTAATATTAATAAGTAAAAATAAATACAATTGTTTAGAAGCTTTGATATCAAAATTATATTATATTAATCTTAAGCAATTTAATCCTTTAATATAACATCAAAGTATTATATTAAAAGATCAAATTTTAAGCATACTTATTAATATTTAATTACATAATTATCATTTAAATTTGTTAAACATTTTCTGTTAAAGAGTCCCATGATACATTATTTAAGGCGATGCGTTTTTTACCCCTCCATGTAGTATAAAAGAATTAATAAATTAATTATATAGCAAACAAAAAATTCCTTCTATTTTTTATGTACTGAACTATTCCATCGCATAACAAAGGGGTGCCCCCCACCGAAACTCACAAATGTGATCACTAACGTCATATATGAAAGAAGTGAGAGTAGAGAAATATAAGTAGAAATATTTTTTTAATTTTTTTATTTGATATTATAAAAATTATTTTTATTTTTATTTTTAATACTTTAAATTATTTTAATTCTATTTAAAAATTTAAAAATAAAATAATAAGAGCTAAAATAAAATATTTTATATAAATTTATTTTAAGTTATAAAATTTTTATAGGACTTTAATTATTTATAAATTATAAAAAATATTTTAAATTATTATATATATAATATTTTTATATTTATTTTTATTATATTAAATAAATTTTTAAATTTTTTTAGATTAATTCTGTTTAATAAAATGGATGTTATTATAAGATTTTTTTTTAAGATATGTAATATATGTAAATGTAAGAGTAGGAGAGATTTATTCTAAAGTTTTAAAGATTTATTCAGTCCAAAAAAATTGTAAATTTTTAAAGATGAATATTATTTGTGTAGATAAAAAAATTTACAGATCTATTCATAATTTAATTTTGGGGAAAATTAATCTTGGGTTATTCAATTCTTAATTTAATTCCATCTAGACTCCTTGAATTTTAAATTCGCCGGCATGTCAAAAAACATTGCTAAGTCAGAACCACGTGGAATTTATATGAAATTGAAAAAAAAAGGAAAAAAGAAAAAAGAAAAAAGAAGAAGAAGATTAATTTTTCCTAATTTTATTTAAAAAGTTAAAAAAAAAAAATCATCGGGGAGTTTTCCTTTCCACTTCACACTCCTCTCTCCTTCTCATCGGGCATCAGTAAAAGTCCATTTCCGACCTAGGCGAGCCTTTGTGCCTAGAGTGCTCTGTCGACGCCGGCTAACGGAGCTTTGGACGGCGACAGAGCCCATCTCCCTTTTTACGCGACGTTCGAAGGTATGGTGTTTTCTTCTCCATTTCACCTGAAGATGTCGACGGGACCTTACTTTTGTTTGTACTGTGAGGACGTGTGAAATTCTTGTTTCTTTGTTAATGTCGATGGAGCTTTGCATGATCAGTTTATCGTGGCCTAACCTTCGGTTTCAACTTTTTTATGTATTATATTTTTAATTTTCGACATTTCCTCTTTTTTATCGTTATCGTCATTACTGGCATTTCTCTTTTGTGACATCTTCGGCATGCCTATGGCTGGAATCTCTATTTGTATTCCACATGCTGAACTGTGTAGATGTCCCAATTATTGGTGGCTACAAGTCTGACACTCTGAATTTAATTTTTTTTCCTGTAACTAGGAAAAAAAGAAAGATTACTGCAAAAGATTTTTATTTTGTAAATTTGTTAAGAGCATTGTATATTTTGCAAGTGCTGCATCTACAAAAACCAATAATTGCATGGAAAGATGTTTAGAATTGCTACTGCAGTTTTAAAATCGAATTTTTTTCATCGAAGATGTTTTATTAGGCAGATATGTGAATGCTTGTATCATTCAAATTTTAGAAGTTATGCTACCCTCCAAGAGAGGGCTGTTTGACAATGGTACTTTTTAATTCAGTCTTGTTTGGATATGCATCTAGGTTCAATAGGGCTTTTGGTAAGTTATATTATTCTAATTTTGCCTTTTGGTAATTTTTATAGTTTACCTCCGAACAAATTTTACACAACCTTTCTTCCCGGATTTGGACTGATTTGGGCATATGTATGCAGAGCCTTAATGGACATTAGCTCTGATGAAGAATCAGATATCAGTGAATCTGAGATTGATGAGTACAAGGAGAAACCATATGAACAATTAAGGGCCGGGAATTATAAAGTAAAATATTCAAATGGCACTCTCAGATGTCCTTTCTGTGCTGGAAAGAAAAAGCAAGATTACAAATACAAAGACTTGCTGCAACATGCGTCAGGAGTGGGTAAGGGTTCGGCTAATAGAAGTGCTAAACAGAAGGCTAACCACCTTGCTCTGGCTAAATTTTTGGAGACTGATTTATCTGGTGAAGTAGAGCCAGTCGAAAGGCCACCCTTACCAAAACCTGTCAGTCAACCTCAGCCAAATGATCTTTATGTTTGGCCCTGGACTGGAATACTGGTCAACATACGGGATAACAGTTTACATCATGCTGAGTATTGGCTGAAGGAATTGGCTAAATACAAGCCCTTAGATGTTTGTATGTTAAATGAAAATGACTTAACTGCTCAAGCTGTGGTAGAGTTTAGTGATGATTGGAATGGTTTTCTGAATGCTAGGGATTTTGAGAAGTCATTTGAGACAAAACGTTATGGTAAAATGGATTGGAAGCTGCAAAACATGCAGCCGGGCTCGAACATTTATGGATGGGTTGCTCGTGAAGAGGATTATCATTGTGAGGGGCCAATAGGGGAATACCTCCGCAAGAAAGGAAGCTTAAAAACTGTCTCAGATATTGTCCATGAAGCATCGAAAAGCAGGAATAATGTTGTGGCAAACCTAGCAAATGAAATTGATATGACAAATGAGAACCTCAGCAAAATGCAATACAAGTACAATGAGAAGACTTTGTCATTGAGTAGGATGCTTGAGGAGAAAGACCAGCTACATCATGCTTTTCTTGAAGGTTTTTTTGCTTTCTGTCTCTGAAGATTTTTTGTGCATGTGCTATAAAAGTTTCCAATTGGCTATATATTATTATGATATCATTTTTATGTTCTCATGTGAATCAAATTAATGCCAAAAGTTACATGCAAGATATTGATGCATAATTGCTCCATTTTTTTGTCAGAATCAAGGAAAATGCAGCGGAGGGCACGGGAAGAGTTACAAAGGATATTGGATGAACAAGAAAAGTTAAACAGTGGATTAGAGGCAAAGAAGCGGAAGCTTGATTTGTGGAGCAGAGATTTAAACAAAAGAGAGGTAGTAACTGAGCAAGAGAGGCAGAAGCTTGAAGAAGACAAAAGGACGGTAATGATATACCACCATTTTTGTCTCGGTATTTTGTTTTATGCACAGCTTTTGACCCTTGATCTCGCATGCTTATCATTAACCACCCATGTAAACTTGTATGACCTTTTTTTGTTCTTGGTCTGCTGCTAGAATCATTAGTTACTTTTTTCTTTATCTGGACTGAAGCCTTTTTTTTTTGGTCCCTCTATTTGCCTAAACCAATCAGCAGGGCAGAGGCGTTTCCCCACCAATCTGCAAGGCAGAGGCGTTTCCCCATTGTTGAACTGGCCTATAGTTTGTTTACTGTGGAAATATATATATATATATATACATACAGAAGTTAGTATAGTTTTACATTCGAAGTGCATAACTAGAATATTCATTTTATATGAAACATGTTAGCTCTATCTAATGGTCCTATGAAATTTTTTCTATGATATTGCTTTTCAAATCCACTAGCAAGCCTGTAGAAGTTTAATATATCAATTTCCATCTTGTTGCAAGCATGTTAGTATTTAATCTGAAACTATTAGCATCTGTGATGTACTTCTATGATATACTAATACAATCTCTTTCTCCTTCCAGAAAGATCTAAGGAATGAATCCCTCAATAAGGCTTCTGTGGAGCGGAAGAAAGCTGATGGGAATGTCTTAAGACTTATTGACGAGCAAAAGGTTTCTCTACTTTATATTGTCTAGAATTTGAAAATACATTGTAGCAGTCTAGCATTTGCTGCCTATAGCTCAATTCTTAACACAATGATCTCCTTCTGTTTATACGCATCTTTTTTCAGAGAGAAAAAGAGGATGCATTGAGGAAGATAATTGAGTTGGAAAAGCAGCTTGATGTGAAGCAGAAGTTGGAAATGGAAATAGAAGAGTTGAAAGGGAAATTACAAGTGTGGAAGCATCTTGGAGATGATGATGCTGTCCAGAAGAAGATTAAAGAAATGAATGATGAATTGGAACAAAAAGAAGTTGAATTAGAAGATGTGGAATCGATGAATCAAACTCTTATCGTCAAGGAGCGTCAGAGCAATGATGAACTACAAGAAGCCCGTAAAGAACTAATAGAAGTATAATTCCTTTTATTATATGTTGATTCCCGGTCCCTAAATTTCTTCTTATAGCAAATATAGATAACAATAAATAAAAGATTTTTCATTATCTTGCAATATATTTTAAACTAATGTCTGCTAAACATTTGGATTCTTGCCACTAATGGGACTGGTGAAGCACTTTTTAGACGTGTGTTTATGGGAGGGAGTGAAGGAGACAGCAACAGATGTATATATTTCTTTTACATTTTCAATTCTCAGTGCAAATAATAACGAGCAAGTAATATTGTTAAGAAACACAAGTATTTAAGTTGTAAATCTAGCTTGAGGGGGAGTGTTGAAATGTTATAGTTTAGAATTAATTATTAATTAATTAATATTATATTTTGTTATTTATTTAATTAATTATCTAAATTTAGATTTATATATTATTTAGGATCATATTTGAATATTAGATTATCATATCTTAGAAGAATAAATTTGAGATATTAGGATTATGATAGATTTTAGATTTAGCTTATTAGTTTATATTTTTGCCTATATAAAGGCCTATTTGTATTCTTATTCATTAAAAGATTAATAATATTGAGGCTTTTTTCCTCTACTTTCAATCCTTCAAATTTTCACATGGTCTCAGAGCAGGAGTATTAAATCTTGGTTAAGGCTTTGATGATGATGAAGAAGAAAAAGGTCAAGCCTGAAGAGAATGTACGCCTTAAAGTGAAAATTAATTACATATGATAGAAGAAGATAACTTGGGTCTCTTCCCATAAAATCTCATAGGTTATGGGATTAGTTTATCTATCTCAAGTGAGGTTATATTAGTGTGTAAACCCAAGTGGGTTACAATAGAAGAGAATAATTTGGGTCTCTTCTCACAAAATGTCATAGGTTGTGGGGATTAGTTTATCTACCTCAAGTGAGGTTAGAGTAATGTGTAAACCCAAGTGGGTTACAATGGAAGAGAATAGCTTGGGTCTCTTCTCACAAAATCTCATAGGTTATGGGATTAGTTCATCTCCCTCATATGAGATTATATTAGTGTGTAAACTCAAGTAGGTTACCATGATTCTATAAGTATGTTGCTCTTGAATAATACATATGATGGAAGATGATAACTTTGATCTCTTCCCACAAAATCTCATAGGTTATGGGATTAGTACATATAATTTCTTCATCAAGTTCATCTCTTGCAAGTATTCTTGTTAAAACTTCTAACATAGAAGTTCTTCGTCAAGTTCGTAACTTTGTCTTAAAATACGGATTCAATATCCAATCAACTTCAGTTCAGTAGTCAGTACTGGTTTAAGGATTCAAATTTCTGGTTCTTCTATAATGATGCTGTTCACATCCAAACTGCCTCTCAGCTTAAGGGGGAGTGTTGAGAAGTACAAGTATTTAAGCTATAGATTCAACTTGAGGGGGAGTGTTGAGATATTATAGTTTAGAATTAATTATTAATTAATATTATATTTTGTTAGTTATTTAATTAATTATCTAAATTTAGGTTTAGATATTATTTAGGATCAGATTTGAATATTAAATTATCATATCTTAGAAGAATAAATATGAGATATTAGGATTATGATAGATTTTAGATTTAGTTTATTAGTTTATATTTTTGCCTATATAAATGCCTATTTGTATTCTTATTCATTAAAGGATTAATAATATTTTGAGGCTTTTTTTCTCTACTTTCAATCCTTCAAATTTTCACAAATATTGATATTCTATGACCATTGAACTTATTTGAGAAAGGGAGAGATAGGGACAGATTGTTCTTGTTTCTTCACTAAATATATATTTGTAGTGAAATTGACGTTATTAATGTTTTTCTGTTGTTTTGTACTATTACATGATTTCCTCCCAGCAAATTTGTTTTGGTTCAGATATGAAAACAACTGAATAACTACTTTATTTATGTATTTATTTAAATTATGATGCTTAACTGTGAACCATATTCTCTTGACAAGGATTATTGTGTCAGGAGAAAATTATGAACCCTAATGTTTATCCTTTATACTCATTTTTCAGGGGCTAAAGAATATGCTAAATGCCCGAACTAATATTGGGATTAAGAGAATGGGAGAGCTTGATGAGAAGGTTTTTGTGAATGTTTGCAAGAAAAAGTTCTCTCTGGAAGATGCTCAGACAAAGGGTGTAGAGCTATGCTCCTTGTGGCAAGAGAACTTGAAGGATTCTGCGTGGCATCCTTTTAAAGTGATCTCAGATAATGATAAAGCAGTGGTATGCTTAAGTAAACCAATAAGATTTGCTTGGCATGTGCCTACTGTAATTAATGTTTACCATGGGTTTGGCTGCTTTTGTTGGGATTACCTCTGCTTGAAATCTCTCTCACAATATCTTTATAATCTGTTTATCTTTCTGGTATATGATTTTTTTTCCTGTTACTGTTCAGATTCAAATTTATTTACAAGTTAGTTTGTCAGATTCATTGCCCGATTTTTAGCGATTGTTGGCTGCTTTGTATCAATTTATTCCTCACTGAGATGAATAAGAAGTGTGGCTCTGTGTACTGCGAATGACACCTATCTATTTCTCTCAAAATTACACAGTTGAGATGGTAAAATATGTTTACATGTGTGTGTGTTAAACTTTTGTATTTGAAATGTAGATTTACTTACCAATCTATTTTAGAAATAACTATGTATATTACGAATCTATAGTTCTTCAGTCTTTCTCTGTAGTTCCCAGTCTAGCTATTTGCATAATTACTTCCAGACCGCGTAAATTGATTGATATGGGAAACATAATTCATGTTACATTGATGCAGGAATTAATTGATGAAGAGGATGAAAAGTTGCGAAATCTCAAGGCAGAATGGGGAGATGATATATACATGGTGGTTATTACTGCCTTGAGAGAATTAAATGAATATAATCCTAGCGGTAGATATATTGTTTTTGAACTGTGGAACTTCAAGGAAAATAGGAAGGCTACATTGAAAGAGGTCATTAGTTACATTGTGGGGCAGATCAAGCAACTTAAGCGGAAGAGGACAGTGCGGTGAGCGTAACGGCCCCCTATGTTATGCTAAGGTAAAAGGTTTTATTTTGTTTCAGTTCTGTTTAGTTAGCGTGTTGAGTGGCTGACACATGAGTTCATGCTCATATTACTGTCATGGTTTCCCAGAACAAAATATGCTGTGTGGTGTGCATTTACTGTGGATAATTGTTTAAATGTGATTATCTTAAAATTTCATGTTATATGATTAGTTAGAAATTTAGTATGTTTCTTATGGATGAGTGATGATGTTTGCTTTTATCCAGCATTTTAATTAATCATTCAATGTGCATTTCTTATGTATTCTGGTTCCTAATGGAATATTCAACTCCAAAGCATCAATCTGTTGTAGAATTTGTATTTATATTTGTATTCGTATTCATCTATTCTGGAATTTGTATGTTAGCTATGACTTGACCACGCTCCATAAAGAAAGTTAGTGACCAGTTTCAAGTTATCTACCGTAATAATCTTAGTTTGACCTTGATGACAAATCCCTGTTCCCTAATTGTTGCACTCAGTGTTAGTTCATTTCTAATTACAATTCTTGTGCGTTTTTTGTTGTTGTCCAAAGATTTAGCTATTGATATAGTATAATGGTGCCATGTGATCCAAGTAGTAAGCTAACCCCACTTAGTGGGACAAGGTTTATTGTTGTTCTTTTTTGTTGTCTGCGGATTCAACCTATGCAGGAATTGAAGATTTTTTCATTAACTGGTGAATCTAGATCAATACTAATTATTTGAATCACATGATATAAGTGATGATGACTAACGTGTTACCTCTATTTCTAAAATATATTTCATTACGAATTTACCATATGATACTGAAATTTATATTTTCTGAATTTTTAGGTGCAGGCTCAGCAGAGGTGAACATTTGGTATTTCAAAGAGGAAGGTGGAAACGCGTGGGTTCTTTGTCTTGTGCTTCTGAGTCACAAACGCTTCAATTAATGTTGCTGTGTGTAAGACATTCTTAAAGTTGTCATTAGTAATGGATTTGAACCTCTTTTAACTTGGAACTTTAGTTGTCTGTTTTAAATAATCTAAGTTCTCCTCTTGAAGGTTTAGCTGTTTACTAGAGGATGCAGAAAGAAACTTGCCTAATGTTGTCTATATATATACTTTTCATCATTTTCTTCCTTTTTTAAGCTAAGGCAATGTTTGAATGGTTGCAATGCAAGAAGTTCAATGGTTAACTTTTGGTTAAATCTTTATTGGCCAAATAAAAAATTGGGGTGCATCTTTGTTTGGGAAATTTGTGTAGCATTATGGTCAAAATGGAATGATACAGAAGAATTTTAGGTCAAGGAAAAAAGAGCTTGGTCAAAATAGCGGTTCAAGGCATATTTCCAGTTGTCAAGTCCACAAAAATGATGGCAGTTTAAGGTGTGAGCATTTCTACATATCATGTATTGCTTTTATTAATACACAACTTGTGGTGTTAAATCTAGCGTTATTTATAATATGGCGAAATAAAATTTAAGTTGTTAATGAGGGATGTGTTTATATTTAGTGTTATCAATAAAATTGTTTAATAGGAGAATATTTATTCTTAACAAAAAATGTATACACTGCTTTTTTCCCCTAGGAAACGCACAGGCATTTTTCTATGAACTTCTCTCGTACACATTTCATCCTATTTTTATTTTGAGCTAAATATTTCACCTATTTATCCAATTGTAAGCTTGTAACTCATTAAGGGGAAAAAGCTAAAGCAATTCTTTTAAAATAAAAATTCGATTTTTGCCAATAAGAGTTAATATAGATATTAAAAAATGAATTCGTATCTTATAAGAACGTGAGTTTAATTCTCACTATTATTGTGAGAATTTTTTTTATAGGCGATTTCGTAAGTTCTCTATAAATGTTATCTGAGTTTTGGGTTTGTGTTATAGCTTTGGTGAGAGACTAGTGTCAAATTTATCTAAATTTTTTTGTACAAAAAAAATTCTATTGTTAAATTATTAATTGTGGATCTTTGCAGGTAAAAAAATTGTAGTAATACTTAACAATAATAAAAATACAGACTCATAATTCCATCAAGTATTTCAAGAACATGTATAAATTAATCAATATATTGTTTTAAAAATTAGGAAATAATACTAGAAAAGACTATCTGAATTTTAAAATGACAAATAGTATTTAAATATGTAAATGACATATTGAGTATAAATCATAATTTATCCTTTTAAAATTTGGGAGAAAAAAACAAAATTGCCCTTCTTCATTTTCTCCTTCTCATCCTTTTTACTTTTCTTCATCAACCATCGACGTACAAGTCAAAATTTCCACTATTACTACTGTAAATCCGTCTTCCTCATCTTCAAAACAGCGAGAGAGTGGCTGTGCGAAGAGAAAGAAAGAGGAAAGTAGAGCACTGAGATAGGTGAAGAAGATGACTGGAAAAGGATAAGGGCTAGCAAGATAGTGGTGAGGGGTTGGTATCTGGAGTGCATATGTGAGGTCATTGGATGAAGATAAAGATGACAAGAATGATTTGATAGGGAATATTTTATGGCTGATGAACAATGAGGAGAAGGGTTTGATTGATGTAATAGTCTTGTGGTAAAAATTATTAAAAAAAATTTCAATTCCATTATTAGAGTAGAATTGATCCAAGTGATTACTTGCAACTAAATTATTAAAGAGTGTAGCAAATGTCTTGACGAATGTGGTAAAAATCATTACAAAGTTATAAATCACATTATACAATTAGTAATTGATCCAAGTAATTATTTGTAATTAAGTTGTTATATAGAGTAATAAATGTCTTAGGGAAGTTGGTCAAAATATTACTCAAGTCGTAAATCCTATTGTATGAGCAGTAAATGACCAAAATAATTACTCGTAACTAAGTTGTTACAAAGAGTAATAAATGTCTTAGCAAAAATAGTCAAAATTATTACTCAAGTGGTAAATCTCATTACAGTAGTAAATGATCAAAGTAATTATTTGTAATTAAGTTATTACACATAGCAGTAAATATCTTAGTGAAAGGGGTCAAAATTATTATTGAAGTTATAAATCACGTTGTAGGAATAGTAAATAACCAAACCAATTATTTGTGCTTACAGAAACAATTTTATCTTTTCTCACCAAATTTTGAAAGGACATATTGTGACTTGTGCCCAACGTATTTTTTTATATATTCATATACTATTTTTATCATTTAAAATTTAAATAGTCTTTTTTAATTTTTTTTCCTAAAAATTAACTTGTGGGAATATCTATCTATTTATACCTATTGTAAATTTGGTCCGTTGGGTACAATGCCCTAAGAGTTTTTTTTTTTTTAAAAAAAGAAATACTTTTATATGTTAAAGAAAAATATGTCTGTCCCTCTAACTCAAAACAGCATTATAGTTTACTTATCAATAAAATATCATTTTTCATTTTCAATTAGAAAAATTTATCATACAATGAGCTAGAATAAGAGATTTGACACCACATAATTTGGTATAGAAATATGGTAGATCATTTTCTCCCCATCACATTTCTGCCAAATCAATCATTTTCTATTTTAACTATGCGACTTTTATTTTCCAATTTTAGCCAGTTTACAGAAGTTTTAATTTTGATTCAGCATTTAAGTCATCATAATTGAGCCCATACGAGATGTATAGTAAGAAAAAAAAGAAACTGTGTATAAAAAAAATAAGATTAATATAATCTTTAATTTCTTAAATTTACGTAAACTTTTATTTTAATTTTTCAAATTTTAAACTAGCGATATATTTATTAGAATAGAAGAGTTTTTAATAGAAGTTAAAATAGAAATAGAATTAGACTATAAATATGTTTTGAAAGTTTATTTGATAAGATTACAATGAGTATATAATTGATGTATATATTTTTATAACTTGAGATAAAATTATATTAAATAATTTTTTATAAATTGAAAAGTGCTAAAGTTGTCTAGAAATTTTATAACTTAGAGTAAAATCATCTAAAATATTTTACTTTCACTTCTATCATCTTATTTTCTAATTTTTTTATGAAAATGAAATAGCCTAAGTTATTAAAAATAGAAGTAAAAGTAGCTTCTATTATACCAAACAAAAGAAGTGCAAAATTTCACTTCTACTTCCACTTTTCTACTTCTAAATATGACCTATGGGTTTTAGTCCATCAAGAAAAAAATATAGTTCAAATTTTTTATTCAGTTATAGAGATTAATATTTTAACTAAAAAAATTTAAAAATTAAAATTAGAATGAGAATAACTTTAAAGAACTAAAGATTATATTAACTCAAAGAACTATTATTGTGATTTAATCACATCAATTGCCAAAATTCTTGTGATCAAGTCCTTAAAGTTCATAATAGGAGAGGCAATCCCTTTTTTGTCAAGAACAAGTAAGTTTTTAATTATGCTTTCTTATTTAGCTTCACCATTATTAAAACGTTTACAATGTTATCTTTTAATTTAATCTTCAGCTTTAATTTACTACTTTGTCACCAGTTAATTTAGATTGTTCATTATTAATTTTAAAGTAAAGAGATATTCCTTATTTAAATTTTGGATTGAAATAGGATAAGAATAATTGGAAAAAGTTATAGAAAACCCCCTTAAAAATGTTATTATCCAATGTACCTAAAACTTGTTTAAGGATCATCAAATGCAATATTTTTCACTTGGGTGTAAATAGTTTCTGTTTTGTTTTAAAATAGGATGTCTACAACTCATTTCTTTAGTTATGTAAATATATCTTTAGCCATGCATAAAAGTTTTTAAAACTGTGTATAATATATCTTTAACCATATATAAAATTTTTTAAAGTTGTGCATAATATATCTTTAATTATTTATAAAAAATTTTAAGATACCTTATGCACAGTTAAAGATGAGTTGTACCTTATTATAAAAAAATATAAGTTACATTCGCTTAAGACTAGGTTTTTAAACAATTTTAGGTAATTTTAGGTAATATAACTTTTTGTAAGAAAATTTTTAGCAATTTTTTCATATAATTAAGGATTTTAAGTTAATTTTCTTAAAAGATTTAATCAATGAAAGACCAAACTAAAATGTCATATCAACAGTCAACATAAGTTAATTTAATTATTAAGAAATTAATTTATAATAATTTTTAAGATCGTAAATTTAAGTTCTTTTATTAATATACAATTTATAAATTTTTCTATAAATATTTTTTAAATTTAAAAATATACTTTAATTTTAATGAGCTATAAAATTAGCTCAACTAAATTTTATATTATTAATAAATATTCTATAAATAAATATGATGTCTCAATGATTACAAATAGAAGAGAAACATGTTACAATGCCAAACCTCTTGTGGGTTAGCTAAGAGCATGTATACCCCCAAGTGGTTAAAAGTCAGTGGATAGACTTGAAATATCCCAAAGTATAGTCTTTTCGTGAAGAGACACTGACATGTGGCGACCTCTAATGTGGCAAGTGACTAAACACACTTCAAGATTTGTTCTTCTTTCTGAGATTGATGGGAGCTTGAAGTGAACCTTTTGAGTTTTTAATTGTATTCACTTTGTGAAAATTTTTAACTTTTGACCACTTCTGGGGATTTTAAACTTACCTTTTCTCGTACTAGTAATTAAAAAAATACCATGCCGCCTGCCTTAAGGGAATAGATGCCCAAACTGAGGAATGGTACTATAGTCTAATGATATGATATGAAACTTTTTAATTAATAAAAAATTATAAATTTAATCATGTTTATAATATCAAGTTCAAGCTGTTAATATTTGCATATTTAATTTTAAAGAAATAACACTATTAATAGATTCTATTTGAGAAGGCAGTATGGTACTCGAATTTGATCTCCGACATATCTCAAACGATGGGTAATGTGCTCATTTCATGATGAACTTATAATGCTAAGGTGATTTTTTTTTTTTACGTTTAAAAATTTATAAAAAGTATAAAACTGCACATAATCACACCCCTTCATACACTGAACTAAATTTTGGGTGATGCTACTATAAATCAAATATAGAATGCTAAAATGCCAGAAGCATCAAATGTATGATCACTAAGGGTAAAAACAGGCTAGATTTTGGCCTTAATAGACTAGACCTATTAAATAATAATTTAGTCTGAATTTAGTCTGTAACCTATTGTAAGATAATTTTCTGGCATAAGCTTGACCTATAAATATACCTAGCCTGGCCTGAAGTATGTTAAAAGAGTATGTTTTATAATTATACTTGCAGACCTGCATAACAGGCTTCTGTAATAGGCCCTACAATATGTATCCGTAAAAGGCCCCAAAATATGCCTTTATAACAGGCCTTCTAATAGGCTTTTTTGTATATTATATTTTAAAAAACTACAAATAAGCTTTTTATAATATTAATCAGTTTAAAATTAAAAAATATCTAATCAATCATCAAGACAATATCAAACAAATAGAACAATTGTCATTACAAGAATACAAGTATAACAATCTAAGCTAAATCAAAGTAAAATTATTAGCCACACATCATGAAATCTTCAATATAATTTTTTCTTCTTGCTCGAACATCTTGAAAAGAAGAAATCAAATATATATTATTAGATCATAAAACAATTGAATAAATAATAAGTAAAAGAAATTGTATTATTTGTAAATTATAAAATGTGTACATTTGATTTCTTCTTTAAACTATACTTGTTACGAAGCCAATCCCCACCACAAATAAGTGCTTCAATTGATTCTTCATTTAATCTTGAACGATATTCATCAATAACTCTTTCTCCAGCATTAAAAGTGGACTATGATGCCACAGTTAAGATTGGAATGGCTAATATATCAGCAGCCATTTTATATAAAATTTTGAACTTAAAACTATTATTTTTCCACCATTCCAAAGCACTGAAAGAGTTAGAATTACTCTCAGGAATGTATGTAACCTCTTCAAGATAAACTTCTAATTCTGATTTCACTAGGGTAAGTGCTTGCTTTTCACGAACAATGCTCATGAAATGATCAAATCTAGGAACTTTAGAAGAACAAGGTAAGTTGGCAGAAGATTTGTTGCTGACATCAACTTCATTTAATACATTTGCTGCTTCCTTATAGTTGGCAACATATTCATCATACATAGATTCTAAAGCCTTCATTACTTTATCTATATTATCAGAAGCCACATAATCAAGCTTATAAATCGAAGAAAAGCAATAATTCAAACCATATAGTTTGCACTTGGGATCCAAAACACTTGCTATTGCCATTATCATATTACATTGCCCCCAATATTTGTCAAATTTTTCTTTCATTGAGGCCACCATTTCTCTTACGAATAAATCTTCATCTTCTATGGCATTATCAATTTCTTGTTTTACTTTCCAAACTTCAAGAAGGTATAAATTTACAGTAGGATACTCACTACCTGAGATGACATGAGTGGCTATATCGAATGCTTCTAAAATCTTACAAATCTTCTCAACGTTATTCCAATCCTCTTCTATTGGTGCATACTTGTAATTTAGCTTTCTTTCCTTATAATCGAGAAAGATAACCTTGAACTTCAAAGCAGTGGCCAACATTCTATATGTAGAATTCCACCTAATTGGACAATCAATCATGAGTTTCTTTTCTTTCAAACGTTTTTGCTCAACAATATCACAAAATGCTTTCAGCCTTGCATCATTATGGTTAACATATTTCACACTCTGACAGACATTATGTATAATGTCTTTAATGCTACCAAGACCATATTGTACCAACAAGTTTAGTATGTGTGCAAAACATCTAACATGAAACAAATTACTGCCCAAAGGTAATGAACTACTAAGTGTTAAGGTGTCCTTAAGAACCTTTAAACAAAAATCATTGTAAGCCGCATTGTCAATTGTCACAGAAAAAACTTTATTATCAATCCCCCAAGCCTTTAAACACTTGAAAATAGCATCTGCCACATCAATTCCTCTTCTTGGGGCAGGAACCTTCACAAAATTCAAAACCCTCTTTTGAAGATTCCACCCCGCATCAATGAAATGCCCGGTAATGACCATGTATTCAGCTACTTGGTGAGTTGATTTTCACATATCAATAGTCAAACTAATCTTGCTAACACTTTATAATAAGGGCTTCAAATGTTTCTTCTCTGCCTCATATATAGCTAAACAATCACTTCTAGCTATCTTGCGAGAGATTTTTTGAAACTTATAATTTGCATATTGAAAGCTCCATATCCAAACTTCATCCTCGACAATGTTAAAAGGGTGATCATGCACCATGATTACAGTAGCTATTATTTCCCTCATCCTTTCATTGGAATATCTAGCACCCGGTGCCAGAAATTGATTGATATTCATATTTGAAGGTTGAAATAGAATGGTGGATTGTTTTTTTTGAGAAGACACATGCAACTTCCTTTGCAAGCATGTCTTCGCATGTCTCCAAAGATGGGTAGTGCTAGCTCCCTTCCCAGAATATGAAAATATATTTTTGCAATACTTGCATTTGAGCCCATTTTTAGTTTCAACTTGATCAAAATCATCCCAAACAGTTGAGGTTTTTTGCCTCTTCTTTGTGATGACACAATCATCACCATCATTTTCATCATTAATTTGTTGGGTAGAATCTGTCTGTATTAGTTGATTAACGTCAATAGCATTAGGAGGAACTGAAGTTGATGACATTGTTTCACACTCAATTGGAGATGACATTAACTAAACTTGAGTAACAAATCAGCACAGACAAATCAGCAAACTATATTAAAGGCCATTAATGACATTACTACTAAATAGCAAACTAATGACATCAATGTATTCTAGTCAAATGGTTTATATAACCCAATCAAACTTTTCAACTAGAATTTTTGGTGGGTCAAATGATTTCTCGGATACCCCTTCCTTGAGATAAAAGGTTGAAGCTACACAGCTATCATTTACACAATTTAAATCCACAACAATTCAACTTTAGTTCAAGGCCAATAATTCAAATCAATCAAACATAATTAACAAATAAGAATAAAAGTTCTCAAACAGAACTACGAGGCCTGCTACAAATGTACAATGAAATGCCATAACCAAGTCAAATAGAACATTCTTTTGTTTCAATGTTCAAAGAGATTGTTTTATGCAAGATTTAAGTTCTAGCAAAAGAAACAACATAGATTGGATGAGGAATAATCTCAAGTTCTGTCTAACAGAGCCTCCAACAAAATGATTGTCACCACCACTGGCTTTCACCTCGAATTTGAATTACGAAAGAAAAATAGACTGACACAATGTTCTTCTAAAAGAACCAATGTCCAAAATTGAATTGAAGATCTTCTGTTCACAAAATTTCCAAAGAAACCACCACAAAGAACAAAGCTTCAAGATTGAGGAATAAAAAATCTTGAAAATATTCAAAAGCTGTACAAATTAGAGAAAGAGAAACTCACGAACCAAAAAACACCTACCCAGAACTTCAAATTACAGACCCGGGAAAGAATCCCAGAAAGAAGGGGTAAAACTCAAATTTCGTTAAAGAGATGAACAAATTAATAGTAGCAAAGGGATATAGATGTTAAAAAACATTAAATTAGTGAAGGAATAAGAGAATGAGCTACAAACTCGATTAGGTGCCCGACAAGTCGATGACAATGACAGTGGAAGAAGGTGGAGACACGCGATGATGGTGGAGACACGCAATGACGGTGGAGACACACGACGATGGTGGAGTCATGACAAAGGTGAATGTCTAGACTGAACTCCGCTCGACGATGGTGGAGTCGCAACGAAGGTGAATGTCTGGACTAAACTTTGATCAACGATGGTGGAGTCACAATGAAGGTGAATGTCTGGACTGAACTCCGCTCGACGATGCAGGGGCGCCTCAGAATTGAGAAGTGAGAATCATTTACAAGTTGCACCTCTACGGCCACAACGTAAGCTCCAAATGCAGGGTAGTAGTGGGGGTCCTGGGGAATTAGGGATTTAGGGTAGAGATTTAGGGATTAGGGTTAGTATATGAGAATAAAATTATAAGTTAAGAATAAAATTTACAATAATAAGCTTTAGTTCAGTGGTCTAATGGTTGAATATTGTTTAATAGGTTAGAGGTTCGATACTCACATGTTACATTATCATATAACATTTATTTTAAATAACAGGTCTAGGCCGCCTGACAGGTTTGACAGGCTTCTTATAGAGCCTGAGCTTGACCTGTTAAGTAAAATAGGTTTCTATACAGGCTTGAGCCTGTATATTTTTAAAAACATGCTAGGCTAGGTCAGGCCATAGACCACTGACAGGCTGCCTGACATGTTTCTATCCCTAATGATCACGATCAACTTTTCCTGTATGTATCCAAAAAACCTTTTCTTTTTTTCTTTTTTCTCTGGGCCCAAAAAAAATAAAAAACAGGAAAATGCTAATAAGTTGATTGGCTATGGGCCCGTTTGGATAGGATTTTAAAAACGGGCTTATGAAAAAAAAGGGCTTTTGAACAGATTATAGAAAAGGGCTTTTGGAGAAGAGATTATGAAAAAAAAAAGTGGTTTTGAATAAATGAGTGTTTGGATAGTTATTTATAGAAGGGATTTTATTATTGGTAAATTACGAAAAAGGGTATGAGTATTAAATGAGGAGAGATAAGAGATAAGAGGAGAGAGGAGAGAGGAGAGAGGGTGTAAGAAAAAAAATAGAGAAAAAGTAGGAGAGAGGAGAGAGGGTGTAAGAAAAAGTAGGAGAGAGGGTGTAAGAAAAAGTAGGGGTAATATAGTAATTAGTTAGTTCAAACGTGGTTTACTGTTCCAAAAGCTACTCTGACCAGCTTTTCTGAAACCTTGGTTTTAAACCAGAGTTTAGTCCAAAAGCCCGTTTGAACAAATATGACTGTTTGTTTTAAAATTTCTCCAAACCTAGGTTTTGAGCCAAACCTTGGGGTGTGTTTGGATTAGCTTTTGGAGAATAGATTCTGGGAAGAATAGATTCTGGAGAATAGATTCTGGAGAGAATAGATTCTGGAAAGAATAGATTTTGGGAAGAATAGCTTTTGGAGAATAGATTTTGGGGAGAATAGATTCTGGGAAGAATAGATTTTACAAATAGAGATGTTTGGATGATTAATAGTAGAATCACTTTTTATATTAATAAATTACTAAAAAGGGTATGATTTGATTAAAGTATGAGAGAGGAGTGAGGGTAGAGAATAAATAGGAGAGAGAGAGAGGAGAGAGGAGAGAGAGAGGGGAGAGGGGAGAGGTGAAAGAGAGGAGAGAGGAGAGAGAGAGGGGAGAGAGGGGAGAGAGGGGAGAGGAGAGAGAGGGGAGAGAGGAGAGGGGAGAGAGGAGAGAGAGAGGGGAGAGAGAGGAGAGAGAGTATAAGAAAAAAGTAAGGGTAAAATAGTAATTAGATAATCTATAAGCTCTTTTCCAGTTCCAAAATCTATTGGAAAATAGCTTCTTCAAAACCATGGTTTCAAACCGAGGTTTTGCCCAAAATCAATTTTGGACGAAAATGGCTGTTTGACAAAAAATTTTACAAACCGAGGTTTTGGCCCAAAATCAATTCTGGACAAAAATTGATGTTTGTGTGAAATTTTCCCAAACCGAGGTTTTGGCCAAAATTGATTTCCAGAAGTGGTTGCCAAATAGGCACTTAGTTTAAAACTAAGGTTTGGATTTTTCCAAACAGGCACTATAACTTATTGTCATTGCTTCCTGGTTTACTATGAATATATGCAGATGGATACACCCTGGTTGAGAAGTGTTCGTGGGATTTCAGAGGATGAATATTGAATTGAACAGCATGACGTCAAAAATTTAAATTTGTACAAACTTAAAACAATTTTGATTTCATATATTTTACTTAATTTTACCTTAAAGTTAAAATATGATACATTAATGATTTTCCTTGTTTTTATTCATTTACATGTAGACAAGCACTGAGTAAAAAAGGTGAAGTTTTTATCTCAGTCACCCACTTAAATACCGTGAAGACGAAGAAATTTTTCTGTCAGAAAAAAAAACAGGAGGTGTATGACAGCAAGAAGAATTCAAACCAAGAGGGTAAAATAGTAATTGTAGCACAACACAAATCTTACGCTCAAATAGAAGCATTAAAGCGCCAATGAGAGAGAGAAGCTTTTTGTTCATGGTTACTCTAATCCGAGAAAACTACCCAAAGTAGTATGTATTAGCGGATTCGACCCCCGAAGAAGACTTCTGTTTTTCTGATCATGATGAAATCGGTGAAATCCTAAACCGGTTAAATTGCAAGTGTCTGCTTGCATGTTCAACACTTTGCCAGATATCACTGACTTTGTTGTTGTGCTGGGTTGTTTGCATTTGCTTGGTGTTTGGCTAGGGTTTATAAATATATGGCCTCAGTTCCACCGCAAATGTGGTGGAGTTTCTAGGTCTTTGAGCTTCAAAGTTCAAATCAATGGCTCCTCCTGACAGAGAAGTGCTTCAGTCGCTTGTAGATGTTGGAGATGGCCTTCTCAATCACCCCTCTTCCATTGATGAGCTTCTCACTCTTCTTGACGTGATTCCCTCAATTCCCTTTCTTCTGCATACCTTCATTCTTTATTTATTCTTCCGGAATTTCACTGTTTTGTTGAATTTAGTTGGTGTTTATTTTCTGCTACATTCTGTTGCTGTTCTGGGTTTATGATTCATGGTGGACATGTATGGTTTTCCTTACCCCTTTTTTCCTTTCTGCAATATTTTTATGTGATATATTGTATATTTTGATGGTTGCCTTGCCATTTCTTTTGGTCTAAGGGAGAGGGTAAGCAAATGGGAAAACAAACCCCGTGTTGAGCCAAGGATCTTGGGGCGAATAGGCATATCTAATAAGTTAGCACACGCAAATTCTGCATTTGAATGAAGCATTTTCAAATTGGACTTCTTTAGTTTCCTAAAGTTTCTTTTTTCTTGGAATGATTCTCATTCGGGTCTAGTACTTCTTTCAGCTGCTTCAGGTTAGTTATTGGTATTTGATACTAAAGGAAGTTGATGCTCTTTATATTTTTTATGTTATAGTAAATGGCCTTTAGTGAAATTTTGCATTATATGTAAGCTTTGTGTAGTGGACCGCCCTTTTTATGTGTGTGTGTCTGTTGGTGGGTGCGTGAGCTCTTGCTTTCACAGGCACTGTCTTTCTAGTCAAAGAATTCCTCTACAACAGCCCTTCCCAACCCAGTGCGACTCTGACTTGATTCTCTTGTTTGGTTTTCTAACTTTCAGGAACTTGAGAATGTATTATCAACTTTGGATCAAGAACCAGATGAAACTGTGAAAGAAGCAATTTTGCCATCAATGAAAGCATTGATTTCCAGTGAATTTTTGAGGCACTCAGATGAGGATGTTAAGATTTCCGTTACATCTTGCATTGCTGAGATTACCAGAATAACAGCACCGGATGCCCCTTATGGTGATGAACATATGAAGGTAATGATAGTTATTATACAAATCGAATACGCCATGTTTCTATTGAAACTTGTTAAGAAACTTTATATACAGATTACAATTTCTTAATGATTTTGACATTTATTTTCTTGGTGGAACTATACATAGATTGAACTACATTTCATGGTGAACAGGAAATTTTCAAGCTCACAGTTGAAGCTTTTGAAAAATTATCCGATGTACCCAGCCGCAGTTATGACAAGGCACTTTTAATAGTTGATAATGTTGCAAGGGTCAGATCATGCCTGCTGATGATGGATCTTGAGTGTGATGACTTGATCGTTCAAATGTTTCAGATTTTCCTAAGAGTTATTAGGTTGGAGCCATGTCAGCATTTCTGTTATCTGTTTGTTCATATTCAAGTCATATTCGGATATGAAATTTGTAAATCCTGCCGAAAAAGAAGATATATTTTGGTTTTCACAAGTGGGTATTAATTAAATATATCAATTATGGGGAAAACATACATTTTAATAACTTTGATTTATAACCTTTATTGCATCGCGATTAGTTTCAGTTGAATTCGTCAAATTGATTTTCAGTCTGAGATGATGTTTTGATGCCTTGAGTTGTGCTTTGTTCTTTGTTATCTTTATGCTATGCATAAGATGTGCAGCATCTGAAGAAAATTGTGTCACCCAACTTTGTTTACACTCAGTTGCCATTTGACATTATTGACATATGTAGTTTACAAATCAGTTTATAAAAGAACTAAGACATATTTTGATGTTGTAATTAGGACCTGATTTATAAATTATATATCTTTGATCTTTGAGAGCATAGTTGAGAAGTGCTTCTGAAGGTTAAAACGCCTTTGATGAAATTTTTGTGTTGGGCATCACAAGTGAAGTGGTGCAACCAAGAGAGTAGAGGATGTCTCTGCCACTGAGTAGTGGTTGAAGTTTTGGGATGTTATTATTGTAACAACTAACGAGTACTAATGCAAAACTGGCTTGCTTTTGTCCTCCTTCTAAATAACTTGATACACTAATAGAGTAACTAATGCTTTGTGGTTTTTCTTGCTCAATTTCAAGGCCCAACCACCCTGAGGTTGTGACCTATGCGATTGAAGCAATAATGACTATGGTCTTGAATGAGAGTGAAGAAATTTCCGCTGATCTTCTAAGACCAATATTAGATAGCCTGAGAAAGGAAAACCAGGTAACTTGCTTTGCATATGTCAATTTCTTCTATCTCCTTTTGTTAAACTTTGTTAATTTCCTTTATTCGTTTTCCCAGACAACTTCACCTATCTCTTGGTCATTGGCGGAGAAAGTTGTTACCAACTGTGCTGATAAGCTTCAGTCCTATGTTATGAGAGTGGTGCAGTCCATGGGAAGATCTCTGGATGCTTTTGCTGAAATAGTAGTTTCAATTTGCCAGAGAGGATCTGAAACTCTTCAATGCAATCATTCAAATGGTTCTGGAAATCCATTGGTGTGTTCTACTTGTCTTATGCAATACCCTATCCAATTAACTGATATAACCAGTTTTCTATTTTCTTACTTTTGCTGCATGACATGGGAAATCATGTAACAAATTTAATTCTGATACTTTCTCTGGAACCTTCACCATCACTGTTGATTTGATTACTACTCCCTTTAGATCAAATTAGATTTAGGGATAGATCTTTGTTTCATGAATATGATGAAAGCCAAGGGTACTGAACAAAGTGTAGTAGAAACTGCCAAAGGGAAGAATTGACTCTCCAGAAACAACAATAGATTGAGTGAGAAATCCGTGTATTGATCTTGTTATGTTGGAGTGTAATTACCCTAATGCCTTGTGTGTTCTGTCATCTTCATAATTTTAGTAAATATTCTGTAATAATAGGACCTTACATGGTTTCACAATCCATGCTCCACATAAGCTTTGTGTTTCCTAACAAACAGCTATTTCAAGATGGTTTGAGGCTTTGAGCTAGATGTAAGTTAGGATTGGTTGTGGTGCAATGCTTCCAGGTTCAAGCAGGTGAAAATGAACTTTCCGTGTGCAAAAGTGCAGATGAGCAATACTATGATGTAATTATCTTTTCCATCTCCCTACAAGTTATTGTATTTTATTTTACATTCTATCACAATTGCAAACTTACCATATAATGAGAATAATCAAACTATATTTGTTGGAGATCATGAGCCTATCCTGCTTAAGTTTTATCATTATTCTTTCTAATTAGCACGCTTTCTCTTATGACAATGATAATAAGCATTCAGAGTATTATTCCACTTAATTTCTGAAATGTTGAAGCATCTTTTTTCTTTGGGTGATTAAGGACCAAGAACCTGATATGACTTGTGCAAGACATGTTGCTCAAAGTATGGATGACGCCAAACTGAACAAAAGAAATCCCAGTTCTACTGTGCACAGTGAAATCATCAAGAAGAAAAGTGAAAAGAGACAACCTCATTCTGATCTTACTAAGAATGAGAAAAGAAAGAATACAAAAGCCAATTTAGAAAATGGAAATTCAAAGTCACTTGAAAAATCAAGTTCAGAAGCTGAGCTCGATGTCATGCCAAAGAAAAGGGGTCATAAACCCAATTCTTTAATGAATCCAGAAGAAGGGTATGATCACTCTCAGATTTGCATGGACAGAAAATCTGAAAATGTGGGCGAAGTTTCTCAACCTAAAACAGGTAAAACCATAAAAGACAAAAACGCTCATGATAGAGATACTGGTCTTCCGCCTTCTAAAAACTCTGCATCCCAAAAGGATAAGTTTCTTTTAGAGCCTGAAAATGCTGTTGAACTTTCTCAACATAAAACCAATAAGAAGTCCAGAAAATCATCTCAAGTCAGAAAGGCTTGTGATAGTGGTATAGAGCTTTCACCTCCTGTAAGCCATGATTTGCTAAAGGATGCTAGTCTGAAGAAATCTGAAAATAAAGGCTGTGAAGCTTCAGTGTCCCAACGTGAAACTGATAAGAATATCAATGCTGCTCACACTTCAGCAAATCAGAACACTCCTGACAGAAGCCATCGCAAGAGGGGTCGACCAAGGAAAAACAGTATCACCAATAATCATGGTGCTGACCCTAGGTCTGCATCAATAACCAAGGAAGACCATTTGACTGCCCAGCATGAGGATATTTCTTCGGAACCTGCTAGTCTGAGGTTGCAAAAGGATCTTGAAGTAATGAAAGATGGCGAAGCGAAAAATCAGGTACCTCTGAGGAAAATCAAAGTTTCCGCAACTACTGGACCAATAGCTGGTGAGAATATAGAAACAACAAATACAGAAGAGGATCAGGCCTTCGCTCAAACAAATGTTAAGAAAAGGAGGAAGCTTGATGCTCTGCCTAATAAAGATGTCAATGACTCCTGTACTGTTAAGGTAGGGCCAACTGACCTGGTACTATCTGCTTGAACAGAACATATATATATAATTACTAGTAAATTCTCACTGTCTTTTTGGGACAAATATTGAGCAGCAGCTAACTGAGTCTGTGACTAAGAAACTGACTGGACTTGAAGAAACCCCTCAAACAAGACCAAGGAGGAAGAGAACCCCTGTAAATGTTGAGGTATGTGTTACTTATGCTATGTTTGAAATCATGTTTCAATGTGATTACTGATTACCCTTCTGGAAAACCACGCTTGAAACATGACTCTGGAACATACACATAAAAGGTTTATTCAAACGTATTGAAATTTCAATCTTTTCTATCTAAAACTTTTGACATAAAAGGTTTATTCAAACGTATTGAAATTTCAATCTTCTCTATCTAAAACTTTTGAGATGTCACTTTATCTTCAGCAGTTTTATGACACTACCTGGTATTCTTTAAAAGGTGACACTCAAAAATAATGGTTATGTTAATTGTACCTATGAATTGATAGTAAAGACTGATGGAGAATATTGTTGTTGCCTTCATTTAAAGTTGATAAAAAAATGTTCGTTTCATTGTTTTCAATCATGCATGCATGTTAATCCTTGTCAAGTGTCAAAATTTATGCCTTTAGGGACTTCCATTTTGTTCAAGTGATAATGCCAAAACTAACTAGATTTGACATGGAAGCTTTATTTTGAAGGCTTCTAATAAGAACTCTTTTGCATCAGAAGCTTTTTTATGGTGTTCATCCAGTGGAACCTGCCCCCTCTCAAGTTACCTATTTCTCAATGTATATGTATTTTCTAGGCCAAATTTCTCAATGCATGTTTTCTGTTCATTTTTCTTCAGGATTCTGAAATGCAAGATTGCCATGAACCTTCAGTTGGTAGCAGGATCAAGGTCTGGTGGCCAATGGATAGGAGGTAAGTGTTTCCGTTGCACCATTGCACAATCCATTTCTATCACTACATTTATCTGCTACCAATGTTTTCACTTGATATGCTTTAATGCTTGACATGGTTTCATTCCATGAAACGTGATAACTCTTGAGATATCTGACTGCAATGAAGTTCTTTAAATCGTCTTTGGGGCTTGAAGACTATCCGAATTGATTTTGTTTTTTGTTTTTCTTTCTTTGGTTATCAACTATGATTTCTTCTGCAACATTGTAGAAAGACAGAAAAATTCAAAATCAAAATTTGAGAGTAGGATGCAGGCCTAGCTGCATTGTAACATATTTCTATCACAACATCATATGGTAAAATGCAGCTAGGCCTGCATTCTACTCTAAATTTTGATTTTGAATTTTATTGCGATAAGTACTTTTGTAAAAGCTGAATTATCCTTATATATTGACCTACCATTTTTTTCAGGTTTTATGATGGTCTTGTTGATTCTTATGACTCTGCCAAAGGAAAGCACAAGGTGAGATAGATTTGACTGATCCTGTTTTATTTGTTTAGACCCTCCGTTATTTAAACCTTCGTCAATGTTCTGAAATTCTGATAGAACTTTTCATTTTCGATTAGTACTTATCATGCAAGGAGGTGATAATTCATTTCCATACTTTGAATTAGTACAAATTTGCTTGGATTTTTTACTTAAGTTACCATGATTCCATGGGCCGTGAGCCTAAAATTTCCTTGTGCTGGATTCTCAAATACAAAGACTTGTCATTTTCAAGTTAGATGTATAAAGTTGTTGAAATTTATATATTTATTGAGAGGTATAAAGAATTTAAGAAAGTCTTGTAGTTGTAGGTTAAGAAACTAGTTCATTATAGCGTACACAAAGGGTAAAGAGTATGTGTCTGTCTGATCATAGAGGAACTTTTTCTCTCCCTATCTTGTCAACAATATATAACGTGCCCTGGTTGTATACTTGAATATTTTGGAAGTGACTCAAAAAGTGTAAAATAAACTAGGGGACTATGTTAAATTTTTTTCCTTTTATGTTGTTTCTAATGCCTTTTGAACAGATCTTATATGCTGACGGTGATGTGGAAGTTTTAAACCTCAAAAAGCAACGCTGGGAGCTAATTACAGACCATGCTTTACCAGATGCAGTGAGTATTAAGTGTGGATGCTTATTTCATTTCCGTTCTATAAACCATATCCTTCATAGATTTAGCTTATACTTCTTGATCTTCTGCTTGGCAGGATCAAGAAATTGACCTTCAGCAAATTGAGACGGTGACATCGGATACGTAAGTAATATCTGTCCGATCTGAGGAACATTAACGCAGAATATTTCTGATACTACTGTTTTCAACTCAAGCTATCCAGTCAAACCCTAGATTACTGCTGATATGAGAGCATCATGGTCATTATCAGTTCCAGGATATACATAATTGCTTAGAAGTTAAAATATTTTGAACATGGGCATGAGTTTTTCTGAAGAGTAACTGGTTGTTAAAATTGTTCTGAGCACATTGTCATTTATAGGGAAGCTAGTCTTCTGTCTGATATAGGGCCTACTTGCTGCTTATCATGTTTTGCTTCAGCAAGATTCTGTATATGTGGTCTGAGGTCTCAAATCTAGGGATACAACCAGATTTCGGTGCTCCCGAATTCTCAATTGATCTTTCCTTGAAAGAGAATAGGACTGTTTGTTTTAAGCACCTTGAATGATGTAATTAGAAGGTGGAAAAATATGTATTCGAGTTCTTATCAGTCACTGGATATAAATATAGTCGCTATGGTGATGGCATTAATTAATGATGTATCCTTTATTTATTTTTGGTTTGAATCTGCTTTTTCTGGCTTTTAAGTTTTAAATGTTCTATTGAGCTTATACTTTTTTAAGTTGTTCATGACTTGCAGAGAAGATAAAAGACAAGGAAAGTCGGCATCCGAGTCAGCCAAGGGAGCGGAAGGCAGTAGTTGCAGGACAAGGTTAGTGTGTCTGTGATAGAAGATTTAACTGTGTTTTCTTTGAGTCCTTATTGAAATCTTATAATGAATCTGAAGGGGCAGAGCATCTGCCAGAATCTCCAAATCGGAATCTGCAAAATCTGCCAGAAAATCAAAGGATGATTCCGTGGTTGATGAAACTGTTGTGGCTGATGAATCTGCAGTAACTAAGAATGAGCAAGACTCAGCTGTGAAGTCAAAAAACAGAAGATCGAAGATTCTTTCTGATAAGACGACCAAACCTAAAGATAATTCTGCGCTTGATGAAACCATTGTGGCTGATGAATCTGCTGTTGATCCAACTAGAACTAAGAATGAGCAAGACTTAGCTGGAAAGTCAAGAACCAAGAGATCAAAGATTCTTTCTGATAACAAAAAACTTGAACATAAGGATAATTCTACACCCGATGAACCCGTTGAAGTTGATGATTCTTTGTTTGATCCACCAAGAACTAACAATGAGCAAGACTCGGCTGGGAAGTCTAAAACCAAAAGATCGAAGATTCTCTCTGATAAGGAGAAGATCAAACCTGGAGATAATTCTGAACTCGATGAACCCATGGTGGCTGATGAATCAGCAGCTGATCTGCCTATAACTAAGAATGAGCAAGACTTAGCTGGCAAGTCTAAAACCCAGAGATCGAAAATTCTCTCTGAAAAGGAAAAGATTGAACCTAAGGATAATTCTGCACTTGATGAACCCATTCAAGTTGATGACGACTCTGCAGTCGATCCACCTAGAACTAAGAATGAGCGAGACTTGGTTAGAAAGTCTAAAACCAAAAGAGCGAAGATTGTCTCTGACAAGGAAGAGATTGAACCTAGGGATAATTCTCCACTTGATGAACTCATTGAAGCTGGTGACTCTGCAGTTGGTCCGCTTAGAACTAATGATGAGCAAGTCTCAGCTGGGAAGTCTAAAACCAGAAGATCAAAAATTCTCACTAATAAGAAAATGATCAGACCTAGGGATAATTCTGCACTTGATGAACCCATTGAAGCTGGTGAATCTGCAGTTGATTCACCTAGAACTAAGAATGAGCAAGATTCAGCTGGGAAGTCTAAAACCAGAAGATCAAAGATTCTTTCTGATAAGAAAAAGATTGAACCTAAAGATAATTCTGCATCTGATGAACCCATTGAAGTTGATGACTCTGCAGTTGATCCACCTAGAACAAGGAATGAGCAAGACTTAGCTGGGAAGTCTAAAACCAGAAGATCAAAGATTCTTGCTGATAAGAAAAAGATCGAACCTAGGGATAATCATGCCCTCAATGAGCCCATTGTGGCTGATAAATCAGCAGTTGATCCACCTAGAACAAGGAATGAGCAAGACTCAGCTGGGAAGTCTAAAACCAGAAGACCAAAGATTCTTGCTGATAAGAAAAAGATCGAACCTAGGGATAATCATGTCCTCAATGAGCCCATTGTGGCTGATGAATCAGCAGTTGATTCACCTAGACCTAATGATGAGCAAGACTCAGCTGGGAAGTCAAAAACCAGAAGACCAAAGATTCTTTCTGTTGAGAAAAAGATCAAACCTAAAGGTAGTTCTGCTCCTGATATACCCATTGTGGCTGATGAATCGGCAGCTGATCCACCTAGAACTAAGGATGAGCAAGACAGAGTTGGGAAGTCTAGAACCAGAAGATCAAAGATTCTTGCTGATAAGGAAAAGATCGAACCTGAAGATAATTCTGCACCTGATGAACCCATTGTGGCTGATGAATCAGCAGTTGACCCACCTAGAACTAAGGATGAGCAAAACTCAGTTGGGAAGTCTAGAACCAGAAGATCAAAGATTCTTTCTGATAAGGAAAAGATCGAACCTAAAGATAATTCTGCACTTGATGAACCAGTTGTGGCTGATGAATCAGCAGTTGACCCACCTAGAACTAAGGATGAGCAAAACTCAGTTGGGAAGTCTAGAACCAGAAGATCAAAGATTCTTTCTGATAAGAAAAGAACTGAACCTGAAGATAATTCTGCACCTGATGAACTTGTGGATGATGAACCAGCAGCTGATCAACCTAGAACTAATGATGAGCAAGACTTAGCCGGGAAGTCAAAAACTAGAAGATCAAAGATTCTTTCTGATGAGGAAAAGATCATACCTAAAGATAATTCTGCGCCTGATGAACCCATTGTGGATGATGAATCAGCAGCTAATCCACCTAGAACTAATGATGAGCAAGACTTAGCTGGGAAGTCAAAAACTAGAAGATCAAGGATTCTTTCTGATGAGGAAAAGATCATACCTAAAGATAATTCTGCACCTGATGAACCCAATGTTGATGATGAATCAGCAGCTGATCCACCTAGAACTAATGATGAGCAAGACTCGGTTGGGAAATCAAAAGCCAAAAGGTTGACGGTAGTTTCTGATAAGAAAAGGATCAAACCTAGGGATGATTCTCCACTTGATGAAGCCGTTGAAACTGATGAATCTGATCCTCCTCAAACTAATAATGAACAAGAACCAGCTGGGAAGTCTAAAACCAAAAGACTGAAGATTGTTTCTGGTATGAAGAAGATCGAACCCGAGACTGATAACATGCAGAAGTCAAAATTGCGGAAGGCTTGAATCTTGTGGTAGGAAATGCATCAAGAAGATGAGCAAAGGTGCAAAGAAATATTACTGTTCTTTAACTTTCATGCAGCGAAGTTCTGCAGAGATTTTCTAATTTTGGCTTTTTAAGTGTAAGAATTTATCAAGCCTTGTTTCATATTTTCTTCTTTATTACTGTTATATGTACTTAGGTTTTGCCAGGGGTAACTTCCCTTCCTGAGCCAATGGAAGGGCTCTTGTTTCATATTTAATCTCAAAACTAGATTCTTGGTTTCGCCCCGCAGCTTTCAAACATTTTAAATAATGTACGTGTGCAAAACTATTTACTGCAATGGATAAGGGCATCTTTAATACATGTCTCTCTAGTGGAGGGGTAAAACTGTAATGGCCGTTACTTTTAAACTTTTATTTCCTCTGCTTGAGGAGAACTGATAGATTGGACATTTTTTTTCAAGTGAAATGGAATGGAATGGAATGGAAAGAAACAGGGTGAAAAAGATAAATTTTTTTATATAAAAAGAAAAGAATGTTCTCACATTCAAATAAGAAAGTAAGAAAATAATACTATTACTATGGTCATTGACATAAGATTTTAAATAAAGAGTTAGTTTTTATCTTAAATATAATATATATTTAGTTTTTATCTTAAATATAATATATATTTTATATTTATTTATTTATTTTATTAATTATTGTATTGATATTCTTTTAACAATAATAAAATATGAGAATAATAAAGAGAGTTGAGGAAGATAATTATAGTATTTTAGATAAAAATATGTTATATTAATTAATTTTATTAATTTAATTAAATTAATTAAAAAGATTATATATTAAAGATATAAAAAGTATAAAGGAATAATAACCCGATAAATTTTTAACTACATGAATATTGGTAAATGGGAACAGAATCCTTTTCAACAGAGTTGATTGGATTATTATAAAGTTGCTTAATTGGGAGTTTTTGTTTTCGTGTGACTTGTTTGAAGGGTGACTTATTAGTTATTGACATATAATCAGTAGGTGGTCGAATAATAAGAAGCAATGTGTCTGTTAGTTACAAGATGAAGTGTAACATTGAAGCTTCTTAAATAAAGTGTATCACTATCACCTAAATGTCAACAAGAGTTAGATAAGCTCAAGCATCATCACCGAAAGGTCTGACAAGATCTTGTTAGAATTAGATAGACTTCATTAGAGAGAGAGAGAGAGAGGTAGAGGGAGGGAGGGAGGGATATGAAGCTGTGGAGAACAACAGTTGGGTGAATTGGCCTTATTTTGGTTGATGAATGAGGATGGGACACCTTTGAATCTTTGGTTTAATGGCTAAGTAATGTGAAACACAGGACAAGAACCAGACGACAAGAATCAGATCATGAAAGAAGGAGCCAATGTTTGTATGCAGAATCATACAGTACCACTCTTTTAATTATTGAGAGAAAAAGCCAAATCACAAGAGTATGGGATTGAATTATTAATTGACCATGCTTGTTTCCATTTAAGAGGAAAAAAGAATCGGGTAATTGTATTACCCAAAATAAATCTAGTCCATCAGAAATATTAGTAAAAAAAAATTAAAGGTTAAGATCCGTCCAGCAGCACCATGAAGTTTTTTTTAGGTATGTCTAACACCATATAATATTTACCTTAAAATATTTTTTTAAGTGTGGTGTTGGATGTACCTTCCCTTAAAAGATTTTTTTTTTTGAATATTAATGTTGAGATTAAAATTACTTCTGTAAAAATACTTTAAGAGTAAAGGGTCTCTTAAAAAAATAAAAATTTAAAAATAAAATTATACCATAAAATATTTTACGTAACTAGATATACAAAAAAAAATTAAAATAATAGATAAATTATAAAATATTTTAAAATACTAATACACCTTATTCCAAAAATTAATGGTAAAATATATCATGATTTTGTTCTTGTTAAAAAAAATCTAATGGAGTTGGTTCTGGAAAATCAGGTTTTTGTATGAAATGAGCCAATTTCATATCAGCAAGATGTCTTGTTTGCTGGGCGAATCTATCTGTTGTTAAAGGCAGGGGTGGGACCCACGAGGCAGAATAATAGTTAAAACTGTTGGATTTTGATTGGTTGAGTGTGGGGTTTGGGAATAGAGAACCACTCAATATGGATAGAATGGCGAGTCAGGCTCATGCTCGTTGGCAGCTTTTGCCTTTGGAAATTTTTGTTTTGGTCCTGAAAAGGTAACATTTTTCAAAACGGCCCTTTTCGCTTTTCACCGACCACCCCACTAACCCTACCCCACACCTCCCCTTTTATTTTATCTAGGCCCCTCATCATTTTTTTATTTTCCTTTTTGTCCCATCTGGCCACGCCCTCCCTTAATTATTTGTTTATTTTAAGGCATTCAGTATCGACATAATTGGCCAAAATAAGTACTCCTAATTCGGCTTATTCTAATCTCTCTATGCTTTCACCTCATTCCCCTAAACTTTTGATGTATTAGGAGAAAAAAGCTACATATATTTATATATTTGTAATTCATTTTCTCTTCTATGCTATTTATTCTCCAAAGTAATTCTAGACAATACAAGTCATTTTTATTTATTTAATATTTTGATGATATTTTATGAAGTTAGCATTATCAAATAAAAAAATAGTAAAAATAATTATCTATAATTAATATGTACAGAATTTATGACAATTTTCTAAAAAAAGATCCCATTATCAATTAATGACTAGAATTTAATGTGTAGATATATTAAGAGAAAAACAATTAATACTCATCTAGTTATATTTATAAGTTAATTTTAACATAATTTTGATAAATTAAAAAAATTAAATATTTTAATTATCATATAAAATTTAATATTTTTTTAATTTTGTCTTTATTTAATGAATATTATATTCTAGAGAAACAAAATCAACATAATATTAAATATAAGATAAAATAGTACTCCCTCTTATAACTAACAAGTACTATTAGTCATTTTTATAAAGTAATTGTTTAGTTTCAAAGAGTATTAATTATTCTTTTTCATGCATACTTATACTTAATAAGGGTAGTAGGAGAGAGTAAAAATTAATAGATGATAGGGTTTAATATAGTTAATAAATATGATATTATAAATTATTTAAATTTTAGAATAACTTAAATGCTTTTAACTATTTTACTTGATATGTGAAAAGTAGTTAAAAATATCATATAATAATGATACGAGAGAATACATTCATATAAAAATGCTCTCTTACTATCATATAAACAGAATCAAAATAAATATTTTTTCTATTGTATAAATAAAATTATAGAAATATAAGAGATAATTATATTTTATATTTAATAACAAACTAAAACTTTTAAATATTTATATAGTAGCTCTTATGTGGAATCTATATGTTAAGAATAAATTGTGTCTATTTATGTCCTTGCTCCACATGAAGCTAATGTGAAAAATTCATTGATGACCTTTACTTATATGTAGGAGTGTTCACAATATCTATGGCTCAGTTCACTTACCCGAGCCCGTAAAAAAATTGTCCGTCTTGACCTGAAAAAAGTTGCCCAAAATGTATTTGGGCTGGGCCGGGCCGGGCACTGGGCAGGGTATGCTACCCTGCCCATTTGGCCCGGCCCTATATATATATTTATTATTTTTTTTAACTTATTTTATTTGTAATTTTACACTTTTTACTTTAGCTGACAACTCTCCTTGCTCATTTTTAAAATATTAAACATAATTTTTATATTTATGTAGATACTAAAATTGCTTCTCTGCTTTACTTGCCAAGTATTCGATTTTTTGTGTTACAATAACGTTACAAATATCCGACATCTATATATTTCAATATTTCTTTTTTATATATGCAATAGATTTTGAGACTTTAATTACTATCTTTTTGTTACCTTATTCTTAGTGAATTATATATATTATTTAACTCTTGAAAATATAAATATGATATTATTTTATAAGTTCATGATGGCAGATTTTTTTTCTCACAATACGAGCAGAACATCACAATTTGGGCATGCCCAACCCGCTCATGTCCAGCCCGAAATAGTTAGGGCTTTTACCGGGTAGGGCCGGACATCGGACTGTAAAATGTAACCCATACTTTTTTCAGGCAGGGCACCAGACAGGGGCGCTGCCCTATCCATGTACACCCCTACTTCTATACTTCCCTTAGGTGAAGTATTTATTTTTTGTTACACATCTAATTTATCAAAATTTTATCTTGATTACATTTAAATTTGATCTGCATCACGTACTTGATTATAGTGGGTGAATCTTCCACTAAAAGTTTTCTACATATATTAAAATTTAAATTTAAAATTTTATTTAAATAATATCGAATCAAAGAACTCCCGTTGCCCCAGCTGAAGTTAGAGCAGAAAATTCAAATTCATTGAGCTCATGCTGAGGGTTTAATTTCGAAGAAAATGAGCACCTTGAGAAACCAAATTATAAAATGATCCAAACTGTGTCGTTTTCATGTTTTGCCTTGTTGATCACGCCATAGATGATTAATGAGTACCGCACGATAAGAAGTGGACTCTACACGTTTATTTTCTTCCAAATCTTTCCCTTTCCATACATAAAAGAGAGCCTCCGTCCCGTCTTCATCTCTATTTCTATCCTCTTCCACGTTATCATAATCATGCGACACAATCAGAATAACCGACTCTTTGTTTTTTTACATAGCATACTAATTGAAATTAATTATTAAGTATTAAATATAAATATTTTTTAATAATAATTGAACATTGATCGGTGATGTTAAACTCAACCTTATTTGTATCTTTTTTAGGTTAATAGCATATTTTCATCACTCTTATAACAATCAAAAATTCCAAATCCTACTTATAACCTTCTATTTTCCCAACCCAAATCACACTTAACAATCACAAGAAACGACCCCACATGGCCAAAATCAGAATTAGTTGGAAGTCCTAATCAAGCTATTTAATAAATCCCATGCATTCAAGCTGGTTGGAGGGTGCATCAAACTAATATTAATTATTAATATTTTTTAATCTTTGGGGCTGATAAAGTTATTACATAAAATTTTTAGATAAAATTAGACAATTAACCCTTTAGCTTATAAGGGACTTTCTCACCTAATTGGGATTAGGATGTTTCATTGAGAGAGCTCAAAGCTCATTATTATTATGAGCTCTCATAAGACAAATCCAGTTTTGATTGCCAAAACTGGGTTTAAGGCGGTGCAATAAACTGTAAGTAACAATAGGATTAGGTCTTTTAAAATAAATAATAATAATAATAATAATAATAATAATAATAGACATAAATTAAATAAAACATCCCTAAAGGCTAATTTACTCTTCTCCTTTACATAGAACTAATCTCCTCTCTCCCTGGATGTCTCTGCCTTAGCCTTGTGGATGAGGATTGGTATCCCCTTGCCAACTCCAGACGATATCTTTCAGTGCTGGTCTTACTTGTTCCTCACACAGCTTTAAATACTCCAAGGTGTCGCCGGAGGACTTTGAGAACTCCACCACCGCCACCTCCGGCGCCACCTCGAACACCTCCACCGTCATCCCCAACTTCCCCTTCCTTCCCTCCTTCGACCCCTGCATCCTCACCATGTACTCCTTCTTCCCCGTTATCCTCAGATTCAACTTCCTCGCCACCCCCTCCATCTTCCCCACCACCGCCGCTGCCGAGAACTTCGTCGTGAACATCGACGGCGACCTCTTCCTCGTCTCAAACAAGCTCCTCAGATCAAACCCATGTGACAACGACGAAATTATCTCAAACGCATTGTAAAATGGCCGTGATTGGGATTGTGCTTCTTCTTGATGATTATCTTCATCACTACTTCCCTGTCCTCCCACCATTTTTTCTTCCACTTCCCCGATGTTATCATCATCTGCGAAATCTTCTAATCTTGGTTCCTTTATGGAAAATGCGATTGGTCTCATGAACCCATATTGAAACCATGGATCCTTCATTATGTCATCGATCGAATATCTCTTTTCTGGGTCGACCACTAGTAATTTAGAGATTAAATTCTTTGCTTCCGGTGAAATCCAATCTGGTAATACGTATTGAGCTTTGAATGATTTCTTGTAAATTCTCATCACATTCTCACCTTGAAAAGGAAGATACCCAGAAAGCAGAGCATAGAGAATTACTCCACAAGACCAGATATCTGCTTTCGACCCATCGTAACCTTTCTTCTTCAAAACCTCCGGCGCCACGTAAGACGGCGTCCCACACGGCGTCACGAGCATCCCGTCGGACCGGCGCTGCTCCGGCAAGGCCGACAGACCAAAGTCGGAGACCTTCAGATCCTCGTTTTCGTTGAGGAACAGATTCTCAGGCTTGAGATCCCGGTGAGTGACGCCGCGGCTGTGACAGAAATCGACGGCGGAAATCAATTGCTGGAAATATTTTCTCGCTAAATCTTCGTTCAATTTTCCTTTCGCGACTTTAGCGAACAGTTCACCGCCTTTAACATAATCCATAACTAGAAAGATCTTTCCCTTTGTAGCCATGACTTCTTTCAGCTCCACTATGTGTGGGTGTCGAACCAATCGCATTATCGAGACTTCTCTCTTGATCTGCTTCATCAGCTTCAGCTTCCCTTTCTCAAGCTTCTCCTTCTTAATCACCTTAATCGCAACACTCTCGTTGGTCATGAGGTTTCTTCCATAATAAACCTTAGCGAAATTCCCTTGGCCGAGAAGCCTCCCAATCTCATACTTGTTGAAGATAACGCTCCTCGACTGTCTCTGTTCCTCCGCCATGTCGTACAAAACAGGGGAGGCAGCAGATGCGGCGGCGGTGGTGGCGATGACCGTGATTATGACACAATCAGATACTTCAAATGATCATTTGGAAGAGACCCAGATCAAACAGCATCGATCTATCGATCAAGGGTGTGTGACGAACACACAACATTATTGGGCTAGGACTCTTCATATACTAAAGAACAAAGGAATTACAGGTTGGGATTGAGGAGGAAGAACGGGGAAGGTAGATATAGGAGTTGGATTGGGGGTGGAACAGAAGAAAAAGAGGAGGATAAGAAGGAAGTCGTCATGTTGAGTAGGAGCGAGCGATGAAATGAAGGGATTGAAGAATGGCGGTTTTTAATACAGGAGGGAAGAAGGCTTTGCATTTGCTGTTACAGGAAAAAGAAGAAGATAAAAATATCTGAAACAGTAAAAATTGCCAAGGCGGAGTAAATGAGGTAAGTCACAGAGAAGGAACAACAAGTGGATGACACGTGGGACCATGACGCAGTCAATTATTGGATAAGCAATTTTTAAAAAATATAGTAAATAGTATTTTTGTTTTTTGATGTATCTACCTGACATCAACAGAATTAAATTATGGAGAATTAGTTCATTTCCGAATTAGATCCAGATAAGGAAATTAAATATAGGTACAATTATAGAGCACTGTACTGAATAAAAAAATATCTCACTTCGGTCCAATAAAATTTTGCTATTCTTTTCTGATTTGTACTTTAATTTTAAACATATTTTTAAAAATAGAAAATTTTGATGGAATATATTTGATGTTTTGTTGCAGTTATATCGTTTTTACTTTTCAATTTATATTGTACTCGAAAAATTGTTAAAAAAATTTATATTTAAAAATTTTATTAAGGGAAATTTTTTTAACTAATAAAATTTTTAAATAATTTTTTTATATTTTTATATAGGGATTTAAATTTTAGCCTAACATGTTATTTAAAATTAGTATCTCTTGTTAAACCGTTGATAAATTTATATCATATGCATGATAACGTGTTGTCTCTAGAAAAAAAATTTGAAAAGCATAAAGTCAATGTTTTCCTCTGGAAAGTTATTTTCGAAATTTCATCAGAACTTTTTGAAGAGTCATATTATGTTTTATTTTTTACTAAAAACATTAGATTATCTACTTTTCAAGAAATTCTATTTTTACTCCGTATTTATCTCGTACTAAACAATTCCATATATAAGAAAGGATATTTTAGTAAACTATCATTAAATTTTACCATAATTCAAAACCGACAATATAACAAGACTAATGAGTAAACGTCTTTTAATTCTTTTTAATTAGGTTTTGTTACACACACCAAAGTGGATAATCGAATCTCATTCCACTTATTTAAAGCGCAAGAGCTCTTTGTTTAAAGTGCAAGAGTTCCTAATGAAGAATCCCTATAAAATGTTAGAAAATGAATATAACCATGTAAAAATCTTATAATAAACGTCTATTTAGTTTAATTTTTAGAAAATAATTTATAAAAAATAATTTCAAAATGATTATGAAGAATATATTATAGAAAATAATTTCTAGAAGAAAATGATTATGAAAAAATAAATATTTAAATAGTTATTATCATGATGTTTTTAATAGGTAAATATTGAGAAAATGCATGGAGTAGAATGACAGGAGAAAAAGATAGGGAAAAATTGTCATTATACAGCTTAAAAGTAATTTTTTTCACTCAAAAACTAGTCTTATAAATTTATTTAAAAATATAGTTTTGGATCCTCAAAATTATAATTTAGTCCAGAAGTATTTCTAAATATTTAATGGTAGGGCGAAGTCTCCCTTCTTCTTATGCAATACTAATGTCAGGAAAAGCGAGTTATCAATTACCTTCAGACGTAAATCTAGACACCCAAGAGTTAAGATGTATCCCCAAACGCTGTGACTAGAACCACAATAAAATGATACTCCTCATGGATCAAACATTCTTCAAATAGTCGTATGTTTTACCCCTTTGACTAGCTAAACTCACAGACGATTGGTAAAAATACTTCTAAATATTTGATAGTTATTAGGATACTTTTGGCCCCAAACTATGGTTTAGGCCTAAAAGTACTTTTAACATGGCATACCAAACAGACCTTAAGGATCTATTTTGACTTTTAGAGAATAACTTATAGAAAAAAATGATTTAAAAGTTAGATAAGCTATTCCAGAAAATAACTTATAGAAAAAATATTTTAAAATAAATGAGTATTTTGATATTATTACTAAAAGAATTTTTGTTATTAGTAAATTACTAGAAATTGTATGATTTTATAAAAGAATAATTCCCATTTCTTCTTATTTTCTCCCTTCTCTCTCCTATTCTCTCTCTAGAGTCTACATCCACCACTAACAGTCGAAGCACAAGTCTAAGTGTAAGGTATGAGGTGTGGACATTAGATATATGGATGTGAGGTGTGGGAGCTAGAGATATAGATAATGGAGAAGAAAATGACGAGCCTACTATTCATCCATTTTTTAGATCTCGCTAACTTCTTCCCTCTTTTGAATTTCATCATTATTATTGTCTTCTTCTTTTTAAGGTGTAGAGACACATCGTTACAGAAGAGAGTGTTCAAAGAAGACGATGAGCCCACTGTCCAAAGAAAAAGAAGTATTCGCTATAGCACAAAAGAGAGAGAAGAGAATGTGTATCAAAAAAAGTAAGGACAAGTTAGTAATTAACAACCCATAAACTCTTTTTTAATCCAAAATTATTCCTATAAATTTATTTAAAAGTATAGTTTAAAACTATAATTTAGTTTTTAAAATAAATAGAGTTATTTATTTTAATTTTTTTAATTATAATTTAGAATAAAAATTCTCTTAAAATTTTAGTTCTGGCAAAACTAAATGCCCACTAAATATAGATATGATTATCATGTAGGATCCCCATCGGCATTGTTATGCCCTCTCAATTTTTTTAAAATAACTTTAACGTAGGTAAAAATATTTCAATAAATACACAAAGGCAATGAATAGCTATTTTTTATATTTATATCTAAAAAGATTCCCTCAATTATTTTTTTATAAAGAGGTTCGGAGTAAGTAATTATTTATTTATAATCTATAAAAAATTATAATTATTAAAAAATCTCATAAAGTATAACAAGTGAATAGTAATGTAAGTATGAACTTTGTTGTTATTTTTTATTTTAAAACTTTTTTATCATATGTTATTTATTTAGTGCATATTATTAGTTGATGAGCTTCTTTGACAAAGTCGTCTACACTGAATAATTTCTAAGCACATATCTAAGTCGGCGGAGCAACTCTAGGACAAATTTTCAACGTGCTTGGAGAACTTTCAACATCTCGTTCATATTAGATTATATTTCTTACATCATTAATCTTTATCTTCATCATATGATTAATTATTCCACCATTTTACATTAAAGTTAATATCATATTAAAATGTTAAACAATTCGTATGTGGCATTTTTTTAAAATAAAATTAAATGACAAAAATATTTATTTAATTTTAACTATATTATTTAAGTAATTTATTTTTTATAGAATTAGAAATTATAAAACAGAAAATAAAATAAAAGGGCGTTGAATGTGATGAAGGGAAGGTGTCCAAATGCACATGGGAAGCATGCTGACGTGGGATCGATTAGATGCCAGCTAAGGCAGAAAAGGATTTTGTGGTCGTCAGGGGTTGGTTTAGATTCTTATCTCTTTCATAAATAATTAAAATAAAATTCCTAAAAATAGAAATAATATTTATAAAAAAAAATAGCCATTTTTTAGTAGGGCAAGAGAATGTAGTCCACGCCTTTCTAACGTGTTTCTTAATCATCGTTCCGATTAAGAATGTTGGCCGGGATTATCTAATTATATTTTATATTCTTTTAATCTGATTCTTTCCTGAACATGAAAAAAATGTCATTTTGAATTAGAAAAAAAAAAAGTAGAAGTGTGTCAAACTTGTATTTTAGTAATAATATTTTATTAGATTATATATGATTTATACATAAATATTTTTTTATAAATTAATTTTTTATTTAAATATTAATTTTTTTAAAGTTATATATAAATATTTTTATATCTTAATTAAATTATATTATTTTGATTAAAATTAAGTTGACTCCAGTTTAATTATTATTGGATCGATAACCCTGAGATTACTACTTTAATGGGATCAAAAATCAGCTTGATTGATCAATACCTTTAAAAATGTGGAAAACCATATTTTATTCTAGATATCATATAATTCTCAAATTTAAAGTATAGGGTAAACTCAATTTTTAATATATAACTTAATTGAAAGTTGATTTTTATAATATTTCATACCCCTCTTTCGTAGATATTATCCTTATTTACAATCGTAACTAAGAGTAGGATTTTATTTCCTTAGGTGCAGCTGTAGACACCTAGAAAATGCGTCTATAAAAAAAAAGTATCTGCACCTTTATAAGGAGTACTTCGTTCTCCTTCCCAACTGATATGGGACTTCACACATTCACTCCCTCATAGGAGCCCAACGACCTTATTGACACATTGACTGGAGGCTTAACTCTGATACCAATTATAATATTACAAACCTCTCCCTTGTAGATATTATCTTTGTTTGCAGCTGTAATCAAGAGTAGGGTTTTATTTCCCTGGATACAGCTGTAGTCACATAAAAAATGCATCTACAAGAAGAAACTATCTGCACCCTTATAAGGTATGTTTCATTCCCCTTCTCAACCAATGTGGGACTTCACAATTTTAGTTTTAAATATAATATTTATTTTCTATATTTATCAATTATTTCTCAAATGATCATTATTGATACTTCCTCAATAATAATCAAATAAGAAATAGAATGAGAGAATTAAAGAAGGTGATTAAGTATTTTAAAAAAATATATAATATATTAATTAATTTTTTAATATAATTAAATTAATTAAATATATTATATATTAAAATAAAAATAATACTAGATATCATATGATTTAAAAATAAAAGGGAATAAAGTGTCTGTTTTGAGAGAGAGATTAGGTGGTGGATCTGACGTATTTCTGAGTATTACACCCTCGAATCTCAATAATACAATTCCATCCGCCATAACCAAAAATAAAAAAAAAAACATAACACAACTTGCATGTCTTGCAATCATATCGGTAATACAAAAATAACAAGCAAACAAAAATACTCCATCTCTCTCTCTCTCTCTATATATATATATATATATATATTTGTGTGTGTGTATTTTCGACATTATTAATGTTAAATGTTTGAGCCTTGCTCACTAAATCATAATTCAATAATGTGTTATGGATTGTGTTCCTTTCCCACATCATTATTCAGAAAAAAAAAAATAAAACTCATTAAATAAAAACAAAACAGTGGGGCCTCATGTATGGGGCTCGCCTCCTGCTTTGGTATATCCAAAAAAAAAAAACAAATTATCATATTTTAAAATTTAAAAGTAAAAATAACAGAAAAAGACTCTATAAAATGATAAATATTAAGATAGAATTTTATGTTAGTAATATCATATATATATATATATATATATATTTTGTTAGTAATACTTGATATAGAATTGGCAATATACTTGATTTAGAATTTATTATTTTTTATCATTTTTTATAATTTTCTTAATTTACAATCACGTAGTTAATTAGGTTGATTTATTTATTAATAAAAGCGCAGCTCATACCATACAAGAATATGAGTTTGAAGCCAGCCTCAAATGTGAAAACATGTCAACGTTAGTTGTTCCAACCGGCAATACCTTCTATCATATTTGGATAAGCTTTTAGGTTTGAGCAGCCCGTATTTTTGTCAGCTTCTTTTGAATTTTGAGACATATCAGAAATGAGTCCTTAAATTTAACTCACTTGATTTTTTTTTATATTACAAAATTTAGAATCAATTATCATGAATTTAAAGTTTATTAAAAATATTTTTATATTTTTTAAAAAAATTGTAATTGAATTTTGTTTTTATATTGCTTATGTCCTTAACATATAACATATTTAACTAATTTATTTAGATTAAAAAACTAGTTATATTAATTAATATGAGATATTTTTTCTAAAATACCCTAATAACACTACACAAAATCATTGATTTGGTGACAACTTTTCAGCGGCGACATAAAAAGTCGCCGCTGAAAATAGCTCTTTAGCGGCGACATAAAAAGTCAACGCTGAAAATATGTTTTCAGCGGCGACATTTTCTGTCACCGCTGAAAGTAAGACTTTCAGCGGCGACAATATCATGTCGCCGCAGAAACTCAAAAATAATAAAAAAAATTGTCCACACCCTTCTATGATGATACTAAGCTTATTTTTAAAAAAAAATTTAAAAAAAATAGTTAGAAGTTATTATTTACCCAAAAAATTTTATAAAAATTCTATAATAAGTTGAAAAAGTTATTGGAGAAAAATATCATTATTTTATTAAGTAAATTATTTGATAAAAATAAAACTTTCAGCGGCGACTTTTCTTGTCGCCGCTGAATGTCAATTAACCAAATCCCCATTCACGTGACTTCTCTTCCGCTTTAAACACCCCAATTCCTTCACTCTCCTCATTGCATCATCTTCAACTTCAAACATTCCAGAACCTAGGAGCGTAGGGAGAGAGAGAGGGAGCAGAGTGCTGAGGCGTCGGAAGAGTGGTCGGAGGAGGGACGAGCTTTTGATGCCGGAGATCAAACTCGTAGCACCGTCAACTCCTCCATTTCCATTTTCTGTCAGCACAGTGAAAGAGGGAAATATAGCGGAGACAGAGGGGAGACTAGAAGCTGAAAATGTCGCCGTTGAAGGAGGACGATGATGATAGAGGAAGCTCCTGACGCTGTTGACCAATTGAGGTGAGTATTTCCTGTTCTTATTTCCGGTGATTTGTGCTTGCTGTGGTTGTGAGGTACTGTAGCTTGCTGGTTCTGATTTTTTTTTTTAGGCTAGTGTTGCTGATTTGGTTTGTGCGAAATATAATACTTGGATATATGTGTAGTAATGTATGTTGTGGTGCTGAGGAGTTGGAGAGTATATGTATATAGATATATATCGCTGTTGTAAGGAATAACAATAAAGAGAAGAACATAAAATGCCTTTGTTGTTGCGCCTTCTTTCTGCAGCATTTGAGGTGAGAAAGAGATGATATGTTGCAGTAGAGGATGAGGTGCTGCTGGTGTGCGTGTGTCTGTAGCTTGTGAGTTGAAAAACAAATAGAGAGAAGAAAAAAAAAGAGAGAGGGCGTGGCTGATGCTGTAGGAATATATATATATATATATACACACACAATAATGGCTTGCCTTGAGTTGTCGAATGGATGAAAGTGAAGTTCATATTTATTGAAGTGGGGGCTGTGAGAGGTATAAGTAAGGTTATGGGATGAATAAAGTTTATAAGAATGATTTATGAATGTATTAAATACAGATTTGAAGACTAATGCTGTCAGTATTTTAAATTAAAGAATCTTATGTATTAGGCACCTGCAGTTCCCTACGATAGATGATATTATTGAAGACTAACGATGCAACTTTTACACTTATGTCTTTTTATTTACCTAAAAAAGTTATTTTTTACCACATTGTCATTGTATGCATTATTTATTGCAATTTCAGAGTGGCCTAAACCTGTGAATTTTTTCCATTTGGAGGATGGAAATGGATCTAAATAGTATGCCTTCTTAGTAATTTCATTCCTTGTTTCTGCTTCATAGTTTCTGCTTCATGGATCTAAACCTGTGAATTATTTATTGTCATTATCTCTTTGATTTCATGACATTTTCTGCTTCATCTTGTAATTTCTTGCAGTCAGACGCTTTCATATGTAGTCAAAACTCAAAAGGTGCCATCCCTTTATTTGGTGATGACGCTGAGGAAAAAAAATGATGGTGAGAAGGTGGTTGTTGTTGATATATGCATATATGTGGATGGATATATATATATATTAAAGACGTGAAAGTTATTCCAACAAGTTGGAATTTAAGAAAAAGGAGCCAAAGAAATAATTAAATGAAACAATCTAGTAGGACATAGAAGCTTGGTGTAGTGTGGGTTTAAGTTAAGAAAATTACTGTTAAGAGATGCATTTTGGATAGCATATTCGTATACATATGCGTAGATGAAGAGATTATTGTCGTGTAGATGAAGCTTATACATATGCGTATACATATTGGAGCCAAATATGTATATATGATAGCATTACTGTCAAGAGATTACTGTAATGTAGATGAAGCTTAAAAGCTTTTTGATGAAATGCATGTCCAAAATGTCATTTCATGGATAGCATATGCGTATACATATATACATATATGAAAGTAAATTGTTTGAATTAATTGTGAATGTATATTTCATGGGTAGAAAGAAAAGAAGTTTAAGTTAATAAATGTTCTATTTTCATAAATGAAAATATTTGGGATACATAGAATTATAAAAGTATGTTATAATAATTATTATAATTGGATTTTGAGTATTAATGATTTATTTTCAAAAAAAATTAGGAAAGTAAGGAGAGGGTATTATTCTAGAGATATGCTATTGCCATTGGAACTGCAAAAGGATTGCGCTTTCTCCATGGTAAGATTCTGTTATCTTTTTCGGTAATTTGTTATTCTATTTTCATCCACTTCTCTAGAAGAATATATTATCTAGTGTTACAAGATCTCAATAGAAGATTTATTGATTTCAACTTGTGATGTCCTCTAATTGTGTCGAGACCAATCTCATCTCCTGATATATGTTAACAAATGCTACAATCATTAAAAGTCAAATATCGATTCTTTTGGTTTTGAATAAATCTATTCCTTAACAATAATTTGACAATAAATTTTGAATGATGTTGAAGATGCTGTAAAAGAAGTTGAAGAAAATGAAGCTATGATGATGATGATGAGGAGGAAGCAGAATAGTTTGAAGAAGCCAAACCAGCAGACAACTAAGATGTAGTCAGAGTAAAGGACAATAAAGTTGAAGCTAAAAAAGCCTTTTCAAATAATTGGAGTTCAATTGTTGAAAGATTCTAATCAATATTTTTATTTTATTTTTAAATTTATCTTAGTAAATGATGTATTATCATATTTTAAAGGATTATGTGAATTATTCATTAATATTATTAAATTTTAGTTTATTTAATTATTTATTATTTTATTTATATATTTATAAGCTTATTATATGTTTTCATTTAAAAATTTAGGAAAAAAATTAAAAATAATTATTGACTTTTGTCGCCGCTGATTCCACATTAGGCGGCGACAATTATGTCACCGCAGATTCCACTTTCAGCGGTGACAATAGGTTGTCGCATTGTCGTCGCTGATTGTTGATATTCAGCGGCGACTATTAATTGTCGCCGCTAATGCTTATAGGCGACAGTCTCATAGGCGGCGACATAGCGGCAACAAAAAGTCGTCGCTAAAGGTTTTTGGCGACGACTTTTGTACTTTCAAGTCGCCGCTGAAAGTCAATTTTTTTGTAGTGTAATTTACCTTAACTCTCTCCCTCATTCTCTTACTTGATTATTGTTAAAGAAGTATCAATAGGGGTAATTTAAAAAATGATAAATATAAAAAAATATATTATTTTTATGACTAATGTTAACTTCCTAACTAAGTCATATATTAAGGATGGGACGAATATATTATCTTAGATTCATTATTATATATAATATTTTTGTAACATTAAAAAACAATCCATTGTAATTATATAATTGATACGAATAATATGTTTAATTATTAAGAAAATTTTGATCTTTCAAAATTTGGAGAGAGAAAAAAACTCCTTGCCACAAACCCCCTCCAAAAAAAACTAAACAAAATAACATTAATATTAAAATTATCACATTGTTAACTCATATTCAAAGTGGACAATTAAGCTGGTAGAATTTAATATTTTATAATTAAACATAAAGAGTGGAATTCAAAACACAAAGTAATATATATATATATATATATATATATATATATATATATATATATATATGATTCGCACGACTTTGAATTGATGATATAAAATGTATTAAAAAATTGTGTCATAATCAATAATAGAAATTGGATAATATATGAGTTTGCTGATTAATTATAAATTTATAGGTGATTGAATTTCCCTTTCATCTTACAGTCCAAGAAACAATCAAACGCCTGAATCTGTCATCACGGTTTAATTTAATTAAAATATAATCTGAGTAGGTTGAAATGTGGATCAGATTCATTAATTTAATACTTTTAGAGGACAGATTAACAATAATTAATGCAATACACACATAATTAATGACATCATGACACACATAACAAATTAAGTCCACATTTGTTGTCCCCAAAAACAATTTCAGTCGAATTTGAATTTCAATTTGGAATTTGGAATTAGGTGAATTTGTCCAAAATGAAATGTCAAAAGCGTAGAAGTCAAATAAGGCCGCCGCATTGGTGCGTAGCCATGCAATGCAAGTAGGCTCGTTTGAGGATATTCTCATTTACAAAGAGATATATAAGCTTTTAAAAATGGCTATAACTTAATAGGAGGAGGATTACTCAGATCATATGGAAGAAAAATTATTATTAAAAAATCTTGTAAAATTATAAAATAATTAAATAGTTTTAAGATAATTGATAAATTCTATTTATGAAATTATCAACATACCTTTATATACACATGATAATTTATTGAGTATTTGATGACAATTTAACCTGATATAAATAATAACTAAAGATATATGATGATAAATTAATATGACAACTTAACTCAAATTTAATTTGTGTAATTGGAGTTCCACTTTCATTAATTACAGTCCAAGAAACAAGTGGGAGAGAGGAAGCAATATGAACATATATATAAGAGATTAGCATCACATTAATTACTTTAAGACTAGTGATAAGGTTTATCTAATCCATTAATTACCAAAGAATAAGATAATTATCTAACAAATAATATTATATTCCTCTTATATTTAATATAAAATTTAATTTGTAGTGTAAGAAGTAATATTATTTTAATTTTTTACTTTCATAATAGATCAACTTGACGACTCTTCAGTATACCATATATATATTTGTGTATTTGATAATTTATACTTCTCTCGTCTTTAATATATATAAGAGACAATTATTATTTTTTAAATAAATTAAAGAAGTAAAATAAATAAATATTTTAATTATGATCAAATCTAATCCTCAAGATAAATTTATATTATATACTCTTTAATCTACTAAAATTAAAAAATTAACCTTTATATTAGTTATAAATAATTAATTTATTTAGTTTTTTTAATCTATTTAAAAAATTAACTAATTAAGGATAGAAGAAGTATAATAAATTCAAAATACTTCCTTATTACTACATAGTTCAAAATAGTTTATTAAATTATTATCATATGAAGCTATACATCTAGTTGAGTGATAATTATTTTTGAAACATAAAGGGTAGAAGTAGAGATTATATATATATATATATATATATATATATATATATATATATGATATGCACGACCCATTAAAAAATGATTTTGTCACCATCAATATTTTTCTTCCCTGAAATGTCATAATCAATATTGAAATTAGGATAAATATACAAAAATATAAAATATTTTGAACAATTGAAATTCATTTTCATTTGATTACAGGCCGGGAAACAAGTGGCAGCAATAATTAAACACCTGAAACCTGTCATCATGGACTAATTAATTTAATTGAAGTCTAACTAAGAGCGTTAAAGTGTGACTGGGACCCATTAATATTATAATCCGTCTGATTCTAATTATAAGATTTTCATTAATTTTTTAGAAGATTAATAAAATTAAATAAATTATTTTAAAATATTTATGTTTATCTTTTTTTTTATCAAATTAATCTATTTGACTTATAAACTACTCATTTCAAAAAGATCATATAGCATGTGCTGTAATTAAATAGTTTATTTAATTTTTTTAATCTTTATAAAAAGCCAATGAAATGTTATAATTAGAATTGAAAATAGTATTAATGAATAAATTTGATAATAACAATAATCAGTACAATCCACATAATTCATAAATGATACTTAGTCCTAAAACCTAGTTGATGAATGTAGTTTGATACCAAATATATATAGGACTTGATACATTGGGCTTTGGGCTTTGTTTGAATATATTTTTAATTTTTTTATTCTCAAAATAGTTTTATAAAATTATTTTTCAGAACAAGTTTTGATAACAAGAGAAAAAAATATGTTTGGATAATTATTCTAAGAAAACAAACATATTGAGATTGGAAAGTGGCAAGTTCGAGTTTGAGCTGCAAGAGCTGAAACTGTCAAACGTAGAAAGAAGATAGGGCTCTTCCTTTATTGCCCAATTTTACCTAACAAAAAATTAGAAAACATACAAAACTTGTTATTGTGTTTTTGTTTTCGAAGACAGGTTATTGTTTTTTTTTTACAAAACACTTAATAATAATAAATAACTAATTTAACTAATTATTTAGAGTTCTTGGAGTCTACATGTTCAAATTTATAAATTACTCATTTTGTACTCAAATATAAGAAATAAATAACTATTTTTTCTCAATACTATAAGAAAATTTTAATTTTATTGATTTAATGCTTTAAATATGTTACGATTTATTTTTTTAAAAAAAAATCCGTTTTTAAATTATTAAATGGAGTAAATAATCACTAATATCTAAGATCAATTGTCAAGTTTCGTGTCAGCCCTGATCTTTCTTTAATTATCCTACCAACGAAGAATTTCTGAATTAAATTAAATTATATGTCTATATTTACTATTGATTAATTTAAATAAAATATGACATAAAAATATAATAAAGTGTATATCTTGTTTTTGTCCCCACTGCATCATATATACTATACTTTTTTTCATGTGAATATAAAGAATCTAAATCAATTAAACACCATTACACCAATAATACTTCATTTCCCAAAAGTAAATTTATATTCACTTATAAGAGATTATATGTATCAATATGTCTTATCCATTACAATATTTAATAATGTTTGACTTCATCGTCGTGCTATCTATCTATACTATCAATAACAATGATTTCTTCATATCAAATGAATTTCATATCACCTTACTTGAACAATTGGAACACTAATAAGGAATCTGTTCCGTCTAAAATATATATATTTTTTAGAGAGTTTAATAAGATTTTTATTTATTTTATCTTTTAAATTAGATCCGTTAATTTAAGGATGTTTTAATTGAGGGTAGTTTTAATGTAAATATTAAAGAGGGAATTTAAAAAAAAACATAATAAGTATTTTTAAAAATAATTAATGTAATTAATTTTTTTTTAATTTCTATAAATTAAGAGTAAATAATTGGAATTTCACTTTCGTTAAATACCCTCCAAGAAACAAGTGGGAGGGAACAATAATATAATCCCTGAATATGATTATGATGGTGTTTAATCAATAATTTTTAGTCAATTGTGTTTAATTAATAATTGTATTATGCCCTACCCTAAGCAAGTGGCTTTAAGATTAAGATTAGCATCACGGCTTATTATTGGAGACAAGTTTCTATTAAAAATTTATGTAACTATTTGAAAAAAAAAATTATAGAAATATTATCTCAATTTCATGGTGCCCCAATTATATTTCATTTATAATCCATTTCTATTTTATTTTGGTGTGTGTGTTTGTGTCTACTTGAAACTAGTCCACCATATTATAATAGGACCACCGAATAAAAATAAGTAAATGGTACTAAGCCACTAATTAAGAATTTCCATCCTTTAAATCATGGAAATGTAGTAATGTAACTCTTAAGAATTGGATAAGGATTAGGCATAGGTCACAAGAATTATATAAATTGCTATCGTAGAGTTTAAATACCTGATATATCGACTAATTAAATTTTAAAATTTATAATTATTTTTTTTAATATAAGTATTTTTTAAAAACTCGAACTCAAGATCTAGAGATATTTAATGAAATATTATATTGCTAGATAACCTTGGATTAGTTGGTAATCATTACTACAACAATATATTGAGCCTTAATTCATCTAATCTATACTCATTATTTTTAATCTCTCTTTGAATTATATATATATATATATATATATATATATATATATATATATATATATATATATATATATATATTTGTATATGTATCAAACGTATTCCAAGCAGATACATCCACTTGATATTAATTAATCTGAAGCACTAAAAAGAGTGGATTTGGTCGCATATACATTCGTAATTATTGGAATTTCGCTCTCGTTAATTACAGTCCAAGAAACAAGTGGGAGCTAAAACCTCTCGATGACGAAACCCTCATCATCGTGAATTTGATTGGTTTTGTGTAATTATTTTTATATACCCTACCCCAATCAACTTATTATTAGCAAAAAAGACGAGGCTAAGAGAGATAGCATTGTTGTTCTATCTCATGTGTGCGTGTGTATATATATATATATATATTTAATTATAGGAACCAATAGTATATAATCCATACATAATATAACAAAACATAATTACTAAAGTATAAATATAGCATATTGATATTATTTTAAATCAAAATAACTTTAATTTATGCTTATTAAAAGGGAGCAAAATCTAATATAATCTGATTGACTCGTTCAAAACTCTTGATTAGACTAGTCAGGAGATTAATTAATTAGTTTAATCGATTGACTTAAGTTGGGTTTTAATGTCATAGCTTTAATATTTTACTTTGATTCAATTTTCTTTTTGTAAGTAAGCAGGGGAAATTGATGATATATAGATTTGTGTGTGTGTGTGTGTGTGAAAAAAAATTGTCACTGAAAATAAAGTTTTGGCGTTCATCTATCCCCCCACGAAAGGTTACGTTGTTGTCACACTTAATTACTTGGAAAATTCATCAAGCCCAATATTAAAATTCAATTAATATTTCTGAAAAAAATATAACCACGAAAATTATATGAGAAAAAAGACAGATTTATTTGATATGGAGAGTTAAGAACCCTCTTTGGATAAGATATTAATATTTGTGAATAATTTTGAAACCAATAATATGGCCGTGAAGCTTCCACACAAATTTCTTTGACTGGTGGGGTGATGGGATCTGACTTTGTATTTTAGCCACTCAACCAAATAATTGAAAACCAAACTTCAAAAGTATAAAACGTGCAAAACAAACACAGACACACACACACAAAATTATTTTTGAGTTACATATAATTAACTTCAATTTTTAATTTAGTACATGTGTGACTTTATCTCTATATTATTAAATTCCTTAATTTTATTCTTTTATCATAATTAACTTCTGTACAAAAACTAACAACGGTAAGTGGAGAAAGTTACTTGAGCTAATATACTAACAAAGTAAAATTAAAAAAATTAATAAAGAGAAAAAAATATACAAATACCAAATTAAAAGTTGAAAGAGGATTAGACATCTTGTAAGTATATAGTGTTGTGATGAATTGTACACCAAAAATATATTATATTTATAAGCATAAAATGATAATAATAATAATAACCATTGAAGCTAATGATAAATATCATTTATTTATTTTTTGAAATTATTATATATGATGAAGGGGGATCACATAAATTTGTTGTTAAAGAGAGAGAAGCTATATGATTATAAATATATTAGTAATTAATAAGATTATATTTATTGAGGTGCAAGAGATTTGAAGGCAACTTCGAACGAAGAAGTGCTTTCAAGAAAACAACGTTTGGGCAGTGACTTGTTTGTAGTTTCCGGTTGTTTTATATTAAAGGAAAAATTATACTAAATACCGGGAAAAGATAATCAATTATAAAAAAAATTATAAAATTATTAAATAACTGGATAATCATAAGAGATTTAGGAATAATTTTTTAATTATAAAATAATATAATTATCCCTTCTATAATAAAATATAAATCTTATATCTATATAAAGAACCCGTTTTATTAGAAGAATTATTTCTAATTGGAATGACAAAACTCAAATTTGATAAGTCAAACAATCATATAAAAGAAGAAGAATGTCCATGTTATTGTTTGAATTCGTTCTTTTCTCCGCACAAAATATTCTATGTATTTTTTTCTTCTATTTAAGTAATTCCAAAATTCCAACAAAATCTTCAACACATATGTATCTTTGCTTTAGAGAGAGCAAAAAGTTTCATTGAGAAAACTCAAGATTACAAAAACAATAGTGTTATCTCTAGGATGGATGAAATGTTGTATATATAAAGTTTCTGAACAATCTAAAAATTGCTAATTTGATTAACGAGCAGTATCTCTTAAAATCTCAATTATTATTTCATGTTAAGATGCTAACTTGGTTAACAAGCAAAGCCTAACTTTAGACAACAAGTATAATCATAAATAAATTAATCATAGTGGGCTTTGAGCATAATAATAATAATAATAGTACTACTTTTTGTTTGTGAGTCACAAAATTAGAAGGAAGTCAACTATTTTTTTTACAAAAAGAGTCAAGCCAAATTATCAAAACATATCTCTAGATTTAAAAAATACTTATAAAAGTATTTACAGATTACCTACCAATAAAATCCTTTTGAACTATAAATTATAGATTAACTCCTTATTAACTGTAACAAAATAACATTTTTCTGTTGGTAAAGGGAGAAATTTTTTTTTGTACAAAAACTCTTGGAAAGGGGTTTGGTTTACCCATAATCTAAAGGTATGGTAAAGTCTCCCTTCCTCTTAGGCGATACTAATGTCGAGCAGGGGGAGTCGTTTATTACCCTTAGGCATAAATCTAGATACCCAGGATTTAGGATATCTCCTCAAGTGCCGTGACTGAAACCACAATAAAGTGGTACTCTTTAGAGATTGAACACGTTTCAAATGATCATATGTCTCACCCTTCGCTAGCTGAACCTAAAATAGTTAACTATTGATTACTCTAATTAAAAGGAATTGGAGGTCCAACTACTAGAGCCTCAATGATGGTGGTGTGAAGCAGGGAAAACTTCTTTCAGTTGAAGTTCATATATTTTGAAGTTTAATTGTTTTATTTTAATTTATTTATTTTTACCCATTGTTCGTGGATTCAACTAATAAAAAGATGAGACATATGATTATTTAGAATGTGCTCGATCTCCGGGGAATATTACATTATTGTGGTGGTTCTAGTAGTGGCGTTTGAGGAAGCATCCTATCTTCTGGGTGTCTAAATTTATGTCTGAGGGTAATAGACGGCTCGTCCTGTCTGACATTAGTATCGTCTAGAAAAAAGTGAGACTTCGCCTTATCCTTAAATCTTAGGTGAGTTTAACCTTTTTTAAAAAATTTTTGTAGTAAACAAAATTTCTTTGCTTTTGAAATGGGCTAAATATACTTTTAATTAATTTGAAGAAGAGCTCAATTTGTTTTCTTTTTTTAATAATTAGACGCAATTGTTAATGGCTGGAGGACTAAGCATTTCAATCTTATTGTGGAAGCATGGATCTGGGTATTTCAGCTAGGGTTTCTTTTAGTAGACTAAACTTTTTAGCCGGGCCTTTATAACAAAAAATTAGTCGGGCCTTCTGACCCAATGACACAAAAAAACTAATGTTGCGAGTATAACCTCCTATATATGATAGGTGTACAAGTTCCTTCTATCTCTTCTTTTTCTTTTTGGTAAAAAAAAAAACTCTCTTTTCATCCGTAATATAGACGGTAACTTAAATTATATTCTTTATATCGAGTCAATACATAATTTAATTATATATTACTAAATATATATAGAAGGAAGAGTAGAAGAGAGCTTAATTAATTAGAATTTCTACAAAAATAAGGAAATAATAATAATAATAAAAGCAAGACAAATAAAATATATTATCAATATGAAGATGATAGTTCTTAAGAATTGATGCGTAACTATTATTATTCAATAATATATAGGGAGTTATAAAAATTATATATACTAAGTATCTAACATGCAAAATCTTAGATAATCGGTATGGTCATAATCATAAAATCCACAATTATATTTAGATCTAGTATACAGTTGCATCAAAATGATTATTTAAAAGCTCTATTTAACATGTGATAAATTAAATAATAAATGATTCATTACTCTAACATAGATATTCAACTAAAAATCATATAATTAAATATATGACCCCAACATGAATAATTATAAGAGAAAACTAAATATATTAAATAACGAACATCAAATCATAAATTGAAATAATAAATCATAAGAGTTTGATCACACATGTGTTTCAACTAAAACTCTAGATCCAACATATATAAATCTCAAAATCTAAACCTAAAAAAAATTGTTCAACTCATAAAATTAATATCAAATCATAAAATTATTCAACTCCTATTCTAAAGTACTGAAACTCAAGCCACTATATCGCTCCTCAGTAATTTAGAAGTAAATGGATAGTAATTGTGGAAAAGTTGAAGAAGATAATTGTGATGTGGTAATGATTGGTGTGTCAAATGGAGGAGGTTTGAGATCCTTTATATAGCCTTAGGATATGGCCCATATCTTGTTGATGTAGAACTCTTCACTGATTGGCTTTCTAAAAAATTATGATTTATCTTTCATGATCATAAATTATCTCACTACTATCATCTTTTTTAATACTCCAAAGATAATCCTTTTAACTTAAAAATTCTAAAAACAATTTAAATAATAAGTAATAGGATAAAATAGATAAAATAATTAATAAAAAATAAAAAAAATAAAATCTTCATCTATTATCCTTTAATTAAATTTAGATGTTAGATATTGAGGAATTATCTTTAAATTAATTAAAATGATATTAATATAATATAATACTATACTAGTATAATATAATATTAAATTAATTAATTAATATAATAAAATATGACATGATATTGTTAAAGGTATTTTAATTTTTTCTAATTAGATATTATAATTTTCTTATTTAATTTGACAATTCCTCAATTAACATACATTCTAATATCATTTATTTATTTTTTTATTTTTTTGAAATACATAAAAGTAAAATACCTTCATACAAATCAATTTAATCAAGAGAAATAATGAAATCAATAAAAACACAAGAAAATAATATTTTTAATAATTTAATTCATATAATTAATTAAAGTATAAAGTGAACAAAACTATTATAATAATGTCTATTAAATATAATAGGTTTTTAAAATATATAGAAAATAATATGATAAAATAGGGATTTATCACACGTTTAACCTGTAGAAAGAATAACAAATAAAATTATGATGATGAGAGATATATCTTCAATTTTAGGTGGAAGTTAAAAGAAAATGAGAAAATCAATATGAAGTTCTAAAAAATGGATTCAATTACTTAAAAGTCAGATAACATGTGAATATCATTCGATGATAATTTTTAGTGCAGAAAATAATAACAGATTAATAGTTGCTCACTTATTTTAATTTTTTTAAGCAATTACATTACTTGTTTAGAACTGATTCTCCTAGAAGCCCCACAAAACAACTTAATTTGACCTATCTTTTTTTGCTTAGTTCTACAATATCTCCACTCAATAACTTTTCCACGGCATCGGAAGGAAGTCCAATCATATCCAATGTCTTCTCCCAAACTTTGATGGATATCTCCAAGTTGTGAGCTTCATTTGAAACATAGCCAAAACTACAATCATGATTTATATAAGCACAAACAGGAGAGTCCAGAGCCTTTAAGGAATTGGTATAATCTTGAACCTGAGGATGTGTAGCAGCATAGAGAACACTTCTAGATCCTTCTTTAGGAGTGTATAAGAAAAATAGCAGTGGTGGAACAACATGTTGAAACATTTTAGGAAGATCCCTAACCACATTTGTGTTTCTCACAGACCCTGGACTTGCACATATTACACTGATCCCAGATTCTGCGGGAAGCTTCTTCTGCAGCATGCTGCTGAACATCACCTATTTGATGATGATCATGTTGTAAAGGTTAAATAACAACAACGACAAATTCTCAATGGTTTTTTATACATAAAGGTTTAGGGGAATTGTATCTCGAGTTTACCAAGTTCAAAGCAAGCCTTTTGGCTCAAATAGCACTTATAAAAATACTTACATTTCTCCTATCAATAAAGTCTTCATATCAATAAAGAGATTTAAACTTATAATATCATGGGCTATATGTCAAATGCTTATCAACTAGACAAAACTTCAAAGTAAATTCTCAATGTTTTCCTTATGTGTTTCAAAAGATTTGATTTGTTATTAACCTCAATGTTTCAAAAAATGTTCAGTATGGTCCTTTTTACTAGTTTCATAAACTCCACTGATGATGAATCTCCTCTACTTGGCCTGATTTAATGAATAGAAGCTTCCTAAAGATATTTTAAATGTTTTCAAGCCTGTCCTTTATATTTTCTTAAAGGATTCAGTTTACTTCCTATTGTTTTAAGAAGATTTCATTTCAGTTTAGTCCAAGTTTCCTGTTTCATTTTTTTAAATTACTAAATTCTGTTATTAAAGGCCATATCTCAATTTTCAAACTAGCTTGCTTTAAAGTTGAACAAAACAAAACCAATTGAACCGACTTTAAACCAAACTGACCAAAATCAATCAAAAACAAAAATAAAAAAGTCACAATCAGTTTCTCAAATGTTGGAATCAATTTAATCAGTTCAATTATAGGGGCAATTTGTTTGATTTAAATTTTTAGCTGGGTTAAATTGAAATAATGATGAAAACTTTGTTTTTTGGGCAATTATTGATAATCTTGAAATTTTCATTCATATACTTTTTCTATTGATTTCATGAATATCTCTAAATAAGACTCATTTTTTCCATGTTACATGGAGTCTAAAAAATGAATCACACTATTCGTAACTTATCATGAGAAGTGTGACTTGCTATATAAATTTTATATTATATTTCTTCCAGTCCTAAAGATGAGAACTAAATAAAGGGTTTATTTGATCCTAAATATAAGAAACTGATTTGATAAATGGATAAGAAACTGATTCAAAAACATATGGTATCTGCATAATTACCTGTGCTAGCTTGCTACTTGAGTACCCTTTGAAGCTTGAGAATCTCCTGTTCCTAGAAGTAAAATTCATGTCATCTACATCAACAAAACCCAGAAAATGACCTGTTGAATTGTTATTCACAATCCTGCTTGGAGATCCTTTCCTGAGTGATGGCAAGAGCATTATAGACAACAATGCAGGTGCAAGATGATTGAATTGCAAGTGAGTTTCCAACCCATCTTCTTCAGAGAAACTCTGAGGCTTCCCCATGGTGAAAATCCCAGCATTGTTTATCAGAACATTCAAAGGCCTTGACTTTGAATTCCACTCTTCTGCAAAATCTACAACAGATTTCAGAGAGAGAAGATCCAGCTTCATCACCTCAATATCAAGAAGCTTTTCTGCGTCAGAATCATTATCAGAAGAAGGCGACGATGAAGAAGAAGGAGAAGAGGAAGAAAATGATCTTTCATGGTTCCACTGGTTTATTAATTCATGAGCGGCTTTCTGGTTTCTTACTGCCATGACTAAATGAGCTCCTGAGAAAGCTAAGTTTCTGGCAATTTCAAGGCCAATTCCACTGGTAGGACCAGTGAGAATGATTGTGAGATCAGAAAGAGGAGGTAAAGGAAGAGGATTTTTGAGGTTCCTTGATTTGATTTTCTCAAAGAAGGTCTCATAAAGAAGAAGAGACAAACCTCTGAGATAATCTGTGAATGATAAGCCTTGCTTTTGCTTCTGATTAGATAATTCATTTTGGGAAGATGAAGATGAAGCCATGAAAACAGAGATTTTCCTGGAAAATATGGTGGAGTGGTATGTATGAAGAAGAGTACTTATGGTGAATGAAGAAGGACGAAGGAGATAAATAGCATAAATATCTTGGTCAGTGCGCAATAATAAGCACTTCAGATGCGTACAAAACTAAGCAAAGTCATAAACAGTTGTCCTGCATGCAAAATTTACTAGCATTAATTTGAGTTTTGATTTCTTTAAGAAGTTAATTTTAGGGGGTGAAATTAAAAATACCATGTACCCAAATAAGAATGATGGATGAAGCTTTATAGAAAGAAGCAAGCTTTATTTATTAAGGAGTTGAGAAACATTTAACAACAAATTTTTTTAAAAAGCCCCATAAAAAAATTTATTGGTATAAAGTATTTGATAAATTTGTATACACAGAAAGTATTAGTATTATGCCAATTTTATATTAACAGAATACTGGTAGTCTAATTTAGGTAATTCTCACAGAAAAAAAATCAATGGGGACTTTTCCGGTTTTCCCCAATTTTCCCTTTTTTTAATGATAACATGTTTTTGTTTTGAAATGACTTGGGGGGGAAATTTAACCCGAGTTTGAATTCTTGCTAAGAAGAATAGGGGGATACACACACAAAGTCATAAATAGAAAAGAAAAATGCTAGTCTTCAGTTTTCTTCCGTAAATGGAATTGTGAATGTTGCGTTCACAACCAAATTGACACAAAGCTGATACAAACGCATACATTTGAATAATTTCATGAATCCAAGGGAGATAGAATTTTCGTGTGTTGTGGACAAGGAAGGAAGATGAAATGAAGCTTCCCAACTAGCAAACAGATCAAAGGTAAAAGCTCAGAAGAAAGACTGAACTCCAAGTTAACCCAACCAAGGAACAGAGTCAAGGGCTTCACATAATCCATAAATGCACCAAGTTGAACAGGAAAAAAAATGTATTTGGCCAATGATAAGGTTACATATCATGATTCATGTGTGTGTGTGTGTAATTAGATTAAGTTTTGACTTTTGAGATGACTTGTGATGTTCATACTAAATTTTAATATTATTTAACGCACATAGCTCAAATTTGAGATTATTGGTTAAACTAGAACCAACTCTTAGAATTGTAAAGCCATGTAGAAATAAAGGTAAAAAACGAGGAAGTAACATTCCAATGCAGCCAAATGCTTTGATGCCTTCCCAGATGTTATTCCTTCCCTCTTTTCTCGCTTATTTTGTTCAATGAAAAAGAAATCATTTTTCCACAATTTGACAATTGTGAAAAAATGATTTCTTTTTCATTGAACAAAATGTTCATAATATTTTTTTTTACCCATCCAGTTTTGTCCATGTCAGTATTACTCCTTATTTCTTCTGTTTTTTTTTGGTTTTATTTTGAAGCAAAAAAAAAGGGACATTTTACATTCACAAAATCAATGACTAACCATGTGGCCAGGAAACATTGTTACAAACAGCACTATCCACCAAATTTTATCTACTTTGTAGTTTCAATAGTTTGAAAAAACACATTAAAAAATCAAAAGTCTTCGGTCAATATGCAAATTTAAATAAAATTAAATAATTTGGGCTTGACTTCTGTTGGAATTTTGCGTATAATTTAAATCAAAACTACCTAAAAGATAATCATGGACGAAGACACGTGTACGGTTTGTTGATGATGAGTGGGGAAAATTCAACAATTTTTGTTCTGCGTTTGATTTCAGGGAGATGGATTATTGTTTCGAAGTTTGATTATAGTGGAGTTTATTGTTTTCTTATACTTGATTTCTACTTTAATTTATGATTGATGGATTGTTGATGATAGTTTTTTGGAATCCGATGAATCAAAGGTTGAATATAAGACGTTTGGAGAGAGATGGAGTTTTTTTTTAGTTAAGAATATTTTGTAATTTTATAATAATAGTATTAGGTCCTACCTTAAAAAATAATGGCTGTTGGATTATTTTAATGGTTGAGTCATTTTTACCTTATTTTAGATTTTTATAAGTACTTTTATATTTCTAAAAAATATATGGTACTTAAAGCACTTCAAGTAAGCCTTTATTTAGTTCAACTTAAGAGATTATATGTTAAATTAATTTAAGAAAAAAAATAGAAGGGTAGATGAGGTTGTAGGTGTAAAAGTATGAAAGGATAAATGATGTGTTTTTTTTAGTTTATAAAGGAAAAAGATGAGATTTAATTAAAAGTTGATAAATATACACTTATTGATAAATATATATTTATTTTTTTATTTAAATTTATTTTCTATTTATTTACAAAATTCGTATCAAAAATATTATTTCTTAATTTATGAATCTCAAAATTTTTTATCTCATTTTTATATATAATATAATTAAAAAATTAAAAAATATGATAAAATTTTAATATTATCTATCATTAATTTTATAATTGTTACATATATTAATATAATATATAAATTATTTTTCATACTCATTAGACTTCAACAATCAAAGCAAAAATCATGCGTGAAGAGAATAAAAAAAAGAAGTTTCATCTTAAAAGGGTACAATTATAATATTAAAAGAATACAATAAGTAACTTTGTTAAGATTAGGTGAAAAATTTATTTCCCTTCCGAAAAACTCTCATTTTTAGAAAGAAGGTAGAGGAGAGGAAGTAAGCATATAAAGACAAAAATCTTTACCTCATCTCCCATCTATTTTTTTTAATTAAACACACTTATATCTCCCCTCTCTTATCCTCCTCTCCCCTCCAAAAAACTCCAATCAAATGATGCCTAAAGGTTTGTTTGGTTGAGAGGTTTTGGAGGGGAAGGGAGGAAAAAGTGTATTTGGTTGGAAAAAATGGAGGGAAGGGGATGGGAGATTTTTTGTCTTTTTGTGGTCCCCTCCCCTCCATCACCTCCCCTCCAAAAGTGGGGGTTTTTGGAAGGGAGAGAAAATTTAACCCCTTTTTGACTAAAATACCCCCAATTTTTTTTAATATTCCAATTATACCCTCAAACCTTTTTTTCTTATTTTTTTCGCATCTAATTTTTTTTAATTGCATAATAATTATAATAAATTATAATAAAATTTAATAAGTATAATAAATTATTTATATATTATATTAAAATATATAATAATTATAAAATTAATAAAATTAAAATTAAAATTTTAACATTTTTTTATTTTTTTATTTTTATTATATATATAAATGAGATAAAAAAATTTAAGATTTATAAATTAAAAAATAATAATTTTGATATAAATATTATAAATAAAGAATAAATAAATTTAAATAAAGCGATAAGAGTATTTTTTGTCAACTTTTAATTAACCCCCTCCCCTTCCCTCCCCTCCCTTTTTGAACTAAATAAAAAATATCATTTATTAATATCTCCTACCTTTTTCTACCCTCTCTTAAATTAATTTAACCTACCTTTTTTTATAGTGAACTAAATAAAACTTAAAAGATTACGAGTATTTACATTATTCATAGCTCACCTCAACCTAAAGTATAAGATCCTTTGGCACTGCTGCCGTTTCATCGAATATATATCAGCAGTTCAAATTTAATTTAGACAGTCTAATTTACTATATAAACTTTTTTATATGATAATTTTAGAATTATACAAAATACAGAGAAAAAGTAACCTTTTAACAATTAACTAATTAAAATAATTATTCATAATAACAATAATATAGACACACGCACAAACCATCTACGTTAACTCTAGACGGTCCAGATTGTCTCTTTAGGGGGACATCCGAAATCTACTACTCGAAAACAGCAGCACGGTGCCGCTATTTTTCAAACAGAAAAACTATTTTTTTATTGTTAGTTTTATAGTCTATTCACATGAAAACTATCTTATAAATAAAAGACTGTAGATTCAATCAGATTTGTAACATCAAAACATTAATACCTACCCCTTGCTACTACTACTACAACAATAGCAACAATTATCTCACTAGATTGGATTGATTACATATATCCCATAACAATATTGTGAATACCCCTTTAATTTAAAAAAAAAAAAACAGCGTTCCTTCCTATGGAACATTTTGAGCTGGAGATAGAGACAGAGGAGAGGGAAGCTTCCCCCTGGCATCCAAAGAACTCAAGAAAAGGTGATAGTGATAATGACTCTAGTCACTATCAGCTATAAACAACTCTTCTCAGCATGTTAGCACAGAAACAACAGTTGGATGCTTCCCTGCGAGTACATGGAAATATCCATCAATGGAGGATCATGGTCCCAGGATCAATTTAACATGATAATCGACCATAAAAACATAGGATTCTCTTAGCAAACAAATATGTGTGGCTTATTAAACCCCAACCAAAGAAGAGGGTAGAGAGCTTCTGTTAGCCTATGTATCAAGTTGAATTTGACCAAAGATGACTATTAATTGTTCATATTCCACAAACTGGGTCTACCATGAGACCCATGAAAACCCGATGTGCTCGGTGATCTCAGTTTCCACTAGTACAATATATATAATATCAATAACAAACCTTATCCTACTAGGTTGGGCCAATTATATAAATCATACAATACTATTATGCTCCATCAACAACTAACTAATTTACCATATACAGGCAATATTATCAAAGTAACTCCTCCGTGTACAGCTACCTCTAGGACACTCTGGCATCCAAAAGGAGATGATTTATAAGTGGATCTAGAATAACCAGCGTAGCAAGGGAACATAAGTCACAATTAGCAGTATCCTCTATTCCTTCAGAACTAGCAGAGAGCAGATCATATCCTTGATGAAAGTAATAGTCCCAAAAGCACTGAAAATAAGATCCTAGTCAGCTTTCTAACCCCAAACTTGTTTGAGAAGGCCAGTATATCCAGTAAGTAGTACGAACTCATATAAAGTGAAACATCAACAAGTTATAATGTAAAGAACTTCACTAAGCAATTTTATGACATAGTTCAAATCAGGCCCTCTAGGTCATGATGCATGTTCTAGTGGATGGGAGGGATAAAGATCAAGAACAAGAATTTACTGTTAGACAAGGTAATCCAATGTGTCTAGGAAAACTACACAGAATAATTATAACTGGATGGAAAATTGCATATCAAAGTACCAAATTACCACAGTTCAAACTTGAAAACATCTTGCACACAGACTATCTTTCAACTCCCACTGTTCATCGAGGATCGATATTCCTCCCCAAGGGAATGCAACTCAAAAACTTGTAGTACATTCAAAAGGTGACTTTAGACAAGGATTAAGATAATACGCACAAATTATTTCATCTTCAAGTAGGTGAATTAAGAAAATTTTTCTTTATATGGCTGCTAGGACTCCAGCTTCAGTAGATGGCTCTACTGAGCTGTAATAGATGTTGAAAACAAGATTACAGCTATTAACAAGAACTTCAGCTTGCATAAAATGAGAAGAGAACCATACTTTCAATATGATGATTGTCTAGGAGCCTCTGAATTCAAAAGTGATCAAATAATGGTCATAAATAATACATAAATAGATGGAACAAATACTAAGCGTCTTTATTCATGATACATAGCTCTGGCACCTAAGTGACTGCGACGAACTCTCACCATTCCGAAAAAGCAGAATCAACAAATTGCTGACAGAAGGGCAGGCGACCTAGAACAAAGATCCCCAACGAATAAAACCAACCTCTCTATATTTAGAAAATGATATCCTCATCTTTCTCATTTCCAGCAGACAACAAGTTATGGGCTGAATTCAGTGAAATTCCTTTCTGCAAAGCAATTTTCTCAGCAACCTGTTCCTCAGCAAATTGCTTGGCCATCTTCATCTGCCTCTCTATTTCTCTCTTTTTATACCCTTGAATCTTCTTCAACCTAAAGAAATCCTCTCTTTCTAGCTCATCCAACTCTCCCTTGATATAACTGATTGTATTCTCCAACCTGGGCTTAACCACATTTTCAAGGGCATTCACTCTCCGATTCGTCGTCTTGATAGCCTCATCGAGTGTCAAAAAAGATGTCTGAAGTGAAGCAAGCTCAACAAGAACTTCAATTGCCTTAATATAAGCAGCACGACACTGTTGAACTTGTTGGCCACCTCTTGCCAATCCAGTAAGATCATTCTTAGAGACTTCACCATCATTTGAATACTCAAACTTGGGGAGCTTAACACCAGCTACGTTCTCTTGCCGAGAACGAACCTTCAGGGAAGCTTCTCGAACATTCTCGAGCACAACATGTTTGATGTTGTCACCAGCAACGTACTTGACTTCTGTCAGTGCAAAAGAAGAAGTTTTCATGATATCCCCCATTGATTCCTTGGTGGACACGATCTTCTTGAGGATCGCACGGAACTGTACAGTCAGAGCATCACTCTTCTTCTTGAGAAGAGCATGGCCTCGCGTGGCTCCGACGAGGCGAGCCTTCATGACTCCAAGCATTGTGACTGTGGGAACCACATTAAGACGCTGGCTTTGGCCGGACATATTTCACCCTAAAGATCTAAAACACAAAGAAAAAGAAAATCAACATCCCGAGATTTAACAGAATGATCCTCACAAGTCTCATGAGAGGTTTGATCACGACTTCAAAACTACTTCATAATATTAGATTTTGAACTCGGAAACAGAAAACCATGTCCGAAAATCGAAGGGCGGAAGAAGAATATCAACAGAAGTAACATAAGTACATAGAAATCGAAATTGACATGAATCGATATGCAATATAACCCAAATTCACATCCGAAGAATCCGATAAAGGTAAACTACAGTGAATTAAACTATGCTATAAAAGACAGAGAGAGACGATTACCTGTCAAAAAAAGGAACTTTCCGATCGGAGATCGAGAAACGAACGGAAAGGAAGAGAAGAAAAAAGAGCCTGTGGATTGATGACAATAATTTGGTCGATTTGAGTGGGAGAATGAATAAAAATGGGCCAATAGTCACATGAAGAAACGTAGAATCCCCATCCTTCTCATGGGCCAATAGTGACATGAAGAAAGTAGGCTATAAATGAACATGATAACAAGAAGAAATCTCTGGTTTCAGTTTTTTTTTTCCTACTATTTGATAATTAATTATAAAATATCGATATCTCATATATCTACAATTCCAATTTTCTTAAAATTTCATTCAATATTAAAAAATTTCTATTTGGTTATTATTTATCTGATGCCCTGTGCAGAAAAATTTAACTATAAATAATATAGTAAATAAAAAGAATGAGATTTTATATAGTAATTACTTATTCTATCTTGCGGGTTCTCTTTCTATCAACTGCAGCAATTCTAGTGAGAGACTTTCATTATCATTATCATTATCACTATTTTTCCCCCAAGTTGGTTTATTGCTGAGAGTAAAACTCAAATAAAAGATTACAATCATTATATTCTATAATAAATCTCAAATAATGATCAAATAAGATTACAACTACTTAAAAGATAATGTAGTAAGATTTATATCCTTCTTTAAGAAATAAATATCATTTCTAATTTGTATCTACTTAAACCATTCAATTTCAATTTATAATTTTTTATATATAAAATTAGGTGAGTGTAACACTTGAATTTTATGGAATTATCATGAACATAATATATTAGATACAATCTTATTCGAAGTATTATCAACATTATGTTAATATAATAGACTAACTTTTTTGTAAGAAAAAAACTAATTTAGTATAAATTTAAAATATTATATTTAAAGGATTTAACTATCTACTAGTTGTACTAAGTTTTGATGGTCATAGAGCAACTTTTCATTAACAAGTAAACATAAGATCGAAGGATGTTACCAACAAAAACACAAGGTTGAAGGATGAGTCAATAGGAATCACTCGTCCACTAAAACTTGGTTCAGGGTTGCTCAATCCTCAGCCCAACATGTTTTGTTGGGCCACATCATCTGAACAGTTGGCCCCAAATTTTGGGCCTCAAATTTAAAGCCCATTCACACTTCAAGTTATTATGCATAATTCATTTTTGGATCTTATGAGGCTATGTTAATCAGCTGAGTAGAAAATGCTATAATATAACTAATCTATTGGTTCAAAAAATTTCGTATCAAAATATATATATATATTGTCACTATTGAGATTAAGGGTCATTTGGATAAAAAGGTTTTCAAATAACTTTTAAAAAATAATTTAAAAAGTGGTTTCAAATAAATGAGTGTTTAGGTAATTATTTTTATAAGTATTTTTATTATTTGTAAATTATGAAAAAATATATTATTATTATTAAATATAGGAGATATGAGAGATGAGAGAGGATGTAAAAAAGAGATGAGAGAGAAGAGATAGTGTATAAAAGAAAAGAGAGAGAAGAGATAGTGTATAGAAAAGAAAAGAGAGATGGGTAATATAGTAATTGGTTAGTCCATAAACTTTTTTACTGTTCCATAAACTACTCTGATCAATTTATCTGAAATTTTAATTTTAAAATATAATTTAGTCTAAAAATTCTTTTGAATAAATATAAGTGTTTATTTAAAAAAAATAAATCTAAATTTTATCCAAACTTAAATTTTTTTAAAGAAATCAAACACTCACTAAGTAGTTCAAAATATACTTTATAAAATTAAGATATTAAATTAAAATTTAGTATAAAATTAGAGACTAAAGGCGGATTATTCCCACGCCAACTACGGTTATTCTAGTGATGGTTTCAACAAGGAGGAGGGGTAATATTTTTTTACCCTTAAAAAAAGTATTTCCCATTAATGATCTTAATCTTTTCTTAAAATCTCTAAAATTCAACATTGTTGAGTGCAACAAAGCTACTAGAATGTCTTCAAATGTCCTTTTTCTTCTCTCTTTTTAAGGCCCCATACTCTAATAATCAATCATTATACCATAATCTAAAAAGAGATTAAAGGGAGTCAATAATAAGGAAAATAACAATTAGATCTCAAATGTTCAATTTATTAACAGATAGAATTTCAAAATAATTATATTAAAAAGGTAATTTGCAAATATTAATTCAAAAGCTTATAAATTTAGAGTTCACGATTATAATTATTTGAATCATCCTTTTCCACTCGTCTTACATTAAAATTTATTTTAAAGCCAATTAATATTAAATTACTTCTTCTTATCTTTAATATATAAGTTAAATAATTAATTTACATAAAATAAAAAAAATTAGTTAAATTAATTATTTATAAAAAATATGTACTGATTTTTCTAAAATATTTTATTTAATTATTTATATGAAAATTATTTCTTAATGAAAATGATCTCTATATATAAAATTAATAAAGATAATTTTAAAAAATATATATATAAGGCGCATTTATTGTTAGTGTCTAAGTTTGGCAAGACTTTCTATTCATTTCACTATCCTCTCCTACCACCCTTTTCAACCTTCTAGTGCGGGGCAGTGGCATTTAACTTGTAGAGTGGGATTCTCTTTTCTAAGCATCCAAAATGGAGTTCTTTAATGTTAACTAAATTATATGGTACTTGAGAGTTGAGACAATAATTAATTAAAATTTTCATAAATTTTACATTTTATTTTAATCATTTCATTTTATGTTTTCATCTAAAACCGTAATAACTCATTTTTTATTATAAGACACATTTAAAAAATATATATTCGTTATTATAAGTTATTAAGTGAGATATTAATTATATATTTTTAGTATTATCCCTAATTCCCTATTTAAAATTTATTAATTGCACTTTACAGTAAATATATAATTTTATTTTATTTTCTCACTAAATTGATAATTTTTTATTTAATAAAGGATATTTCTATAATTTTAAGATTTAAATTGTAAAAACTTGTCACCTCTCTCTTAAATATATTTCTAAAATTTGAATTTATATTCTTCTACTTACTTACAAGAATAATATTTTTTACCACATTAAAATAACTTGTTAATATACTAAATTGATAGGAGGGAGTTTCAGTTTTCATTTTTCTCCTCATTAATTATTAGTTAATCTAATTGCACTAATTAACTATAGACTTATTTTTTCTGATATTCTCTCTATAAATAAAAGTATTTTTAGTTAATATCCGTAATTTATTTATCTGTATCTTACAAAAAAATATAAGGAATATAAACTAATTTTTATTTTATCAATGTTGTTTAATGCTTCTTTGAAAAGAAAGAAAATTATAGTTTTAAAATAATTTTTGACTCAAACTTTGATTTAAAAAAATTTTAAAACAAACAGTCATATTTATCTAAAAATACTTTTAAACTAAATTATAGTTTAAAATCAAAGTTTTGGATAAACTACTGAAACTAATTTCTGAAACAGTAAAAGAGTTTATAGATTATTTAATTATTATTTTATATTTATTTTTTTACACGATCTTCTCTCTCTCATCTCTTCTTTTTTCTCCACCATCTATCCTCTCTCCCATCTCTTCTTTTTTCTCTACCCTATCTCCTCTCTCATTTATCTTTTTCACTATCTCACATGTCTCATCTATTTTCTCTATTCTCTTTTATCTCTTATGTTTTCTTTCTGTTATTTTCTCCACTCTCTCATTTCTCTTCTCTCATATTTTTAATAAAATTATATATTTAATAATTTTTTAATTATAAAAATTATTCTAATAATAACTATTCAAATATCTATTTATTTAAAATTATTTTTTTAATAAACTCTACTTTAAAATATTTTTAAAAAAATTTATTTAATTTTTTTTAAACTCTTTTAAATGTCCTTGTTCTACTACGTATGCTAAAGAGTAAAGGGCGTGTATGGAATTTACAGCATAGGGACAAATTTGGGGAGGGTCCCACTAAATTCAACCACACGTTCTAAAAGTCAAGAAAGAACAATTTAGTATTAAATGGACCTAGACAATGACATTATAACCATCCTCCTTCAATGTAAATGCCCTATACCTTTCCTAACTGGTTTCAATTTTCTCTACTTCTCCCACTTTTCTCACATTTCCTCTCTCCTTCTTCTTCTTCTTTTTTCTTTATTTCGTTTTCAATATTACTATTTTTCCATTTATTCAATTTTAGGTCCTTGTCCATTTTTCCCCTTTGGAAAAATATTGATTCCAATCCCATGAATAGGATCCACCTCACTTTTTAGTTGCTCCCCTTGGACGACTTCTCATACATCTTACATTGAGAATTTCCAAATTGTCAACTAAATTCAATGCAATCGATAAGAATATGACCAATATTTCATAAAAATGTTGAATTGTTTATATATTTTTTTTATTAAAAAAGTATTGGCCAAAACAAATATCATTGAAAGTGGATCCAATTCGACTCTTGTTTCAATAATTCTTGTGATTTCATATTTGGAGATATAAAGAACATATAAATAACTTGAAATTAATCTAATACAATTTGTAATTAAATTTAGAGATAAAAATAAAATATTTATAAATAAATAATGGGATAAGAAATCTTAATCCTTATTACCACTTTCTATACAACCTTTCTACATCCTCTCACAAACATTATTTTAAAAAATTATAAAAATAAAAATAATCAAAAAATCCCCCTTAATTTTAAAGATATTTGTGAGATAAAATAGAGAAATAATAAAAAAAGTCATAATAAAAAGTTAATATCTCTCATAATTAATATCGGGAGTTAACTTCTTTTTCCAATTCTATTATCTTTTCATTTTTATTTATTTTTTAATTTTTATTTAATTGATCAAATATATATAAAGTAATTTTCAGCAAAGAAAATGAATGATAATAAGACTCCATTCCATTTCTTAATCATTTTTATTCTGTTTATGTGAGTGTAATGGACGCTACATATTATTCGACAAAGAGAACAATTTTACTTCGTATTTGATTTTATGTTGAAAAAATTAAAATCATGATAATTATCTATTTCTACTAAAACTATAATTTTCATAATTTATAATATGAAATAAAGTATCAAGTCTGACTTTCAAAACAATGATAACAAGACTCCGGAGCTAGGAATAGTGGGGAAATTACATTGAAATTATTTTTAAAAAATACCCACATATCTATTTAGTTTATTTTGTTGGCATGCTTGATTTTAAGATTTTAAAGTAGGAGTTAAATTTTTTAATTAAAAATGTAACAAAAATAATGTTAAAAAAAAACCGGTTAAAAATACCTATTCAAAAATTTTATCAATTTAAGGGATATAACTCATATTTAATAGGTATAATTTTTTTAGTTATGTATTATAATATATATTGAATTATATATATAATTAAAGATATATTATATATAATTAAATATGAGTTATGAGTTCTATCAGCTGATCCCATTAAACAATAAAATTTTTGAATAGTTACTTTTAATTTTAACTAATTTTTATAATATTAAATGAATATAATTTATAATATTATAATAATTTTTGAAGAAATAAAAATATGTTAGAAATAAATAAGAGGGATGTATGATATTTATTGAAAAGTGTACCAGGATGTGTTTGGAAGAAGACAGGAGACAGAAAACGTGTAATAGGCGTATGGCTGAAAAGTACACGTGCGCGCCGTTCTGTCGTCACTCGTCGGCCATCATCTTCAACTCGAACCTTCCTCCTCATTTCCTTCTTGTGCTTGTCCCAAATACCGATCCCCTATTAAAATATCTCTTTCTCTTTTTTTTTTATTCTTATTCGAAATAATAATAATAATAATAATTTAATAAATGATGACGAACTAAAGATACAAAGCACCTCCACCCCCGTGTTCTGACCGGCTGTCGACGACCTGGGCAATCTCATCTCATCAATTTAGTGCTGTAATTTTTTAATACAGTATATATATATTATTGATTATTTTAATCAAATATATTCTTTTAATTTTTAATATAAAAATTAATTAATTTTTTAATAAATTAAATTAATTAATTAATTATAACTAATATAAAAATTAATTAATATAGATTAATAAGTAAAATTAATTGATTTATTTAAATTTCATAATTTTTATAAAAAATTAACTAACTTTATACTATGATACTAGAAGAATATTTTATACTTCATCTATATCTATTGGATTAAGGTATATTTTGTATATTAAAATATTTTTTTATATACATATAGAATCATAAAATATCTTTTAATGCATCCAGTATTAACAAAAAAACACTTCAGAATATTAAATATATAATAAAATATTTTAGAATATTAGATATATAAAAGACTTATAAAATAAAGTGTATAAATTAAATAAATATACTATTGGAGTGTTTGCAGGAGAAATTATTACCTTGATGGCTTAAGAAGGAGGGTTAAAGGCAATTGGATTTATATTTTTAATGGATTTTAATTTTAATTTTTATACTTTCTTTTTTAATGTTTTTACATATACTTTATATTATTTAAAATATTGATTTTTATAGTTTTATAATAATTTGTATATAAGTTTAATAATATTAATTTTATTGACGTGAAGTAGGCTGACGTGGATTGTTAATGTAACTTATATATAGCTATAGAAACTATTGTTAAAAGTATAGAAATAAAAACTAACACATATTAATTAAAGGCATCTCAGTTTTCTCCTATCCTTAAGATGCTGGGGAACACTTCAAGATAGGCGAGCACGTAGGTGGAGGATTATAGTAGCCCTCTAATAGATGAGCAGTGGAATATATGATTAAGGATAGGAGAAAACTTATATTTATTAAGTTCTTTACTTTTATTTTATCAATTTTTTTTAATTTTATTATGTTATGTGTCTTTTTTAAATATTTTTATTTAAAAAATAGTACACGTAACAGTATTTAATTAAAAAAATTAATATATACAGAAAAAATTATATAAGTATAGTATTTATATATATATGTGTGTGTGTGTGATAAGTAATAATGGGAATTTAAGAATTTATCTATATTAATGAATGAATGTTGTGAAGAATCGTGATTAACGTGGGCAATAATACTAAGAGGAAGAGAATGGCGTCGGCGACTATGGCGTCATGCATGGCGTCACCATAATAGAGGAAAGGAAGCTTCTGTTTTGTTTTTAAATGAATTGAATTTTTTTTATATTAACTAAAATTTTATACTGATTATATTTAAATTTGATCTACATCACGCATTTAATTATAATAAATAAATTTTTCAATAATTTTTTTATATATATTAAAATTTAATTTTAAAATTTAATTTAAATAATATTTAATTATTTATTATTCAAATTTATTCCTATAGTTAAATGAATTGAATTGAATATGAATATGAAAAAGATAACACCACCTGGATCTAACTGGTGGGAACAATCATAAACATGTCATGCAAGACTCAAGATGTTGGACTAACTATGATACTGGCCATAATTAATATATAAATTAATTAAAAAATTAATTTTATTTTTTAAATATAATATTTTTTTATATTTATTAATTTTTTCAATTATGTTTATTGATACTCTTTTAATATTAAGTAAGTAAATAAGAAAGTTATAAAAGATGATTATAATATTTTTTAAAAATATAATATTAACTAATTTTATTAATCTAATTAAATTAAATAAATATATCTTATATTAATAACCTATTTACTTATAATATTTTCCCCTAACCTACCTAATTAGCTATAGCTACTGCTACTACATACACACCTTAATTCACTTTCTCCACTCATCTTTTTTTTTTTAAGAAAATACATAAACTTTTTTCATTAATCAACACTTGATATTATTTTCTAATAATATTTATCATCTTAATTTTATTTATAATATATATATTATTAAATATTATTTTTTAGTTATATCTAATATTTTAAATTTATTTATAATTTAAAGTGCTTGACGTATTATAAATAAAATTAGTGTAGAAGTGGCGCACACACTAAACAATAGTGCAAAATTTGCAGTTTCATAAGTATGAGGTATCATCCAAACTGCTTAATTCAAATTTAAATAATTTAGATTTATATAAAGGTAATTTTTATATCAAAATTAAAATTGAGGGAGCATTGAGATTACTTTATTTAATTAAACTAAAATAAAACGTATACATGGACCTCTAATACTTACTAAAAATAAAATTAGATTGTAAAGTGCGTGGTGGGGGATTAGATTAAGATGAGGCCGACAGAATATTAACGAGTCCAAAGTCATGGGGAAGTCAAAAACTGGGTAATATGCTTCGGTATACATGCGTGATCCAATCTTTATTGGAAAAAAAACAAGCCTTAATCCACTAATTTAATTATTGTATTATTCTATAATTCTATTATTTTTTTTAAATTGTAGATAATGCAATGTAATGTAATAATCACTAATTTGAGTGTGGTGCAGTGAAGACAATAACGGGCCCCACCCATTGGTAGCCATGTTTGAAGTCAACGAGTCCACCAATCCACCACTCTCATCCCACAAACCCCATTCATTACGTACATTGACGACCACATTCTTCTTTCCAATTTTCCTTCTGTCGCATTCTCGTCCGGTGTTCAATTGTTCATCACATTGTTATTTAAATTTGTTTAGGTTTTTTTATTTGAAGTTTTTAATTTGCAATCTTTGTCAATAACCATTTTATTTTTTATCTGATCCAATTTATAGAACAGAAAAAAATAATTTTACTTCTGAAACTATAGAAATTAATATTTTAGGTAGACTTTACTTCTATATACTCTAAACCAATTTATCTATATGTTGATTCCTATGTTAGACTAATAGCTTTCTTTACTCTTGGTACCCTACCCCACATAAAATGTAGAGATAAAAAAATAAAATTAAAAAATATATCAATCAAAATTAAAATTCACTAAAAATATAAAAAGTTTCGAATGGGTTTAATTTAAAGGATAATCTAAAAAATGACTTATATTCTAGAACACTGAAACATTAGAACAAATATCTTAGATTTGAAATATGAAAATATGAAAGAGTTGAATATATAAAAACAAAAAAGTGGAGGTGAATGGATGGGGGGTCAAGCATGTGGTGAAAGAAGAGAGGAGGAAGGGTTTGAATTCAAAGGGATTAATGGTCCATAATTGGGTGGGCATGTCATTGATTAATTGGACGTAGACATTTGCTGAGTCATCAGGTTCATGAATGGGAACGCCAAGCACCCTCTTCTTCATATATACTCTTTTTTCTTTATTTCCTTTTTTTATTTTCCCACTCGTGCGTGGATTCAATGCATTGTACTATTCACTCCTTCATTCGTTATTCTTCCATTCAGATTTTTTTTTTGGTCGTCTTCCATATCTTTCCTTCTTCCCTCTTCTTCTTACCCTTCATCATTTGCTAATTTACCTTCTCTTCTCTTTTCTTTGTCAATCACATATGTGGGTGAATGGAGTGGATAGAATTTTAAAAACAAATTTATGATAATTTTTTTTTTTAAATAGCTTATAAAATTTTTTTTTTTAGAGAATAGCTTATGAATAAAAAATAATTTTGAATAAATAAGTATTTGGATAGTTATTTCTATAAATACTTTTATTATTGGTAAATTATGAAAAAGAGTATAAGTATTAAATGAAAAGAAATAAGAGATGAGGGGAGAGAGGGTATAAGAAAAAAATGAGAGAGGGTGTAAGAAAAAATATGAGAGATGACAAAAGGTATAAGAAAAATTATGAAAGAGTGTATAAGAAAAAGTAGGGATAATATAGTAATTGGCTAGTTTATAAGCTCTTTTACTATTCCATAAACTCCTCTGACCAGTTTATCTAAAACTTTAATTTTAAACTATAGTTTAATCTAAAAACCTATTTAAATAAATATAACTATTTATTTTAAAAAAATTTAAAACTTAAATTTTGAGCAAAACACACAATAGACACAATCAACCTTATCATTCCCAGTGTTTCTAAATAGTATATCTTCCTGTGTACTCCCTCTTATCTGTTTTACATATAAGGTACTTTTAGTTATGCCTACTAAGGAAAAAAACGAAAGGTAATTAAAATGTGGTTATATTAGTAATAGAATTTAAACACATAATTTTATTGTATATCTTCGTGTACTCCAATCACTTGAACTAATTCATTAAAACCAAGAAATGATAACTAACTCATTGGACGAGGCTTTGAGTGAGAGATAAAAGTACAATGGGACATATTTAAATATTAATTATAAAGGTAAAATTGATAAATAAATATTAATTACTATTCATGTAATATAAATTAAAAAATTATTCTAGAAATAATTTATATTATGAACCAGAGAGAACACATAACCTTGTGGATTTTGGGCAAAATCAATTCTATCAATTAGACTAATTTTTGTTAGCTTTTTAAATATAAAATCTTAATCAATTTTGTATTTTAAAATTATAATTTTCTCCGAAAATACTCATATATGATTGCATATATGTTAAGGAGATTTTATCAAGAAGTAGTTCTAATACTCATGATAATAGATAATATTTTAAGAAAATGAATACATAATTATTACAAATAACTAATTTAACTAATTTTTTAATCTATCTAGATTAATTAAATAAATTTTATATTAAAAATTGGAGGGAGTATTGATTATTAATTATTTTGTTTTTAATGAAAGGCAAGTAATTAACGTTGATATATTTCTAGAGATATTTTTTATAAAAAAATACTTATTAATTATTTCTAAGATTTTATAAAATGTTTTACATATTGAAACCTAAGATTTTGTAAAAATACACTTTATATTTAAAATAAAGATAAAGAGGCAGTAGTACTTCATATATCAATACTAATGTTATATGTCAGTTATATACTCTCCCCAATAAGTTAGACATATTTTGTTCGTTACATTTTGAATATTGGATCTATAAATCCCTTCATCCTAGCTATAACCACATAAGATAGCCTCATATCATATGAAATAATTTTTTTCTGCCTGCTGAGTCTCCGTGGACTCAATTCATTTAAAATTAAAAAATCATTTTTCATGAGAAATAGATGAAAAATATATAAATTAATATATCAATAAAGATTTATTTTCTATACTTAATATTTAATTTTATGTGGCAAAATGTTGTTTATATATAAAATATGAGGGAATATTATGTAATTACATTATAAACATGTTTGTAAGTGAGAAAGTAAAAGTAAAATTAATTATTTTTTTATTTGATATAATAAAAATAACTTCTATTACTAATATTTTTTACTATTTTAATTATATAAAAAAATTGATAAATAAAATAAGAGAAGTGAAAATAAAGTATTTTGAATCATTTTATCTTAAATTATAAAATTCTTAAACTATTTTAATTCTTTTTAAGTTATAAAAATATATATATAAATTCTATATATTTATTTATAATTTATTAAATAATTTTTAAAATTTTTAAATTAATTATATTTTTATTTATAATTTTGTAGTTTTATACTCCAAGAGCAACGTGAGAGTTCTCTACTTGATAAACAATTCGAACTCTACATATTGCTCATCATGTGCAATGAAGAAAGGAGACAACAATAATTGTTAAATATATTATGATTATTTTATTAAATTAATAAAAAAAAGTGATGATGAAGTTGCTTTTTTGCGTGGAAGTCGTGTAAGTAAGTCAATTTCAAAAAACAAATCCGTCGTCAAATATATAATTTTTAAATAATTGTTATTGGCACACACCATCAATCATATTACCTACTATAGACATTTTTTCTCATATTTTTGTCTACCACGCCATGATTATGTTTAATTATATAAATTATTTATTATTTAATTAAAGTCACTCACGGTGCAAAATTACTATAATGACCACGTGCTTAATTCAGCATTAATTAATTCCCCCATAATTCTTTCTTGTTTTGAATTCTACTATATTCCGTCTAATAATTAATAGCTTTTGTTAGTAAAATTACTTTCACATTTAATTAAACTTAAACCCCAAGTAATTTCTTACCCATACGCTTTGAATAATCTCTGATTTTAATTAGTCTAAGTATAATAAGTTGACTATTTATCTATCTATATATAATAGCTAAATCAAATTAATTCTTTTTGACTTTTAAATTTTGATATTGTGAATACTAATATACTATCTTAACTAAGCAGTTTATACACATAATTAATCATTCCATAATTGTTAGCTAATAATACTCTATTTTCCTAAAAGGAACATGATAAAATTAGGAAAGTTATATAATAATAATAATTATCCTCATCTCTCAAGTATATATTCACGCATACTTTAATTTTTATGAACTTTATTCATAAAAATTAAATTTTAAATATTTCTTTATGTCTTAATTATAAAAACTAATATATTTAATTGATTTGATATTAAATATAAGATTTTAATTTATTTTATCTCATAAATTTATATTTTTTTATTTTTTATTAGTTATACGTATTAAGGAGTTTTTCATTAAGGGAATATTTTCTAATACAAATAGGTAAAAAAATACTTTAAGAAAACTAATTCATATTTTTTTAAACAACTAACTAAAATAATTTTTTTATTTCTATAAATTAATTATCTAATAATTCATACGTACTCTTTTGATCCTATTTATATAAATATATACTCTTAATTTTTTACTATGTAGATTGCTATTTCTTTAAAAGTGTATATATTAGACCTAAGTAAAACTAATGGTTGAAATCCTTATTTAAAAGATCGAACCCACGGGATACAAATTAATTAAAGAAATTAAGGTACACATTAACAAAAAAGGGGTTAATTAAAAGGAGAGTAGAATAATTAATGGATTAGATTATGATAATGCAACGTGGAAAATGTTTGAAATGGGTAACGTGAGAGAGAGAGAGAAGGTAGGGCCCACCCACATACTAGTATCCCCTACAGCGAAACTCCATACGGAGGAATAAACAATTTTTTTAAAAAGTAAAACAAAGACTTAGACAAATCAAGGTGGCTTCTGGTCAACATGAAACTTCTACTTCCAATAAGATTATTCCTTTATTTATAATAGTATTTTTCTCCATCTCCTTCTTTCTCCTTTCCCTCTTGTTTCAGAAAGATGTCACATCGATCCTGCCATGTTGAACCCACAAGTTGCGACTATTTGAATTCACTAACTTTTGAAATGTGTGCTTGACTTTGAATTTCTTCCCCAAGAATTCACCACCCTATCCCATCCAAACACCTTAAAAGTATATTCTCTTCACATATCATCCCCCCAGACAAACCCACACCAAAGCCAAGGCTTTGTTTAGTTGAAATCAGAAAAAGTAGGTTAAGCTAATTTATAAATAAGATTTTAAAAAAATATTTATGATTTTTTTAAATAATTTTTAAAAAAGAACTTTAAAAGAAAAATTTATAAAAAAAATTAATTTTAAATAAATAAATATTTAAATAAATATTTTTAAAAATATTTTTATTATTAATAAATTATAAAAAATATATGATTATTAAATATAGGAGAGAGGAGAGATAAGAGAAGAGAGAAAGTATAGAAAATATATAAGAGATAGTATAAAAAAGAAAAGAGACATGAGAGATAGTGTATAAAAGAAAAGAGAAACGAGAGAGGGTGTAGAAGAGAGATAAGAAATGTTATAAAAAAAATAGGGGTAATATAATAAAGTTAGTTCATAAGCACTTTTACTATTTCATAAGTTACTCTGACTAACTTATCTAAAATTTTAGTTTTAAACTATAATTTGATCTAAAAATTATTTTAAACAAATATAATTATTTTTTTTAAATTTATCCAAATATAAGTTTTGTCAAAACCTAGGTTTTGGTTAAAACTATGCACACACTTAAAGGAGGGTAGATAAAAATAGAAGAGGTTGTGAGTATAAAGGTAGAAGAGGGAAGATGATATTTTTTATTTGGTTCAAAATGAAAAGAGAAGAAAGTTAATTAAAAATTGACAAATATATCATTATCTCTTTATTTAAATTTATTTACTCTTTATTTATAATATTCATATTAAAATTATTATTTCTTAATTTATAAATCTTAAAATTTTTATCTTATTTATATATATAATAAAATTAAAAAATAAAAAATATAATAAAATTTTAATATTATTTCTTGTTAATTTTATAATTATTATATATCTTAATATAATATATAAATTATTTACCATACTAATTATATTTTAAGAATTAAAATAAAAATTATGTGTGAAAATAATGAAAAAAAATTAATTTATGAAGGTATAATTATAATATTAAAAATATATAAAAAATAAATTAATTAAAATGAGATAAATAATTCTCCCTTTTCTAAAAATTTTAATTTTTAAAGATGAGGTATAGTAAAAAAATGAACATATTAAAATAAAAAATTTTACTTCCTCTTATTTTTATTTTTTTTAATTAAATATATTTATATCTTCTTTGTGTCAAAAACCTCTCAACTAAATAATACCTCAATTTAGGGGGGAAAATTGCATCTATTCATCAACACGTTCTTCTTAATTCTTATCCTCATCTCTCTCTCTCTCTCTATAATAATTATATTGCTCAGCTCGTGCCAGCTCTCTAAGCAAGTGGGGTTCAATTTGTCACTTTCTTCATCACTTTCCGCCAAGTTTCCTTGTCCAACTTGAGCTTCTGAGGTCTACTTGAGGAGTGGGACTTCTATATATATACATATCTGTCCTAGTTTACTCAAGAGGTTCAAGATTCCGAAGGCGTTCAGCTAGATATATGAATCTATAGCTATAAGTCCCATAAGGGTTTTTGCTACACGGGGAGATTCGTTTGAGTTTTGATTTGGAAGCTAACTATGGATTGTTCATCTTGGGTCAACACTTCCTTGGATCTCAATATCAGACCTTATCATCATATGCTTCATGAAGAAGTTCCAGTGAGTAAAACAAATTCTGCACATATGTGATTGCCCAGAAACTGTTCTGCAAAATGCTTCAATGAAAACAAAAACTGTTTTGATTATTTCGTATACTGAAAAGTTCTTATATGTGTGTCTGTTATTTCAGAAAAAGGAGGTGGAAAGCAATTTTTTCTCATCTGGGAAGAAATCTTCTGTAAAAGAAGAGGTTAGTTAGTTGTTCAATAATTCTTCTCTAAACTTCAGAGTTTCTGGCTCTAATCAAGATCGATTTACCAATTCTTTCCTTTACCCATAAACTCACCAATTAAGAACTTGAATGTGCAGACGTCAAGTGGTGCGTTGGAGGATGAACTGAAGAGGGTTAGTGCAGAGAACAAGAAGTTGACAGAAATGCTCACCGAGATGTGTGAGAATTACAATTCTCTGAGAAGACACCTAGCTGAATACATGAGAAACAATCCTCAAAAGGATCAAAACAACACCATCCCATCAAAGAGAAGGAAATCTGATAACATCAGCAGCAACAACAACACAAATAGTAATCCCATGGCCATTAATGGCACCTCAGAGAGCTGCTCAACTGATGAAGAATCATGCAAGAAACCTAAGGAAGGAACCAACAAAGCAAAAGTTTCCAAAGCTTATGTCAGGACCAAATCATCTGACACTAGCCTGGTAATTAATTAAGACTCTTCTTTCACCTCGTATGATTGATCTGTTTAAGGATCTTTCATGAACTTATTATAATCACTTGATTAGGCTTAATTGTCTGAGAGGAAATCTTTTTCCTTTTTGTGCGGTGTTTTTAGATTGTGAAGGATGGATATCAATGGAGGAAATATGGGCAAAAAGTGACCAGAGATAACCCTTCTCCAAGAGCATACTTCAAATGCTCTTTTGCTCCAAGCTGTCCTGTAAAAAAGAAGGTAAATTTAAGCTTCTCTCTGTCATAATTATGAGAGAAATAGTTTTACTGCATCTAATAGTTAAGGACCTGGATGAAAAATGGAAACCTAATTTCCTTGTTCCCATGTTTCAACTATTCAGGTGCAAAGAAGTGTGGAAGATCAATCTATTCTGGTAGCAACATATCTAGGGGAGCACAATCATCCTCATCCTTCTCAGATGGAGACAACAACAACGACAGGATCTAACCGTTTTGTGAGCCAAGCTTCAGTACCATGTTCATCAGCATCTCTGAACTCTTCCTCTGCACCAGCAACAATTACCTTTGACTTGACAAAATCCAAGTCCAGCAGCCCCAACAACATGAATGCTGCCTCCGCCCCCACCACCAAGAACCCCACACCGAAACTCGATTCGCCGGAAGTCCCTCAGGTTTTGGTGGAACATATGGCCTCTTCCTTGACTAAAGATCCCAATTTCAGAGCAGCACTTGTTGCCGCCATTTCAGGAAGAATATCCCATATGAATTAATTAAAGAGACTTGTGGAATTCCAAAGTTTCTAACTTTTGAAAGGATCATTCTTAAATCATGGCTGGGGATCTCTGTTTGTTGTAAATAAAGACAGGAAGACTGGGACATGTTCCTCGGTTTGATCCTTAATGTGGGGAAAAAGAGACATGGAGCTGATCAATCTCACAAGAAAAGCCCAAATCAGACACTCAAAAGTTCTTGCTAAAGTCTGTCAAGGTGACTGAAGAGCTTTCTTTCAAGCAGTCTCATCGTCTCCGAAGCTAAATCTGCTTCTTTGTAATCTGCCATATTCCATGTACTCTTCTTTTCATTACATATATGATTAAGAATAGTGATGCAAATATAGAGAGCTGTTTTACACTAAAGCTCAGCTTTAGATTTTTCAGAGAAAGAACTATCAATATTTCAATATCAATTATATAAAATAGTGTTCATATACAAAGCTGTCTTATAATATCATATGATTCGAAAGTGTTGCAGATATATGGAATGGAAATCAGGCTATGATGGGGTAACTACATAATCTATGGGATGAAATTTCTTCCATGAAAGCCATTTTTAGCAGTTGATATTAGAAGCTTTGAAGTTTAATTTACTTGCCATTACAACACTACATAAGTAAAGAACAAGCTGAAATGATCTGTTATTTTAATGACATTCTAAATTTACTAACAAACTTAAGTATCCGAATATGTAAATAATTATTTAATGTATCTAACCTGAGTTATAATCATTAAATGTGGTGCAGCAATTATTTCTGCTAGGAGCATAATCCAAGTTAGAATGACCCATATGTGATCTTGAATAATATCTAATAGAAATTGTTTCTGGAGTTCTCTGGATTTGATTTTCAATGCCTTCGGCTCATTCATGGAGAAAAAGTTTCAGTATGATCTTGAAGCCTCAAGGTCAGAGAGAGAGAGAGATAGATAGAGAGGGAGAGAGAGTCCATTTTTCTGTTTTTAATACTCTGGTATTTAATACTCTTTTTATTATATTATCAATTATTTAAGTAAACACAATACTCTAATTTTAAAATTTTTAGTTTCTCTTTATAGGTATTACTTAAAAATTTAATAAAATTTTATAATATTAAACTAATTCTATTTAAAATAAATTTATTTTAGCCTCACGATAAAACATCCCACACACTAGATCCTTAATTTGATACACCATCAAAATTTCTTCTAGACTATCACATCAATCAAAAATTGGTCAATAATACTAAAAACAGAATCCCACGTAGTATCTCTAATTTCTTGAAATTAGGTGGAGGGGAGGGGGTAGGGTAGACAGTATCAAGCACTGCAATCTACAAAGCGTTCAACCAATACTGCAGACGAATCGAGCAATGTTCCTCAAAAGTAGGTACTGCTATTCTTAGTTGACTTTTAGTCATGATAATGTGTTGGTTTGTCTCCAATTTTAAGTTGAAAAAAAACTTAAATTTTAAAAAAATTTAAAATTAATAATTATATTTATTTTAAAAAATTTAAAGATTAAATTAAAGTTTAAAATTAACATTTTAAATAAGTTAGTTATAACTTATAGCTTATAGAATAGTAAAAGAATTTACAAACTAACTAATTAATATATTATCTCTAATTTTTTTTACATACTCTTTCTTCTCTCTTCTACATCCTTCCTCCTCTCTCATTTTTTTATACCCTCTTATTTCTCCTTTCTTTTCTACTACCTATCTCCTCTCTCATTTCTCTTCTATACCCTCTTTACTCTATCATCTCTCTTCTTTTATCTCTCATCTCTCTTATATTTAATAATCATATTATTTTTTGTAATTTAATAATAAAAATATTTCTACAAATAATTATCTAAATACTCATTTATTTAAAATTATTTTTTTATAAATTCTTATTTAAAAATTATTCTCTAAAAATTATTTAAAAACGTTTTTTATAAACTAATTTTTAAAATTTTATATAAACAATTTAATATTATTTAATTTAAAAATATAGAGTATAGTCCTAAGAATAAAATAGGGAAAAAATTAATGCATCTTATCATGTTCTTTTAAAAAAATTCTACCCTAGACTTGCCCAACTCAATACCTATTAGAGGCCTGGTCTTCATCCTAACATATAGGGAACTGTTTCATGTTCACGAGATAATGAAGAAAGAACAGAGTAGGCAATGCAGAAGTGATATGGTGATTATTACAAGTCACTTTGATTTCTGAAAAGGACTGCTGTTTTGCTTTTGGTACCACAGATCTTAGGTGAGATAGGTCCAAAGGTCATTAGTATCATGACATATTTCACAGCTTAAGGCTGGTTTGGGATAATATTAATAAAAGTAATTTTTATTTTAACATATTTTTACAAATTGAAGTTAAAATAAAGATTAATTAATATAATATAATTTATATTTAAATAGACTTTTATAAAAATATTAATTTAACAGAAATTTATTTAGATAATGTATATTAAAAAATCAGTTTTAAAATGTTAAAATATAAAAAAAAAAGACAAAAGCTAGAACTCAAAAAAATACTTCAAAATAAAAGTCATTCTAAATTAGAAATGAGATAGATCCAAACACGATTATTTAGACTTGAATTGTTTAAGGCTAGAAGTCACTCGGGCATGGCTGAAACGTCATCCCAAACATAAAGAGCGCTTGCAGAGAGAGGTTACAACGACCTATTTGTTTTGCATTATACTCTCCAAAACTCAACTATCTCCCCTCAAAGTTCTATCACTATGAGTTGAAGCTCAATTTATCCACAAACGGTTCTTAGTTGGTTTTTCCACTTGATGTGTGGCGGCTATCCACTCATTTAATCTGATCTGAATCATCTGATAAGATGATCACTTGTAAGCTCAGTCACTTGCATGGAAGATGAAAGTACATAACTATATGAGTAACTGTTGAGCTCTGCTTTGGGAATTTTGACTCGTGGCTATGGTGGGTATTATTGGTACAGGCTCATTATAGGTTTATGGTTTACTAAAAGTTAGAATTAAGTGTCAAACACGGTTCAAACTCTTTCATCACCTGCATTGTTTAAGGAATAACTGTGTGCGCACGACTTAACACAACCCTTATTATCCACCCTCGTGACAGTTGGGTTGAGAAATTGGTTTTATCCAACCAAGTTTTGTTTTATTTTTAATAATTCATCTGTGGGGTCATGGTCTCGTGGAGCAGGTTTGCATAAATTTTCTTAACCTTCTCCTTGTTAGGTAGCAGAAAAGTTTGAAAAGCAAGGGATTGAGGTTGATTCACTTCAGCTATATATATATATATATATCTAACTTTCCATCCAGAAACAATGGACAAAGGAACAAAGATTGCGTTGTAGACACATGTAAGATTATACAATTGAATGAAAGGATTCAAAGATTTGATTCTGTCTGTCATCATTTAAAGTTCGAAACAGGTGCATATACTTATATAGGGACGACTTACCCTCCAGAAAAGGAAAAGACAAGGAAATAAATGCATAATATAAGGCCTAAATCATAGACTGACTCGCACCCTCTAGGAAAAGGAAAAATCTTTGAACTTAAGACCTAATTAAGGTCTAATTTTCTTCCTTGTTTCCTTCATTACTCAATGGGACAGATCAAGGTGTTGTCTTGACCCCACTACTTTGACTTTATTAAGGTTTAGGTTTTGGTTTCCTCACACCATTTTGTAACTAGAAGTCTTCTTCTTCCCCCTAATTTTATTCCTCTTCCTCACCATACTCAGCTGTGTTTTGTAGATTCTCTCACTCTACATTAGTTGAAATGATGATTTTTTAGTGGTTTCTTTCTTCTTAGCATTTAATGTCATGATTTTACCCTGTGATTATTAATTATAATTGGAGTTGTTTCACTCACCCCATGGTTGTTTAGGGTGCCAATTTTCTTTAAATGAACATACTACATACCACAACTGATGCCATATAATTCAAAAAATGAAGATTCTTTTATCATTTAAAATCTAAATAAGAAGTGTGTACTCTATTTTTTTATTTTTATAAGAGTCATTTTAGAATCTTTGTTAATATATGAAGTGGTTTAGAAATTATCTGAATCATTAATATTTTTACTCAAAATGCCCTATGTTTTGGAATCAGGGTAAAAGTACATTAATTTAATGACCTTCATCGAATGAGGGTAATTTTGAAAAAGAAATTGAAATTTAAGACATTTAGGTAAAGTTACAGAGTGTGAAAATGATTATTCATCATGTGGCATCAAAGCAATGACTTGATTTCCTAGGGATGGATTCTCTTCTGACTTTGGTATTGATGATGTTATTTTAAATTAATAATGTTTGTACTTTATTAACAGTAAAAAGAAATATTTATATATACAATAAATAATTCTAAATAAACCTATATAAAATAGAAAATTCTAGATACTAATAAAATAATATTATATCTTATCTTATATACTAATTATAGGATATTTACATGTCTTATAATATTTCTAATATCTCTACACTCCCCCTCAAGTTAGAGCATATATGTCAATCATACCTAACTTGTTACAAAGATATTCAACTCGAATCCCATTAAGAGCTTTGGTGAGGAGATCACTCAGTTGATCACTAGATTTAACATATGCCGTAGAGATGAAGTTTTCCTTAAACTCATCATGAATAAAATGACAATCAATTTCAATATGTTTCGTGCGTTTATGAAATACTGAATTAGAATATATATGTAGCGCCACTTTATTATCACAGCACAACATCGTTGGTAACGAGATTGTAAGGCCAACCTCTTTTAGTAACTGATATATCCAGACTATCTTATATACTGATTGTGCCATAACTCTATATTCTGCTTATGCACTCGATCTTGACACCACATTTTGTTTCTTGCTTCTCTAAGATACTAAATTTTACCCTATAAAACACAGTATCCTATAGTCGATTATCTTGTGGCTTTTGATCCACCATGATCAGCATCACAAAAACACTTAATATCTGTGTGACCATAATTTTTGTATAATATCCCATGACCTGGAGATCCCTTCAAGTAATGTAACACATGTTCTAAGGCTTCCCACTGTCTGACAGTTGGCGAGACTATAAATTGGCTAAGGACACTCACTGGGTAAGTGATATCAGGACGTGTTATTGTAAGATAATTCAATTTGCTAATCAATCTTCTGTACCTCTCTAGGTTCTCAAACGACTTGCTTTTGGCAGCTTTAACGGAATTTTCAGATGGTATACTACCATCACCATCAAGTAGTGGATTGTAAACCATATGAAAGCTAGTTGGATATATTTTCTTTGAGTCAATAGGATTCCCTTCTTACTCCTCATGACTTCAATCCCCAAGAAGTACTTTAATGAACTCAGATCCTTCGTTTGAAAATGAGAGTTAAGGAATGACTTGAGTGATGAGATCCTCGAGACATTACTCCCCGTAATCACAATATCATTAACATACATAACCAGTAGAATCATGTCCACACTTGTTCTCTGATAGAACACATAATGATCACACTTACTTTGGCATAAGCCAAAATCCTTTACAATAGTACTGAATCTGTCAAACCATGCCTGAGGACTTTGCTTCAAGCCATATAAAGATCTCTTAAGACGACACACTTTACCACAGTCCCATTGAGTAACAAAACTGGGTAGTTGCTCCATGTACATTTCTTCAAGAAGATCACCATGCAAGAAGGCATTTTTGATATCTAGTTAAGAGAGGTTATAACCATAAGTAGCAGCCAAAGAGATAAAGAGACGAACATATTATAGTTTGGCTACAGGGAAAAAGGTCTCAAAATAGTCAATACCAGACTTCTGATCATAGCCTTTAGCAACAAGGTGAGCTTTAAGACGTTCAAGAGTTCCATCAGCTTTTGTCTTAAGAGTCCACCCATCTACATCCAATAGCTTTTTTACCTACTAGTAAATCCACTAAGGTACACTTACCAGCACGATGGTTGCCATCTCCTCTTCCATAGTAGTACACCAACCCGGGTGGGACAAGGTTACAGGGATGGCCTGAGGAACTGAGATAGTGTCTAAAGAGACAACGAAGGCACGAGGAGCAGATGAGAGGCAGTTATATGAAACAAAAGAAGAGATAGGATATGTACAAGTATATTTACCTTTGTAGAGGGCAATGGGCAAATCAAGGGAGAGATCTGGATCCGGAATAGGAGATATCTCAGATTTAGGGACTGGGTCAGGCTCAGGGTGAGTAATGCTTTCTGCAGGATCTGATGATGAAGTAGATAATGGCAAGGTCAAATCTGGCAAAAGAGTAGTAATGTTTTTCTTCAAACGTCTGGTATAAACCTGAGACAAAGGTAGTTGACCAGGTGCATGTACGTGAGTTGAGGCCGATGATGGTGAGTGAGTAACATAATATACCAGGAGAGTATCCTCCTCCGCAGGTGGAGAAGGAGAAGCTGAAATGTTAGAAGTAAAATATGCAACAGATTCCTGAAAGGTGACATCCGTAGAAACTAGATAACGATTAAGAGTAGGAGTAACCCTTATAAACACGAGAGTAGACAGCGAAAACACATTTGAGGGACTTAGATTCTAATTTAGAGACAGTTGGACGTACATCTCAAACAAAACACACACATCCAAAAATCTTAGGATTAATGGGAAACAAAGGTTTGAAGGGAAAGAGAGTGGTGTATGGAATGTGACCATCAAGAATAGAGGAGGGAATGCGATTAATGAGAAAGCAAGCAGTAGAGACTGCATTTGCCCAAAAAGGTTTTGGAACGTGCATTTGAAATAAAAAGGCACGAGCTACTTCTAATAAGTGGCAACTTTTTCTTTTGGCAACACCATTCTGAGCTGGTATATCCGTACAAGAAGATTGATGTAGAATTCCATTTTGAAGCATAAATGAGTGAAATGATTCAGAAAAAATATTCTTTAATATTATCACTACGCAAAGTATGAATAGCCGAATTGAATTGGTTTTTAATTTCGGTAGTAAAAGCAAAAAATGAGAGAATAACTCAACGATTTTTCATCAAATATAACCAAGTGGTACGAGAATAATCATCAACAAATATAACAAAGTACTTAAAATCAGCTTTAGACTCAACTGGACACAGTCCCCAAATATCAGAGTGTACTAACTTAAAAGGAGATGAAGCCCGTTTATTGACTCAAGATACTAAAGGAAGACGATGATGTTTAGCAAACTGATATGATTTACAATCTAAGGACGACAAATGTTGAAATTGAGGATAAACTTTTTTCAGAGATGATAAAGATAAATGACTCAAACCACAATGTATTTCAAAAGAAGTGACACCACCAGTATAAGCCACCGTACGAGACCCCTGATCATCAAGAAAGTAATGACTGCCAGATTTTGTAACCCCTACCAATAATCTTCTTCGTCAAAAGATCATGTATCAAGCAATGGTCAGGAAAAAGTGAGACCGAACAATTTAATTGACGAGCAAGTCTACTAGGGGATCAAATGTTAAACACAAAATTAGGGGCATTGAGCACATATTCTAAATGAATAGAAGAGGTAAGGTCAATAGTGTTAGAACCAAGAACACGGGATTGAAAACCGTCCGCAATGGTGATATCTGAAGACTTGGCAAAAGAATTATAAGTGGAGAAGAGATAGCGGTTATCTGTCATGTGATCAGTAATACCAGAGTCTATAATCCATTTGAAGGAAGAAGAGACAAGAGCAGTAGCCTCATTACTTGTTGCAATACCAGCACTCATAGGGGGATTGACAGACTTTAACTGAGCATATTCGGCAGCGAAAATAGTAACCGTGTCATTGGCTATGGTAGCTACATGGGCAGAGTTTTATCAATTTTGTTTGTTTTGAAGTTTGCGGCACGTACGTTTCATATGACCCAGTTTCTTACAGTAGTAACACATCATGTCCTTTGACCCCGATTAGGGCCCCGGGTGTAAAACTACGACGAGGAGGTAGCCCATGATTATCCGTCTGATTGTGACTGAGTAACACACTAGTAGACTCAGTAAAGGCCTGTAAAAAGGTTTGTTCTATTTTCAGTACACGAGAAAAAGCTTCTTTAAGAATGAGCAGCTGCAAATCGAGGTGAAAGTGTAGTAAGAAAACTCATGGTAGTCATCTGTTCTCGGTGAGACACGTTAACCTTCTTCTCATCAGAAATAGGCATGAGAGCATTTAGTTCTTCATACATTCCTTTAAAGTCCATAAAGAAGGCTGTAAGGGGATAGTCATCTGGTATCTCTACGCGATGGAAATATTTGCAAACCTCATATATCCAAGAGATATTATTCTTGCTTGAGTATAAGAGTGTCAAGTAGTCCATTAGTTCTTTAACAAATTTACAATGAGTAATAGAAGGCATGATCTCACTGTCAATAGAGTTACGAATTTGTAAAAGGAGTTGTGCATCATCCTTTAACTATAACTTACGAGAGGTATCTTTTTCGTCTGGGGGATCATCAGCCAAGTGATCTTTTTTCTCAATACTTCAAAAATATATACGAATATATTTACTCAAATCAAGATAATTTCTCTAAGTTAATTTGTATTCATTAATTTTAGTGACTATTGGAATCATCTCAGAAATTACGGTAATTTTGGGTGCAGCCATCAAAGATAAAATCAAAAGCAAATGATGTTGTATACACAATCAAATTGTCATACTAGGGACAAAGAACATGTGGCGTCCTGCACAAGCCTACAAATAGAAGTAAAAACTAAAAGGCCCACGGCCAAACAAAAGAAACAGGGCCCATGATCAAACAGAAACTAAGCCTTAAACACTGTGTATGGCAACGAGTCTGGATGGCGATTTCAAATCACAAAGTAGAGTGGCGGCAACGACTAGGCATAGGGACGAAAGGAGTGGATGACTCTTATACCATGTTATTTCAAATAAATAATGCTTGTACTTTATTGATAGTCAGAAGGGATATTTATACATACAATAAAAAATTCTATATAAACCTAGATAAAATAGAAAATTTTAGATACTAATAAAATAATATTATATCTTATTCTATATACTAATTTTAGGATATTTACATATCTCATAATACTTTTAATATCTCTACATATGATATTCAAGAAAATTATAAAATATATTTTGAAAAAACTGTGTTGTTAAACCGGTTGAGTTGCAATAAGCAAAATCAAGATTCAAAGAGGGAAATAGATCCTTTCCAAACATAGCTTACTGAAGAGAGCATCAAAACTCAGCAGTTAATTAGAATGCTGAAGTGAAAGAGATAAAAGTAAGAACCATTACTAGCTATTTCAGAGATGCTATTTTCTTATGCAAGCATATTATTGCTGAAATTATCATTTTATTAAGACAGACAAAGGATTAATTAACAGTTATGTTGTTTCTACTGCAGTAGCTTAGTATCAACAAGCATATATTGAAAAGGCTTCAAACAGAAGTTATGTTATGCTAGTGGCCTCAGCTTGAGGACAGTTATGAAATTTTTTTAATTAAAAACAAAATGATATTAGTAAAAAAGCATAGTTACAATAAATTTTTAAAAAATAAATAAAATAATGACAAGAATTTAGATAATTGAAGAAATCGGTTGACGGAGAATAAGCCATGTGAACAGAAAAAAAAAAGAAGCTAAAAACTTCAAGAAAGAAAAGATGTCTTGAAGGATGATATTGGTTTTCTACATCCTTTGGGGTTTGTTAAGTAAAATGAATTGCTTTGAGAGGTACTAGATTTCCAATCTATTCCTTCCAGTATTTAAGCAGGGTTGGGAACTAATGATCTACCTCAAAATAGCACCAAAACATTTTAGCAAAAAAAAGAGTGTTGCCACACAATTATGGAATTCCAATCATTTTCCCCATAAATAAAGATCTCTACTTTCTTCCTAGTAATTAATTTTATCTAAAACGAGTTGAATTATTTTCCTTTCCATAACTTAACACGAAAGGTAACATAACTTTCATATTCAATCTTGATTCCTCAAGCAATGATTCCCTCCATTTCCACTTGTTCCACTCAGTATTAATTGAATTGCTTATACCTTCTTTTTTAAATACTTCCAATCAATCAGATGAATACGTCTCAGTACAGCATCAGGATCAAGCACATTATCAGTCCCGACCTTCCCTGTTTTGAAATCACTAAATTACTTCCTTGTCCATTGACAATTGAAGGCATTGATGCGCATCACAGAATTGAATAGCTAACTCTTTTTCACACATTCGAATACACACATATTGTCGCGAATTACAACTTCATGTAACTGCCATCTATTAAAGTGAAGATAGAGAATCTGAAATGAATTGAAAAGAAGGAACGTCGCAACTTCAATGGCATTGGCTGCGACTTACTTACAGACCAATTCCAAAAGCTTTCCCATCATTTTGTCAGCTAACCTGCCTTCAATTCCTACAGTTAGTTCCATTTCCAACCATGCTTCATTCATTCTTCATTCATTAGACCTTCAAGTTCATAATTCCAGCTCAACATCTGTTTGGATGATCAAGAAAATCACTTTTGCGCTTTACAAGATAAAATTCTTACATATTTACCTAGTACAACTAAATCACATTAATACCAAGAAGAACCCTGATGACGGAGATGGCCCAATGATGGAATATGGCTCCTCGTTTGCCGATCCTAAGTGGTAGAAGGATCCGAGGATAAGGGTTGTTAAATTAATCTGTTGCTCATTCAATGGTTATAGCATCCTTTGTACTATATATATACTCAAGGAGATATACAAATCATTTACCTTTTCCTTAAGATTTTAAGTTTGCACCCTCCCATTCCTTGCTTTGTTTTTTTTATCCCATCTGTTGTTTTGCCCACGTCCTGGATTTTTGTATCTAATTGTTTCGATTCTGAAGCTTTCTGACCTTGCTGGTACAAAAGATACAATCTTTCTTCTAGTTAACATGAGTATCCTGCCAGGAACACGGTTTCTCACTCTTAAAATTGACATATTCCTGAAGTTTTGCATCATAACTTAAAGAATAGTGACTGACAGATTTAGAAAGCAGAATCTTTTGCGGTTGTATGAGAACCATACGAGACAGGCCAGAACTTTAATCTACAAATCCAATTTTCCTGAACTTTTTGGGACTTTTGGTTTAAATGGAATCATAAATAATACACACTGCAACTTGCATGAGAATTCAATCCTGCACTGAAATGGGGTGGAATTAGTTTCTTCCTCACTTTCACATGGGAATCATTCAAAGTTCTCATGTGTGAATCAATAAGTGAGGCAAGAGAGAGTAGTAAATTTGCATGAACATCAAAGCAATTTATCTGAAACAGCACCACAGAAACTCTCTACATACGTAAGTTTTATTATGAAGAATCATGTTTATCAGAACAGAAAAGTCTCCTAAATAGAAAAGATGGGGGTGGAGTGGAATGTCAAAGAAGTGGCTTGGCACGTGTCGATGGATCTTCTTTGGACTCCACTTGAATCATAAATAGGTATCCTAAAACCCAGAGGAGAATATATTGAAATGGAACCCAGGAGAGACATGCAAGGAGGCTCAAAATGCTGCCAACATATTGAGGATCTTTGATGGAACCGAATGGGAATTCTGTTACCCAGGGAATTTCTGTTCCAAAGCGAACACCGTAGTATGTTCCATTCTCACCAAGCAGCTGATAAACCCTGTCATTTGAAGTACTTTTGCAAATAAAAATCCTTTGAGAAAAGAACAAGTTCATACTTTAATGTGATCAAACAAAGTAAATAGTGCAATTTGGGACACTGCAAACATGTCAAAAATACCAGTCCACTTTAGTGCTAGTGGATTCAGAGGGATTCACATCAACCTTTTGAAGCCAAATATAAGGCTTGGAAAAATCATTGATAAAAATTCAATCCTTCAAAGCTCAAACCTCTTCAGTTGATAGAGCTCAGATTATTGAACTCATTAATTTTGCTTCACCTTGCTGCCTAAACTCGGTCAGTGAACAATGCCAATCATCAGTTTTGACAAAAATATATTTTCCATAACCAATCTACTGCATAGTCAGCACACGAATTTATGTTGTGTGAAGCACATTTTCTCTCTGATCAGGTTCAAACATGAAGATAGAGCAAAAACCAAGCCTTGAAGCATATTTTCAGCTATCAATAGCCAAGCATGATTCCATATTAATCTCATAGGACCAATTTACAAACTCCATTATCAGATCTAGAGAACCCCCAAACAAAATCCGATATAATCCAATCCATATTCAACAACCTCTAAAATGATAATAAAATAAGCAAACACATACGTAGAGAGAAATAAGTGTAGAGTGCTAACTTGAAGTTGAGGAACTGGCCAAAGGAAAAAAGTGGCCAGAAATAGAGAGGAGGAGGCCAATGGAAAGAAGAGACGGAGAAGAGGGAGATGAACTGAACCAGCTTCAAGAAATGAGCGACGTAAGACATCACTTTACATGGATCCCGCCCTTTCCCACAGAGGTCCACCCAAGACTGCGGCGAAGTCCATAGCCAGAAGTAGAATGGAAACGGTGAGATTACTCCAATAGCCGCCGCAATACCCATTCAACTTTCTGCTTCACTTTCCCGTAAAGTTTGAGCTCAGCTTTTCAGCTCAACGAGATCCTCTTTTTCCCGATTCTCAGAGCCGATCGGTGAAATAAGAGCATGTGCTGGGCGGCCACAGTTGGGCCTTAAACTACCTCACACTGGCCCATTCTGTAAGCCCAATTACTCCATTTACCTGATTCTAGGCCATAAACCCTAATTGAAATTTGTTTTGCTTTCGGAATATCTTTTATCTTTTTTTTAAAAAAAATATTCTTTTTCTCTTTAATATAAGAGTTAATTAATTTTTTAGATAAATTAAAAAATTAAATAAATAAATTAATTATGACCAATATAAGAATTGACTGACTAATTTAGATAGATTAAAGAGTATATTATATGAATTTATCTTGAAGGGATATATTTAATCATAATTAACTGATTTATTTAATTTCTTTAGGATGTGTTTGACTTAACTGAGAGGAGGGGGAGAAAAATGAAAGAAAGAAATTTTAGTATTACCTCATTTAGATTAATAAAAAAAGAGGGGAGTTGAGAGATTTTAATGTTATATTATTTAATTTATACAATAAAATGAGAAAAAAATATTTTTATATAGATAACTGTGATAAGGAATATTTTAAAGATATTAAAAAATATTATAGATATAATAATTAAAATAAAATAAAAAATTAATTTTTCCTAAATCTTTTCTAATTTAGAGGAGAAAGTTAAGAGGGAGATGCCACACCTCTCCTAAAAATTTTATAATATCAAATAAAGAAAAAGGGCAAAACTTTTCTCTCCCCTCACTCCCAAATCTGTTATACCAAATGTACTTTTATTTTTAAAAACTTAACTAGATCTTAAAGGACAAAAATTGGTTAATATATTTCACAAAAAATAACTGAGGTACTATTATATTACTGAAAAAAAGAGGTACAATTTCCTAAATTAATTGAATGAATTAGATTCGTAGATGATGATGAAAAGCCAAGATTCTTTGAAAAATGTGGTATTTATATCTTGAAATACCCACACATTTAACATAAATAAAATAAATAGTTTAATTTTTTTTAAAAAAACCACGTTAAGAAAATTACCTCTATTTAAATTCCACAATGCTCAAACTTAGATTTATTCGTAACACTAAATACCACAAAGTTGTTTCAAAAAAAAAAAACATAGAAGTTAACATTAAAAGTTAAAATCTAAATAACAAGTATTGGAAATTGTAACAACAAAATCTATTTCATCAACCACCAAGGAAATGAAATGTGGGTTTTATTAAAAATATTCAAAAACATTATTTCATTCATGACTTTTCTTAGCTATTAGCAATGCTATTGGATTCTTTATACATAAAATTAACTGAAACATTCCTATTCCTATGAATCTTGTTAATAGGTTTTTCAATGATATCTTATTTATGACTCTAACATTATCAAAAAAAATTAAATATTGACAAAACATTCTATTTCATTCAATATTAACAATATGAGGGTTGGAAGACTAGAAATAAACTTTATAAAATTAAATAATTAAACTAAAATTTTATATAAAGTTAAAGAAGTAAATATATACTTTTTTTTTAAAAAAAAAGAAAATTTGTTACAGATATGTTGAAAACTTGATATAATTAAACTCAAACTCATGAAAAAGTGAAAATAATCTTTAATAATTTATATCTACTGTGGAATTACACTATTTAAGTTTGCTATCAATTTTTTGTTTGTTGAAGTTAGTTTATTGGGTTAGACTAAGGAATTCCATTAATTAATGAGCTCAAAGTAAAATAGACGCAGTCTTCAAATCTATTGGAATTTATTGGGAGAACACAAATTAAATAGCAGTGCAAAATAATTCTTAATAATTCCCAAAGTAATTCTATATTTCAAAGCAAGTTTATTGGGTATATAATTAAATAATTTCGTTTTAAGGCTTTGGTTTTAGCTTTTATACCTCTCAAGAGTTTATTGGTGCTATGATAAAATAAGTTATACATATATATATATATATATATATACATATATATATAATCAATAAGTTGTGAGTTAAGGTAATAAGTGGGTTTACCTATATAAGAAGAGGAGAACATAAATTTAAATATGAGAGTGTACTTGTTATGAGTGATAAAAGTTCTTTACGTTTTAAGTCCCAATTACTCTTGATTAAATCAATACATATAAAGATATAATATATTTTTTTGTTCTCCTTGTTTTAAATAATTGAAAGAGAACCACAAGACATACTTTTAATGTGAAAGGATGAAAATTTCATGAAGGTAAGTGGAGAAAAATCCATAAACACCGGCACAGCTATTATATTCGTAACAGTTTAACCAGTACATTTTGGAAAGAAACAACAACAGCGTTACCAACAGCGACACACTATTTGTGATGCCCACTCAATAAACACTTTGGGTTCTTCTTTAAGCCTTGGAAGCATTTATGATAACTGTATAATAACTAATCAAAGCATACTTTTATTTATATTCACAAACTAATGTCTGTAACATACAAAAATAAATAAAGAGAACTATTATATGATAATAATCTGGCCGAACAAAATTAATCTAAATTAGTGGGTCCGTTAATTTAAATTGTACTCTTAATTAACCCCCTGTTCATCCATCCAAATAGCACATATTGATTTCACCAATAGGTATATAGCCCCGCTAGACCTTCTAAATCTTAAATTTAATTAATAAAGAAGATATTTATATTAGGAAAGATAATTATAAACACTAAAATTATAATAATATTATAAAAAAGATCATATATTGATTTCATTTATGTATCTGGATTCGTCAAGCAAACAGAAACCATTCGAATTGAGAGATCCTTGTTGCAACTTTACTTTCTTTTAATATTATGGAATGATTGAGACCCTTATGGTGATTTAAAGGTGGTGCTTTAGAAAGAATTATTATTTAATCTTTGTTGGTATGCATGCCCACACAAATTTACTCAGAACCTACTTTATTTTGTTCTTTGAAAGTACTTGTGAGATTGATCAAATTGATCTTATGCAAATAATCATGAGAGAATACTTTAATATGAATGAATGGTTAGTATGATTATTAGGGGTTTAAGAAGCAATTAATATATATTCTTTTGAGGTGATGGACCACCTTGTTCATGTGAAGCAAAATGCCAAAAAAGAAAAAAAAAAGAAAGAAAAACAAAAGATAGCCAACTTTATTTAATGACACAACAAATAATTCTATGCGGTTTCATTAATATGTGCTCTCTCAAAGAAAAACCACAACTCAACACCTATCCCTAATTTGGAATGTTGCTTTTCAGAGGTGGTGGCACATTCCTGGAACATGCATCCCCCTTTCAAATTCCTATCAAACAATTTTATTCACCATCATAATCTATTACAATTCACCAATGAATGCCTATGGGAAAGTTGGCAGGATCAGATATTCCAGAGAGAGTGTGTGTGTGTGTGTGTGTTTTATTCATCATCATAGTCTATTACAATTGACCAATAAATGCCTATGGTTTTAACAGGATCTGATATTCTGTGTGTGTATGAGAGAGAGAGAGAGAGTTGGGGATCATAGTTAAATTAAAGGGTAAGTTGCCCACAAGTACACCTGTTTAGAATTTTTATTATTCATATGGGACCTGATATGTTTTTACCAAAGAGTACCTGCAATTTAAAGGATTTTCATACAGAGAGTACCGATACTCAAATTCAGGTACTTATAAGCAATAAAATTTCTAAATATGTATTATGGGAAATTTTCCCTAAATTTAAATGTCTGAAGGAGAGACACTGATAGACACAAATTAAAAATTAGTAAATATTTAATCACTCTTAGTATAATTAACTAATGCTAATAATGTATTCAAGAATTTCTCATATGTCAAGATCTTTATATTGAGATTTCCCTGACATGGGCTATTGAAAGATTCAACCATGGGAGCATGAGGAAACTAAATTCATGGGCAATTCCAAAGAACTATATTAAATATTTCCTTTTAGTTTCTGAACTCAGTTCTAATCCTTAGGGACATATAAAACATGGAAATTTTATAATGCGAAGTGAGGCATTTGAAGGAATATGAACAAATTCCTATACATTCCCCCTTCCACAGGGTCCCCCGTATTAATCTATCATCATTCTTAGATTCATAAAAGACTGCATAATATAAGAATTATTGTTATCTCTTGCTTTTTTAATTAGTCTAAGTACACAGGAATAGAGTCAGTGACTCAGTGTAAGTCACTGATCTCAGAGATCAGAACATGTCCATATGCTGTTTGCAGATGTGACCTGTCACCAATTAGTCACCATCGATGATAAACAAACAAGATTATTTAATAAACTTGCTAAATAGAAAGAATATAAGGTCAATAGATTCGTTTGGAAATCTAACACAGTGCACAACGGGAAAAATAAAGAAGGAAGAAACCATACCAGGAAGTTTGCATCAAAATAAATTCTAGAAGGAAATGAATCTAACATTTAGCTGTATTATAATAATAATTATTATTATTTTCAATTGATCCTCTGAAGAAATATGGAAAGTTCTTACTTCTCTTGCAGAGGATGAGTCATAAGAAAATGCTATCCTTTTTTAAGGATTTCATCTTTAGCAAGGGAAGCTCAACTCCAAAAGCCTGGCAGGAAGCTCATACGCAACCCTTCTCCCAATTAATGCAGCCACATCAGCTTAACTTTAATCAAAGCATCAGACTTCTGCAAAAGATTTGAAATTAAAACCTCAATTACAGAGCTTGATGATCATCAGGGTATATGGAAGACGAAATTAAATGACTCACTCATGTCATAGTGTGGCAACGTTTGCTCCATAAAAAGCTTTATATTAAACTGGAAAATCAGATTTCCTGCACCAACTTGCCTGACTTTTCAAATAGGTCAATATGAGAGTATGATCAGTCCTTGGATATCCACAACTTCCATCTGCATGGAGATCTTTGTTTCTGACGTCGAAAGATTTATTATTTGTGTATACACCATTTGTACGTATCATTTGTAGCAATTATCCCCAATGATAGATCTCAAATTGTCCAAAATTCCAGATCAAATTTTCCTTTCCTTAACAGGTAACATCAGGTACATTTGGACCACGATTTAGCAGATATAAAGAGCAAAGGTCATCCCACTTTAGGAACTAGACATATCAGCTAATAAAATATGCGTCAGGGTGAAGCTACTAGGGGAGTAGCCAGCCATCTAATATTTGTTTTTAATAAAATTTGGCATCATTCTTTAAAACATAAACAAATGAAAGAATAATACAGGAACAATTGAAAGAGAGAAAAAAGCACCTAGATGTGCATATGATGATTGCGATCAACACCCCCTTGACCCCCACAATAGCATCCCACATGTTCCCCGAAAATGTGGTGAAAGGAATTATTTTCATCCAACCTACCCCAATAATTGGTGAAAAGAGAACTTAATATGATAAGGGGTTTGTTTCTCTAAGGTTGAGAGTTCTGATTTTCAAACAGCTGGGAGCATCAAACACTTCTGCCATCATGATTCTAAATAACAGTAAGTAACCCACAACCTGCCTGCAACAACTGATAGAGAAATTTTAACCAAAGAGGAACAGAGAAACATAATATCAGTTAACTAGAGTTTGAATAACGTGTGAGAATTTCTAGACTCAAACCACATGCCAAAAATGAATAGTCTTCTGAGCTGAGAAGATTTACCTTCTAAAAAAAATTTGACAAATGTTTCTCTAATGTCGAATCTTTAAGAAATTTTCTAGACTTGAGCTTTCAAATAGTGATCACTACATTTATCAGGAAGAAACGACAATTAATGCTCATTTAGCCCCACTTTACCTCAGATAAACATTACCTTAAACTGCTTCAGCTATCACTGTTGCTTTCATCATAAAGTTATCATTATCCCCTAGTGGACATTACACAATATGAATAAGAAGACTGTGTAACTCGAACTTCTTCGTTAAATTGTTATTCCCATCCCCTCTGTTATCTAACGTGTGGACTAAATACCTTATAATGCCAACACTAATTGAAATACTATCTAGGCTATTATCTTTTGAAAAAGTATATAGGTTCTATAGTGCATCTTTTGGATATGGACATGAAGTATTGGATCACGCACTACAAACAAAAGCAGATTTGAGCATGATGTACTGCATGATAGAAACAATAGAATGGAAGTTTATATTACTTTTATTTCTCTTTTTTTTCCCAAAAAGAAAAAGGTCCTCTGAAATTTGGGGAGTCACCACGTCAGCAGTCTTGGGGTCTCAGATGTGTGTATATATATAGAGAGAGACAGATAGATAGGAGATGGACATTGAAGCTTGCAGAGCTAGCTCAACCCAGAAGAAGCCAGGAGTTTCTTAATCTTCTTCCTTCTTGCTAGCTGATATTAATCTACCATATCTCTGAAGATTACATCAGACAGCTGGCCAGAAAAACCATTAGAAACGATGAAGCAGCCTCAAGTGGTGATAAAAGAATATGATGAGGACAGACATAAGTTAGGAGTAGAAAAAATGGAGACAATTTGTGAGGTCGGCCATGGAGAAAATACGTCTCTTTTAACTGACCTCATGGGTGATCCCCTGTGTCGCATCCGCCACTTTCCTGTACATATCATGCTGGTAACTATTAATTCTACGTCAGCCAATATTGTTCTATTTCAAACTTTAATCTAAATTCTGAAACATATGATCATACAACCTGCTGTGTTGACGGAATTTCTAAATCGTTATAATAGTTTTCTCGTTTCATGGTTTTGAATTGAAACCATAGTTCTAATGCTTGGATATTTAATCATATGAAGGACCGTTTTCTTCTGGGTTGATGTAATAGTTGTTCCAAACAGGTTGCAGAATATGGAGAAGAAGTAGTTGGGGCGATCAGAGGATGCGTGAAAACAGTCACCAGAGGCTGTTCAGTTTATGTAAAGCTGGCTTATCTTTTGGGTCTCAGGGTCTCCCCCCCACACAGGTTCTATTACATTCATATATGTCTTTGGTTTGCTTCCATGAATTTTCCTCATAGTACATTGCAGAAAGCGTCAGAAGGAAAAGCAGAGAAACGTGATTCTCACTACCCTGGGTTATTCCCTAGGGAGTTTAATGTGCACGCGTTTCTGATAAATTCCAGAAACAAACAAGATACAGTAACATCTTTTTTGTACTTTTCCTCTTCCACATCAGTCACTACTCAGCACAGTAAAATTTAAAAACCAGCTGTTATTAATCTTGTTCCCTCTGTCTCCAGTTAATATATGCTTTATTAGATCTAATCCAATCCTGACCTTAGAAAACACAAGTGAGACCGAAAAATCAGAAAAGGAAGTAATGGGCGATTATATTCTTAAGGAAAACAAAAATTAGAAGCTAGCGTTCCTCGTATCAAGGAAAGGTGAAAAAGCATAGGCAAAGGGTAGCCTGTCATTGAGACATGTATCCACTAAAGGTACTTTACTAAGAAACTAGAAATTAGATGGGATGTCTTATTCTTTTTTATTTTAAACCATTTCACTGAACTTGGTATTAAGTTCTTCTTCCAGACAGCATGGTCCACTGATGTCCACTTTTATATTAAGTTCGAATCATCCCCAGAATTCTTGCCCTTCATTCTAATTAATTCCTGTTGGAGTGCTCTTTAATAATAATCATCAATCAAAATTAACACATGTCAAGTGCAGGAGACTCGGCATTGGCACAAAGCTAATTTCACATTTAGAAGAGTGGTGCAAACAACAACGAGCTGAATATGCGTACATGGCAACAGATTGCACGAACGAAGCATCAGTCAATTTATTCACCAAAAAATGCGGCTACTCAAAGTTCAGAACCCTAACCATGCTGGTTCAACCCGTCCATGCTCACCACAAGCCAATAAGCTCCAGCATTGCCGTAATTCGCCTTGCTCCATCCATAGCAGCATCAATCTACAACCATATCTTCGCCAATGCAGAATTCTACCCAAAGGACATAGACTCAATTCTATCGAACAATCTCAATCTGGGCACATTCATGGCCATACCGAATAAAACCTTACAAGAATGGGATTCGGAAACGGGGGTTCCGCCGCCGGATTACGCCATCACGAGCGTGTGGAACACGAAACAAGTTTTCAAACTGCAAGTGAAGGGGGTTTCGGCATGGAAGCGAGCTTTCTGCGCGGGAACGAGAGTGTTGGACACGTGGCTTCCATGCCTGAGGGTACCGTCATTCCCAGACGTTTTCAAGCCATTTGGGGTTTACGTGATGTACGGGCTACACATGGAAGGCGATGAAGGTAAAAAGCTGATGAGGTCGGTGTGCGACTTTGTGCATAATATGGGGAAAGATGACGACGGAGGGTGTGGGGCCGTCGTGGGGGAGCTCCCGGTGTGGGACCCAGCAACGGAGGCGGTCCCACACTGGAGAAGATTCTCGTGGGCCGAAGACATGTGGTGCATCAAGAGGCTTCAAGCTGAAGCTGAAGCTGAAGAAGAAGAAGAAGACGAGGCGAAGGAGAAGCAGGATAAGCGCGAGGATTGGATCGCGTCTGGATCATGCTCTTCATCTTCTTCTTCCGTAATTTTCGTTGATCCTCGTGAATTTTGAGGCAGCAAGTGATGGTTCTTTCTTCAAAGCGAACAGACTACTGTTCATCTGTCTCTTTGCTTTTTCTTTTTATTTTCCTTTTTATATTATAAGTAGTCCGTAAAATGATAATCACAGCAATCTCAATTGTTAATAAATATATAATTAAATTTAAATCTATAAATACTCTCCCATATTTTAATATAAAATATATTTAATTAATTAATATAATTTATTTTTTAAATATTATAATTATCTTTTTTTAATTATTTTTTTATTTAATTATTATTATAGTATATATAAAGATAATTTAAAATAAATAAATATATAAAAAGTATTTTATATTTAAAATTAAAATTAATTTTTTAATTAAATTATATATTAAGAAAATAAAAGAGTATATATAATTTTATATGCACATAGACTCATTAAAATATACTATTCACACAGGTTACGTATAATAATCATATGAAATTTATGTAAGGCATGAATCTACTAACTAACAAGATTTAATAGCTACAATAATTTTGCAATTTGGGGACATTAAAGCGCTCATACAAGTCAAGTTTAATCACACGTTAATTTCATAATTATAAATTTATATTAGGAAAAATTGCTACAAAAATCAATCCTTGCAAAATTTATGGGGTAACATATTTTTCTTCTCTCTTCATGTGTGTGTAACATAAGCCTTATAAGCCTATCGAGTCGTAATCTCATGCCGTTAAATAAGGTGTCCCACTTAAGGAATATAACAAGAAGAAGAATCCTTCAATTAACTCTATTACAAATCTAGTGCATTACCCAAAAAATTAATATAACTTCCGGTCCTAAATATATGAGTTAAATAAGATATTTATTTTGATATTAAATATAAGACTCAATTTATTTTATCTTTTAAATTTATATTTTTCTACCCCAAATATCATTATTGATGACATATGTTAAAGGACTCTCAATTAAGAGGTAGTTTTAATACACATGATTAAATATAGTAATTTAAAAAAATAAGATAAATTTATTATAAATAACTAACTTGATAATTTTTTAATATTTAAAAATTAGATGTTTAGCTCTTATATTAAGAATTCGAGGTAACTGAGTTAATAGTGCTAAATAAATAAATTAATTCTAACGAATGTTATTTGGTATCCTTAAAATATCCCTGCATAACATTATATTATATATTAATTCATAAGTTATGCAAATTAATTTAAGTAAAAATGATCAATATAAAAAATAAAATTAATTAATATTTTATATTTATAATTAAAATTAATTTTTTAATTAATTATTATATTTTAGACAGAAAAAATAATTAATAATACAATGAGTTGTGACTCTCGTTAAGTAGCTAATCAAAATAGTTTCTTTAAGTAGTTTAATGGGAGTAGTAAGGTTTATTTTAGAATGCAATAATTGCATACATGCACTAATATCAATATGAGCCATTAATGATGTAACTTATCGTACCATATTACCATTCAATTAGCTCCGAATATTGGATAGCCAATGCATGGCTACAAGTGAGTTGATCATGTGTCTCTGTGTGTGTATGTGTGAGAGAGACAGAGAGAGAGATAAAATTAAAGTATGTTTAACGATTGAGATTGCTATTATTAACATGTTGCATTGCCTTAAAATAGTATAATATATGCACTAATTAAAAAAATTATTAAATATAAAATTTTAACATGTTGCATTGCCTTAAAATAGTATAATATATGCACTAATTAAAAAAATTATTAAATATAAAATTTTAATATATTTTATATTTTATATTTATTATTTTTTAAAATTAATTTATATAATTTATAAATCAATATACTTTGTTGGTCCTTAATATATGACTTCAACTAATTTAATTAGATTAAAAAAATTAATTAATATAATATTTTTTTGAAAATATCTTAATTATTTTTCTTAACTCACAGACTCACTCTCTTACTTGATTATTGTTGAGAGAGTTATTAATAATAGTACTTTAGAAAAAAATTATAAATATAGGAAATAAAATTTATATTTATAACAAAGATCAACTTTTCAATTATATTATATATTAAGGACCGGATGAGTGTAATTTAATATTTTTTAATTATTTTTCTTAACTCATACTCATTTTCTTATTTGATTATTATTGACAGAGTTATCAATAATGTTACTTTAGAAAAAATTAATACATATAAGAAATAAGTATTATATTTAGAACTAAAATTAACTATTTAATTATGTCATATATTAAGGATTGGATGAGTATAATTTAATATTATATATGAATATTTAAAAGAAATTATATCACATTTATTATAATTAATTAATTTATTTAAATTAATAAATTAATTTTTATATTAAAAATTAAAAGGAGTATAATGTATACATGGTCCATATTAAGAGTTGTGATTCTCATTTTACTATCAATCATAATGGTTATCCACTATTTCAACAAATGGTATGTTTACTTATATACCAATCTATATTTATATATTCATACATAATATAAAGTAAAAAATCTTAAAAATATCTCTTCTTATAAAATTTATTGTTTAAAGATATATAAATGAATATAATTAATGTTTACTAGATGTAACAAGTTAACAAGTAGCAATTTGAGACCCAAGACATTCAAGTTCCACAAGAAGCCCACATTGCCAAATTCCAAGTATCATTTCATTGGATAATTCTATATAATTCACATCTACTCCTCCAAATTTAAATATAAAAAATATATAATTAATCAACTGAGATTAAAAGAATTGATTAACTTAATTATTTATAAAAATATATATTAGTTTTCTTAAAGTACTTTGTGATGGAAAATTTTCTTAATATATGTATACATATGCAATTAATAAAAAAATTTAAAATAAAAATAAAAATTTAGAGGATAAAATATATTGAGATATTATATTTAATATCATAGAAGATCCCTCTACTAATTTTTACTTTTAGTATAGGAGGGGTATGTTTTATTTTCTAGTTTCAATAAATGTATATTGAATAAACAATTGGACAAGGTATCCTATTCGATCAAAGAATGGAGGAATTGATTACAAGCATGGTTAATTTGAACTTTGGTGGTGTTTGACGGGTCTACGACGTGCATGGGGATATGGTGGGCATAGTAAAGTAAGTTTGATGAATTATTCATTGGATGTGGTTGCTTTGATTATTGGGGAATGCCATAAAGTTCATACCAACAGGGACCTCATCATTCATGGAGATTCCCAACATGTTACCACACTATGTTCTCTTTTACTTTCTGCACTTGTTAAAAACAAGAAATTACTAAACTACAATTTATGCATATTATACTGTTGAGGTTATGATTCAATTTTCTATAATTAATTTTTTCTGCAATTGGTATCAGAATCATGTTATTAATTGAATTTTTTATCATATGTATTGTTATAAAGTTTAATTAACATCAAAAAATAAATTTGACTTAGATGAAAGATATTTTTAGTGGATCTATTGAAGTTCAAATAAACCTCCTTTGCAACTCCGAAGATTCTTTTATTATTAATATAAATTAAAGTATTACTCACTGTTTGTGGGAGTTCAGTTAGTGAAGGAATATGATATACGACTACGTAGAGCGTTTTCGATTTCTGAAGAGTATCATTTTGCTATGATTCCAGTTACAGCGTTTGATGAAGTATTATAACTCTTGGATATTTAGGTTTACGTACAAGGAGAATGACGACTCGCTTTGCTTGACATTAGTATTGCCTAAGAGGAAGAGAGATTTCACTCTATCTTAGATCGTGGGTGAGTCCAACATTTTTTCACAAATTCTTATACAAAAAAATATAAATTAAAGTATTTATTGTTATAGTTGTAACCAATTATTGCCACAAAAATGCAAATAATTAAATCACATTCATTCTAATAATACAGTTATTCCATCACAAGTTGCCAAGTGACACTTCTCACTTTTACAGGATGGATAATGATCCTACTCATATCAAATTCATCAAGTTGGGTTAAAGAAAAAAGAAAAAGAATACAATTTTTTAAATTTACTTGCACTGTTTTTAGTGTTCCCCCTAATTAATAATTAACACAAGTGATTAATTTTAATATCCATTATCATATAAATGAATTTTTAAAACAATCTATATCTACAAAGCTTTTAATAAAATACACTGGTAATAAAATATAAAATAGTACTAATTGCTTTTTTAGCGTAAATGACTTGAGACCTAATCTAATTTTTTATCACGTCATATATATATATATATATATATATATATATATTGTATGAATGAATTATATTAATTTACTTTAAATTTTAGACAAATAATTCTTCATATTCTGCATTCACTTTAAATTTGAAAAAAATACATCCATTTTGATTTCCTTTTTTTTTTCACCTTGTAAAATTGAAATTAACTTTCTTCTCAAAGTAAAATACTACCTGTCTTTATTTAACTTCATTTACAAAGATTAAACTTTGTAAAAAAAATCATTTCTGCATCATCCATGTGTGAAATTGGAATAAAAACCAAATTTAGATGCTTGACTATATTTATATAGATTCCATGTATTCTAAAGCATTTGGTTTGACTGTATTCTATATAATAGTATATTCTCCAAAATGAGGGAATAAATACACAACATTCAATAATTCCAATGCAAGATCCAACACTTGCATTATTGTAAGACCCAACTCAAAAACTGGATTCTTCAGTTGAGGGCCTTCTCAAGAAATATCTCAAGCTGTTTACAAGAACCTGCACAATATGGTAGGTAGACACAAAATAATTCTCAGTTCACAAGACTTTATATATTTCAATATGTCAAGTCATTTTGATTTTTCCATCACTCAACACAAATAAGGAAATTTAACGACTAAATTGTATGATTTTGAGCAGTAAAAAAACTCTCCCCTGTCATGATTTTAGGTAAAAGTGTACCTTTGGTCCTCTAAGTTTTTGCAAAGTTTTAGTATAATCCCTTAATTTTATAAAATATATTTTCAGTCCTTTAATTATAGTAACATTAGTCTCAAATGATGATTTTTGTGCCCCAATCATTGTTATATTTTAAAATTAAACTTAATATTTTAGAATTTCAATGTTAGTATGTTTTGTTATCAGCTTGAATTAGTCAATTAGAGAATTGAAAAGACACTTTATAATAAAATCTTGAGTAAAATTAAAGGACTAAAAGTACATTTTTGCCCATAATTTTATTAGAGAAATTGATAACAAACACTTAAGAATAGTAACTATAATGTTTGTTTACAAAAAAAAAAATATTGACTCACTTGCTGGAGAGGCTTGATGATTGCTTTACCATTGTAGCTAACATGAAACTTTGCCTTAGCCAAGAGACCCTAGGTTCAAACAACAAAGGTTATGGAGATTTTGGAAAACTTAAGAAAGAGAGAGGGCATAGATTTGCTCATTTTGCTGAGGTAAACTTAATTTACCTCAGTGTCAAATTCTCCAGATTCAACAGAGATGTTAATGTCAGTAATAATCTTTACAAGATCCACCAGTAATCCGGGTCGGTCGGCGGTCTCCACATAAAGCAAACTGAAAAAGGAAACACAAGAACCATACTAATTCCAACATGGCGAGAAGAACTCTCTGCTTATGAGGCCGAGGCCTAAGATATTGTTTTAGTTAAACAATTTTCTGTTATGATCATCAAGATAGCTATCAAGTACCTTCGATCGGGGCCATCGTCGGATATGGTTATGTGGGTTGCTATGTCCACATCAACCTGAGACATTCCAACCAGACAAGGACCATGTTATATGGGCCTATGATAAACTCACACATCATGTCATCAATGTATGTACAAGTGTACATGATTGGTCATTCCATTTCTGCTTCTCCCTTAATTGGTTTTGCTGAGACTGAAATCATCATTGCCTCTTTTGGTAGGTAATAAAAAGTGATGCACAAACAAGCAGAAATGAATGCTCCTATATTTTTCTTATTTACCTTTATTTAGTTACAACTTACAATTCCATGTAAGACAACACCAGAAATGATAGAATGGAATGGATTTTAATTCATAAGACATGAAAATAATGAAACAGTCAAACAGGAATAATCATTCTGCTCCAAACCATTCTTTTCTTATTCTCAGAGAATAGAAAAAAAAAAATCAATTCCACTTTCCAGCCCCATTCTCCATGTAACACGGTTTCTTTGTTTATTATTAAGTAGAATTACCGTGCAATCTTATATAAACAATTTAATCTTAAAAAATCCTACAACAAATGAACAGCATGCAATGACCAAATCTGCTCACTTGTTATAGAGCTTTTTAGTAGTTAAATTGCTTACGTAGAACTGAACAGTAGTTCTACATTATTATTGTGGCATGACAGAGTTCCGACAAATATGGCACATAGATCTAAGTCAGCTAACAACTCATTAGTCATTCATCCCCATCTTACTTATCATGCATGTTCCCTCCCTCATACAGAAACAATTTCATCGCCTCTAGCCACCGTAACTCCTACAGCACAGTCGGATCTTCTCTCAGTTGTATGGATGATGCCAAATTCATATTTGTCAACTAAGATTTTAAAATTTCAACATATAAACATTCATTTACCTGCTCTTTTGGAGGCAGAAGTCCAAAAGCAGCTCCCAATGCTAACTGGGCACTTGATTCCTGGATAACCAAATTGGAACATGAAACTATAATCAGAAAGAAGCAGTAACAGGCTAGTGGCTATAAAATGGAAGAATGTGCTAAGATAGAAAAGAAAGAGAGGACAGATGAGAAGCACATACCGGATGATACTGAATCATATTATTTAGAATGGTCAAACGAATGGCTTCTAACAACTCTGGATCTTCCACTTTCCTACCAGTATCACTGCAAACAAAGCTCCACCAGCATATCCAATGAATTACTAGAGTAGCTAGATACAGCTATGATCCATAAAATGATTGCCACTTCAAAAGGGAATTTGAAGAAAACAAGTTTCTTTCATTGTGCTAGACTAATAAACTTCCAATATTTTAGCATGAAATTGTAATCAAACTGCCAGAGCCCAAGGAGATGTTCAATATAGAAACCTCTCTAGGGACTTGTGCTAAGAGAATAGTGCCTATTTTCTTTAATTTTGCAATCTATGATATCTAAAGATCATCAATTGGTAATTAAAATTCTTCATTGGCAATCCATTTCATCAATTGGTAATTAAAATTCTTCATTGGCAATCCATTTCCTTTCCCCACTTCTATTGGCAACATTATCTCTGACTATCTCCTTTGCTAGTGTCCCTGTACATGATCCATGATAGAGGAGTAAACTCAGCCAAATTATCAGAAGAAATTATTCCCATTGGCAAAATAAGCTAACCATCATTATTAACATACCATGGTAAATCATCCAATGGTAAAGAGATATGATAGATACATAGACACACATATATATATAGCAACACAGAAACATGTAATACTTACGCTTTTGTGATGGAAAATTTGTTGTGCTTTCCAGAATCGTCCAAATAGACATTTGCCTTAGCAACATTGAGCCCTAAGTTTTTCAATGCATTCATCTGCAACCCATGTAGAAATAGATGATTTCTTTAATATTTACATAATTTAATGCAGAACATCAACTATGTCCCAATGGAACAGAATAAAGCGTAAATAAAAATGACTTGAAAATTTGAAAGTGGTGGCATAAGTAGGGAAAATCGGTGAAAAGACTCTTATTGGAAATTTTACTAGGTAGAACCTTGTATGTTTTTATACACAAAAAGCATTGGCAGCTTGAAGAGTTTATACATAGAGAGTACTGGTACTCGAATTCAAGTCCTTCTTGCCAGACTTTTCACCATTTTCCCATAAGAAGTATTCTGAAGGGAAAAGAAAAGCAAACTAGAGTGCTGGAGTATTCTCAGAGGATGGCTTACTGTGTCAAGAAGAGCGCCAAGGCGATCGCCAAATGTTATTTCCACCACAGTCGCATCTGGATCAGAGTCTTGGTCAATTATAACTACAGGAGTTGGAACAGTGTCGGTCTCTGCTTGATTTCCATCCTATCCAGGATAGTATACAACAATAAGCCTTATTCCACGATAGCATAAATTGAAAATAAATGTTTTATTGATCAAAGTAAAAAAGAATGAGAGAAGAATGAATAGACAATCTATATCTCATGCAACAAGTAGGCGATATTTTAGGATCATTTTGCTAAATACCTCTACATTAGCAACAGGTGCTGCTTGAGGGATAATTGTGTTTCCTGAAGATGACAATCTGACAAAATAGTACATATAATAATATTACAACAAAGAGAATGGACACATCATTTTGGAAAAGTCGTACTCTAAGTTCACATTGCAAGTGTTAATTGCTTATATCTTTTCAAAAAGCACAAGGGTCTTAACATAACCCAAGACATTAAGGGTGTATTTGGCTCAATGGAGAGGAGAAGAGGGAAGGAATTTTAATAGAGGGAAAGAGAAGAAAAAGAATATGAGAGATTTTATTATTACCTTATTTAGATTAACATTAAGGGAGGGGAGAGATTTTAATGTTACCTTGTTTGATTCAAGAAGAAAAAGCAGGAAAAATATTTTTATATAGATAAATTTACCCTTATATTATTTTATAGAATATTTTAATAAAATATAATATATATAGATAATCTTAAGATATTAAAAAAATTATTAGTATATTAATATTATAAAATAAAAAAAGAGGTAAAACTTAAAAATTTTCCCTTCTTTCTTAAAAGTTCTTATTACCCAAACAAGGGGAGGCGACCCTCCCCTCTCTCTAAAATCACTCATACCAAATGAACCCTAAGGGTTGTGTTTGGAGTGATAAAAAATGAAGGAAATGTCTGATTCAGATTTAAATCAAGGGGAATGTCTATATTAAACCTTCCCTTCCCTCTTCCATATTTCTCTTCAATCCAAACAAACCTTAATGTTTCCAGTAAGCATTCCAAGGCTCAAATCACTTAGTACAGAAATTCCTCCAAGTGTTTTAAAAGCTTGAAAGAATTAACATTTTCAAGCTGGGTAATCAGAGAATAGTGCTAGAAATTCCACAAATTCTTTTTTTCCATCCAAAGTTATAAGGAGTATTAATCCGGTTATGTAAATTATAAGGCCAAATTTACAACAGCAAATATGGAATCATCAAGAAAGCTAGAATTCTTACGATTTTAGTGTAAAGTGTCCACTAGAATATTGAAAGCATACATATGAAAAAACAGAGGCCAATGAAAGAATACATAGGAAATTAAGTTCCCAGGATATTATACCTTCCTTTATGTAAAACGAAGAATGGTTTAGCAACACCAAACCCAGATGAAGCCTTAAATACAGGCGCAATGCAAGTGGGTTTTTCCAGAGCTCTGAAATTAGTCTCGGTAGTGAAGGAAAGCCCAAGACTCGAAGCAGCAATAGCCATAGCCATTTTTATAACTCCTTTAGGGAGAAATCAGAGAAAAGGCACTGAAGAAGTTATTTGAAGAGGAGACAGAAATGGAAGAAACCCAGATAGAATAAAATGAAAGATGCCTCGTGGGGAGTGAAAACACACCAGAAGGAAGATGAATGGGGTAAGTTAAGCCTTGACGTATCCGCCATTCGGATAGAAATCAGAAAGCGAAAGGAAGGGAGAGCACATGATCATGTCTTCTCTCTCTATCTCTAAAAACAATTGGGTGATAACTGATAACCCAATGCAATTCAAATTTCTAGAAAGATAATCACTGACGTTCATTCATCATCTTGTTGGCCTTTAAATTTTTTTGGGTCTTATAATAAATGCTCTTTAATGATTTAATCCTAACGAGTGATTCTGCAGACATGTTTGTGAAGGAAATCTGTAACTAAAATCCATCACTCTAAGACAAAAGAGTCAAATCTCCATCATCAATTTTATGAAAAAGGTCGGAAGAGGTAACAATTTTGTTGAAGTTTCCAAATAAGTTGGTAAAAAACAATTTTTTTAAGAGAATAAATTTTTTTAAAAAAAATAAATAAATCAAATAATTAAATTTATAAATATTTTAATTATAATTTTCTGAGGTTCTATCAACCAACCAAATAAACATATAGACACAGAAAGTAAGTCAATTGATAAGAGTAGTGGGGCAGAAATCTTACAAACTAAAACTTCACGGGCATGCTTCTTTGTAAAAACTTCTAGAATATGATAAGCCATACTAAAACTTTTTGATATTGTTTAGTTGGAGGGTTTAGAAAAAGAGGAAAGGAAAGGAGAGATATAAACGTAAAATGTATTTAGTTATAAAAAATAGAGAAAATAGAAGGTAAAATTTTTTATCCTTATATATTCACCTACCATGTCTTATCTCCTCTCTAAAAGTGAAGGTTTTTGAAGGAGAGATAATTATTTTACAATTTTAACCAAATTACTCTTTATATATTTTTAATATTCTAATTGTACCCTCAATTTTTTTTTAATTCTCCTCACACATAATTTTTACTTAGATTGCTAAAACCTAATAAGTATAGTAAATAATTTATATATTATATTAAAATATATAATAATTATAAAATTAATAAAAAATAATGTTAAAATCTTATCATATTTTTAAATTTTTTTAATTTTATTATATATATAAATAAGATAAAAAAATTTAAGATTAATAAATTAAAAAATAATAACTTTGATATGAATATTGTAAATAAAGAGTAAATAAATTTAAATAAAGAGATGAGAGTATATTTATCAACTTTTAATTAACCCCCCTCCCCTTCTGAACTAAACAAAAAATATCATCTCTTCTACTCTACTTTTACACCCACAACCTCCCTTACTCTCTCATACCCTCTCTTAAATTAACCTAACATACTCTCCCCTCAGTTGAACCAAATAATGCCTTAGAGAATTCTAAAGCTAACATTTTATTGTTGAAAAATAATTAATTCGTCTCTTGTACATATTACATCGTATGTTTATATAATAAACTCAATGGGTTTATAATTCTCTAAGACCCAATAGAAATCAAATCAATCACATACTATATACAATAAACTATATTCTTTCAACTAATTACATATTAGTTTCTATCACTCCCCCTCAAGTTGAGAGCTAAATAAATCAATAGTTCCCAACTTGGTAAGTAATCTGGATTGAATTTCCTTGCTCACAGCTTTGGTAAGCAAGTCAACCTCTTGATTCACTGACTTCACATGCTATAACTTGATCACTCCTCCTGTCAATTTCTTCCTTACAAAATGACAGCCAATCTCCAAGTGTTTCATCCTTTCATGAAATACTGGGTTCGTTACTATATGAATAGCAACCTTGCTATCACAATACACTTTAATAGGTTTATTTTGTTGTACATTCAGATCCTTGAGCAATCCAATCACCCAAACAATTTTAGATGTTACAGCTCCCAATGCCCTGTACTCTGCTTCTATAGATGACCTTGATATTGTTTCCTGCTTCTTTTGTCTTCCAAGTTGAGTGAACCTCCTAACTTGAGGAGATAACTTGTTACGGACCTTCTTGTACTTTTGCAAGATTCCCAATTCAAGTCACAAAACTACTATAAGTCTAAGCCTCATCATGAACCAAGCAATATCCCAAGCCCAAGTGAGTACTTCAAATATCTTATCACTCCAAGTGCAGCTGCCATATGTGACTTCATAAGGTGTTTGTATAAAATGGCTCAAACACTGCACAGAGAAAGAAATATTAGGCTTACTAACAGTAAGGTATATTAACCTATCTACCAGCTTTCTATATCTTTCTAGATCCCTCAACAAATGCTCCTTTCAATCTCTTCCTTCTTCATATGCCAAGAGTTTTAGATGTTGTGGCATTGGTATTGTCAAGGGTCTACAACCACTCATCCTTGTATCAGCAAGCAAATCAAGTATATATTTTCTTTGTGAAAGGATAATTCCCTTCTTGAACCTAGCTACCTCAATCCCCAAAAAATATTTCATTAGACCTAAGTCCTTGATTAAAACTGTCATGAAGAAACCCTTTTACTTCTTTAATTCTTTGTTCAGAATTTCCAGTGATAAGTAAATCATCTACATAGACAAGTATTATAACCATGCCATCATTATATTCCTTTACATACAAAGAATAATCATGCTTACTCTACTTGAAACCTCCTCTTATTAAAGCCATAGACAACTTTAAATTTCATTGTCTCGAGGCTTGTTTAAGCCCATACAATGACTTCTTTAATCTATAAACCATATTATCCCCCTTGCTGTCAAAACCTTGGGGTATGGTTATGTAGACTTCTTCATTCATATTACCCTGTAAGAAAGCATCATGGACATCCATTTGATATAAATTTTAGTTATTAAGTGCTGCAATTTTAAGTACTATTCTTATAGTTATCATCTTCACAACAGGAGAAAAAGTTTCATGATAATCAATTCCTTCTCTTTGGTATAACCATTTGCAACTAACCTAGCTTAATATTTATCTATTTCCCCCGTAAGTGTATATTTGACTTTGAAAACCCATTTGCAATCGATGGGCTTCTTTCCTTTGGGTAAAGGAATAATGTCCCATGTATTATTATCTTCTAAAGCATGAATATCTAGTTCCATTGCCTTTATCCAGTTTGGGTTCTTTACAGCCTCATTATAAGACCCTGGTTTATAAATAAAATCAATTGAACACAGAAATCCCATATAAGAAGCAGAAACATTATCATAAGATATATAATTTTCTATTGGATATATGCAATTTTTTTCTTTCCACCTCTTTCCTTAATTGTAGCATTACACACATAGCTTTTTGCCCATATTGGTGATTTCCTATCTCTTCTTACTTGAGCTATATTAGGTGCCAAAGGAGGTAAAGTGTCATGATCAATATTTATCCCTTGTTGTGGCTGTTCATTTATTCTATATTCTTCATTTGTAGGTTGTTCATTCTCAATTATCTTACTTCTGATGTCTATATCAAACCAAAAAAGTTCTTTAATATCCTTAGACACTCCCCCTAAATCAACACCCTTTTTCTCCTTAAATGGAAATCTATTTTTAACAAAATGCACATGCTTGCTAACTAAGAGTCTATTGCTCTCTAGATTAAGTAAAATATAGCCCTTTTGATTATTAGGATACCCCAAAAAAACATATGGAAGTGAACTAGGTTTGAATTTATCTATATTAACAAGATCTGTCATGTAAGCTAAGAATCCAAATACCCTTAAGTGAGTGTAATCTAGTTTTGTTCCAAACACCATCTCATATGGCGTCTTGAACCCTAGTAATCGTGAAGGAATTCTATTGACTAAATGTGTAGCCACCTTGACATACTCTCCCCAATATTCCATAGGTATAGTAGACTGCAACATGAGTCCTCTAGCTATTTGTATTAAGGTTTTATGTTTCCTTTATACTATTCTATTTTGTTTAGGTGTTTGTGGGCAAGATATCTCATGCACAATTCCTTTTTCCTTAAAATGACTAATGAGTTCTTGATTAACAAGCTCTCTTCTATTATCACTCCGCACTCTTTTAACTAATATAGAAAATTGAGTAAATATATATGCAAGGGAGTGTTTAACATGTAGTGTTGTCTCATATTTATGCTTCATCAGAAATATCCATATTGCCCTAGAATAGTCATATACTATAGTGAGAAAATATTGATGTCTAGAATGAGTTGGGGTTCTATGTGGGCCCCAAACATCCATATACAAGAGCTAAAGGCAAGTAGAAGTTTTGATGTAATTAAGAGAAAATGACAATTTCATTTGCTTTGATTAAATGCAAATATCACACTTTTTATTCATCATCATGGTTTTATTGCGTACAAGATTAAGATGTCTCAATACAAAAAATAGTGCATGACCTAATATTCTATTTAGTAACCACAAATTTTCAGGTTTATCATAATCTTGAGCAGTATTGACAATATTTATAGAATTGACAATATTGCATTTCTCATGCACTTTCAACAGATATAAACCTTCTACTAGCTTACCAATCCTCCTCATCTTGCCACCCTGAAGGTCCTGTATCAAACACTCATTAGGAGGGAAGGTAATAATGCAACAAATATCCTTAGTAAGCCTAAACACTGAGATTAGATTGAATTTAAGTTCTGCAGCATATAAAACATTCCTTAATTCAATTCCATTTGAAAAATTTATTATTCCTATGTGAGTTATTGGCATCCTTTGTCCATTTGGTATTTTAATAAAACTAATGGGTCTTTTTGTATGGTATATAACTATTAAGTAAGGACAATTCTCTTACCATATGGGTTGTGGCACCTAAATCTATGACCCATGGAATATGCATACCATAAGGAAAAGAATAGTTTATCAAACCTTTACTAGTAAGGGCATGAGTACCGGCTTCTTCATCTCTCATCAGAAGGTCAAGCAAGTGCTTATACTATTGTAGGGTGAAACTTGGGGAGACTACTTTAGCAACATGCGTCATTTCTTCTGCCTCTTGTGATTGATTAGTTCTAGCTTGAATTGCACTAGCCTCTTGGTTATACTTACCCTTATTTCTTTTGCAATCTGGCGGGTAACCAATGAGCTGATAACAATTGTTATTAGTGTTACCCTTTTTATGATAATGCCCACACTCTAGAGGGAGACCTCCACGGCCCCATCCCCTTTCGCGTCCTCTACCTTGACCTATCATAATAACCCCTTCAGTCGGTAAAGAGGTCCTAGAGCTTGTAATGTTCTTTTGTGCTTTATCTTCTAGCACTATTACATAAGCGTGGTTGATAGATGGTAGAGGAGTCATTAAAAGAATTTGTCCTTTGGCTTGCTGAATGTCTCATTCAGCCCCAAAAGGAACTGCAGTAACTTCTGCTGCTGAAGTATATGAGAATACTCTTTTGAGGTATCACACTTGCAGCAAGGAAGGGCGATTAGTAAACTTTGTTCTTCCCATAGCTACTTCAAATGTGAGTAATATTCTGACACAGTAAGTGATCCTTGCTTGAGTGACCCAATTTTTCGATATAGACTAAAAATTTATGAACCAGACACTCTAGCAAACCTTTCTTTTAGGTCTTCCCATACAGCAGATGCCAACTGAAAATACACCATATCATTGGCAAGTTCCTTGGATATAGAATTCAGAATCTATGAGAGTACCACAGTATTACACCTCTCCCACTGATCATGGAGATGTTCTCCTTAGGTCTCTTTCTTGCAAGAGCCATCAATGAACCCCAGTTTCTGCTTTCCTTTTAAAGCAATGCGCATAGCTTTGCTCCAAATCATATAGTTCTCACTACCAGTTAAAATTTGTTGGACTATAGGGGCTCATTGCGTGTCAGCCAGATGAAGATATAGGGGATGTGTAAAATTTAATGTAGAAGCCATGAAGTCGTTGAAATTCGTACCTTATGCCATTGAGAAGGAGCTTCTACCAACACAGTAAGCAAGAAACAGAGAGTCGATGAAAGGAGTGCTTTGAACAGAAAGAATCTTCACAGCAGAATAAGGTATGGATTCGCGCAGAATCTTGATCGAAGGAATTCTTGGTGAGCAAAGTGGGGTTAACACGATATCTCAGGATCTTGCGACTGTGTGAGGCTTAAAGATCAGTCAAGATGTCGTAAAGGAGAAATTCTTCTGACTTTACCTCGCTTAAATGAAATAATACTTGATTTCGCCGGCAAAGAGAGAAGGCAATAGGAGAACCGTTAAACCGAAAGAAAAAAGAAAGAACAATAAAATCTCAGAGTCATTGTTGACAGAGATATAGCAAGTCTTGGAGAGCACTACTGTTCCATAGCAAAATATTTTAGCAGTCGACGTAACCTTTCTGGAAACTGTAGAAAGTAAAAACCAAATGTAACTGTGTCGTGACCTAGGTATGCTTTCACACAAGAGACCGAAAGAAAAGGAAAGAACAAGAAAGATCGAGAACTGACGTACAACTGGGTCCTTGAATGTGAAAGAAATAACATTTGCAATTGCAACGATGTTGTTGCTGGAAGGATCACTTGTGAAAAAAATGCCAAAAATAAACCTCTTTTTTGGGAGGGAAGCATACGGGCTTCAAAGGAAAAATGTGGCTTGGGCTTCCTGATCATGAACCTACTCTGATACCATGATAAGCCATACTAAAGCCTTTGGAGAATTATGAAACTATCATTTCATTGTTGAGGAATAACTAATTTATCTCTTGTACATATTACATCATATATTTATATAGTAAATTCAATGGGCTTATAATTTTCTAAGGCCCAATAGAAATCAAATCAATCACATACTATATACAATAAACTATATTCTTTCAACTAATTACATATTAGTTTCTATCATAATATTTAAGGACTTTAACCCAATAAATTAATAAGAGTTTGAATATCAATTATGTATTTAGATCAATTCCTACTATCAATGAAGTATACTATTTGTATGTAAAAAAGTTAATCTTTTAATTATATCTTAACCATTTGGTAGAAGCAACCCTAAAGATTTAAATATAAAGATAATTTGAGAAATTTTGGCTAGAAAGAATTCATTTCAATTTTTTAATATGGTTGTGTTCCAATGATATATTATAAATATTAATAACAATATCTATATATTTTATAAAATTGGACAAGATACCAAAAAGTATTCAAAATCGTTAACATTGAAAAATCTATAAAGACGATGCACATGGAATACAATAACATATATCCTAGAGTTATAGTGCTACCAGAAATGACAAGTCCAAGCATCATTAAAACTCTATATGACTTTGAATTTTTAAATGTTCTATATTATCATGATTTAGAATGTTTAAAATCATTGTCATCCATAATCCTGAAAGTAGCAGAAAGCTTTGGAGCTTTTGATGGATTAAAATGTCTTAAGTTATTCTCAGTAGCTTCAGAATTAAAATTTAACTGCCAAGAGATGATTAGAATAAAAATTATTCCTGACAAGGTACAGGTAAAATTACAATAAACCCAACCTAAAAAAGTACATGAATTCAACAAAGAATTCATAATAACCAAGAGGGCTGCTAGTTATTTGCCTTATCTCGAACAACTAGAAAAGGAAATCCAACTTAATCAAGCATGAGTCTATTCTTATAGCACTTTACAGGTAATACTCACCAGGAAAAAGCAAAAGATGATTAAAGAAACTATGACCCAGATTACAGTGTATGTAAGAAAAATCTGTATGGGGGACATAAGTGCCAGTTAACAAGTGAAGAAAGTACTATGCCAACTGTTATAGATAAAGAAAAAGGACAATCATACATGTCCTATCTGCAAAAAGTAAATATGCCAGCATATTAAGAAGTTGCCGACAAAGAAAAGCATAGGCTAAAAGAAAATGCAATTAGTAGAATCTTTTGAGTAGTCGACATGTGACTGACCAAAAAGAAGAAGTAACCCTAGTTAGTTAAAACTAGATTTTGTATACTCTAGTGCGTCTATTTATTCTAGAGGAAGTCGATGCTCTAGGTAGAGGTTAAATGACCTAGAGAGCAAGAAACTTGTTTTCTTTTGAGAGTTTGTAAGACATAGAGTTAGCTTAAAGAAATAAAAAGAATTTATTTCCTAATCCGAATTGCCCATGTTGTTATCTATAGTTTTCGAGAGTGGGTTCAACTTATTCTAAAAAAAATTTGGGTAAATAATCTTATAATCCAAAAGATATAAGCCTTGGATCTTGTTTGACCCTTATGTCCGATCAAGCTGAAGGACATGTGTTTGGACGAATATCCTGAGATAGGGGAGAGCGCAAGAAGGTGAATAGAAGTTGAAAATATCAAGAACAGAAGGAAGCATGGTGACTCATACTCAGATAAATTTTAATTCTGTCTATCTTTGCAATGTTGAGAAAAATTTATGATATGGGAATATTAGGAAATAATTACTCTTTACTCTAATATGAAAAATCTAATTTTAGATTACATATATAAAGAAAAATAGGTGACAGAATACTCTAAAGAATTCAATTAATATGAATTGAATAACTTAATAGAATAAATAAATAACTATAAAAAATACAGTACTTATAGAATTAGAGATAAAATAAAAGAAACTATACTTTTATAGTATGAAATTATATAGAAAAATTGATAAGAAATAGCCAATATAGAATTGCTTCTATATGGTTCTCCAGAAGCCTTTAAAGAAAAAAAAATTAATTAAAGAATTTTTTTCTAATAATTATTAAAGTCATATAATTTTAAGTAGAGTTTTATATCTTCACATGAATAATCCTTGTGAAGAATCTTTCTACTCTCATTTTGTGAGAAGCAATAGAGGGGGGTGTTATTTTAATATTCATATATCATAATTCACAAGAAATTCCGTAACTTATTGCAATCTAATCTAAATTATAAATAAAATTGATAATTGATAACACATCACATTTTAAGTAGAGTCGAACTTGCAACGAGGGATTTGAAGGGAGAGAATTTTTTTTACTTCAATTTAAAAAAAATAAAAAAATAGGATTATAAAATTTTAATAAAGAGAATATATAAGATAAAATAATAAAAAATTAATTCACAACTTTTAACTTCATTTTTTTTAATTTTTTTAAATTTAACTCATAAAAGTTTTTCCTTCCCTCCCCTCCCCTCTAAATTATCTCAAATTTCGTATATATAAACACACACACACACACACATATTCTATGAAATAAGTTATGGATATATGAAGATGAGATTGAATGAGATAAATATACAACCACTCTTGTACTTGTTATAAGTTATTTATAAGAGCAAAATTTGGTATTAAATATAAGCCCAAAGATTATTAATGACTTTTTCGATTTTACCCTTATTTAATTTTTACTAGAAATAAAGAAAGAAGAAATATTGAAAAAAAAATTTAAGAAAGCAAATTTAGAAAATCTTATCATATTTAATGCTTTCCTTATTCTATGTGAATGAGTTACAAGTGATTTTCTTTTTTGTTAAGTATATATATTTTCTTATTAGAGACAATCTTATTTGAGATACTATCAAATACTAAATATGAGTATCTTTCATAATATTAATTTAAATTTTAATTTGTCATGTTGTGAGGGGTTAACCCCTCTCACTAGATCAAATCCTCATTCGTACAAAGTGATTATAATAAAGATCACACTGGCTGGCCTAAAAAAAATAAATATCCATTATGTACTCTCATTGATTCTAAATATAAGAATACTTTGTTTTAAAATGTAAGCTATTTTGTATCCCAAAATTATAAAGTCAATTTTTAAAAAAAAAACTCTCAATAATTATATATATTAAAAAAAATCATTGAACAAGTAGTTTTTTATGTAAATAATTAGAATAGTATCATCAACTTTACTCTTAAAATTTTAAAATACCCAATTTAATAATCTCACTTTAGTTTTTAAAAATTTTGAGCCTATAATAATAATAAATCAATAATACTATTAACTAATATGTTATTTTGATTTTTTAATCATAATAATAATGTATAATAATTATAAATAATTAATTAGTAATCTCATCAAATTTTACATCAAACCATATCTACCATCCAGTTCATGTCTTGGGGGAGATAATTTCAGTTTTAATAAATCCAATACTCATACTTTATTTTATAAATAATTAATTTAATTATTTTTTAAATATTTATAAATTAATTATTCCACTCCTTCAGAGATTTGATAAATCACAACTATTAGTGAATTCCATCTCTTTTTGTTTGAAATTACCTAAAGTTATCATTACTAGTTTAGTCAGATCATGCATGGATGTAAAGTTCTTCTCGACATAATAAGTTAGGGGGTGATGCTAAATTTCTTCTCCACATACTAAGTTAGGGGGTGATGCTAAATTGTTAATGATTAAAAATATAGTATAATTAATTTAAGTCTAATTTTTAGAGATATTAAAAAGATACATTTTTCCTTCTAATCTCGTGATTTTTCTTTCTTGTCTTTGCGGTTGGAAGTAATGATAACGAAGCAAAAGCAACGCACCCAGGTAATGGATTTGTTGGACCATAGTATCTGCCTGTGTGGATGATTTTGGATCTTTCATTATTCACAACCTTTTCTTAAGAAAATAAATAATTATAAACATATAATGTGTGAGATAATAGCCTGATTTACTGTGACTAATTCCAATTATTATTTTTAATACTTTTATTCTTAATATATAATTTAATTAGAAAGTTAATATTAATTTTAAATATAAGATATATTTTCTATATTTATTAATTTTTTAAATTATTTTTATTAATATTCCCTTAATAATAATTCAGTAGGAAGAGAATTAAGAAAGATAGTTATAGTGTTTTAAAAAATTATATCATATTAATTATTTTAATTAATTTTTTTAATCTAATTAAATTAAATAGATTTTAATAATAAGGACAAAAAGAATATTATTCATAATCATGATTTTACTTTATGAGATAATAGCCTTATTTAACAAGGCTTAAATTGAAAGTAAATAAATTTGAAGGGTGATTTTGTTGAAATATTGATCAAATATTAATGAAAACAAGGGAGAATTAAAATAAAATTCTAAATATAAGATTTAATTACTAAAAAGTCATAATAATAAATGGATAAAATAATTCTATTATTATTTTTTATACTAGAATTTATCATTCCATATTTTTAAATGTTATTGGTTTTTTGAGTAAATAAATACTTTATTTGCGACGTTTTTACATTGCCTAGCTACTTTTAATTAAATCCCAATTTGAGGTGTTTTTAAAGCTAGCCGCTTAATTAAAATGTTAAAATAAATAAAATCCCTTTAAATTTTAGGGTAATTGTACATCACATCTAATTTATAAAAAAATTAAATTAAAGACATGATGCTCCATATTTTGAGCATCAACTCACCTGATGTTAACATCACTGATAAAGTTAACAACGTTTACTTTATCATACTTTTTATACTTTTTAAAAATTAACACTTGTGATTCAAAATATAATTGTTTTAATTATTTTTAAAATACTTAAATAAAATTTTTAGAATACTTAAAAATATAAAATACTTAAAAAAAATATGTAAAATATTTATTTGACCATATATTTTTTAAATAAAAAATATTAAAAATGTATTTAAAATATTTATTTGACTATATCTTATATCTTGTTTAAATTAAAAAAGTATAATATATTTAAACATTCTACGTCAATTAAATTACTTAAACTACTGTTCGAACATTAAATTTGTGTTTATATGAAGAAGGTGATCTTTAAGTTTTTTTTTGTTATAAAATTTTTTAAAAAATAGTTAGGTTCATTCATCTAAAGGTAGGGTGAAATTTTCCTTCATCCTATACGATATTAATATTGAGTAAAGTGAGCTGTCTATTATTCTCAGGCGTAAACTTAAGTACCTAGGAGTTATGATGCTTCTCAAGTGCTGCGACTGGAATCATAGCAAAGTAATACTTCTTATGAATTAAACATGTTATAAATAGTCGTATATTTCACTCATTTACCAATTAAACTTAATGATGATAGGTTGATCTTGATTCTCTCTTCCCGTGGCTACCTATCATTGACATCATATACTTTTTCTTTCTTTTTTAATAATAATAATAATAATAATAAGAATAATATAAGTAACAATCATGATAATTGAATTATTTAAACATTTATATTTTTTTAAAAAAAATTATACAACAAAAAATCAATTACATAATACATATATTTTCAAATTTCCTAGCTTTTCTTCCCAATCTGTTGGCAGTCCTTTCATATATATGTTGTACCTGTAATACAACCAAAGATTGATGTTTTTAAGGTTCTTTCTGTGGAAGTAGAAAATTATTAGTGCATCAATGTAATGATGGTAATGACCATATACTAATACAGAAACTTTCAAGATTAGGTTTATGTTCTTTAGTGACATAGATTGATGTTTGGGTACATATATATGCCCTCATGCTTCTGTAAGTTCCTGTACATGTTGCTATTATAGTTGGTATGAATCTGCAAATAAGGCAATCAAATTCTAAAATTAGCAGAGAAGAATGATACCCTCAGGGTGGTTTCTGTGGATGAAGAAGATATGGACTTACGCCATGACAGCAAGAGGCGGTTTTGGCTGTTTACCCCGGCAATCATGACCATATCCCTGCAATCAACAAGTTCACAAGTAACATTATATACATATATATATATATATATATATATATATATATATATAAGATGTCAAGAAGCATCTAAAATGTATGTGTTAAATACTTGAAGACAGTAAATGATGCTTCTGAAACTTATAAGTTTTAGAAACAAAATTTCAATCAAGTTAGTTATATCTATTAGGTTAAATTTATAAATAAATTTATAAGTATGTATACATATTTTAATATCTAATAATAATAGAATAATAATATCAATATAAAAATTTATAAATCTTAATTTTAATAATTAATAATGATAAAATAATGTGATTGAAAAATTTACTTAATGAATATAAATAATTTAACCTAAATTTTATTATATATAAAATATACAAGGGAATAAAAAATAAAAGTAGATGGCTTTTAAATGCATTTTATCCTGTACTGTAATTTTCAAAGAGAAAGAGCATGAGACGGAACCTGACCCCATATGTGGTATTTTGAACCCATGAAGTTGGCTATCACTGTTCCAAGAAAACTATTATCTGAATTAGACAAAAGTCCTTTTACATTCTGAGCTATGGTGACTTGAGACCTCCCATTTCGTCTCTTATGGTAAGCCACAGCCAGTTTCCTATTCTGTCGTCCTTTGCCTTCCTAGAATAATGTTAACATTCCCTGAAGTCAAGGTTTAAGGTACATCCAATGCAAGGTACTAAATGTAACAATAATAACACTTCAAGTATTCTGACTCCAACGTAGGCAACAATCATAATGTGACACGTGCCAAGTCTAAGGATCTTAAGATCAGCCACTGTACCAAGTATCAACACTCTCATCAGACAAGTTTTCCTGACTTTCACATTTGGCCTTGCATGTTAGATTATAGGGAAAATTAGTGTTATATTCCTTATAGTTTTATTGGTTTCTTAGTGTTACATTCCTTATAGTTTTATTAGTCTCTAACTTCTTATTTAATTTTTAATTTAATATAACTCAGTTATTATAATTTTAATTTAGTTATAACTCGATCCCTAAATTTTAATTTATTTAACTCAATCTCTATAGTTTAATTATTTAAAATATTAATCCATAAATTTTAAAAAATAAAATTATATATTTCATTAAACTTATAAACTAAATTTTAAATAGTTATAACTATAAGATTAAGTTACACTATATTAAAATTTAAAAATTGAGTTATAATATAATTAAAATTATAGGGATTAAAAAATTAAATTATATATGAATAGCCCCATCATGATTCTTAACTGTCTCATAAATTACAGATATCTTACATAGGTATAAAGAGAGAAAAATGTGCTCCCAGATAGTCCTTCTGGCGATGCTTCCTTTTACAATAACACATGAACATCTTGTCATCTTCCAACATCAACAGGCAATGGTCTATATATCAAAGGCCTGGACATAATAAATTCATCAAACAGAGATCAACTTCTAAGTTCTAAGTAACATTAAGATTCTCAAAGGATTTTAGAAATTCATCAAAACTGAAATTGAAAGTTCGGAAAATCAACATATCTGAGCCCAAAGCTGGATTGTTTTTTCTTCCCAGATAGTTTTTATTTTTACTCCCTTGTTTGGCAGAGTTGACCACGATGAAGCTGGAGCTACCTCAGAATCAGAAAAGTCCCAAACATTCATAGAACTCGAATTCTCCAAATCAAAGCTCGAATTAGACCCAAAAGCCTTTTCAGAATAATCATTCATTTTCATGCAGAATAAAGCGAAGTAGGCTTCAAGATCCTACAAGTGGACAAAGACCTAGAATCCGAGAACTTTTTGGGCTCTGCATTTTCCTTGTCATCATCACCAGAAGAAGAAACTTCAATTTCTTTTTTGTTAGGCTTAGCATTCCCTTTGTTATGCAACAGGATTTTAGCGCCTCGGTGAGCGAAATCTTCAAAGTCGTCCCCTTTGTTAGCTAAACGGCCATAGTCACAAAGAAATGGAGAGAATTGTATGACATGGATAGAATTGTCTGACTGGACATGTATAGAAGATTTTTTGCAACCATCCATTATCTGGGTGCCAAAGAAATGATTCAAATGATCAAACTTTATGAGATTTAATAGGAGGAAAAGCTTCAGTATCTGAGAAGAGTTGACATTACAGGGATTCAAACTTCTGAAGCTGAGTCTCGGTACATAGATTTAATGAAGAATGACAGAAAAATATGAGAACGGAGAATGGTTATACTCTTCCACTAACTGGAATAGGAGTTGAGTTTTGTCTTTTTGGGGACTAGATGCTGCCGATAAAGCATTTAAAACGGGTACAAATCATTAGATATATAAATATATAAATAGAGACGATGGGTAGGTGGGTCCCTCTGAAGTTTGAACATGAGGGGCGAAGGAACGTGGGATATTGTGTGGAGTGAGTGGTGATGAAATGAAAGGGAGTTTCAAATTTGGAAAAGCTTTGGGAAACGAACTTGTATTGGACAGTGGTTGTTGATTTTGGGGGAACTATAACTTTACCTATTCAGCAGGTACCGAGAAAAATGCCACCAAGTTCTCAAACCTTTGTCTTTTTGTGCAAGTTTGCGCGGCAAACACTTCTGAATGAATGTGCTGCAAAGCTAGTCTCTCAATAGGAACCGTCAGATGGATCCATTGGTCTGAGAAGCATCACAGCAAAAAATGCTCATGTGGATTCGCCACGTCACCCCCAGTCCTAGTCATGGACTTGGCAGCATCCAAGTCATTCTCCATGTGTGTTTGGGGTATATTTAGACAAGAATATATAGGGAAAACGGGGCTGGGCCTCTCCTATTTAATTAAAATCTACAGTTTTATATTAAAAATAAAATAATGGAGATCCCAGATTTGGACCTACTTAAGGATTATTCATTACTTGTATTTAGAAATAAAATTACGCCGTTTAAACTAAATAAAGTGTAATAAAAAAAAGAGCTCTCGATAGAAAGATCCCTTACCATGGAAAACGTGCCCATAAAAATGATATAGAGTATATTGATTATTTTTTTTATTTTTGAATTTATGAATATATTAATAAAAAATACATAACGTTTACTCTCTTTTAATAAACAATAAAAATATTCAGAAATTAGAAGAAACTTCTATACATATAAAGAAAGAAATGCTTCTCATTTGTTGCCTTAATTGTGAAAATATGACAATAAGCACAACATTGGGCACTTGTGTTTTAAAATAAATCATTTGTTAGTACTCATTTTGCAATGTTATATTGATGTAGTCAATTAGTCATAAAAGATTGAGTGCTTTATATTCAGAAATTAAATAGCTGGTATTGTTTTCATAATTCCACCTATTGCACTAAAAATAGAAGCATCAAACAGAGTACTTTCATTATTTCCTTTGTTTTTTTTTTGGATAAAAAGCCTATTGTGTCTCTAGGGAACAAATTGTAATCTCAAAAGGAACGTCAAAAAGAAACTTAAGGCCGAGCTCATGAACAAGACCACATGCTTGACCATACCATAAGAGTACTCGTTCGATCTTGCAGCTCTGCTAAGTTCACAAAACGTAGTCATATAGCCATCTGATTTCCAAGAAAAAAATTCAATAAAAACTGTATATTCTATCAATACATTGAGTTTTTCTTCACAAACCACTCCTTCTACCACCACCATTACCGTGGCTTTTCTGGTCATGGGGAGAAGATTTTGGAGCTGCCGTTTCATTCTTTGGACTCTCTTGGCCTGATTCTGGGCTTGGCTTAACAGGCTTACCAAGATTATTATCTTTCTCCACAACTTTATCTGGTGGTAAAGAATTGTTTTTGTCGCTTTCTGTAGAAAAAGACTTGGCATGTTTTTTCTCATCATCTTCTTTCACTTGATTTTCAGGGAGGTTGCAGTTTGATTGTTTCTTTGTTTCAGCCACAATCCCCTTTACTGCCTCCTCGAGTTTGTCTAGTCTCACTTTCACCTCCTGAAGTGGTGGATCAAGGGGAGGGGGATTTAACTTTTCTAATTCTTCTCTCTCTTTTGCTTCCTTTTCATCCCTTATCTTCCTTTTCTGCTCCACTTCCTAAGCAATGATACAGAGGACAATCCAGTGTAAAAAGAGAAGTCAAACAAAATAATACTCCCTCCGGCCCTAAATATAAGAGTCAGATTGAGGATTTACTTTGATTCTAAATATAAAACTTCAATCCACTTCATATTTCAAATTTATAATTTTTCCTAAAGTATCCCAATTAATTGTACTTATTAAAAATATTTTCATTAAAGGAAATGTATATGATTAAAAATGGTATTTTAACTAATTTAACTAATTTCTCTAATATTTATAAATTAGTTATCTAACTCTTATATTAAAGACCAGAGAGAGTATTACATGAAATTGTTTTCCGGGTATGATGACATCATCAATTTGACCAAAAAAATTTGGGTCATGCTTTACTAAGCAGTTCAAAACCCACACCTAACTCTGATTAGTGCTTATTACTAGAACGTAACAGATCAAACAGACAATAACTGATGCAAAATAAATTTTAAGATTCGTACATATCAAATATGTAACATGCTGAATCTGCATTGCTTATAAAGTGAAACCACGAACAATTGCATGATGCATGACATATGATATCTATGAGACCAATATCTAGCAGGGAGTTAAACTTGTATTACAATTCTATCTAGAGTCTTGTTTATGATCATATGGCAATTTTCATCTCTAAAGGGTTCTATATACAACAATAACAAGTCTTATCCTACTAGGTGGGGTCCTAAGAGTTCCATATAATGTATTGAAATCCCTAGAATGGATAATGTGAAGGGCATTACAATGATGGATATCCACATCAATTATATGATGTTCAGAACTTCATGTCAATTTTATACGAATACAAAGGAAAGAATACATACCGCCTCCATTATTTTCATATCATAACGAGCATATTGAGCCACCAAATATACAGCTGTTGCAAGAAAGTACTTGTTTCAGACGGTAGCACTAGAAGTTACAAAAATGTCTAATGAAAGTAAATACAAATGAAATGTGACAGTTTCAAACCTAAAGAAGGCAAGCAGGCAAAGAAAAGTTGCACAAGATGGAAATCAAGCCTGACCATGACAGAGGTCAATAATGTGAGAATCAATTCAACTATTATAAACAGGCAGATGTTGATGGGTAGCAAGCAGTAGTAAATCATATAATCTGTAATAATTTATGATTGTCGATAAACATTTTATTCTGAGAGCTTAAACTAATAATTGAAGCCCCATATTGATTTCATTATAAGATCTAATATATTTGCTAACCTAAAAGCTCATCAACTTCATTTATATTAGAAGAATGAAAATTGTCAAGGATTGATCTCCTACTTAATTGATAACAAAGAATTTGATACATGTCAAGCAACGTTTCAACTCGAGCAATCAAAACAAAGAACCATAGATAGTTTTTTCCCTGTTTTATTTCCATATCATTTAACAAACAAGAAGAAACCAAGCATTATAAAGAATAAAACCCATGCACGCAATTTAGATACCTTTGAACCGACACAATGAGATCTGACCAATAATCACTATCGGAGGCAAATAGAAATTTTCCCATTCAAACACCAAACAGATTTTTCAGTGTATTCGGTGGAGGAGCCTGAATCTTGAACGTACTGATAGAGATATAGATGCAAGTAGAGTTATTGCGATGGAGGTAGTGAGGGATTGTAAGTAGATTTCAGTTCGAATTTCCAAATACGATACGAAGCAACACTTACATGAAGCTGTTCGATGAAATGCCAAAGAGAGAAGAGTAAAACGAACAAACAAACCGAATCCAGTGACAGAAACAAGCCATGATACTCGCACACAAAAAGACACAAGGAAGAGAACTCAAAAATATAAATGCTCTACCACATATGAAGAAAGTTAGGCATTAATAGTTAGTTCCGATTTCCAAAGAAGCGTATGAATCGACATTGAAATCTCAAAAATATAAATGCTCTACCACATATGAAGAAAGTTAGGCATTAATAGTTAGTTCCGATTTCCAACGAAGCGTATGAATCGACATTGAAATGAAGCTGCTCAACAAAATGCCAGAGAAAGCTTGCCGTGAGAGTGAAATACCAAAGCAAAGTAATCAAATGAGAATAAAAACACGAACTTTGAAGCAAATGCAATACCCAAATTTCTTTTCCTTTGGAGGGTCGGTAAAAAGGATCTTTGCCGCAGTCATGAAGTCAAGATTCTCCAGCTGCCGATACCTTTCATTGCGAATAATCTTGTCGTTCTTCGTGGAATTGCTGGAAGAGTTCTTAGAGTTGCTACATAATGATGCGGTTCGAAGAAGCTTGAACGGCCCTGAGAATCGGGCCCACCTTCCTCGGACACGAAACATAGCTCTTACTTCCTTTCTCAACCTCGACAATGTTTAATCCCTATAGGGAAAATTTCACTCAATGACCATGTCCACTGCCCGTAAAAATTCTGAAACATCATTGCAAGGAACTGGGGCAAAATGAAATTAAAATTTGTGGTGAAAAGACATTGTTATCCCTTGCTAATTTTTTTTTTAAAAAGGTTATACCTCGCCTGCCGCCGGAGCTCCGGCCAAAGCGGCCAACCGCTCTTCTTCCTCCGAACTCTCACTCTCTCTGAACCAGTCGCGCCTCTCTCTTCGGCTTAGGAAGAAGAAGACGATCCAGATGAAGAAACAGATTGCAGCCGCCAAAGGCGTCTCCGTTCAGCCTCTCGACCCAGCTCCTCGTCTTGCTGAAGAAGAAGAGCCTAGAGCAGAACAACGCCCTCTCCACTCTCGTCGAATCCGAGTGGGAAGGAGAAGCTTTAGATAACGATTAGCGACAGATTCAGCACTCAGGAGAAGCAAAAAAAATGGTCGCATTAATCCCAAATGCAAAACACGCCGTATCCTAACCTCATGCTTATTTGGACCTTGAATGACAGCGATAGAGTGGAAGAAACGCAAAGACGCACCATGTATTAACGACAAACCCGAACGTCGAACGGAGACGAACCCAAATCGTGGAAACAGGGGAAATTGAAATCAACGGCCGTGATTTATTTATAAAGGACGGATGTGTCTCAGAAATTTGACGATGTGCTAAACTAAGGAAAGCGTGGACGAAGAAATGGTACTAATTGCTGGCAAAACAGACAGTACTAATAAAAAATTAAAGTATATAAAACAATAAATAGCACAATATACTATATTCATTAATTTACTTTAAAAGTTATTAAATTTTAAAAAATAATTTAAAAACTTTTAAAACAAAAAGAAATAATTAAAAATAAAAAATAAACAATAAAAATATTAGTTCTCTCTATCAAAGATTAGCACAATTTTCATCCTCTGGTCCTTTAAGAATGACTTCAAATATATTCTTGTCTCGTTCATCCTCCTCATCTTCATTTTCATCATCTCCTGCACTACATGGAGCTCTTTCTGCATAACATCTTCCACTACTTCCGTGAAAATCATAATTCATACCATGTACCATTAATTATAAACTGATAAATATATTTTTATAATTTTATTTAGATTTCCTTTTTTTATAACTTTATATAAAAAATATTATTTCTTAATTTTTAATCTAAAAAATAAGTTCCCTTATATATATATATATATAATATTTTTATATGCATTTTAAATGATGATTTTATTAATTTTGACATGTTATTTCATTAATTTTAATATGCTTCTTAAACCTTTGCTATTTTATTTTGACTTCTTCCTTAGTTTTTATAATATTTTATATAAGAAGTATTATTTCTTATTTTTTTAATATAAAAAATCTGTTACCTCATTTTTATATATAAAATATTTTTATATTCATTTTATAAGACGATCTTATTAATTTAACAGGTTATCTCATTAATTTTAATATGCCTCTTGAAATATTTTATTTCTATGATAAAATTAAAAATTGAATTGGAAGAAAAGAGACCAAATCTCAACTATGATAAGTCCTTCCATACATTAGAAAATAAAAAGTATGATATTAACCATGCGGAATTATAATTATAAAATGTATAGTGTTGTGTGTATTAAATATTTATACATTTATAAAACAAATCAATAAAACTGTCTAATGCTACTATATCCTAAAACTTTATATGAAAAAAAAAGGGAAAATCACACTAGGTTCGCAATCAAAAAAAATAATATTCAATGATCTTTCATATAAAAGTTACTTAACTTTTAAAAAAATTAATTAAATTAAATTAATTAATTATAATTAAATCAAATATTTTATGATAAATATATATTATATACTTTTTAATTTATCTAAATTAATCAATATTTATATTAGTTATAATAATTAATTTTTTTAATTTTTTTAATCTGTTTAAAAAAAATAGTAACTTGAAAGTCTCAAAAGAGATTTTTAAATAATTAAAAAATCCCATTCAACATATGAACTAACACCCGCCACGCATATAAAACCCCTCCACTGTTATGCTTCAAGACTTTTGCACAAACTTGAACAATGATATTTTTTTTTGTTCACCCGGTTCATCAGAGTTTTATCCCGACTACATCTAGATATGACCCGCGTCACGCACCTGGCTATAATGGGTGAGTCTCCCAATGGGGATTTTCTGTATACGCCAAGGCTCGAACTCGACACCTCACTTAAGCGATACCGAGCCGTTTACCACTCGGACCAACCCCTGTTGGTTGAACAATGATATTTTGTCACCAAAACAGCATAAAAGTAGATTGAGAATTTTTTTTTTTGGTTACCCACCCGGTTCACCAGAGCTTTGCCCCGACTACATCTGGATTCGACCCGCGTCGCGCACCTAGCTATAGTGGGTGAATCTCCCAACGGGGATTTTCTGCATACGCCAAGGCTCGAACTCGAGACCTTGCTTAAGTGATACCAAACCGCTTACCACTCAGACTAACCCCTGTTAGTAGTAGATTGAGAATTTAAAGCAAGTTGAAGAACTTCTCTAACATAAGTGAGGCCTAATACCCTTTCTTCAGAGGATGACCCATATGCACTTCAATAAATGAAAACTTTGATGTAGTTGATTGCAAAATATTGGGCTCAAAATTGTAACACGTTTCATCTTGTTCTCTCGGCATTGTAGTGTTGAAGTCAAGCATAACCCTCATGGGTAAGAGTATTTATGAGTAAAGTTAGATAGAGTAATCCTCTTGCCCAATGCCCTATTTAAAAAAAGTATAAGTTCAATTTTATAGCCTAATATCCAGCCCTACCCAATAAAAGCCCTAACTATTTTAAGTTAGGCATGGGTTGGCTAGGCATGCCCATATTGTGATGATATGCTCATGTTGTGAAAAATAATATGTAATTATAAATTTCTAAAATAATATCATATTCATATGTCTTCAAGAGTTAAATAATATCTATAATCTAATAAAAATAAGATAACAAAAATATAATAATTAAAGTCTTAAAATTTATTGCATATAAAAAAAGCCTTGAAGTTTAAATAATTTATAATTGCAACGTTGTATCAATTTCACAAATATTGACAATGATAAAATATCTAAAAAAATAAAATAAATAATTATAATTTATAATTATATTATGATTAGTAAAGTTAAAGAAAAAGAAAAAATCAATATAGTTATAAATATTAAAATACGCAACTTACCTACTTAACTACTCATATTTCTAAAATAATCTTTTAGTCACCAGTAGCTATCATATTCTCCCTTCAAAGTGTAGTATTTAGGGATAAAAGTAAAAAAAAATAAGGAGTGCTCATGGGTAGGGCAGCCCCTACCCGATGCCCAGCCCAAAAAAAGCATAGGCTGCATTTTGTAGCTCAATGCCCGACTCTGTCCTGTTCGATAAAAGCCCTAATCATTTTGAGCTGGGTATAGGCGGGTTGGGCATACCCAAGTTGTGATGACATGCTCATATTGTAGAAAATAATATACAATTATAAACTTATAAAATAATATCATATTCATATATCTTCAAGAGTTAAATAATATCTATAATCCAGTAAAAATAAGGCAACAAAAAGATAATAATTAAAGTCTTAAAATTTATTGCATATAAAAAAAAGCCTTGAAGTCTAAGTAATTTATAATTGTAACTTTGTATCAATTTCACAAATGTTGACAATGATGAAGCATCTAAAAAAATAAAATAAAAAATTATAATTTATAATGTAATTATATTATGATTAGTAAAGTTAAAGAAAAAGAAAAAATTAATATAGTTATAAATATTAAAAGACGCAACTTACTTACTTAACTACTCATATTTATAAAATAACTCATTAGTCACCAGTAGCTATCATATTCTCCCTTCCAAGTGTAGTATCTAGGGAGAAAAGTAAAAAAAATAAAAGAATGAGTGTTCATGGGTAGGGCAACCCCCTACCCGGTGCCCAGCAAAAAAAAGCATAGGCTGCATTTTGCAGCTCGATGTCTGGCCCTGCCCTATATTTATTAGGCTGGGCAAGATTTTTTTTTTCACAGGCTCGAGTGGGCATACCGGGCCACGGGCTTTATAAACACCCCTACTCATGGGATTAAAGTACAGCCCAAGCTGACCAATTAAGCTAATAAGTTAGTGAACTAATTCCCAAACAAGTACAGTTAAGAATTAACCACTTTAGGTTTAACTTGTAAAAGAGTGAGACATATAACTATTTAGAGTGTGTTCTATCTTTAAGAAGTATCATTTGATTGTTCTTTCAATCATGACGCTTGAGAAGGCATCCTTGTTCCTGGGTGCATAGGCTTATACCTAAAGGTAATAGAGAGCTCACTCTGCCCGATATTGGTATCGCCTAAAAGGAAGATAGACTTCGACCTACCTTTGGATAGTGGGTGAACCCAACTTCTTTCTAAAAATTTACTCATACAAAAAAAGTACAGTTAAAAATTTGTCCCCATATAGTTTAATTCCCATGCAGTTTAATTTTGGGCGTTTAACCCCTCTCTTTTAACAAAAAAAAGAGTTTGTACCCAAAAGAAAAGTACAATAAGAGTCACCTATCATTCATGCGTTCAACTAGTGAAGGGGTAAGATATACAATCATTTAGAGTATGTTTGATCCTTAAAAAATACCACTTTATTATAATTTCAATCGTGACATTTGATGAGATATCTTAGCTTCTAGATATTTAAATTTACGCATAAGGATAATTAATTGTTCGCACTATTCAACATTGATATCGCCTAAGAGTCAAAAAGATTTCGTCCTACTCTTAAATTATAATTTCTTTCTAAAAAAATTTGTACAAAAAAATAGTACAATTAAGAGTTTCAGACTATGTTATATTTTATATTTTTATCATTTTATTAAATATAAAACAATGTCATTTTGACTAGTTTTTTTGAATTATACGTTATTTATATATAAAGGTTATATACAAATTATTTGTACAAGTAAATATATAAGTAAAAGAGGATCATTCTCTTGCCTCTCCTTTCAATATTTTATCTTGTTATTTCTTTTCTTTTTTAACTTCTTTATTTTTTTTTATTTTATAACACGTTATCAGCACGTCATTACTTTAGAAAATTTAAGTTTTATCTATGGCTAATCTTACCAAACTCGAGTTTATCGCCATTAATATTTTAGGGAAAAAAGTCAAAGATCTAGGAAATATTATTTTACTTAAAAATAAAGCAAGCAATCAAAATAAGGCTAAGACTATATTTAACACCCTAATTTTTATCATTATACTTAAACACAATTAAAAATATTATTTATCAATACTTATAAATATTATCTAATTAAATTATTATAATTTAATATTTTTATTATTTTTAATAAAATATGATATCTAGATTATCCTACTATTATTTTACTTAGAATTTTATAATTTGATTGTTATTATTTAGAAATTTATTAAGATTTAAGTTTAAATTTAAATATAAATTTTAATTTTAAAAATATAGTTTAAATTTTAAATTATCCTATAATAATATTTTGATAAAGATAATAATATTAAAAAAATAATAATAAGATCATATAATCATTCTTCTAAGCAGTTAAATCATCCAATTCCGTTGTCTCCACAAAATATATCTATATTCTATTAGCTCCAATGATTTTCTTTTAATCCATCGTTGGGTTTTAGCTTTTTCCATCCTCACGTTCTCTCCGGCAAATGTTAAATCATTTATATATATATATAACCTCTAATCTCCTATCACACTATTTTTCTCTCCTTTCTATACTTTTATTCTCTCTCTTGCATCACTCCCTTCTCCTCTCTCCCTCGGGTGCGCCTCCACATGCCCCCTGATATATATATATATATCCTTGATCAGAGTACATTTTGAAGATATGGCTAATTGTTATTAACGCTATTGAGTAATTTTTGTTAAAGGACTGTATCATTTGTGATTAATATTATTATATATAGGGTTACTTAATTGGTGATAATTATTTTTTAATTTAATAAGAGGTAATTATTTTCTATTTATTATGTATACTAATATGATATTTATAAATAATTTAATATACATATATATAAATCTATTGATATTAATATAATTTGATTGAGAAACTTGTTTGATAATTTTTATTAAAAATAATTTTGTGAGATTTAAAATTTAAATTGAGATTATAAACTTGTTATATTTTGATATTGGAATTTAAAGAAAGTTATTATTTTAAAAAAAACTCTATTGTTATAGTTATTGGTATTATTTATTTTCAAGCTATTAAAATTTTAATTAATATGATTATCTTGAAAACTATGTATTAGGAATATGTCATGATATAGTTATATTTTTACTACGTGGTATAATTTTTATTAGAACTCGATGGTTATCTTTTTACCATCAATTTATCAAGGGACGTGTTACACCTATTTATTGAAGGGCAGTGATAACTCCACTTTTTTTATCAAGGAGGAATGAACCCATAATCAGGTTAGATGTTATATGGATTTTAGCCTATCCATACGGCTTGATTGATTAGCTTTTTAAGTGGTCAGTTATCATTAGTTCCTGGGTTTAGCCTACGAGAATAAGGCGATTCCATTAATTTGATAGGAGAAACTTAGGTGGATTATCTATTTAATTTTATTATAATAATATGTTATTTTCTATATATTGTATTTTATGATTTATTCCACTTAACATCTCATGAGCACATATTAGTACTCATGATAAATAAAATTGCTGATCACTGAGACGTTTGTCTTACCCTATTTTTATTAACATTTTTCATGTGATAGTTTTATCTTAGGATCCTAGAAAAAGCTTAAGAGGCTTGACTAAAACTTTATTAATTGTATAGCATTATTCTTTAAATGTATGTGTAGAATTCTTATATATTGCCACAGTATATTTCATTATGCATGCTCTAATATTATATTAATTATTTAAATTTTAAGAAAAAAAATTATCACCATGGTAGATTTTTTTTTATATTTTAGTAAAATTATTTCCTACCATGGTTATTTATTTTGAAATAAATTAAATTTATTTATAATGTTATTTTTTATTTATATTAGGTATAAAATATGTCTGAATATTTATTAATAGTTATATTTTTGGAGAATTTTATATCATGTTTTTTCTTCTCTACCATTTAAATGAAGGGCTATAAGCTAAATACCTAATAGTGAAAGATCTGTTAGAATTGTAAAATAATTTAAAAGAACGATATGATGAGCACCAAAAGACGATAATCTTACCCAAATCTCGTTATGAATAATTGCATTTAAAGTTACAAGATTTTAAATCTATATCTGAATATAATTTAGCTGTTTTTAGAATAATTTCTCAATTGAAATTGTCTAGTAATAAAATAACAAATGATGACTTATTAGATTTTTTTTTCAACATTTCATGCTTCAAATATGCTCTTGCGCCAACAATACTGTGAAAAAGATTTTAAAATATATTTTGAACTAATCTCATGTCTTCTTATGGCTGAGTAAAATAATGAGCTGTTGATAAAAAATCATAAGATTCGTCCCACTAGAGATCAGCTCCATTTCCTGAAGTGAATATGACTGAAAGTATTAATTTATATACCTATGGTCATGGTCAAGATCGTGGCCGTGATTGTGGAATGGGACTTGGCAATTACTATCATCATGGTGGTGGGAGTAACAATTATTGTCATTTTAATGAGACAAATTTTCTAACATTAGGGGAGATAATAAGCAGCTGGATAAAAAAATTACATAAAAAGCATTATTGCTGTTTCATTTAGATCCCCAAACACAACAATATGAGCTTGAAGTTTAAAAAATAATTCATTTGTAAAATATTTCAAATCAACTACTATATGCATCTACTGACACAAAAGAATTATCAAATCTCATATTCCAACTAAAAATATCCCAATTAGAATTAATGTCCCAGTAAGACAAGTAGCAAGTGTAAATAAAACTAAACAATATTTGAAGTGTGATAAACCAATCAGTTCTAAAGATAAAAATCCTAGAAAGAAAAGAGTAAACAATCAAGATAGTCAAGTTGAGGAGGCTAGTCTTATAAGAGAGACCCAGAACATAACAAATCAAAAGACTCCATAAGAGGTTCAAGTACCTGAAAATAATAAATAAATCTAGATAAGTTATGTCACTATAGGAAAAAGATGGAACTCAAAAATTATATTCGTCGATGATATTTTTTTCATACAGTGTTGCTGTTGAAATAACTAATCAAAATGAGGATCTTGAGCCTAAATCAGTCGAAGAATATAGACATAGAAATGATTGATCAAAATGGAAAGATACAATTTAAGCAGAACTGAATTTACTTTCAAAATGTGAAATTTTTGGTCCTATAGTCCAGATACCAGATGGTGTTAAACTAGTTGGGCATAGATGTATTTTTGTGCGATAACGAAATGAGAAAAATGAGGTTGTTAGATATAAAATATGACTTGTGACATAAAGTTTTTTTCAAAAACCTGATATTGATTATGAAAAAATATATTTTTCTGTAGTGGATATAATCACTTTAAGATATCTTATTAGTCTAGCAGTGCATGAAAGATTTGATATACATTTGATAGATATTGTTACAACATACTTATATGGTTCTTTAAATACTGAAATTTATATGAAAATCCTTGAAGGATTTAAATTGCCTGAAGCATGTAAGAATTCTCGAGAAAATTATACAATTCATTTGCATAAATATTTATATTGATTAAAACAATATGGAAGAATGTGGTATAACTGTCTAAGTGAATATTTGTTAAAGGCATACTATAAAAATGATTCAATTAACTCATGTATTTTTATAAAAAAGAATGCATCCAAATTTGTCATAATTGTTATCTATATAGATAATTTGAATATAACGGGAACTCCTAAAGAGTTTTAAAAGGCAGTTGATTGTTTATAAGATTATTTGTTAAAGAAAAATATCATTTTTGCCCTTAAGAGGAAAAGGAAAAATTTCTTATTTTGAAAGTATCATATCTTAATATTATAAATACACTAATGTATCTTGCTAATTCAACATGATATATTGTATTTGTTGTGAGTTTATTAGCAAGATTTAGTTCTTGTCCAACAAAAAAAAATATTGGAATGGAGTTAAATATATATTTCGATACCTTTGAGGGACAATTTATATGAGATTATTTTATTATAATGAATTTGGATCACAATTGATTAGTTATGCATATGTATGATTTTTATCAGATCCACATAAAGGTAGATCTCAAATAGGATATTTATTTACTTGTAGAGGTATAAATATATCTTGGCGTTCAATAAAGCACACTTTATCAGCTACCTAATCAAATCATGTATAAATAATTGCAGTTCATGAGACAATTAGAGAATGTATTTAGCTAAAGTTAGTAATCTAACATATCCAAAGAATTAGCAGTCCACTTCTGAAACAAGATATTTCAATAGTATTATATGAAGGTAATACAACATGTATAGCTCAACTGAAAGGAGATATATCAAAGGAGATATAATAAAATATATTTCTCCAAAAATTCTTTTTCAATCACGATCTTATAAAAAATAGTGATATAGATGTTCAACAAATTCGATCATGTAACAACCTTACAGATTTATTTATCAAGATACTACCAACTAAGATATTTGTGAAGTTAGTATATGGTATTGAAATGTACAAATTCAAAGATATAAATTGACGATATACTCTTTTCCTTTTTAAGTTTTTTTTCATTAGGTTTTCCTAAAAAAAAATTAATAAGACAGCCTAAATACATATTATGTACTATTTTTTTAACTAGGTTTTATCTCAATAGATTTTTCCTAGTAAAGTTTGAATGAAGCATAATATTTATCATTGACATCTAAGGCGGAGTGTTATAAATATTGTATGTATGTCTGGATGTCTACATACCTCTTAGCTTTCAGAATTCTTTTTAAAATTTCTTTTTCTTTTAATGTCATCAACATATAGCTTGCCCAATAAATGATTTGAGAGGAGTTTTTTTGTTGTTAATGCAATGACATTCATCTTTATTCCTTTATAACTTTAAATTTAATTTTTAATGGTTGTGACCTATAAATAAATGTCATACACAAAACATTTATACAAGTAAACATAAAAGTAAAAGAGGAACACTCCCTTGCCTCCCCTTTTAATCTCTTGTTTTATTATTTCTTCGTCTCTCTAACTTATTCATCTTCTCTTATTTTATAACATATATTAATATCTTTATTATTTAAATATTATTATTTTCAGAATTATATATATAAATATTTTTATATTTTAACTAAGTTATATTATTTTAATCATTAGATTAATTCTAGTTCAATTACAATTTCAAATCAGTGATATTTGAGATATTATCTTTGATCAGATGAATGACCAGTCACGTTTTCACTACCTTAATATCTACAGATAGGTAATCAATGTGCTCATTTTCTTGTTACGTATTATCTTTCACCATCCCTGTCAGCATGTCTTGAAGAACTCCTTCCTCCATTTAAGAACCGTTCTGAATGATGATGACGATGTTTATGGGGTCTCATCTATACCTTGTATTGGCCTTTAGAACTTGCTTGTAATCATTTTGACATAAAAACAAATATGGCTTAAAAAAAGGACTTGATGGCAATTACTGCAAAAACTATTCAGAGAATACCAACATTCATTCAGTGCAGAAAACCCACAAAATCTTTAAAAGAAATATTATACCCAGCAGAATAACACTTTATGATCCAAATTTGTATACTCCCATTAATAAAAAAAAACCCTTATTTGATTCTGCGATCAGAAAAAAGTTGATTGAACCCATTTCATGGCTGGACCACACAACCCCTGTTCCTCAAAGCATCATCATCGTTCATGGCCTTTTCTTTTCCCTTTCCTTTAAAACTAAAACTCCACTAATTAGAGTTCATTATGTAATCCCAAACCCCACCTACACACCATAATTATTACCCAACGTTGCTTCCTTTGTTTCAATAATTTTTTCTTTAAAAAAAAAAATCAGAGACTTGTTCATAATATATATATACTCTCCACCGCCCTCACCAATAACAGAGTCGTTGCGCCACCGTCTGTGTGCCGCCGGCGAGTACTAGTGCCAGAAGTTTCTCAGTATCTTCTCTGCTTTCCGATAAAGAAATAGTTTCATCGACTCTTATGGTGGAAATGTTTACTGATTATTGATTAAGGATTAGTATACCTTTTTTGCAATTGGCTCTGCAATGCAGTGGATGTAGCTAAACGACGTCGCAGAATGCTGTGCAGGAAGGGTCTCCGGAACTGCGGATCAGGATCGGTGCCGGTGTACCTCAATGTGTACGATCTGACGCCGATTAACGGATACGCTTACTGGTTCGGCCTCGGAGTCTACCATTCCGGCGTCCAAGGTTCGTCTTCCTCCTCAATTTCTCTCTTCCTTCGCAAATTTTTGATCCTGCAGAGCTTAGCTCACAAGATCACATATCTTGAGACAGTACATAACAATCTAAATTCAATTCAATTCTTCTAATCAGTAGTCTGTGTTAGAAAACACGTTCATCAAATTGCATCTGATGATATGAACATTTCGATATCTGAGGGAAGTGCTGGATTTTGTTTTTTTTGGGTGCAGTTCATGGAGTGGAGTACGCATTTGGAGCTCACGAGTACTCATCGACGGGGATATTCGAAGGAGAACCAAAACGGTGCGAGGGTTTCGCGTTTAGGAAGACGATTCTGATAGGACAGACGGAGATGGGAGAGGAAGGAGTGAGGGGGGTGATGGAAGAGCTCGCCGGAGAGTACAGAGGGAATGCGTACAATCTGATCACCAAGAATTGCAACCATTTCTGCAACGAAGCGTGCCTGAAACTCACGGGCAAATCTATTCCCAGTTGGATCAATCGTCTAGCTAGAATCGGTAACTTCAGAAATCGTTTCTTAATTCTGTCGATTTCCTTGAATTCTTCGCCATTATAGATCTAAGTTTGATCTTATGAAGCTGAAATTCATAAAATTCATTCAATCCAAAAGTAAATTACATGAAATATCTTCTACTGAACTTCACATGACAGAGTTAAAACAACTTGAGAAACCTGGATTCATTTTTTCCCCCTCTAAGATTATTTGTTCTAGTTAATTAATTTCCTTTGGCCATATTGACAATTGTCAACATATTTTGTGCTACTGAATCTTCGCCCAAAATTTAGCTTAATTTTTGGCTGGTGAAGAATATGATTACTTTTGTTTTAAGCTAAATTATTTTATGGGGATTATTATCAACTTGCAAATGCTTAATAAGTTAGTTTTATATAGTTTAAAATATAATTGAAATCAAAGGTTTTATTAGATGGATTTTATTTTTAGATGATTTTTAAGTAAGGATGTGAGGAAAATGGAAATTAATAAATCTATTTTTTCCTCCCTGAAAATAAATAATAGATTGGGGGATAAATTTTATCTTGAAAGCAAGCACTGATTGCATGGAAGCTGCAGAGGAAAAAAAACAGAGAGAATATAAGAAATTATGAAGTCAATTTTGGAATTGCTAGGAATTGTAATTGGTACTTTCCGTGAAAATAGATGGGACTCGTTTCTTTATTCTTTTTATATAAATAGTAGTTTTTTTTTTTAAAAAAAAAGATTCTTTGGGACAATAATTGGTGTTTAAAAAAAGTGAATCAATTTGTTATCCTTAGAGGAAGAAAAAAAAGGATGAAAAAGACAAGCGACTTTATTCTTATTCGAAGAGAACATTATTCCCATTTCAATCAAACATATAAATAAAATGATTCCACTATAGTATATGCCGAGTGCAAAAAGATAAACAGAATAATTAAATTATAAATAAATAATAAATACTTTAAATATATTTCATATATTTTTACTATTTTTTTCATGTTATACATGATTGAACCTAATTTGAAAATATCCTTTTAACATGCATTTAACAGAGAAATAATTAGTTTCTTCTTAAGACAAGTATAATTAATAAACAATGGGTCAGGAACATCAGAATCATTTTTCCAAACATAAGTTACTTAAATTTGAATGCATGAGTGAAATTCATATGAGTTAGTTGGTTAAATCAGTTGACTGACAAATTAAGCTCATAGTTACAAAAAAAAAATTGATATAATTGATATATATTTGAGTTCTTTAAACATAATATTATAGTTTCGAATCAGGTTATGTATATAAAAAAAAATTTTGATAGAGGCAAAACACATTTCTCTGATCTCTATGTCTTAAGAGTATTAATTTCTAAATTATTAGTTAGGGGATACAATTTATTTATTTTTTTAAAAAAAAAGTCAATCTCTTAACCTATTTGATTAAGAGTTTTGAACAAATTTAGTTGGGTTGGATTTTATATTTGTGCTCCCAATGTTGAGTCTAAGATGATGTTTTGAGTAAAAAAATGGTAATATATCAAATTTATATTTTAGTAATTTTATTTTGGTAGATTAAGAGTGGTTTATGCATAAATAATTTATTTATTTAGGGATTAATATCTTTTTATTTAAATATTATTCTTTTAAAAATTATATATGAATATTATTATATATTTTAATTATGATTGGGTTGATTTTGGTCCGTCACTATTAACTATTAAAGTCCTATCTCAATAGATTCAATGATTTGTCCAATAGCTTGGCGAAATGAAACAGAAAGAAATCAGATTGAATTGGTTTGTTAATTTCAGGGTTTCTTTGCAAGTGTGTTCTTCCGGTGGCTATAAACTCAACCAGAGTTAGGCATCACAGAATTGAAGACAAACAATGTGAAGAAGAGAAGAAGGAAGCATCATCATTATCATCGTCAACAACAAGCGTCCCTTTAGGAACATCCGATCAAATACAGATACAAAGATCACCATCAACAAGTGAGACAAATAACAACGGCAAGATGTCACCTTCAAATTCAACATCTTCTCCATCATCGACTTCCCCAGCTTTACGCAGGGGAAGGAGTATAATCAGGCCTGACCTTCCTCCACCTTCTTCGCCTGTGATTATTGAGCCCTCTTCTTCATCTTCATGTCCAGACCCTGAACATTAGAAATTTTTCCTTTTCCTTGTTATTCCTTTTCTGGGTTTTGTTTTTCTGGAGTTACTTTAAGGAAGAGAGCAAGAGAGAAGAGTTTCAAACTAAAATGTAATACTCATTCTTTTCCTCCAATTCCCTCCCCATAAGAAATTGGTATCTGAAGCAGGAGACCAGGGGGCTGATAATGTGCTTGTACGTATTGTATTGCCTCATATTGTGTTGGATTTTGTTGTAAGATTGCTTTAGAATTTGTAAAAAGTGTATCATTTCAGATAACTGAATCAAAAGCTCCTAATTAAGTATGATTTGCTAATGTAATACTCATTCTTTTCCTCCAATTCCCTCCCCATAAGAAATTGGTATCTGAAGCAGGAGACCAGGGGGCTGATAATGTGCTTGTACGTGTTGTATTGCCTCATATTGTGTTGGATTTTGTTGTAAGATTGCTTTAGAATTTGTAAAAAGTGTATCGTTTCAGATAACTGAATCAAAAGCTCCTAATTAAGTATGATTTGCTAATGTAATACTCATTCTTTTCCTCCAATTCCCTCCCCATAAGAAATTGGTATCTGAAGCAGGAGACCAAGGGGTTGATAATGTGCTTGTACGTGTTGTATTGCCTCATATTGTGTTGGATTTTGATGTAAGATTGCTTTAGAATTTGTAAAAAGTGTATCGTTTCAAATAACTGAATCAAAAGCTCCTAATTAAGTCTGATTTGCTAATGGAGGTTTAAGTGTAATGCGGATGTTAATTTCTATTTATTAGAGGTGGAACCATATTCAGGGATTTTTTTTTCCTGATTAGGAGTCATAAATAAATAAAAAACTGAGGGTGATAAAAATATTTTTTTTTTTGTGTCGATTAGGAGTCCAGATTAATTTTCCAAAACCTTTTAAAGTCTCCTTTTCTGTGTTTTAAAAATATTTTCATTTAACATTTTTTAAAAAGTAAATTAAAGCAAGAAAGAATCAATTAATTTTCAATTTCTTTTCATTAGTTAAAATATAAATTCCTCTTCTTTATTCCTCTTCAATTTTTTTATAATTATTTTATGCTCTTATTCACTCAATGACAAAATATACTCATAGATATTCTCAACAATAAAATATAATTAAAATTAATAATTAATAAAACATATATGTATATTAAAAGTAAATTTTTTTGATATATTGCTTAACATGTTAATGTAGTACTCCTTCACAATTGACATCTATCTACATTTTGCAACTTAAATGTTAATGATGGAATATGATTGTAAGATGTGTGTGGAAGATATTATTGGTGGAATGAATTTATTATGATTTTTCATAAATCAAAATATGGTGGTCTATAATTATGATATACTTTTTTATCTTAAATGTAAAAGCTTTTAGAATGGTTTATTTTAGTTTAAAGTTCAGTATAATTTATCTCTCAAATTTATAATTTATTTTATAAACTCTTCCTATTAATTATATTTATTATAAAAAATTATTAAGAGAGTAATTTTCCATTTAACTGATTTAAATATGTACTTTAAGAAAATTAACACATATATTTTTATAAATAAATAAATAAATTTTTAAATTTATACAAATTAATTAACAACAAAGCTTAAGGAAACTTTAAACTTGTTGATGAAGAATATGATCACTTTTGTTTGAGTCACCCACTTTATATAATTAATCCTGACATTATTTTTTATAATTAATAAAAAATGTTATTAAGAGATGTAGAGTATAAACATCAATAAAGAGAATTAATAAAAAAATATAAAATTTAATTAATAGATAAATTCCTAATATAATAAATAATGTTAATTCATATCAATAAAAAGTATAAATAGAAAATGTTATTAAGAGAAAAAATGCTTAAAGGTAATAAATAAAGTTTATCCAACTTTATCAAGGGACTGTTTGGAAAGAAGGTTTCAAAATTAATTTTAGATAAAATTTTGGTTTGAGAAAATTTGAAATAAATATTTATTTTTGTTCAGAATTTATTTTGGCCAAGACCCTGGTTTAAAATCACGGTTTTGAATAAGCTACTAAAAATAGCTTTTGGAACAATAAAAGAACTTATAGACTATCCAATTACTATTTTATCTCTACTTTTTTTATACCCCATCTCATCTCTCAGTTTTCATCTCTCTTCTTTACCTTATCTTTTATTTCCTCTTTCTTCTCTCTACTCTCTCTTATTTATTCTCTACCCTCTACCCTCTCTCCTATTTATTCTCTACTCTCTCTCTTCTCTCATACTTTAATCAAATCATACCATTTTTAGTAATTTATCAATATAAAAAGTGATTCTACTATTAATCATCTAAATATCTATATTTTTAAAATCTATTCTTCAAAATCTATTTTTTTCAAAATCTATTCTGCAAGAGTTAATTCAAACACCCCAAGTAATCAGAATTCCATGATTACATGGCATGTCACTGTCATTGCAAGCTGAGTTCAATGCAATATTTACATTTAGTGAATTAGTGACCCATTGCATTGCTTAGATGAAAACAAGTTTCTCAATTCATAAACTTTTTATTTAAATAAATTCTTATGTCAAAGTTTTGATTAATACTCATTTTTTTTTGTGCACACATTAAATATAAGTCTTATTCTATTCAAAGTAATTATATTCGAGGAATAGTTAGATATTAAATATGGATATTTTTCAATAAAAACTAAACATTAATTTAAGAGTAACTATTTTCCTTAGATTCAATCCCTCAATAGTAGGTAGCTTTGATTAATACTTAATAGAGACAATTGAAATTTGATGCACAAATGATTCTTTTGTTTTTTTTTGTTTATGTATATTAGAGTATCCCTATCTAATAGATTAATCTATCAGATACTACTGTCTAGAATCTGTTACATATAATATGATAGGTGCACAATTGATTTTTTTTTGTTATAAAAATTTTTAGAAAAGAATTAGGTTCATCCACAATCTAAATATAGGATGAAGTCTCCCTTTCTCCTAAGTGAAACTAATATTAGACAAGGTGAATTGTCTATTACTTTTAGGCATAAACCTATATACTTAAGAGTTATAATATATTCTTAAATATTATAACTAAAATTATAATAAAATAATATTTTTTTAGAAATTATATTTACATATAGTAGGATCAGCCCACAATAATTTTTTTTGGTACAAAGCCCACAATATATTGTTGTCGCTAAATGCGTCTATGCGAGGCCTTGTTGTATAGCTTGCCGAATTAATGGGCCATTGGGCCTCCATCATAAAATATTTTTTTTTTAATTTTTAGTATATTTTGTACCATAAAATATTTTTTTAATAACAACTAATATTTTAATATAATTCTACCTATAAATTATTTGTCTATATAGAAATGAGTATTTTTAATTTAGGATACTAAATACTTCTAAAAGATTACTTAGAGTATTGGATGAATAAAAAAATAGTTTAGAATAGGGAATGCTATTAGAAAAGTATTTTATATACCATATAAAATAAAAAATACATTTTTGCAAAAATAAATAACAAATAGGAAAAAGAAAATGAAAAACCCAAAACACATGAGCGGCATTTCCATAAACGCGCACTCTATAATACTATTATAGAGAAGGCGGAGCTTGTTGCTTGTAGAAGAAGTAACAAGGAAAGTTATTCTATTATTGCTTGCTACTATTTTAAGCTTGTTCTTCCTTTCAGCTAAAGCGGATGACCATACATGGATGCCTTTGACCCATTTATCCCATTGACACTTCTTGATATTGTGGATGATACCATTTGGGAGGGTGTGGAAAGTTATATGTAAGAAAGTTTAACTTTTGTTAGAAGAGGAAGAGAACGGGGATAGGGACTGGGATGAGGAAGAGGAAGAGAATTTGGAAGCAAACGCTCTTGAGCACCTAGCGGATGAGCAATCCAGTGTATGCCAATTCCCCATCAAAGAGCCAGAGCATATTATAAGGATGGGGCAATGGAAGAGATCATGAATGTACTTAAAGTCTTTCTCCAAGGTCTAGATAATGAGAATTATGCTATATAAGACTATATTGTACTTCTTAAAAGCCTAATACAATTATACGATCATGATACGACAGAGTTATGATATTAAATAATATCAATACAATTAATAAGTCGAATCATATTATAGTTATTAAATACCCAATATAATTATATATTGGTATGAGAGGCATTACAAATCAATTAAAAAATAAGTGAAAAATCAGATGAATAATTAGAGGAAGAACTTTTGAGAAGATTAAAAAATTAAAGCAAAAAAAGCATCATTTAAGTTTCAATTTCTTTTCATTAGTAAAAATATAAATCCCTCTTCAATTTTTTAAAATTATTTTATACTCAACTAAATGCCAAAAATACCCATGGATATTCTAAACAATAAAATATAATTAAAATCAATGATTAATAAATATCTAATAAAACATATAAGTGTATTAAAAGTAAATTTTCTGCTTAACATGTTAATGTAGTACTTCTTCAAAAGTAACATCTATCTACATTTTACAATTTAAATATTAACGAGGGAATAATATGATTGTAATAATTTTTTTAAAGTATTAATTCTAATAATTTATATAGGAAATTACTCACTTTGATTAAAAAAAATCTTATAATATACACAATCAATAATAAAAGTTTAGAAAAATATTGCTCTCTAATCTATAATGTAAGTTACTTATAAAAGATTTTTTTTTGTTTATAATATCAAATTAATATTTATTTTTTAATGTGTTCCTTATAATTAATATTTAAATGTGACTCATTGTATTTTTATCTCTCTTTTAAAACTAATTTTTTTAATTTAAAATATATTTAATAAGTTAACTGTTATCTTTTTTTTAGTCTAGTGAATTAATTGGAGTGACTTGGGAAGTATAAATTTAGAAAAAAAGTGTATATAATAACTAATTAAATTTATTTTTTAATTTTTATAAATTAATTATTTAATTTTTATGTGTAATATTGAACGAGCAATTTATAAGTAAATCAAAGACAAAGAACAATTGCTTTTGGGTGGTATAGGCGCTGTCAATTTCTGTCCAAATCTGTGCCTCTATCTAATTTTCGTTTGCGGACAATGTCGTTCCTCAATTGGGAATCATTTTCCTTTTCCTTTTGTTCATCTGTTTTAGGCACTGTTTGGATTCAACAGAGCTGACAAAAAAGAATGGCTTCCTAAAGAAGAGCGTCTCTCTTTCTATATGTATAAGAGAAGACTTCTTCCCTCGACATATGAAAGGAAGATATTTTCCTATATATAGAAGGAACTGCATATATTCTTGCTTCCATTCCTTCTTAATATGTTAGGGATAATTTAAGAATTCTGTATTTTATTTTTTGAAAGTGAACCTTAATACAAATATTGCCTATGATCAAATTCTATATATAGCTCTCGCTTGATGGGATAAAGCTACATATAACTAATCCCCTCTAGATCGTACCTTGTGCTTAGCCTAGTACACTAGTCCCCCCCCCCCCCAACACACATATATGTATATATATAGATAGATAATGTGTTAGGATAGAATTTTAGAAATAGATTTATGAAAAAAACAAATTTTTTGAGCAGCTTATAAAAAAAAATTTTTGGAGAAGAGTTTATGAAAAAAATAGTTTTAAATAAATACATATTTAGATATTTATTTTTAGAAGTACTTTTATTATTAATAAATTATAAAAAAGGGTATGAATATTAAATGAAAAGAGATAAGAGATAAGATGAGAGAGGAGAGATGGTGTAAGAAAAGAAAAGAGGGGTGTAAGAAAAAATAGTAGAGATGATATAAGAAAAAGTAGGAGCGAGAGTATAAGAAAATATAGGGGTAATATAGTAATTAGTTAGTTCATAAGCTCTTTTACTATTTTATGAATTATTTTGACTAATTTATCTGAAACATTAGTTTTAAACTCTAGTTTAGTTCAAAAACCTGTTTGAACAAATATAACTATTTATTTTAAAATTTTTTAAAATTTAAATTTTACTAAAATCTAAATTAAAAATTTAAATTTTAGGTGTTTTTAAATACACCCATATTTTATTTTCTATAATTCATCGTTTTTCTCTCTACTAAACCGCCCTTAGTCCATGTGGGACTCAAATGTGTATGATCTCAAGTACCAAGTCTTCTTCACTAGTTACATACATCTATTAGATGGCACTAAGATTCTATTATTAATATATATTTATCTAATCTGATTAATAAATTTAGTTAAATTAATTAATATTATATATTTTTTAAAATATCCTAATAATATTTTTTAATTTTCTCTCCTCTCTCTTATTTAATTATTATTAATAGAGTATCGATGAGACAATTTAAGAAAAATTTAATAAATATGATAACTAAATTTTATATTTAAGATAAATATTAACTCTCTAATTAGATCATATATTAAGGACAAGATAAATATTAATTATTAATGCAATGACATTATTTGTGAGAATATTACAATTTGAGACCAAACTAAGAAAGGACACTGCCACTTTAGGATCCCAAATTTTTAAAATGTTAACAAAGAACTCTAGTTATTTATTAGCTAAAATTTAAATAAATTATTGTAGTTGACCAAAATACCATTCATTGTTCACATAAAAGAAAAAAAGATATTTGTAGAATTTTTAACTTATATTTTGTTGGAAAAACATGTATACAAGTTGCAATTTTGAACGTTTTAGTTAAAACTATTTTCAATTATGCATTTGTTTTCATGTTCATTCTTTAATTTTGAAAATATTAAAAGTGAAGTTTTATATTTTATTAGGAGTTGAGGTGAATTTTATTTCTACATACAATCACCATTACAAGAATCCATAGATAGCTCCTTAATTAATTATTCTCCCAACCTTACTTTTGATTTTGGATTGATGTTCTCTTCTTTCTTCTCTTTTTATTTTCATCCCTTTTTCGTGCTTCATTAATTGCTTAATGTATGGCTAAAAAAATTATAACAAAAGTGTTTCAGATTATGAGAGGATTAATTTTTTTTATTTAATAAATTTAAAAATATTTATTTATTCAGTAATTGTGCAGAAACTATATCATCTTAATTATAAGGAAATAAAGGATTAGTCATCCTCATCAAGACATCATTAAAAAAAAAACTACTAACATGATCTATAGGAATTGTAATATTGCTACTAATTTTATGTATGGAGAATTTAATAATATTGCTAATAGCTTGATTAGGAAAATATTATGAATTATATAGAGTTTTGGATATTTTGATTTAAAACTAGCTTTCATTTAGAGTTGGTAATTGATGAAAGAGATTTTGTTATTATAATTTTTATTATTAGTTTTCATTTTCTATTAAAAAAAATAACTGTAGGGATTCACTAAGCTAATGGAGAGAACTATAGGGGTTGGTTCATATATTTTTAAAGTATAGGGATATGTTTGAGAAAAAATATAAATTACGGGGCCAAAAGATTAATTTGAAATTAGATTGAAACCGGATGCCACGGAATACCCGACTCCAAAATCCAAATCCAACCCCAAGGCCACAGCCAACCGCTCCGTACTATCGACGCTACGCGGTCGGCTTAGCGTTGCGCCAACGTCACCTTGCGCCAATAAAACCACCCACATTCTTTCGCTTCTTTTCCTCCATCCCTTGTCGCACCATTGTGATTCACCTTACTTCTCTTCTCTCTCTATCTCTCTCGCATTCTCTGTTTAGGTTTCTCGTCCGTGTTGTTCACTTTCGTCCCATCGTTTCAAAATGACGACGTTCGGGGCTGCAAACACTAATCCGAACAAATCTTTCGAGGTACGTTGGTCAAACCTCCTGAACTTACGGAGTCAGTTTCTCGTGTTTATGAGCTTCTATGGAGTGTATTCAAATTTCAAAGCTCTGCTAGTCTGCTTCTTTGGTTCTTATTTTGTAAACAAAACTAGATATGCTTATCGCTACTCGTATTGGTCGAGATTTTTTAAGAAGGAATTGTAGCCCAGATTATTGGATTGTTGATAGTTATACATGAGGAGAGGCATTCTGTGATTATCTTACAGTGATTATTGTTTTTTTTTTGGTAATTTATTAACTGTTTATTATTCTACAAGAATGCTGATTTACATGAAAAATGCAATTTTCAGGTGACTCATCCACCTGGTGATTCTGTTTCAAGTCTTGCTTTCAGTCCCAAGGCCAATTTCCTTGTGTCTACATCATGGGATAACCAGGTTTGCCATGTCTGACCTTGTTTCTATGATTTGCATTGTATTCATGAGTTGATTATAAGTGTCAAGGAAAGATGAATGATTGATATAAAATGGGAGCTCCTGCCTTTCTCCTAGAATATGTTCTGTTTCATCATCTTTCACTCTTTATGTGGTTGCTTGATTGATAAACTATTCCTGCATTAACAATCTTGTAGGTACGATGTTGGGAGATTGTAAAGAATGGAACTGCAGTAAGCGGTACACCCAAGACGTCAATGGCTCATGATCAACCGGTAATCTCCCTGAATACATATATAAAATTGTTCTTTGAGCCTGAACCCCCACTGGTCTGACCTTTTGACATAATGCTGGTTTCCTGTTGAAGGTTTTATGCTCTGCATGGAAGGACGATGGAACAACTGTTTTTTCTGGAGGATGCGACAAGCAGGTCAAAATGTGGCCTCTTTTGTCTGGTGGGCAACCAGTGACTGTTGCCATGCATGATGCTCCTATTAAAGAGATCGCATGGATACCTGAGATGAATCTTTTAGCCACAGGAAGTTGGGACAAAACACTGAAGTCTGTAATTTATTTTTTTTCCCTCTTTAGTTAAATTATTAAAAAAGTTCTATTTATATGTTTGTCAGCTTTATTATTGTTAGTTAGTTGAAATACTGATTATGAATTGTGATGGATTATATTTGTGATTTTTCAAATGTATATGATTTTAGACCCAATGCATCTTGGCGTTTTAGAAAGCTTGACCAAATATTAACAAGAACAATTATATAACGCCATAATGCAATGGCTATAACCTTCAAGTATTGCACAAGAAAACACAAGACATTGCATTATTATGGCTGTGTCAGTGTCGTAGAAACTACATCTGGTTGGGCCACTAATTTACATGTACCTTTGGGTATGAAGGCCTTTTTAGATAACACATGCTCCATTATGATTGGGTATGAAGGCCTTTTTAGTAACACATGCTCCATTATGATGTAGCGTATTGTGTTTATAGTAATTAATAGACAGTATAATACATGAATCTGCATTTATGTTGTATTCTCTGCAAACATTATTCTGCTTCAACTTTATTTGTGGTCTCATACTTTCATCTGAAATTGGTGAGAGGCAGCTCTCACTGTTGGGCCTTGTCCTTTCATTATTCTCTTTAAGGATTTCATGCAAGCCTGATCATGAACTTCCTTTTTTCTTTGCGATAGTATATTTATGACTTTGGTTGTCTCTGTGAAGTGACAGCTGTCATAGCAACTTTTAGGATTTTTGTTGGGAAAAATGCATTTTCTATGCTGTTAACTGTTCTAAATACTTCTGGCTGTCTAAATTACTTTATGCTTTCCTTGCTTTCTATTAGGTATTGGGATACTAGGCAGTCAAATCCTGTGCATACTCAACAACTTCCTGACCGTTGCTATGCAATGACGGTGAAATATCCTCTGATGGTTGTGGGAACTGCAGATAGAAATCTTGTGGTATTCAATTTGCAGAACCCTCAGGTAATATTTTATGCTTTCTATGATAGTATTTTGTAGCAAATTTGTTGGCTTTAAGTGATAGGTTATGATGTTGACTTGCAGCATAGAATAATATGTTTATATTCAGGAGTTGAAATTTTCAACTAAAAATTGGTTATGGGTACCCAATCAATGTCAATACATATAATCTATAAGAAGCCACACTATTTATAGGCCAAGAACAATGCTACGTGATTCATGCGACCCACATCTAGTTAGAGTAATTTTGAGTGATATTTACTATTGCACAATTTTCATAATTATGAGAAATATGCGTTAAATGATGTTATATTCCTCCGTCTATAACTGAAGAACCGACTAAATTGTCAATGAGTCTAGGCTGATCAGTGTCCTCATTTACTGTCGTTACCATTGTTTCATTTTTGATAAAAATATAATCCAGTTGTATTATACTTTCTCTACTGAGTCTGGTTTTCTGTAGTTTCCACAAGAAGTAATTAGGGAGTAGTGATTCTTATCATCTGAACAGCGTCTAACTTGATAAATATCAATATAATGTTTTCCTTCTCATCAATGTTCAAACTTCAACAGACTGAGTACAAAAGAATCATATCGCCCCTGAAGTATCAGACAAGATGTGTTGCTGCTTTTCCGGATCCGCAAGGTTTTTTGGTATGTATTGCCTTATTATTTACATTCACATAGAGCAAAATGTGCTGCAGAATTTCAATCTTCGCTTTCATTTGGCATTTAGGCATCTGGATAATAAAGTTAACATTTTCCCAGAGGATTTTGAATTGATGTGTCAGATGGTGTAGAGGCCCGATCTATTGAGATGATGAGATTAAATTTATTGGAGTGCTTGGATTGAATTTTATTCTCATGCCTTTCTTTGCCAAATTTAATGTATTTAAGATTAAGCATTACAAACCCTAACTGGCCCTTCAATTTCAACATTATCCTTTTTCGCATTGTAATTATATGCTCTTTGTTGTTTTCCCGGTATTAATATTGCTACTGGTTAAATCTCGATTTGCTGAAAACATTACTTTGGTTATTGCAAGATTTCATGTTGGCACGAATGGGTATTGACATACTCTTTCTCTGTAGGTTGGTTCAATAGAGGGAAGGGTTGGAGTACATCACCTGGATGATGCACAACAAAACAAGAACTTTACTTTCAAATGCCACAGAGAAGCTAATGAGATCTACTCAGTCAACTCCTTGAATTTCCATCCAGTAATACTATGATAATTTTCACCGTTAATGATGTTAATTTGATGATTAGTAGCTTATATCTTATTTAATATCTGTGTGCAGGTACATCACACTTTTGCAACTGCTGGATCTGATGGCGCTTTCAACTTTTGGGACAAGGACAGTAAACAGAGACTCAAGGTTTCTCCTCAAATCTAAACTCCTTCTCGTTTTGTTTTGTCTTGCTGAAATTTATCTCTATAAAGTTCCAAATGACACATTTGTTATCTCCATATGATTTTTAGAGTACAAGATTTTGTAGACCCTTTTAATAGTCAGGGTTGTTCTGTTTGTGTGTCTCAACTCTATAGAAAGATGCGCATCCACTTTTTGATAATATTGTAGTTATTTTCCTTGCTAATATTATGGTGTTGCTGAAGTTAGAATTCAACCCTTTCAGGATGCAGTTAAAATATTGAATCATTTTTATAATGGAATTTCTATCAACCTATCTAGTTATATTATTGGAGTGTTTGGCATGTTCTTAATATTGTTAAGTTGCTTGTAATACGCTACTGTGTTTGCAGGCCTGGAACAGGTGTAGCATGCCCATACCGTGCAGTACATTTAATAACGATGGTTCCATATTTGCTTATGCGGTATGTCTTATTTCAATGTTTCAACAAATAGTGTCTTTTTTTTCCCGCTTTCTATGCAGCTTGTTTTTTAAATCAACGAGACCAATGTTTACTGTTGTATAGATCTGTTTGATATTTGTAATTTTGGTTCTTTTGAAGTGTCCCCATTCTTGTGCATGCACGCCTAAAATTGCATTTATAGCACCTATCAAGTGTCCAAATGTCTAATCTGCTAGCTTTTATTTGTTACATGTGATGTTAAATATTACTGTGAACATTTATTCATTTCAGGCTTATATTTTCTAGATATATTAAGGCAAATTTGTGTGGTCCTATATAACCATGCGATTCTCTCCTTGTATTATTTTAATACTTCTAGGAGACTAGGTGGAGTAAGATAATATGTTGTTTCCTACCTGATGTCCTTATTTATTTATTACCTTGAATATATTTGAATTTGCAAATTGAGTGTTCACTGTATAGGAATTAATTGTATATACAGATTATGCATTCTGTTGAAAGTAATGATGTCCGTAGAGCAAAAAGTGCCAATAATTGAGAATTGTGAATGCATAATTGATAAATTTAAACATTCAAGGATTTGGTTGATAATTATTGTATCTTTTAGAAATTAAAATACCAGTTGAATGTGAAAGAAAACGGAATAATGATTCGAGCTGCTTAAATATCATTCTGCTACTCAGGTTAGACGTTTGGGCTAACCTATCATGCGTATGTAATGAGGATTGCAATTGGTTCTGATTCAAGCAAAACAAAATAATTAAAGCTTTTGTTCTCCATGAACTTTTCCCCCCTCTCAAAAATAACTAACTACTAATAAGCCTCTCTTTTTTTGCTGGATTTGTCCCTTCCATTCTGTTCCTGATTTAATGAAATTATTGAGTGGACCTCTTATTAATAATTTATCCGAAGATTAGATTGTTGATAGAGCATAATCCCGATATGCTATCTATTTAGCTGATCTCAGTGGAATAAAACTTCTTGTTGTATGCTGTTCCTAATTACTTTTGAAATCTTATGCCTGGCTATAGGTTTGTTATGACTGGGGCAAGGGTGCCGAAAATCACAATCCCGCAACAGCGAAGACCTCTATTTACTTGCACTTACCACAGGTACACTTGTCGCTCGGTCATCTATGAAAATTAATATCTTAGCTTAATACCCTGGGGTCTGGATGAAACCACAAGAAGATGAAAATATCAGATATTTAGTTATTAAAGAATGAAACAAAACAGAAAGGACAATGCCGATTCATTTAATTTCTCAAAAATATTCTATTTTCCTGTTTGTCTAACAGAACATATTTAAAGCCTTATAATAAAGGATGCTGCTTTCTTCTTGCCTCATTATTTTATAATGATGCTTACAAACAAGAGTTTGATTAGTAGCATCCTGTACTGATGTTTTCTTTCTGTTTAATGTATAATTCAAGCAATCTTAACTGCTTTGAAATATTGTGAACAGGAAAATGAGGTTAAAGCTAAGCCCCGAACTGGAAATGCTGGTAGGAAATGAAGCTTCATATCAGAAGAAGGCTTTGAAAGTGGAATCAACTTTTGGATGATTGCTTTGTTTTAGGGCAAAAGCTAGATTTACCTTTAGGTCCTACTTTTGAAATTTCTTAGGTCTAGCCCAGTTTAGCTATATGATAATTCATGGATCTAATTGATTTTAAGGGCATGTATACAAGGATGCCTATTTTGTTAGCAATTTCTGGGAATTGACGATTGATGAATTTTTGGTTTATATAAGTAGACACGTTTTAGTTTATACCTTTTCCATTAACAAATATTAGGAAAAATTGGGAAAAAGGCCCCATTCAAAAAAGTTTTTGTAAGAAGGACCTACATTAGAGTACGAGTGCTCTCTATTTATAAAATTTATAGCATATTTGATATTTTTTATATATAAAATTTTTTTAGATCATTTTTAATATGGGATTTTCCCTCAATTATCTCTAAAAATTATTAAAATCGAATTAATAATTTCTCCTTTGAAGGCACATGCATTTCTTTCTACTCACCAACATGGGTTTACATTTGGGCTGATTTTTTTACTGGAAAGAGTACAAACTCTAATAAACATATTTATAGTTTTATACACAAGTCTGATTGATAAATGTCAAATAATGGGAAATGAAACACGTAAGCATTCCCATGTGGGTTTCAACAAAAAATGTGATCAACATGCATATCTATTTACAATTTTGTTAGTCTCCTTCTTAGTTTTTGTAGTCTTGAATCTACCAAAACATTTATAAAGTTACTGCCGCTTCAGTAATCACTGATAGTTAACTAGTGATGAAGAGCGGAATTCTTCTTTGAGAGTGAAGTAGAGAGAAAGTGGTGGGTCCCATCTCCGTGTCCATGAGATTCTAAGAAGTACGGAAATTAAAAAAGTTAATTAATTTATTTGTTAAAAATATTTATTAATTTCTGTAAAATACTCGTTTAGACATAGTTGATAAAAATTATTTAATATATATAATTAATAATAGAAAGAGTATAGAGAAAAAATATAAATTTAAAAAAATAGTAAATTAAGGTCTGATTTAACATTTAATGTTAAAATAAACTGTTTTACTCACTCGTCGGAAGGAGTAAGATTTAGTATTTTCCATTCTCATTCAATTTCTCACTGTTTCAGTAATAAAGAAGGAAGATGGTGAGGGCATGTGAATGAAACACATAGGATATTTTTATACAATTCTTTTTTTAAAAAAGGGTTAAACTCATCCTCAATTTAAAGGTACGATGAAGTCTCCCTTCTTCCTAGACGATATTAATATCGAGCAGGATGAGCCGTTAATTATTCCCAATACATAAACTTAAGTACCCAAGAATCAAAATGTCTCTCAAAATACTATGACTAAGACTACAATAAAATAATATTTTTTAAAAATTAAATATATTCTAAATAGTAGTATTTCTCACTCTTTTTTTTTAATCCAATTGACAAACACATAGTATTCTGATTCTGTGAGAGATGGCATCATGTAATAATATCTCATAACTGGATGGTTCCTTCTCCTTAGTCTCATAATTAGTCCAAAGTTTCCTGCGATTGATGTTATGGTTATGACCCACAAGAAGATGATACCCCATACATTCCCTAATCCCTACCATCCCTCACAGTATTGTTTATTGGCACTTGCTTTTGGTTTCTTTTGTGAAAATGATGGTTGAGTACTTGTGAAGAAAGGAACATATAAGGCCTCATGTAATAAGAACCTATTAGCTATTCCACTGGTTGAAATAGTTGTTCATAGGTCAATCATCCAGCTATAATTAAATTTGAGTCAATCCAACCATAGTTAAAATATATAAATATATTTATATATAACATAGAAAAATAAAATTTAAATAAAAAGATATTAATTCCCAAATAAATAGAATATTCATATACAAACTATATATAAAATAATTAAAACACAAATTTAACTAGCTGCTATTATTTTCTTTATTCTTTATTCAAAATAACATTGTTTCAAAGTCAGGAGAAGAAAAATAAAGAAATCTAACCTCAATTAATATGTCCAAAATTCTTATCAAACCAACTAAAAGATTAATTCAAATTAAATGCGAGTCATGCAGCCATGTGTCTCACGCCTCAAACAGTCAAATATCATTTTTAGTTTAATATTTCTCTTACCTATTTATATAGTAGAGAAATAATTTTTTATCCTAATTATAAATCACATTATTAATTTTTTATATAAATATATTTTTTATTTATTTATTATAATATATATATTAAATAACGTTAGAAAGTTGTTTAATTTTGAATAAGAAATTGTTAAATTTTAAAGAATAATTAATAAAATTTAAAATTTAATTTAATCTATATAAAATATATTAAAAATAACTTATAAATAATATTAAATGAATATTAATTACAACACTAGTGGTTAGGCTTATACATAAATCCTACACGTTATCTACATATTTGTTTACGTGCTTATTTCTTTTCCATAAATAAGAGTGACTATACCGTCCGTTTCAATTTATAAGACATTTTTCGATGCAAATTTAGAAGATCAATAAACCTTGTTCAATATAATTAGAAATGTCCTTCATTTAACATTAATATATAATTAACACACAATTATTAATAAAAATTATTTTTTTTAACATGGAATTAACGAAGCTAAAATATATAAAACTTTCTTAAATTTTCATTAATTACATATCATCTTTTTAATTTTTACAATTTAAATTAAGGATCATAATCTTTCATATTTTGACTATAAATCCTTTACCATTAAAACTTCTACAACTTTTGACATATTATATTTTTTTATATATTATGTCATTTAAAAAATACTTAGACATATGATTTTAATTATTTTTTAAAAAACTTAAAATAAAATAATTACAATATTTTAAAAAGTATAAAATACTTAAATTTTTTTAAATATTTCTTTGACCAGGTCCTTTTTAAGTAAAGACGTACAAAATACTTAAAAGCATTTAACACATTTGTCCGACCATTTCCTATATTTAAATAAAAATATATAAAATATTTAAAATTACATATCAATTGCCGCCAAGTGTCTTTTTTTTAAATGACTCAAATTTAAATCAAATAATTAGATTCATTTCGTCAAAAATAGAATATGGTACATACAAACTAAGATTTCTCAATACAACAAAATTAAGGCATGTTATAAGGTCAAAAATAGCAGCCTAACTGTAGAAATACATAGTGTAAATATTGGGCCTAATTCCTAGACTTAGCCCAATTTCCCAATTCCCTTTTGTTGCTATATAAGACAAGTATTGTAAAACCTTTTCCGGCATCTAATACATGAGGCGCATTCCTTTATTCCGTAAACTGATTTTTCACTGTACATTAACTCTACGAGTCAACATGGCATCAGAGCCTTTATCGATCCAAGAGCTTTGCCACCCTCATTAAAGAAAGGGGGCCAAAATCTAAGAAAAGAAATTCAAGAACGAGGCTACCCCCGTTTTTGTTCAACCCAAAGAAACCAAGGAATCTGTAAGCGACGCCTGCAACAGAGCACCGACTTGGGAGCGATGCCTACAGTGGAACACAGAAGATGGCGACCAAGAAGAATGGTGGTGATATTGATTCTCTGGAGTTCACCCACCTACACTTCCTCCATCCGTCGGATACCCAAGGCTCTACGATTATCCCTCACATCCTAACAGAAAGTGGTGACTATACAATCTGGAACCGTGCAATGCGAATTGCACTCCTTGGCAAACACAAATTAGGCTTTATCAACGGAACATGCGATAAGCATGCATTTGAAGACTGATTTCACCCTCAATGGGAACATTGCAATGCTGTAGTGCTTTCCTGGATCTTCAATTCACTTTCCAAGGATCTCGCTAACAGTGTCATTTTCTTTCAAGATGCCAGATCTGTCTGGATTGATCTTGAGGAACGCTTCAACAAGGTAACAGGCTCGCGTCTCTTTTTTTTACATCGGGAGATCGGATCTTTACGCCAAGGGCCAACTTTCGTTTCATCTTACTATACTAAGTTGAAAGAATTATGGGAAGAACAGAGTATGTTACTCCCCCTGCCTTCTTGCTTATGCGACAGCTCCAAGATTTATGCTGAACGAACACAACAGTAGAAACTTTTACAATTTCTCACTGGTCTTCATGACAGTTTCAATTCAGCCATAAGTTAAATTTTATTCATGACTCCCCTGCCTACTATCAATCAGGTATTTGCCATGATTATGGAGGGCGAAGCTCAACGAAATATCACGATGCCTAGTGATGTTAATCTGGTTGAGGGAGCTGCCATGATTGCCAGAGGTAGGGGACGTGGACGAGGAAGGGAGCGCAGAGGAACCCCATTTGAATATACCTACTGCAACCGTAAAGGCCACACCAAAGAAGGATGTTGGCATCTCATTGGATTCCCAGAAAATTTTAAGGGAACTAAGCCGAAATTAAGTCGAGAAGAAAGTATTCATCATACTGGAATAGAGACACCACAAGAACCAACGAGTACTGACCGTCTAGGCAGCACCATCACACCAAGCCTTACCGAAGCAGAATATAAGAGACTAATTCAGTTTCTCAGGACGGATATGACTTCGCCTCCTCTAGCGCATGCCCTCACTGGTACAAGTTTAGTCAATCCTCAACTCTCTACACACACACACACATAGACTGGTTAATTGACTCTGGGGCCACTACACATCTTGTAGCGGACCTCTCTATTTTCGATAGCTATAAGCTTTACACAGGACCCATTAAAATTATCAAAATTCCTGATGGGTCTCGAGTCCCAGTGACTCATATTGGGCAAGTTACTCTTTCAAATGACTTCATATTACACAATGTCCTATATGCACCAAAATTACAGTTTAACCTTATCTCCGTGTCTAAACTCACATTAGAACAAAGTTGCACGGTTACTTTCTTTCCTGAATTTTGCCTTGTGCAGGGCCTACACGGTCAGCAGATGAAGGCGACTGGTAAATTGGTTTATGGTCTTTATGTTTTGCAACATAATAAAAAGCATCCACCTAACCCCCTTAATTTTGTCGGGCATACTACTAAGACACATACACACACAATCGATACTGATATATGGCTTATACATTCTAGATTAGGACATGCTCCCCTTTCTGTCCTTAAACATTTGGATATTGTACCTGACAATTATGAGTTGATGAATAAAAGTTGTGACATTTGTTTTCAATCTAAGCAGACTAAACTTCCTTTCCCCTCCAGCTGCATTAAATCCACATCTTGGTTTGAATGATTACATCTTGATGTTTAGGGACCATAGCGTGTCCCTACATATCAAGGTCACCAATATTTTTTAACAATTGTTGATGATTTTTCTAGAGCCACTTGGATTTTTCTCATGCGCCATAAATCAGAAACTTCATCTCACATAAAACACTTTATAGCTTATGTTTTCACCCAATTTTCATTACATGTGAAGAAAATTCGTAGTGATAACGGATCTGAATTTATGAACCATGATCTTGGTACATTCTTGTTGGCTAAAGGGATTATACATGAATCTTCCTGTCCTTACACTCCTGAACAAAACGGGATTGTGGAACGGAAACATAGAACAATTATGCATATTTCTCGAAGTTTAATCCTTCAATCTCATATCCCTCTTCAGTACTGGGGGGAATGCGTCAAAACTGCTGTTTATATCATTAATCGTCTTCCCTCTCGGATTCTTGATCACATGACTCCTTATGAAAAAGTATATGGTATTGCTCCAAAATATGACAATCTAAAGGCCTTTCGGGCACTTGCCTATGCAACTGACCTCAATTCCTTTGACAAATTTTAGCCTCGATCTGTACCTTGTGTTTTTCTTGGGTACCCCCTCATCAAAAAGGATACCTCCTACTTGATCTTAAAACTCAAAATACTTTGGTTAGTCGTCATGTTACCTTTGTTGAGGACAAATTTCCCTTCAAAGATAGCATGACCACCAACCAAGGGGGAATGTCACAAGAATTAAAGCACATGTTTTACTTTGATGATTCTGATCTTACTATGTCTTTACCACTGATTTCACACAATGGAACTTCACCTCTAGGACATAACACTACAAGACTTGAAGATGCTTCTCAACAAAATGAGCAGGATGAAAATCATATGACAGAGACATCCATACAATGGCAACCTGCTACCAAGCAACTCAGAGAGAGAAGAGCACCTATATGGGCAAAAGACTACATTTGTAATTTGGCCAAAGGAGATGTACACAAACAGGGAAGTCCAAATGCTTATACCCTATTGAAAAATATATCTCTTACATGAATATCTCTCATTCTCATATGTGTTTTTTGTGTAATGTTGACTCTATTGTAGAGCCTAGTTCCTATGAAGAAGTTGTGTTAAGTAAAGATTGGATAGATGCCATGAACCAAGAAATTGAGGCTTTAGAAAACAATCATACATGGGCAGTAATGCCTCTTCCCAAAGGGAAGAAAGCAATAGGATATAAATGGGTATATAAGGTTAAGTATTTAGCAAATGGGGAGGTAGATAAACTTAAAGCCAGACTAGTAGCCAAGGGATATACCCAAAGGGAAGGAATAGATTACCATGAGACTTTTTCCCCAATAATTAAAATGGTAACTATTAGACTAATTCTAAAAATTGCTGCTGTAAATGACTGGAATATTTTTCATATGGATGTTCATAATGCATTTTTGCAGGGAGATTTGGATGAAGAAGTTTACATGTCTATACCCCAAGGCTTTGAAAGAAAGGGGGAGAATATGATTTGTAAACTTCAAAATTCTTTATATGGGCTTAAACAAGTCTCTAGACAGTGGAATTCCAAACTGTCTAAGGCACTTATAGAAGCTGATTTTGTACAAAGCAAGCATAATTATTCCTTCTTTCTCAAGAAATTTACTGATGGTATAGTTATGATACTAGTATATGTTGATGATTTGTTAATAACAGGAGATTCAAATGTAAGAATGAATGAGGTTAAAGACTTTCTGCACTGTACTTTCAAAATCAAAGATTTGGGAGTGATGAAATATTTCCTCGGTATTGAATTAGCTAGATCAAAGAAAGGGTTAGTAATGAATCAAAGAAAATATACTTTTGACTTACTCTCAGATGCAGGAATGAGTGGGTGTAGGCCTGTAACCTTACCTATGACACCAAACTTGAAACTTATGGCCTTTGAAGAAGGGAAGAATAAGTTGGAAGATTTGGTGCAGGAGCCAGAGAGATATAGAAGTCTTGTAGGAAAATTGATTTATTTAACTGTAACAAGACCTGATATTGCGTTTTCTGTGCAGGTGCTTAGTCAATTTATGGCTAGACCTATGAAAGAATATATGGCCGCAGCACTCAACGTTGTTAGATATTTGAAATACAGTCCAAGAATGGGAGTACTCATTAGTTCAAAGGGGGTATTGAACTCCCTTTCTCTTAAATACTATTGTGATTCAGATTGGGGAGCTTGTGCAACAACACGACGCTCGGTGTTAGGATATCTATTAAAATTTGGAGGGTCTCTGATAATGTGGAAATCAAAGAAGCAGCCTACTGTTTCAAGGTCATCAGCAGAAGCAGAATATAGGGCTCTGGGATCAGCAGTAGCAGAAGTAATATGGGTTGTAGGGCTGTTGAAAGAATTAAAAATTCATTAGCCTAATTCTGTTAATGTTTACTGTGACAGTAAAGCTGCAATCCATATAGCTTCAAATCCTGTGTTTCATGAAAGAACAAAATACATTGAAATTGACTTACATTTTGTGCGTGAAAAGCTTCAAGAGAAGTTGATTTATTTGCAACATGTAAAGACAAGGGACCAAGAAGCAGATATTTTAACAAAGGCAGTTTTAGGAGATGTACACAAAAGAATGCTCAATAAGTTAGGAGCAATAGATATTTATAGCACCTAACTTAGGGGGAGTGTAGAAATACATAGTGTAAATATTGGGCCTAATTCCTGGACTTGGCCCAATTTTCCAATTCCCTTTTGTTGCTATATAAGATAAGTATTGTAAAACCTTTCCAGGCATCTAATACATGAGGCGCATTCCTTTATTATGTAAATTGATTTTTCACTGCGCATTAACTCTGTGAGTCAACACTAACATGTGCATTAGAGATATTCCAAATATGAAAAACTTGATGGCTTTATGAATTGATATATGGTTAATTTGTGATTATTAAAGCAAATAGTTAATAATTATTAGGGTAAAAGTGCATTCACTACTGTAAACTAATTTTATGAAAATAATTAGCACCCTAAAATATTTAAGGATATAATTAGCAACACAAATTAATTTTAGAGGTGCAATTAGCACCATAAAATATTTAAGGGTGTAATCAGCACACCAGACTAATTTTAGAGTGGTAATTAATACCCTAAAATATTTAAATTAGTGTAATTTTACCCATTCGTTAACAAAAATACTAACTTTCGTTTGATATATGCTACATAAACCTTTTATTTTAACACATTGTTATTTAAAAAGTCACATGTGTAATATTATTTTAATAAATTGTACTAAATAAACCATAAAATTTATAAATCTTCATATATAAATTCTATACAATATTAATTTTAAGATTTATTCAGTATTATTGTTTAAACAATATGACACATATAACTTTTTAAATAATAATATTCAAAATAAAAAGCTCACGTGACATAAATTGGATAGAAATTTGTGTTTCTGTCAGAGAAATGACAGAATTGTACTAATTTAAATATTTTAGGGTGCTAGTCACATTTCTAAAATTAGTTCAAATTACTAATTATATCCTTAAATATTTTAGAGTGCTAGTTGCATCTTCAAAATTAGTTCATGGTGCTAATTACACTTTTAAATATTTTAAAATAATAATTACTTTTCTAAAATTAGTTTAGAATGCTAAATATATTTTTATCCTAATTATTAGAGGAAGGACACACAAGGGTACATATTCTGGAATTTGAAAATAATGAATAAGAACAAATAAAGATCAATTTTTCCTACAAGAGAATTTAAACTTGAATTCGGCTTTTGAAGATAATATTCTAGTAAATAAAACGTGACATTCACCTTTGTTGAGTTCATATAGTAAAAAGCGATGAGTCCAAGGTATATTGAAATAGAGAGAGAAGTGAAGTGAAAATATGAACGAAAAAATATTAGAATTTTTTTTTAAAATAATAAAAAAAATTGATTATTTTTTAGAGTTTTTTCTTAGTATTCATTATTTTCTAATTTTCTTCTTATCTAAATATATGGTTGAAATAGTAACTAAGGTTTTGATGAGATTTTTTTTATTAAGATAAGGGCCTTAATGAGGTCAATCTTTTTTTTTTTTTGTTATAAATTTTTTTAAAAAGATATTAGATTCACTTATAATTTAAAGGTAGACAATATATCTATTTCTTCTAAACGATATTAATATCGTATAGGGTGATCTGTCAATTACTCTTAAATATAAATCTAAATACCTAGAAGATAGAATGACTCCTAAAACTTTTTGACTGAAATTATAATAAAATAATAATTTTTAAAAATTAAATATATTCTAAATAGTTACATATTTTATCCTATCGCTAATTGAAATTATACTTATAGAGGATGAGTTTAAAAAGTCAATCTTATCCACATTACATAGCATATGTGATCCCGCTTTTCCTTGGACAAATAATAGAATTGGTTCTACAAACATCGTAGAAAGAATTGATATGACTTTCTGTAATCTGAAATGGTTGCAAATGTTCTTATCTTCCCCATCGGACCACAGTCCTATTCTTTTCTTGACTGATTGTCAATTATGAAGGAAAAAGATGGAGAAGATTTGACAATTTCTGGTATAATTTGAGTGAATGTAGTACTCTCCTTCTACTTCGTGGCTATGTATTCACACTAACAAGAAAACCAAAATGCTCTCCTCCGCAAACTACAAGGGGAGCCAGCGTTAACTAACCTTTTAAAGATCCAAAATACTAACAAAAAGAAAAAATTATTAAAAAATTTCAATTACAAAATTTATTATTTAAAAATATTTAAAATTTGTTTAAATATTTAAGTTAAATCTGTACCCTTTAATTATATATAATATATTTTTAACTATATACAAAATATAAAATTTATATATAAATAAAGATATGTTATACATAATTAAATAAAAGTTATTTCTATTTAAGAACTTAGGTTTTTAGGTAATTTTGGATAAAAATTTTATAATGGGGGATTTTTAGGTGATTTTTTAAAATAAAAATATACTCTTTTTTAAAATATATAAAACATAATTATATTATTCTTATAAAAATATTTTTAGTTCTTTTTTTTTTATAAAACTGTATTAACTATTTTCTTAATATTAACCAAATTAGTTAAATATAAACAAGTTTTTATCAGTCTGCAGCAGCCACCCGGCTGATGGCTGGAATTCCGTTGACAGTGGTTGGACTTCACCAACAGTGGGACCTTTATCAAAAAAGATTTGTTGTGGGTAATTAATAAGAATTTGTGAATTATTAAGCTTAAAAATTAACAAAATTAATTTAATAATTCACAAATTCCCATATTCTATTCATAATAAAATTTTTATAATAAAATTGTACTCTTCAATAAACTTTTATTATTAATTAATAAAACTGGTGTAAAAATTAACAAAGTTCAATTTAGTAATTCAAAACAAAAATTTTACAATAAAGTCTCCACCTATGACAAATTTATTACAAAATTTTTGTTTTGAATAACTCGTGTACACTTATAAATTGTCAAATCTAATGAAAAGTATTTTTTTTTATCTTCGGTGGCTAAATAAGTGGGATCTCTTGATTAATAACCTATTCAAAAATTTAGTTTTTGATAGAGTATAATAGTGTCATATAATCTATAATCTATATAACTAATCCTATATAATAGAATAAGATTTATTGTTATTGTTATCTCCGGTGGCCAGAGTATAGGAAGACGAGAATATGGCTGCGGACATTTGAAAGGCAGAAGATGCAGCAAGAGCCTATGATGAAGCAGCCAAGCTCATGTGTCGCCCTACAGCCATAACCAATAATCTCTCTCCTTCTTCTTCTGCTTCCTCTAGCTTTCTCTCTCCATCTCTCACAGCCAAGCTTCTTCACTAGTGCCACATGGCTTCTCTTTCCCTTCAAATAAACAAACAGCATTCCCAGAAACATCCTCATCATCATAACCAAAAAACAGCGCACACAGCCTACTCATCCATCCTCCCGCAGTACCGGAGGTGTCTCGGACCAAGCTCCGAGACCGGCTTCGTGTGGCTGGAGAATGTTAAACAAGAGGAGGAAGAGGAGGAGGAGCAACCGCAGTTTCAGCTGCAAGTGCTTGAAGATGATGACGTTGAGCAGATGATTCAAGAGTTACTTCATTATGGTTCATCTGACTTTTGTTCTCCTTCTTCCCCTTCGAATAACCCTAATCCCACCATCTCATCCTTTAAAAAAATAATTCACTCTTTTATGTTTCTTCTCAAACTTAATTAAGACCTGCTTTACCCAACAAACATCCCCGTACAATAATCCTTCATACGTTCAACTCCATGGTTCACATACATCAGTTTAATTTTTAATTTGAACATTTCCGTACCAGTTATTAGTGGGCAATTGGGCATGTTGGTATGTGTTGCAGCTAAGGGTCTGAAAATAAAAAATTGGAACGATTACTGATTTGGTCGGGGATAGTGGCTTGATCCATAGTTGAATTAGGATCAACTTCATTATGAGTAAAATAATAAATTTAATTAAACTTAAAAAGAATAACTTTTTTTTTAACAATTGATGTCTTCCTGTACTTGTAATTTATACTTTGACAATCTGTAAGACTTCTGGTTACTTATATATAGTTTTGTCTTGTTACAAAGAATTAAAATACAGATCACAAACATAGTTCTTAGAAGACCGTTAATTAAATTATTGTTCATAGTAATGCTCCTCACGAACCTTCCTAAATATACAATTTTCAATATCTTTCTTCCCAAATCCATCCAATATATCTTTTTTTTTTATAATTTTTAAAAGGTATCCTAACACTTTCTAGACTTATAGGCTAAAGAAATTTTACTTCTTTCAACAAATAGACTTTATAGGATTCGAATTTGTACAATATCTCTCTTCTCTTATCTCTTCTCTTTCCTCATTTAATACTCATATCATTTTTCATAATTTATCAATAATAAAAATATTTTTGAAAGTAACTATCTAAATACTCATTTATTCAAAATCATTTTTTTTCATAAGCTCTTCTCCATAAACCCTTTTCTAAAAGTTACCAAATAACCCTTTTTTTCATAAGTTATTTTTCAAAATCTTATCAAAATGGGCTCTTAGTATAACTAACGTCGAAAGTGATTTTTATGTCAGTTGTTTGATTACTCTCGATATGCATGTAAGATATATATATCTTATGTTATTATATTATTGATGTGTCTAATTTACAGTACTTAGGAACTACCCACGTTTATACGTGAATGATGTTGTGCTATAATATGATTTATTATGATTTCTATTTTCTTAATTTTACATATAACATGGCATTGACTCTGATTTATCAGCTAGTTGTAATGTGACGTTAGTTTCGTTAAAATCCGTTATTCCTAGCTTCTTGGGTTCTTCAGTTTTGAAGTTTGAAGGATGGTACGTACTACATTTTTCTAAATGTAGCAAACTCTTTTAAGTCTCGTTTTGTTGGAATCGGCTCCTTGAGGCATTTAGCATAAGAAGGTATCTTATGGCCCGTTTGGTGGATCCAATATTTTGTAATAAGCATTACATAATCCAAAAACCCTACGTAATCTCTATTCCCAGAAGTTCTAATCCACCCTTTTTCCTCAAACGCCCCTTACTCTTCCCAAGCCTCCACCGTCTTCTTCCTTCTCCTCCAAGGTTGGGAAGCATCTTCTCCAACCAACTCCGACTACCGTCTTCCCCTTTGACTATGACGAACATCTTCGTTGATGCTCCACCACCACCTTAATTAGAATGAGCTTTAATCAAATCATGCAAAACGTATATTTATATTTCACTATTTACTTAATCTCAACTATTTTTAAGCACTTTGAGATAATTATATTTCCATCATATTAAATACAGGTCGATAAAAGAAAATACATCCTTAAAACGCTACTTTAATAAAATAATACAGAATAAATTGATTAATTGATAATAACAAAATTATGAAAAATATAAAAAAAATGAAAAAGAAAAAGTGTGATGATAGAAAGAGGTTTAGCGGCAAGACGGGGGTCAAAAGAAAGATCATCACAAATATGTTTCATCGCAAATAATAAAATAAATAAATATTTGAAATTCCCATATAAGGAAGAAAGAAAATTTGACTTCTTAATTATAGAAAGCCACAAAGTGAGGCATAGTGAACAAGAACGAGTGGGAACGAGAGATTTTAGACAGAGACTATTAATCTCACACACAGACTCACATCGCGTACACACATATATATACTCACATCCCCACACACATCATCAACAAAAAAAAAAGGCAAAGTTACAAAAAAGAAACATATCAAGCTAATAATCACTTATTAGTGGTAATCATCCTCCAGTGTTAAACTTTCGTGTATATATACACACACATACATATACATAAGAAAAAGACAGAAACTGAGTAACATCTAATAATGGCAGGAGGCAGCCTCGACGAGATCAAGAAGGAGAATGTCGACCTCGTATGTCCCCTCTCCATTCTTCTTCTTCTTCATTTTTCTCCATTGCATTAAATTCGAGAAAGATCTGTTTCATACTATTATTTTCGTTCTGTCTTTGATGTTTCTTCTTTCTTTGATTGAATTAACAGGAGCGCATACCGATAGATGAAGTGTTCAGAGAATTGAACTGCACGAAACAGGGTTTGAGCAGTGAAGAGGGGCAAAAGAGAATCGCAGTTTTTGGGCTCAACAAGCTAGAAGAGAAGAAGGCAATATATTATTCATTAATTCTGTTTTTTCTTTTACTATTCAAAGACGCATGTTTCTTAAACAAGAATAAACCTGGCTAACACACTTGTTCAAATCCAACAGGAAAGCAAGCTTCTTAAATTCTTGGGCTTTATGTGGAATCCTCTCTCCTGGGTCATGGAAATAGCTGCTATCATGGCTATAGCTTTGGCCAATGGAGGGGTAATAAGAACTCTCTCTCTCTCTATATCTATCTAGATATATATTCATGTGTTTGTATAACATGTGGACATTCTGATTAATCTATTGATTTTGAAACCAACAGGGGCAACCACCAGATTGGCAAGATTTCGTGGGAATTGTGGCATTGCTCATCATAAACTCAACTATTAGTTTCATTGAAGAAAACAATGCAGGTAATGCTGCAGCAGCACTTATGGCAAGCCTTGCATTGAAAACTAAGGTACTATTATTGTCCCAAAACACAAAGATAATGTTCTTACCTTGTATACATCAGACATGGTTTGAATCTCTGTTATAAAAAATGTTTGGGGGCAGGTTTTGAGGGACGGAAAGTGGACTGAGCAGGATGCATCTGTGTTGGTACCTGGAGACATAATCAGCGTCAAATTAGGAGACATTATACCTGCAGATGCTCGTCTCTTGGAAGGAGACCCTTTAAAGATTGATCAGTCTGCACTTACTGGTGAGTCTTTGCCTGTTACCAAGAACTCGTCCGATGAAGTCTTCTCGGGATCGACTGTGAAGCAAGGAGAGATCGAGGCTGTTGTGATTGCTACTGGGGTTCACACCTTCTTTGGTAAAGCTGCTCACTTGGTTGATAGCACTAACCAAGTAGGCCACTTTCAGAAGGTATGTATGACTTCTCTATCTTGGATGCTTGAGCTCTCCATAACGTTGTCATTGCCCTTGCAGATTGGGATGATTAATTGGGATTGTTGAAACTTTTTTTGTGTGGTTAGGTGTTGACTGCCATTGGTAACTTCTGCATTTGTACAATAGCAATTGGGATGATTGTAGAGATAGTCGTGATGTACCCGATTCAACATCGTAGATATAGGAGTGGAATCGACAACCTCTTGGTGCTTCTCATCGGCGGGATTCCGATTGCCATGCCCACAGTCTTATCAGTAACAATGGCTATTGGTTCTCATAGGTTGTCACAGCAAGGTGCTATAACTAAGAGGATGACAGCCATTGAGGAGCTGGCTGGGATGGATGTTCTATGCAGTGACAAGACAGGCACCTTAACGCTCAACAAGCTCACAGTTGACAAGACCTTGATTGAGGTAACGGGTCAAGCATTGAGCATATGTTACAAAGAAAGAAACAACATTTTGATTTGTTATATTCATAAATGTTTTGCCCATGTGCAGGTCTTTGTAAAAGATATTGACAAGGACACTTTGATGTTGCTTGGAGCTAGAGCCTCAAGGGTGGAGAATCAAGATGCTATTGATGCTTGTATTGTTGGAATGTTGGGTGACCCAAAGGAGGTATGCTTCAACCAAAAGATGCTATTTAGAGAATCAAAGATACTTCTGACTGCAATAACTAAAAACTCTCAATCTTACTTTGTGCAGGCCAGAGATGGCATTACAGAGGTGCATTTCCTTCCCTTTAATCCAGTGGACAAGCGTACGGCCATAACATACATTGACTCTGCAGGCAATTGGCACAGAGTAAGCAAGGGAGCACCAGAACAGGTAAATAGATAGATATACATCGTTAGTGTAGAAAGTTGATCATATTGTATCTTGCTTCATTACATAACCTTTATTAAAATTCTTACCAGATTGTAGAACTCTGCAATGTCAAAGAAGATATAAAGAAAAAAGTTCATTCCATTATTGATAAGTTTGCTGATCGTGGTCTGCGTTCTCTTGCTGTTGCAAGACAAGTAAGTGATGGTTCTTCTGTGCTATTTATTGAAGCTACGATTCAGTTATTTAATGAAGATTTTATTCATCAACTTATAGGAAGTGCCAGAAAAGAACAAGGAGAGTCCAGGAGCACCATGGCAGTTCGTGGGTCTCTTACCACTTTTCGATCCTCCAAGGCATGATAGTGCAGAGACCATCAAACGCGCTCTTCATCTTGGAGTGAATGTGAAGATGATCACTGGTGATCAACTAGCTATCGGGAAGGAGACTGGCCGTAGGCTTGGCATGGGAAGCAACATGTATCCTTCTTCCTCCCTTCTTGGTGAACACAAGGATGAGTCTATTGCTGCGCTTCCAATTGATGAGCTTATTGAGAAGGCTGATGGCTTTGCTGGCGTCTTTCCTGGTAAATATAGATATAAATATACAGGATATTTTAATGCGAAAAAGTGTCAATTACTAACTAATGTCAAGTGCAGAGCACAAATATGAGATAGTGAAGAGACTACAAGATAGGAAGCACATCTGTGGAATGACTGGGGATGGTGTGAATGATGCTCCTGCATTGAAAAAGGCAGATATTGGGATTGCAGTGGCTGATGCAACCGATGCAGCTCGAAATGCATCTGACATAGTTTTGACAGAACCTGGTTTAAGTGTGATTATCAGTGCAGTGTTGACAAGCCGTGCCATTTTCCAAAGAATGAAGAATTACACCATCTATGCAGTTTCTATCACAATTCGAATCGTGTTGGGCTTTCTCTTGCTTGCTCTTATCTGGAAATTTGATTTCTCACCTTTTATGGTTCTGATCATTGCCGTACTAAATGATGGGACCATCATGACCATTTCTAAGGATAGAGTCAAGCCATCACCTTCTCCAGATTCATGGAAACTCAATGAAATTTTCGCCACCGGAGTAGTACTTGGATCCTACATGGCTGTTATGACTGTTGTCTTCTTCTGGGCTGCTCATGCCTCAGATTTCTTCACAGTAAGTTCAGAAAACAAATAATTAAAATCAGTTAGAGATGTCAGACAATAAAATGTCTTGGCCCTACTGGAAATTTATTTCACACATAAGCTTAACCATACAATTCCCAAAAACGTTTGCAGGAGAAGTTCGGTGTTAGATCAATTAGAGAAAACGATAAAGCATTAACATCAGCTGTTTATCTTCAAGTGAGCATTGTGAGTCAGGCACTCATCTTTGTTACTCGGTCAAGAAGCTGGTCATATGTTGAACGCCCTGGTTTGTTGCTTCTGGGAGCCTTTCTCATAGCACAATTGGTAAGTGTGTACACAATTAACCGTTTTTTTATATCTTAAAAACAGTTTAAATTCGCTAATCCTACCTTGTTTAACAATTTACAAACTAATTTTATAATATTTTCTTGATGAATTGATAGATTGCCACTGTCATAGCGGTGTATGCAAACTGGGGATTTGCAGATATAGAAGGAATCGGATGGGGCTGGGCCGGAGTAATATGGATTTACAACATTGTCTTCTACATTCCTTTGGATTTGCTAAAGTTCATAATCCGATATGCATTGAGTGGGAAAGCATGGAATAATATTACAGAGACCAGGGTGAGAGTTACTTACCAAATCAAAATCAAAATAAAAATCGAACAAAACCTATAAAACCCTAGATTATTCTTCTTCATCTTGAATTTTTTTTCTATGTGCTCTGTGATTGATGTAGACTGCTTTCACAACGAAGAAGGATTACGGGAGAGGAGAACGAGAAGCTCAATGGGCTACAGCTCAACGTACCCTCCATGGACTCAATCCTCCTCAAGCGGAGCAAATCCTCAACGAAATGAACTCCTATGGCGAATTGTCAGAACTCGCAGAACAAGCTAAGAAACGCGCTGAAGTTGCGAGGTAAATCAATCTTCTACCTTCAAAATGTTTATGAATTTAATCTCAGAATCGGTCAAAGTTACTGATTAATTTACCTATTGTATGATTATTATAGGTTGAGGGAGCTTCACACGTTGAAGGGACATGTGGAATCGGTGGTGAAACTGAAGGGGCTTGACATAGATACGATTCAGCAACACTACACGGTTTGAGAGAAGAAAACCAAGTGGAAGTGATGGAAGATGATAGATTTAGAGGGAGATTAAGAGATAATTAGTACTATGATTAATGATATCTCATTGCAATAAGGTTGTCCCTTTTTGAATAATCTTCTTTTGAATTTGGCCTATTAGTTATAGGCTTTGGTCTTCAAAACCTTTGAGATTGTGCAGATAGCAATCCAAGGTTTTGGTATCAAAAGACCCAATAATTTTGACACATTAGTTTAGTGGTCCACTTTGTCCTTTGATTTATTGTACTGTCTATGTACGAGATTCTATTCAGTACATTAATAAATGAATAAACTTCTTTTGTTTAATTTCCTTCTTCCTTCTTTCTTTCTTTTGGCCAACTTCTGTTTTTCTTCTTTTTGATTAGTTAGTTAAGACTTTTGATTCACATTACGTTAATGTTACTTCAAGCATAACAGCCTGAGTTCGATCGTCTCAGGACTTGCTAGTTTATCTGATAAACCGGCAGCCTCATCTTCTCAGTCTACTTATATTCTATCTTTCGATAACTCAATGTTAATACCGGCAACCGCCGATGATACTGGTTATGAGAAACATGAACCTGCAAACACGCCTACGTCCCTAAAGCGGACTCCAGAAAACAATAGCAGTGAGCCAAAGGCCAATCAAAGGACAAGGAAGACTAGAAGTTCATCTGAGTCATTGGGTCACATAAAGTCTGAGAGAAAAAGGAGACAAGAACTCACTGAGAAGTCTATTGCACTTTCAGCTACAATTCCTGGTCTCAAGAAGGTCAGCTAATTCATTCACTTCTCAATATGTCCCTCATTTTAACATCACTCTCTCTCCCTCTCTCTCTCTCTATATATTCATCATCAGTTCTATGGAGCACAGTGTCCTGTAACACTGAGGGCAGTAGATATCCTTGTTTAAGGATTAACACTATGTTTGCATGCATGCGTAACAGATTGCAAGTCGTCTGTACTAAGCGAAGCTATCAATCACATGAAGAAACTAAAGAACGAGTGAGAGAGCTAGAGGAAGAGAACGAGAGGATAAGTGGCTAGTTATTATTAATGTCAAGCATTAAGAAATCATGCCACCTCAACGCTGAAGACAAAATGTCAACTGAAACAATGATGAGCTCTGATGAGTGCTTCAGAATGAACGAAGCATTGCCTGAAGTTGAAGCAAGAGTTTTACACAACGAAGTTCGCATCAGAATCCACTGTGAGAAGCAAACAAGTGTTATGCTGAATATATTGGCCCAACTCAAGAGCCTCCATTTCTCCATAATCAGCACTACTAGCGTCTTAACCTTTGGCAATTCTGCTCTTGACATTACCATTATAGCTGAGGTACACATTCATCTGTACATACTGTCAATTAAGAATAGTTTTAAAGTGTTTATTGCAAAGTTTTTAGAACTATAGCAGGTGAGTTCATTCTTCATATTTGAGTAGTATATGTAATCAAGTAATTTAAAAACATTTTTGATCCCTCATTATTTTTTTGGGCAAACACCTATATATATAGTTTGAAATCAAGATCTTTAGCTATTTTTGGCAAGTACGTATTTGACAAAAATCTACTCTCTACAGGAATTAGAAATCATACTAATCTATATATGATTATGATAGGACTCATTTAGATACTGACTGTACTATCTAAATTGTTGTATTATTAAAGGATTCAACCCGTGACTTTTAATTAAGTTGAAACACATTCAGCGGTATGTAGTTTTTTTTTCCTGAACTTTGATTATGGAAAAATACAATTAAATACACATCCCACAACTTTGAATCTGTGACCTTCCACATTAAGGGAATGAGCACCTAGATGATGCTACAACAATATGCAATTAGCCATACCTTTTAACCTTGAAAGTATCATGTATAACTTCAAATTTCGTGAAGGTACTATTCGCTTAGATTTTTATCTTATGCGATGTGCATATTGTAGAGTAACTAACTAGGAACTCTATGTCTTAAAATTTTGAGATTAATTTTAACCATCAAATGCATTTTCAAATCTTGAAATGGAGTAATTAGTATTGTCTTCCTGTTTTTCTATAAGGTTTTTTGTCTACAATGTTTGTTTGGTTCTTAGTTACCCCCTTAAGTATTTTATACAAGTCATGTTCTAAATTGAATCTGTCATCCAAAATATAAGTGTCACGTCTTAAAATTTTGATCGTAATAAGCACATAATATAAATAGTATCACATTTTGAAATCCTAAAATTTCAAATGCGTTCAAAATTTTCATAATGTTTCCCAAAAATAAATAGAATATTTTTTAAGCTTTATGTGGAGCTTTTACCCTTTTCAAAATAATACAACTTCTTAAGAAAGGTAATTATATCAAAAAAACAATCTTTGTCAAAAATAACACTTCGGATCGGCCACAAGGCTCTTTACTACTCAGCAGGAGAATTAGGGTCACCTGAACTATTTGAAGCCAAATAATCTACTCATGAATAACGTCCCCAAAAAAACATGATTAAAAATGCAGAAGTGAACAATGCATAATCATACTAAAAAATGTATTTCATAAATTTCTTAATTTGACGCAAATTTTTCCATAAATATTTATATTTCAGGGAAATAACAATATGAAATAACCATTTCAAATCAATCTGAAATAAACATGTTAAATTCAATCATTTAAAAGCAATTCTTTCAAAATCATAATCTTTCCATAGTTCACAATGATAAATAACCAATCTAACGGCTTAATACCACTAGCCATTGCGAGTACGAGACCCACGTAATAATCTGGTGGCTCGAGGCCACAATCCATAGCGAGTTCGAAACCCATGTATATCCTTCGTGAATACAAAACCCGCGTATATCCGTCCTAAGTATGAGACTCACGTATATCTGTCATGAGTATGAGACTCACGTATATCCATTGCAAGTACGAGTCCCACGTGTATCCATCGAGCTCAAGTAACCAAGGTACACCAAGGGCTAACAGTATTGCTTTTAACAACTAGCGTTCTGTATTCTATCCTTTCAAAATATTTCCATCATGCGTGGGGTTTATTTCACATGTAATAATCTCAACCGTTTCAATGCCATAACTGTTGATAAAAATCACTTTAAATTTAAAAAACCCCAGCACGTACATTTAAAATCAAGTTACTGTGAAAATATATGAAATTCGCATAGGAATATATTTCATGAATAATATCAATTCAATGTAATTTTTGCCAAACTCTTTTCAAAATCTTATTCATTCATTTTCATACATAATCATAATTCCTTTGTAAACCAATCAAAAAAAATCATTTCTAACGATTTAAACTATACTTTCGTAAAATTTGCTTTTCATAATTCATATTTAAAATTCGACATTTGAAATGACAATGCATTTGAAAATATAAATTTTAGAGAACGTTATTCACTCCCCTGCCACGCTCATAAACTGTTACTCTTTTCAATCTAACAACTTCGATTACATTCATTTCTCAATCTCCTAGTATTTTGACATGGAATATTAACATTCTATTCAAAGTTCTAACAGAAATAAAGTACTTGAAATCCTGACAAGCTTATATCCTAGAATTTTGCCAAACAGATACCAAAACCAACACCCTAAAACCACAATTCATAACCCAGCAACACCTCAATTTGAGCACATTCCATACAAAACCAAAACATAGCTTTTCAAATCTTCTTTCCTTCCAAAACTTAAACCCAAATTCAGTTTACACACAGCAGTTAAATCTCTTATGTATATATATATGCACATATGCTATCCTATCCCATGTACCTTTCAATTCCAACACTTAGCCTCTTATAGCCTTTAGTTCCATTATTCTTACTTCCAAGATTTAAACAAAAAACCAATGCCCACCACCACGCAAACTGATATATATATATATATAGATAAATTTTTTAATACCCAACTTAAACTTCCATTCATTATTGTAACAATTCAAACTTAAGCCCACAAATCGGCTCTTCGTTTACATAATCATATGTTATAATATGAAATATCCAGCTTAAACAACATTGCTTTGAGGCCTTTATGCTTGTTTTGATTATCCAAGACTCTATTAGAATAACATAAGCTTTCAAAACAATTTCTTAACCCGAGAAGAATGTCAAAACAGCAAATTCTTAATCACCTGAGACTAAGTACAGTGAACACAATAATCCCCTCAAACATTATACGCATCCTACATATAAAATGAGTCCCAAGGTTCTTAAATAATTAATCAAAACATAAACAAACATCAACATAATATCACAAAGTTTCACCTAGATTAAAATCAAGGCAGAGTAGAAATAAGATCATTCTTTTTCCACTTTTTCTAAATCAGAAATATGCAAATTAAAAATACATGCCCTATATGAATTTCTTAGTCTTCAATTTTAAGCAATCTCCAACACTAACTCCTCCCATGCTTTATCCACACATAATAAGGAGAAACAATAAAATTCAGCAATCTATTGAAAATTCACGTCACTCCCAGCCCACAATAAACCAAATAGTGAAACAAGGTAAAGAAGTCTCGAACACCCCGTATCATTGACACCCGAGAGAAAGAGGAAAGGAAGGAGGCGTTCTGCTCTCACATACGCATGGCAATGTTGTAAACAAAGAAAAAGAGAACCCCCACGTTTTAGTCTAGATTTGTGTTTAAGTGCTTTAATATTTACTTATCTTAGCTAAATTGACCATAAACCACTCAAAATCTCAACTTAAATTAGTGACCCAATCCAAAATTGAAAGAGAAGAGGAGAGAGAGTCAAAGAGTTCACCTCAGGAGGTCGACAATGCTACAAGTTTGATCTCTAGCATCACAAGCTCGTCCCTCCTCCTACCACTCTTTCGACGCCTCAACACTCTGCTCCCTCTCTCTCTCTCTCTATGGTCCCATTCTGGTTCTAGAACATTCAAAGATAACAAAGATGCATGAGAAGAGAGTGAAGGAATTGAGGTGTTTAAATGGAAAGAGAAGTCACGTGAGTGGAGAGTAGGGAAGAGAGAGTCCACATTACCATTCCTCTTAATTTTTAACTCCAATTCACCACTTTATATATATATATATATATATATATATATATATATATTTTAAAAAAATTCATAGAAAATAATCCTCTTCACAAAATAAATATTTTCTTTCTCCAATATCTTATTTACCTCATAAGATAATGTCCCTAAGAATTTCTTTTCAAAAATTAACCTCTAACTATTTTTCTTAATCTTTTCAAAAAAAATAATAGAGTCTTAAAATTTAAAAAAAACTATTGAATCATTTATTTATCTCTTGAAAAAAATACACTTCTCCATAATTTTCTAGATCTCAAAAAGATCTATTCCCTAGTTTTTCTTTAATTTGTTTTTTTAACTCAAAAATACTTTTAATGATTATTATTTCTTTTACTCTTTTCTTAAAATTTAACATTTGGAACTTTTAATTCTATAGAAAAATACTCTTGACTTTAACAACCCCTTATAAATTTATTCTATCAAAATTTGAGATATTACAATAAGTCACTTTGTATGATTTTTTTAATTTAATTTTTTTTTCAAGAACTATTTTTTTTATATTTCCAAGGTAGGTCATGTATGTATGTATGTATGTATGTATGTATGTATGTATGTATGTATGTATGTATGTATGTATGTATGTATGTATGTATGTATGTATGTATGTATGTATGTATGTATGTATGTATGTATGTATGTATGTATGTATGTATTTTTAAATGGAGGGTGTTAATTAACAGTATATATAAAACTTTTTAAATTTTAAGACTATTTTAATGAAGCAATTAATTTTTCTTAGTTCTAATGAGATAATTAATGACGAATTATACTTTAGAACTGGATAAAAGCGTTTTAAAATTTGTTTTAATCGTTATTATGTTTGCTCAAAATGTCCTTTGTTTATAGATATTTGTGTATTTGTGTATTTGATATTTGTGAAGTGGTTGATGAGGCCTTATAAAAAGAAACAAGGAGTAGTATTATAAGCTACACTTCAAATAGGTCATTTTTGAGTTAGAAGTGAATTATATTGATGATTTAAAAAATGGTGAGAAAAAGGTCGAGCTCTTTTTTCCCTTAATTTTTGGTGACCTGAAACACTTATATAGGATTTATTCCCATCTATGTAGTAACAATTTGATTTGATGATAAGATTTTTCTTTTTTTATATATTACTGAAAAACTAATGTTCCTTTTGAATTCTATACCCTTCACAAAGTAATGTTTTATTATATCAAATGATAATTAAAAAATATAATATAAAATAAAAAATATATCAGAGGAATGTGAACAAATCTAATCCATTCATCATGTTTGGTTTTCCACTTTCGGACACGAGATGCATGGGATTCCACGGCACACGATTATTTTTCTTCTTCTTTTTTTTCTCTAGAAGAAGATACTTATATACTCTTTTTATATCTAAATGTATATGAGTTAAATAAAAATTTTATTTTTATTTTAAATATAAAATTTTAATCTATTTTATTTTTAAAATTATAATATTGTTTTTATATTATTTATATATGAATTAAATATATTAAAAAAATTATTTAAAGATAATTTTAAGGATTATAATTAAAAATACATTTTAAAATAATTAGTATAATATTATAAATAATTAATTTAAATTAATTAAATATATTTTATATTAAAAATTAGATGTAATATTTTTGAGGAAGACAAACACAAATATAGGATTCATAAAAAGGTGTTGCCACACGATGGATCGCGTGATCGAGCCTCAAAATAGCAAAATCTCGATGACTTCTTAAAATCCATATTTACCAACGTTATAATTATATTGAAAATATACTTTTTCCCTAAATTTAAAATATTAAAATAAAACTTATCTAGATATAAAAGATTCAACATATATTTTAACTTTTAAAATATAAAAATATTATAGGAAGAATTATAACGAAGGACTTAAAATAAAAGATATTTATTAAAAGAGAATCATAGTAGTTATAATTATTTAAAAAGATTAAATATCAAAATATAAATTTAAAAGTACTAAATTATCCCTTATCAAAACCCTCCATATTTTTCTCACATTCTAGTTTTAAAATTAATATAAAATTTTAAGTTTTAATAAATTAAATAAAATTTATCTCAATGTTTACAACTTACGTAAATATCAATTGAAAAAATAACAAAAATATTATTTAATTTTATCAAAATTATAATTTTATTTTTAAAATTGACACATTAAAAATAAAAATTATATAATTTTAAAAAAACTTGAAATCTTTTATAATTTATTATATATATTAAAAAAAAGTTATATATATCTAAAAAATTTAAAAACTTCATAGTTAAATCGTTAAAAGAAGTTCGAATACTTTATTTTTATTTTGAATAAATTTGTGAGTTTTAAAAAATAAAAAATCATGTAATGTTAATATATTTTATTAAAATCTAAATAATTTAATATATTTTTTATGTAAAAGTTAAACTCATGATTATAAGCCCAGAAGATATTGTCAATAAAAATTTTAATATAATCTGTAAAATTAATATAATTTCAAAATAATGTGATTTTTTTTGCAATAAAGTTTTTAAATATCTTAATATAATTTCTTTTAAATATGGCCCTTAAAAACAATTCGCCATGGATTTGGGGGTTTTAATTTTGATAAAAAAATAGAATTTATAATAATTTTAAAAGAAGGTATAGAAAACAATGTAAGAAGATTAAAAATTTATATTAATTTTAAAAATAAAATGTTAAAAAAATATAAGAAATTTAATAAAAGATAATTTAATAATTATACATTTTAATTTTAATATTTAGTTATACTAAATAATTATAACTGTTATACTCTTTTTTAATAAATATTATTTATTATAAGTCTTTAATTTAATTCTCCTATTATTATATTAAATAATTAAAAATTTTAATATATTTTATTAACATTTAATTATAAGTGATTATTTAAATAAGCATTTAATTAACGTGATCTAGAGTGGTAGCTTCCAGTACATTCGTCCTTTTCCTCTCTCAAGCTTTGTTCATTGAGCATTCGAGAAAGACTCATCTCAGTTTTCTCCCTCTAGATCTCTGGGACCGAGAAGGCGACGAAGATTTGAGAATGGAGAAGAATTACTACCCGGAAAAATCTGTTATTAATCTCAAACAGCTTCCCCCGATAGATCCATCCAGAATCGTTAACTCCTCCTTCAACGTAATCCTCTGTTTCTCTCATCAAATATTTTACTTTTTCGTTTCTTGAAAGTCGGTTTTTTTGCCCCAATGTTGCTTGTATGTAGAAATTTCCATTCTTTTATATTTTGAAGTTATTTTGATTTTCCAGCGTAGGTGGAGCAAATCTAGCACCAGCGCCGCTCCTAAAACCGGGAAGCCTAACTTTTATCGGGGACTGAAATCGCTCAAATCCGACGAAGCATTAAGAAAATCAAATTCTAGCTTTAGTTCGTCTGGCAAAACAAGTGAGACCCATGGGAACGCCACCTCTGATTCAGACTCGGCAGAAAATGGTATTATAGAATTGGTTCTCGAGGATATCATTTCATTGGAGCTATTTTTTTCTATTTGATTGTGTTCTTTGTGTATATACCCATCGTCCTCCTTTGGACTTTTTATTTATTTATATTGATTTCCTCGCGTATTTCAACAAAACTCTGGCGGAAGAAAGTCAAAGATTTCCTTGAAACTCTTCTATAATAAAAGCATGGACCTTTACAATAACGGTTTTTGTTCTCCCCAAATCCTTCGTCTTTCGCAAAGTCAGATTGGTTTGACAGGAGTACCTTTTTCTTAGTTTTCTTTTTGATTTTGGCTTTTCTGTGGTGGTGGAGAGGAGATTAGTTCCTTTGACTTGTGCTTTTCCTTTTAACCATTCATCCGTATAGTGATCTGTTAATATTATAATAATTTTATGTCAGTCAAGCATAATAAATCACTCCTTCTCTGGATTTAGGTATGAAACAAGGATCTGCTAGGTCAAATCTGTATGAGATCTGTGCTGCAAACCATTGGAAGCCCCCTGTATTTGAGTGCTGCAAAGAGGAAGGCCCTAGTCATCGAAGAAAGTAATGTCGAACTGCTTCTTCTTGATATTTTATAGGTTATATAGAACCCAACGTACTTAAGTATCTTAATCTTATTTGTATATAATTTTACCCATAATTTTTTTATTTAGTATAATTTTACCAATATTTTTTTTAAATTTGGTGTAATTCTTGGTACTCAAAAAATAAGATTATGTGTAAAAATGTACTAAATTAAAAAGATTATAGGTGAAATTGTATCAAATTAAAAGAATTATGGGTAAAATTGTACAACAAATAAGATTAGGATATTATATGTACATGAGAAATAAGATTAGGATATTAGGTGAGCTTATTTTATAGTGTAAATAATCAACAGTGCAGTGTTTTGATTGTATAGTGCAGTTGTTTTATATTCTAGGGCCAAAGAAGGGAGACAATTACCCTAAAGTCTAATGACAACAGTAGAGAATATAATGACAAATTCTAGTATAGGAAATGACAAGTTTATATTTAGGACTTTTTAATGATAAAATCCCTTCCTTGGGACAACCCCCATATTCTATCATAAACAACTGATATGTAGTACGCTTCTAATAATGAAATTATTGGGAGTCAACACAAGCCACATTTTGTGGGTTGGTTTGGCTCGGCAATGTTGTCAGATGTCAACGAAACAAATAGACTAAAATCAAGAGACTACATTGTGTTACTTTGTAGTGAGCAAGTTGGGTACATTGTTGAGGAAGAGAGCTTTTCGAAGTTTACTTTAACTGGAGCTATACAACATAGAGGCATACTAATTAAGTTCCAGTTGATTGGATGAATTTTCAGATGTACATCTGTAATCAACTCATGCCCTGTTCAGTTCACTGTGTATAGGATGGGGGTGATAGTATAAGCAAATATAACCCAGTTAGGACTTTTTATTTGGTCGTTATCCTATAACACTTTCTATGCAAGAGGTGAAGGATAAGCCATGAAATGAGATGGAATCATATATAATTTTTTTAAGAACAAAAATCTTTACTATTGTTGTAATTTTAGGACTGAATACTGCCTTGATTTTATTCATAGGAGCTATTGAATTTATAGAGTACAATTAGATAGAAGATAGCAATAATAATAATAATATCCTATCCTAATCTTATCTGAATAATATCTAAATATCTCATCTATATTCCCCCATATCTCTCATAATATAATATCTTATTTACAATGAATAATTATTTCCATAATTACCACACTCCCCCTCAAGTTAGATCATAGATATTGATCATGTCCAACTTGCCTACAAAGCGTTCGAACCCATCTTCTGCTAGTCCTTTAGTAAGGATGTCGGCTACTTGTAACTTGGTGGGAACATATGACAGACTGATGATCCAATCTTTAACTTTTTCTCTAATAAAATGTCTGTCCACATCCACATACTTGGTTCTACTATGTTGAACAGGATTCAGTGCCATACTTAAGACTGCTTTGTTATCACAGTAGAATTTCAGTGGAAAATCAAATTGAAAATGGGCTTCTTCTGCCACTCTTTTCAACTAGAGCCCTTTCATAATGCCTTGGGATATAGCTCTTAACTTGGATTCTGCACTACTCTTGGCAACAACTCTCTGCTTTTGACTTTGTCAAGTCACTAGATTACCCCACACAAAGGTGCAGTATCCAGACGTAGACCTGTTGTTATCCTGATCTCCTGCATAATCTGCATCTGTAAAGATTTCAACATCTCTGGCATTATTCTTTTTAAAGAACAATCCCTTACCAGGAGTAACTTTAAGATATCTTAGAATTTGATATGCTGCATCTAGATGCTTCTTCTTGGGATCATGCATGTGTTGACTGGCTACACTTACTGCAAAGGCAATATCTGGCCGAGTATGTGAGAGATATATGGGCTTACCAACTAGTCGTTGATATTGGTTTTTATCTGTTGCTTTCTCATTTGCCTCCTGTTTTTGTTTTTGGATTGCTTCCTTTTTCTTAACTGGTTTCTTTTTAGGACAAACAGGTACTTTGTTTGGCCGACACCCAAGCATTCATGTTTCCTTGAAAAGATCCAGTATATACTTCCTTTGAGAAACATAGATCCCTTTTTGAGACCTCACTACTTCCATACCTAGGAAATACTTCAGTTTCCCAAGGTCTTTTACTTCAAACTGTTTATTGAGGGCAATTTTAACTCTCTCCATCTCCTTGATGTTATTCCCTGTGAGAATAATGTCATCTACATATACAATGAAGATAGTTATTGAATCACCATCTTTTAATACAAACATGGTGTGATCTGATAAGCTTTGTTTGTAACCTTCCCCCTTGAGTACAGTAGAGAATCTGTCAAACCAAGCACGTGGTGATTGCTTTAAGCCATAAATTGACATTTTTAGTCTACATACCTGACCAACTTTCCCTTTATCAAATCCGAGTGGGATACTCATATAGACCTCTTCCCGTAATTCACCATTAAGGAACGCATTTTTGATGTCAAGTTGTTGGAGTGGCCAATCGAGATTTGCAGCAATGGAGAGTAGAACTCAAATGGTATTTAACTTGGCAACAGGGGCAAACGTTTCATTGTAGTCAATTCCATAGGTCTGGGTGAATCCCTTGGCAACTAGCTTTGCCTTGTACTTATTTAATGAACCATCAGCATTAAATTTTGGTGTAAACACCCATTTACATCCCACGGGTTTGGTTCCTTCTGGTAGTGCAGTGAACTCCCATGTCTCATTCTTTTCTAATGCTCGAATTTCTTCCATTGTTGTATTTTTCCATTCTGGACTCAAGAGCTTCATATACGGTTTTTGGGATTTGAATCTGATCAAGATTAGTAACAAAACTGTAATGCTTATCGGAGAGAGAGGAGTAAGAAACATACTTCTGAATAGGATGTTTGGTACATGCTCGAGTTTTCTTTCTTAATGCAATAGGAAGTTCTTCCTCTCTTGTCGTTGTTGCTTGAGTAACCTCATCGGCGCTCACAGGACCTTCCACTGGTGATGAGATTGGGACTTCTCCTGGTATGCTGGACCCAACTACCTGTTTATTTCTACGTGAGTAAGTATTATCAAATTTTTGAGCTTGGACCTCTAGTCGTGGCACAACATTGGAGGGGTTCATAGAGAGCGGGATAGCGGTAGAAGGAGGTATGGGTTCTGGAATACACTCAAGCTGAAACTCACTCCAATTCTCCCATGAGTTGAAGAAGCTGGAAAATAGGGTTCGTTTTCTGCAAAGGTAACATCTCGGCTGATGAAGAGGCATTTAAGGATGGGGTCATAGCATCGGTATCCTTTTTGAGAATTGGAATAGCCTAGGAAGACACACTTGACAGATCTGGGATCAAACTTGGAAGCGACTGTGGCGGCATCGGCGAAAGCTATGTGGCGATGCAAGCTTTAATACCATGTAATTTTAGGGCTGAATACTGCCTTGATTTTATTCATAGGAGCTATTGAATTTATAGAGTACAATTAGATAGAAGATAGCAATAATAACAATAATATCCTATCCTAATTTTATCTAAATAATATCTAAATATCTCATATGTATTCCTCCTATATCTCTCATAATATAATAACTTATTTACAATAAATAATTATTTCCATAATTACTACAACTATCCTTATTTTCTAACATATTGTCATACCTCTATGTTCCTATCACCACCATTATCATTATTACCATGTTATTACATGAGTGTAGCATTATTTACATCTATATATTATTTTCATCCCATGGTCAAAGACATGCCCAAAGCCCAAATGTTACAGATTGAAGCAATTAACCCGTGATAGTATAAAGTGCTTATATGATAGAGACAATACTATAGCATGCTACTTATGCTATCAAACATGCCTAACTATGAACAAGTAAGGGTTAGATGTAGAAATTCGTGTGAATTTAGGACCATGCAGATGAAAGGGTCTGACAGGTACTTGTTCCTGAACCCTTTGCTGTTTTGAATTTGTTGTGAGGTAGTTAAGCCAGAGGAAGGGTTTCATATTTAAGAAAGAAGAAAAGAAGTAATCTCTATGATACTGAATGATTGGGTACTCATGATTCAGTTAATTGCCTCTCTTTCTCTCTCAATGAACTAGTTGATTTGCAGTATTAAATTACATTTTTGCTATCCTTGGAGACTAATTGATGATTTTCACAGATTCACTTTCAAGGTTATTATTGAGATAGAAGCTGGACCGAAAACAACTCTAGAGTGCTTTGGTTCGCCTCATCCGAAAAAGAAAACAGCAGCAGACCATGCAGCCGAAGGAGCATTGTGGTTTTTAAAGCATCAATGTCATGTTAGGAAAACCAGATAGAGGGGGTAATAGTCACTGAATATCATCATGAGCCAAAATTTCCCCAACCACCAAATTTATTTCATTCTTCAATGATGCTCTCTAGCCTTGGTTGCCAAAATACAGAAGCTAATAATTGCCTAGGAGAGCCTCCTGTGCTATTATTTCCTGTCAAATCTGGTGTCCTCTTCCTGGTTAGTGAATTGTTGTCATCGGGTTTTTCTTTAATTGTGACTCCAGTAAACAAGCAAGGAAAGCAACTATCAATATAAAAACAATTACTCTTTCTGATTTGTGATCTCTCTCTTTTGTTTCTTGCATGTTTGTTGCTGTCATGTAGTTGCATGGGAATTTTATTCCTGAAGATACAACAGGTAAAGATCAGGCCATCATCATCTTCCTCGTCGCTGAAGTGGATGCTCCTAATTTCATGAAATGGAGAAGGATAACGCTTGGGAGAAAGCCTTTGAAGCTTTCTTATGGTGCTTAATGGCACTACATAGAACTTCTGTCCCGGCGTGAGCATGGTGTCTGGCGCAACAATCGCCCATGGCTGTTGAAACACATGTGGATATGCAACACAGCTTCTCGGGTTACGACACATAATCTCAGCTGCAAGCACAGGCCTATCATGGAGCTCTGTATGACCACCGGGATGAACAATCCGAATGAACTGGGTTTTTGAACTATCGGTACATATCCAGCTACAAATTGACATGGTTTCTCTGTATTTTAAGGCAAGGGAACAATTAGTGTATGCAACCAACTCGGTTATGTAGGAGGATTTAAGTAAATAATTCAACAATGTATGAAACTCTTTGCTTGTTTCATTCATTGATAACATCAATGCATAGAATCTGTTTTATCAATAAGTAAATTGTATCATTCAGTTGTTTCTTGTTTAGGGGATGCTTTTTCATAAATTTGTCTTCTAATGCTATTTTTTTAATTAAAAAAAAAATCTATTTGTTACTGTCAAAGAAGTTTCAGACAGCTTTCCCCCTTTCCTACAGTCCTTTGTACAAGGATAAACATTTGAGTGGCCAGAACTGGTGTGTTTCTGGAAATGATATTTCCTCCGTATTTAAGGAGTTAATTATAATAAATATGATATTATTTTTTTAAAATATTTATGTATAATATTATATATTATTTTATAAATTAAGTAAATTAGTTTAGAGAAAAATGATAAATATTATATATAAAATAAATTAATATTTTATATTTAAAATTGAAGTTAACTTTTTAATTAATTGTTATGTTAAAAACTGAAATTAGTAATATTTAATTACAAGCTTCCTAGGGCCACTAGGTAATTACAAAGAACATGAGATTTCAGAGACTGTTGAAAAGCAAGTTGTGTGTCTTGTGCGTCCTCTTCGTGGAAGCCAAATCTAATTTAGAAATATGCGAATCTGTGTCTGAAAATCACCATCCATGATAGTGAATCTCAAGGAAATCCACTGGTGCTTGGGAAAAAAAAAATCTCAGGTCATCGGTTTCACCTTTCAAATATCACTAAAGAAATCACAAAAAAAAAGAACATTACTTCTGAAGTTTCTCTTTATGATTCCATTAGGACCAGTGGATGGATCGTTAAGGTTCATGTAAATTTGGCAAATAGCAGATAACAAAGTTGAAAACTACGCCACTAAGGGCATCCGCAAAGTGACAGAATTTATCAAGTTACATTGAACCTTCACTGGTAAAGTTTTGTTTTGTTTGTTTTTTGACAGAACATTGACTTGAAAAGTTAAACAACCAATACATCAAAGATAAAATATACAAATTCTAACAAAATACAGCTATACGCATTTCATAAGTTATCAATGACAAGTACTTGGATGAGGCTTCAGACTCAACCCCGAGATATTGACATATTTGTATCATTGTGTTTAAATTAATTTTATTAAAAAAAGAATAATAAGTTGTGGATGATTTAACTCACTCCTCATACTTCACGCAATACATAAGAACCAATATTTAATTTTTACAAAAATGTCAACTTCTGGTCTTATTTGAAGTCAAAATATTTTGTCACATTTAAAATTGATATACACTAACTGTAATTAAACCTTAATTTCAGGAGGTAGAATGTATTTATCCCTTGTTCCAAAGCACATTTAATATTTTAAACTTACTATGAGAACCATATATTTCACTTATAATATATAAAATGTCGGGAGAGAACAAAACTCAAGGCTGAGTCTTTCAGCTTAGGATTGTGATTGCTATGCAACAAGAATGACTAAATAACCACTAGTTCACCCAAAAGTGTCCTAAAATATAGTATGCAATTTGAACCTTTACTAGGATTTACAAACTATAATGCTCTGTCACCACAAAAGACATGATAATGAATGATCTCTCTGTAAACACAAAATATAAACTTTGCAGCAATTTCAGTTTTAAACATCTCCAAAATCATTGCAAATTCTCGGAGCAGACTGATTCTGAAACTCTGAGCGACCCTCCTAGCTCCGTCGGTACCAAAGGGATGAGAGAGTGCAGGACATCGGTTATTAGTGGCCGATAACTTGGTTCTGCTTGTACACAAAGTACAGCCACTGCAGCAATCTGCAGAATGTTAATACTAGTTATGCAACTCGCAATTATCGGTAATTAAGAACGAAAACTTGTGATTATGGTGCTTCTAATCAATGAACCTGATATAAATGCTTCAAATCCATTGTGTTTCTCATTACAGGATCTATAATACTTGGAAGCTTTGATCTGTCAGTTAGCTGAGGCATGGCCTGCATGCAAATCATAGGTTTTAACTTCTGATAAATAACCAAGCCCAGATGAACTGAAGAATTTGCAGCTAAAGTTCAGGATATATAATATATTGCAATCTTCTTTTTTGAATTATAGAGGTAGACACTAATGGTTTAAGATTATAAGTAGGATTGAACCGGCAATATATCAATTACATGACTAGGCTATAGGGCCATTGGCAATATATTACACCCTTGATGGTGTGAAATTAACATACCCATGTGACAATGGATTGGTATTGATCTGAAGACATCTTGTCCATGGCTTTTCTTCCTGTTATAAGCTCCAGAAGGACAACCCCAAAAGCATATACATCACTCTTATCAGTTAGCTTACCTGAAAATATAATGAACAAAGTTCCTTAGGTTCTCAGAATTTTTAACAGAAGCATGATGATGATGCACTGAAAATTAGTCCCAAATAATGGAAGGCATCCTTTTCTATTCAAAAGATGAAATCTGACTTTATGAGCCAATCGGCATTTAGAATCATCAAGATTGAATGAACAATTTCGTGAGAATATTGTGGTCATAATCAACTTGATAGATATACAGATCAACAAATATGACTATGTAATTAGTATGGTAGAAAATTATACTGAATTTACAACACAAGACACTTTGTCCACTTTGAAGTAATACTTAAAAAGAGAGACCTCTTATATAATGAGCACTTCAAAACTACTTCATGCCTGTAGAAGCTTGACAAAAACATTTCTAAATGGAAAAAATGAAGATACCAAACAGGAGTAGCAGTGAAGCACCTTCAAAGAATTTTAAAAGAGAGAAAGAAAAGTAATACTTCAGAAGAAGGAGAATTGATACAACTATTTGATTTAGTGCTTGTTTGGATTGGTGATTTGAATCCTCAATCTAACTTTTCAATCGTAATTTTACAATTTACAAGGTAAATATGTGAGGGAAGTTTTGTCTCAGCTAGCATTAACGTGCTTATTAATTACAAATCCAAAAAAGCACTCAAGATATACTGTAGGAAGGAGTAAGCTATTTGTTTTGATGATGACAGATATTTCTTATGTACCATGTGATATGTACTCAGGTGCTACGTAACCCAAAGTTCCCGACATCTTTATGTTCTTGTCTTGCATTACAGAACTTATAGCAAGCCCAAAATCTGATAGCTGAATCAATCGAAATTCAGCAAAAGCAAGCATAAGTAAACAGTTAAGTAACATACATGAAACAATAATGAATGATTTTGGATCTGACCTTGGCATTAAAGTGAGAATCCAGAAGAACATTAGAAGATTGTAGATTTCTATGAACCACAGGAGGATTAGAGTGCTCATGGAGATATTCTAATGCCCTAACAGAACCAGAGATTGTCGATTAGATCAACCTATATAATCAGAACAAATGGTTCAGCATCAGAAACAGTTGCGGTACAATTCACAGGCTTACCTGGCAACATCAACGGCGATCTTTAACCGAAGGTGCCAATTTAAAGACGATCCATGACTAGGCCCTAACAATTGTGAGCGCAAATGAAACATATGATGCTTATGAATCCTATATATATATATATATATATATATATATAGTATTATACTACTTCCTCTCATTTAACTGATGAAAAATGATACCATGTAATTGAGTTTCCAAAGATCCATTCTCCATCATTTCATATACAAGAAACCTTGATTCATCATGAATACAGTAACCAAGAAGTTTAATGATATTCTGATGCCGAATCTTGCTTAAACAATTCACTTCATTCTGCAAATTTATCCAATAATTGGAGGCAAACTCGGTAAAGAGCAAAATCATATATATCCCAGGAATTACAGATTGTAAATATAAATAATAAAAGGACCCTTACCTCAAATTCTCTATCAGCACTGCTATCTGCTTTCTTCACAGCTGCCTTGAGATGCTCATCAAAACAAGCTCTGTACACTAGCCTAGAACCACTCTCACCGAGAATATTACTTTTGTCAAAGCTGTTTGTTGCAACCTCTAACAATTGAAAGTCAAATATAGCAATTGAACTCTTCTTGTCTACCATTTTTGAGTAATTAAATTTAACATCAACAGGGCTAAGTGACACCCCTTTTACAGCTTCTGCAAATTCAATAAACATATAGATGAGGGGTGGAAAAGCAAAGTTATCTGCATTCATGTTCTATAAATAGAAACAGGGAGTTTTTCATGCAAAAAAAAATGTAGATACCGATTGTCTCGGGGCTTTTAGAACTGGGAACTTTGAAGATTTTGTGTCGATGACACCAGATATATGTTAACAATAGGAAGATTGAGACAAAAAGGGCAGAACAAACAATAAGTGCTATTAGAATTCTCTTGTCCAAATTCTGACGGTGCCCTTCTCTAACCTCCGCAATACCTGGTTCAACAAGAGAGATAAAACCACACACACACACATATATGTTGATCAATAAGCAGATATAGATTATTAAATAAAGCCAAAAACTTCAATAAAAAAGGCAATGGCACAGAAATATAAGAGGGAGGGGTGATTCAGGTGAACTATATAATTGAATTGTATCATTAGTATCAAGTAATTAATTGACACTAGTATCTACAAGTGGGAAGCAGAACGTCTGAAAGAAAGCAGCTTTCTGTTGTCCAATTCTAATAATTAAGCAAAAATGAGAAGAAGAAAAACTTGTATCATCAGATCTATGGTTGAAAATGATAATGCTTAGAACAAAAAACTGAGTATTTTTATTTCCTCATATGGTTTTAGACTCAGAAAAGGGATAAATTGCAGCTTAACCACTTCTCCTGTTCATTTCCCTGCAAGACTGCTTTTCTCAGAAACCAAAGAGAGGTTATCTTCTATAAAGTAAGTTAATAGTGTACCCATCAAAATTCCTCACTGATTTATGGCCCCAAAAAAAGTTAAGACCAGGGATTTTGGTGGGGATTCAAAGTTTTGAGCATTTTAAGTTTCGAACTGATGGCATCAGCACATTGTATCAAACATAAAGCCAACAGAAAAATTCAAAGCTCAAAATTAAGGAAACCAGTAGATAAATGCCTTAAGATGTGAAGTAGTACCTGGAGATTCAGCTTGAGCATTTGCGAAAAAATGAAAAACTGGAAGAGAAAAGCTTGATACCCAAATGAGCAGGAACATAACAAGAAAATTACTCATGTTGCTTTAGCTGGGTGATTAAGGAAGAATGACCCGGAGGAGGTGTGTGTGAAAGAGAGAGTTCAAAGGCTTGAGAAGAGAAAAATGTATTGGGGTTTGATTTTGAATCTCAGGTTTGGCAGTAATATGCTGTGAAGAAGAAATGGACAAAGGATCTTTCAGGGAAACCAAGAAAGCGCTTTTGAGTCCATCTACTACCAGATTGGATGATTGAAATGAGTTAGGTTTGTTTGTTTGTTTGTGTGTGAGAGAGAGAGAGAGAGAGAAGGCCAATATAGGAAAGAAAGAAAGAAATGTAGAAATCATGTGGCGCTTATGTAAAGGTGAGCGTTCAAAAGTTATGGGGACACGAGTCTGAGAGGTGGATAGTGGGGAGAGAGAGTGGGAGAGACTAGAGAGAGAGAAACTGTGCGGGGACCTGCCGTGCATGTGGGTCTTGCATGTTGCACGACACAAGGTTAAAGTTCGAAGCTCTCTCTTTAATTAGCTCTTTGAAAGAAATTGCCGTGATGTCAAAAGTTTGAGAAGTGTTATAAAGTGTGAGGGGAATAAATTAAAATAAAGAAGATAAAGTGTGTGTATATACACATATGTTTTATTTATTGTGTTCATGTCTTTTTATATAAACTTATAGATTATAAATTAGATGGTTAAACTCCCACTTGTTATTTTAAAATATTTTTTTAAATATATTTTGTACCTTAAAATAATTTGTCGTGTAAATAGTTTTACTTATAAAGTATTTAAAAATAATGTGATCTTATCTAAACTAACAAAAAATTTTAATTTTAACCGATAAAATATTGGGTTAATTAGAGTTTAAATAAAATAATCATACATAATATTTGACATAAGTAGAGGAGTTAATTTTTTTATAGAAATAATAAAGTTCATTTTTTTCATTCTTTCTTTCGATAACTTCATTTAAATGAATTGTTACCATCATTATCATGTATCTAAGTATTAAATCGATGGTGGTTGTTGTCAATGAAAAGTTGAAGGCTGTTGAATTATAAACTATTAGCTATCAGAGTCATTGTTGTTGCTTGCTGAAGTCATTATCACACAAGGAGTCATTGACAATAATGTGGTGGGGTGAGGTGAGGTAGAGAGGATGAAGAACTAGAAGCTATAGAAAGAAAGAATAAGTAAAAATAAACTTCATTTTTTGCAAAAATAAAACAAAACTCCAACTCGTATACTTATGTAAATGCCATGTAAAATTATTTTAGTTAAATTCTAGCTTACCCTATATTTTAACAGTTAAAATTAAAGATTCTTGTTAATTTAAATAAGATTGTACTATTTTAAATATTTTATAGGTAAAATTATATCATAAATTATATTAGAGCAATGGGTGCACCTTAATTTTAAATTAAACGAGGGTCCTTAACGAGTTATGAGTACCATTATGTCATGATTTATAAGTGCCACCTGGCATAAATTTTATATTTTACATGGTGGCAAAATTGTTACTTTAAAATATTTCTATTTTTCTTATTAATTCATTCCTAAGTTTTTGGCTAGTGCCTCTTTGTTACTTGCCTTTTTCGATTTAGTTTTTATGCTTTAAGATTTTTACAATATATTCTTATAATTATTAAAAAACATTAATTTAATTTATACTTATAAACCTTTGCTAATAACTATAGTTGGTAAAGAAAACCTTTGCCAGTATATAAGGTTCGATCTTATTGTATTTTATAGTATTTTTTTTCTCCCTTTATTAATAAAATAACATTATTTTAAATTAAAAAAATAAGATTCATCATTGAACTAAAAGCATTGCTCGTACATTTCACAAAATGAATATTAAGCTATGCTATTTATAAATTGTAAATATTACTGGTACAATTTTGTTATGAAAATTTCTAAATTAATCATGACAATTGATATTGACCATGATAACGATTATTGATCGTCATAATATCAATTGTGTATGTGTGGGTCTATGACAATAGACTAGTCCTCTAACTCAAAGGTCCCTCTCTCACCAACTTTATAAAGATTTAAGGCATGTTTGATTTAGCTTTTCGATAAGAATTTATAAAAAATAGACTGTGAAGAATAATTGTTAAAAAATAAATTTTAGATAATAATTTTTAAAAAAAATATTTAGATAATTATTAGTATAATAAATTTTTGATAGATAAATTATTAAAAAATATATAGGATAAAATGATAAAAATAAAATAAAATTATCATTATACAATATAAAAACTTTTTTAGTCACTTAGAATCTAGTTTAATAAATTTATCTGAAATGATAATTTTAGATTAACAATTATAATTTATTCTATAAATTTTTATAAATATTTAATAGCTGTTTATTTAATTTTTAGTACAGAATATAATTTAATTTAAAAATACTTTTTTAAAAATACTTTTTAAATCATAGTTTTAAATTAAATCTAACAATACTAACAAATTCATTCACTCTTGCAGTGTTTATAATTTAATTTAAAATTTAAAATTTTCAAAATAAAAAATTAAAATGTTTCTAAAATCGAAAGACAGTGATACAATAAAATGACAGAAAATATAAAATTTATTTATTATATTTCCACTATTTTCTTAATTTGTTACTGCTAAGATATCACTTTGAAATGGACGATACATGAATTTTTTTTTGGTTCCATAATTAGTGTAAAAAAAAGGATTTTTGAAAATATATTTTTTATTATAAAATAAGAGAAGATGAAGAATATAAATAATAATTATATAGAAGACATTTAGACAAGTTAATATACAAGCATATGAGGAATACTGTATTGCCTCCCATTTCACTCTTTTGCCTTATTATTTCTTCTCCTCTTTAACTTCTTTATATTCTCTTATTTTATAACACATTATCAGCACGATATTTCTCTAAAAAATTTAAGGTATAAACTCCTTATCAATTCATATACTATTATGTTCAATTACGTATAAAGGATATTAGTTTTCTCTTATCTAATTATCATATATATTTTATTTTCTATTATCATCTTACTTAATTATTATGGGCATATTTTATTTTTATATATTTATTATATATTTTACCGTTATTTATTATATTATTCTTTTATATCCATTTTAATTTTTGTTGTTAGATATATGTGTGTGGGTTATCTTTATTGTATTTTATTTTTATATAAAATATTGTGTTATTTTAATTTTTCTTCTTCTTTTGATATATTGATACAATATTATGATTGATTATCTATTTATATATATGTGTGTTGTTTACATTTTTCTTTCTCCCTATATATTGTTTACATTTTCAATTCTCCCTTCCTATATATTTATTAATTTATATTTTAATTGATTTATTTATCTTCTTTGTATTCTTAACATTATTATATATTTATTACAGTTATATAATATTCACTTATTTATATTACGAAATACTTATACTATGTTATTATTTATTTGATTTATGTTATTTCTAATTCTAGGTATTGTAACATATTATTTATGTTGTTTCTATTATTTTGTTTTTTTATGTGTTATTATATATATTTTATAGTTATTTCTTTATTTATAACATTTATATTTTGTTACTTTTATTGAATTTATATTTATGTTTAATATATATTGTTTATTTGATTTATGTTTTTATTATCATATTTTTCTAATTAATTTTATCAGAATTCTAATTGTTATTATTATTTTAGTTTGATCCATGGCTAATCTGACGAAACTCGAGTTTACTGCTCTTAATATCTCAAAACAAAATTATATGTCTTGAGTTTTAGATGCTGAAATCCACTTAGATGCCAAAGGTCTAGGGAATGTTATTTTACCTAGAAATAAAGCAAGCAGTCAAGACAAGGCTAAGGCCATAATTTTTTCGCCACCATTTATATGAAGGGCTAAAAGCTTAATACCTAACAGTGAAAGATCTGTTAGAATTGTGGAGTAATTTAAAAGAACGATATGATTACCAAAAGACGGTAATATTACCCAAAGCTCGTTATGAATAGTTGCATTTGAGGCTGCAAGATTTTAAATCTATATCTAAATATAATTTAGCTGTTTTTAAAATAAATTCTCAACTGAAATTGTGTGGTGAGAAAATAACAGATGATGACTTATTAGAAATTTTTTTTCAACCTTTCATGCTTCAAATGTGCCCTACAGCAGCAATACCGTAAAAAAGGTTTTAAAAGGTATTCTAAACTAATCTCATGTCTTCTTGTGACTAAACAAAATAATGAGTTGTTAATAAAAAATTATGAGATCTGTCCCACTGGATCAGCTCAATTCCCTGAAATGAATGTGATTGAACGCACTAATTTTTATACCCATGGTCGTGGTCGTGGCCGTGGTAAGGGACGTGGCAATTACCGTCATCATGGTGGTAGAAGTAATTATAATCTAAATACCCATCAAAAGAAGAAATATAATGAATGGTAGAAAAAAGATAAGGGTGGTCCCTCAAAAACTGTGAAAAATTTATATTATAGGTGTGGGATGAAAGGGCATTGGTCGCGTACCTATCATACGCCTGAGTATCTAGCAAAGCTTTATCAAGCCTCCATAAAAAAGAATTCAAAGAACATGGAAGCAAATATGACTTTCCAAGATGATGATGTTGAGACAAATTTTGCATACAAGAATGATGATACCAATTAGCTATATAATGACCTTGATGCTATGACACACTTAAAAGTGGATGATTTTTTTGAGAATCATGATTAGAGAAACAAATTTAGTTTATGTTTTATCTATATTTTATCTTAATTTAGTTATGCTTTATGCTTTATTTATGTTTACTTTTATTTTCTTCTTTTAAGAGCATTATTGCTAATAATATATATTTTGATACATTTATTTTCTTTTGATGAAGAATATGAATATTCTTCTCTCTTTTATTGGGTACAAGAATAAAGATATATGTCTTATAGATAGTGCTACAACACATACCATACTCAAAGATAAAAAATATTTTTCTCATTTGACAATGAATGGTGCAAGCATCAATACTATAGCGGGTAATACAAAACTAATTGAAGGCTTCGGAAGAGTAATAATAATATTACCTAAAGGGACAAATTTTATAATTAATGATGCTTTATATTCCTCTAAGTCTCAAAGAATTTTGTTAAGTTTTAAAAATATATGTCGAAATGGGTATCATATTGAGACTATAGATGAGAAAAATATTAAATATCTATATATTACAATTGTTAGACATGGAGAAAAATGTATTCTTGAAAAAATACCTGCATTATCATCTGGTTTGTACTATACAAATATTTATATAATTGAAACAAATGATACAATAAATCAGAAGTTTACTGATAAAAATATATTCATTATTTGGCATGACCGATTAGGCCATCCTGGATCAACTATGATGCGAAGGATTATTGAAAATTCAGATGGACATCTATTGAAGAGTCAGGAGATTCTTCAATTTAAAGATTTTTCATGTGTTGCTTGTTCTCAAGGCAAACTAATTATAAGACATGCATTAACAAAAGTTGGGGTAGAATCCCCTGCATTTCTAGAACGTATACAAGAGGATATATGTGGACCTATTCATCCACCATGTAGACTATTTAGATATTTTATAGTTTGAATAGATGCATCTACAAGATGGTCACATGTGTATTTGTTATCTACAAGTAATTAAGTATTTACTAGATGACTTGCTCAAATAATTCGATTAAGAGCACAATTTTTATAATATACAATTAAGACAATTCGTCTTGATAATGCGAGTGAGTTTTTATCGCAAAAGTTTAATGATTATTGCATGGCAACTGGAATAACAGTGGAAAAATCTGTTGTTCATGTCCACACTCAAAACAGTTTAGCATAATCATTAATTAAACGCCTCCAATTGATTACTAGACTAATACTTATGAAAATAAAACTTCTCATTTCAGCTTGGGGACATGCAATTTTACATGCATAAATAATTATACGCATCAGGCCGATAAGTTATCATAAATTCTCCCCATTACAATTGGCTTTTAGTCAGGAGTCAAATATTTTTCATCTTAAAACTTTTGGATGTGCGGTATTTATCCCAATTGCTTCACCACAATGCATAAAGATAGGACCTCAGAGAAGGTTAGGTATATATTGGTTATGAATTTCCTTCTATAATCAAGTATTTAGAACCGTTAATAGGAGATTTATTTACGGCACGTTTCGATGATTATCATTTTGATGAGACAAATTTTCAACATTAGGGGGAAATAATAAGCAGTTAGATAAAGAAATCACATGGAAAGTATTATCGTTGTCTCATTTAAATCCTCGAATACAAATATGTGAGTTTGAAGTTCAAAAAATAATTCATTTGTAAAATATTATAAATCAACTGCCAGATGCATTTACTGACCCCAAGAGAATTATTAAATCTCATATTTCAACTGAAAATATTTCAATTCGAATTGATGTCCCAATAAGACATGTAGCAAGTGCAAATGAAAGTAAACCACGTTTGAAGCGTGATAGACCAATCGGTTTCAAAGATAAAAATTCTAGAAAGAAAAGAGTAAACAATCAAAATTGTCAAATTAAGGAGGCTGATCTTATAGGAAATACCTAGGACATAACAAATCAAAAGACCCCATAAGAGGTCGTCGACGATATTATTGATTCCCTGAGTATCTTGAAAAGGTTAACCGTTTTTGAATTTGTACAAGGCTCTGTATCGGATGAGTTGCTCTGTTTGATTGCTGATGCGAATCTTCCATTGAGTAAATTTATCCTGAGGAACTGGTCCGGCTATACATATGCTGGAATCTCTTGCTTGTTGGCAAAATGTCAATCTCTTCGGTACTTGGATATTCAGAAGGCTGAACTCACAGATGAAGAGATGAGGGGGTTGTCTTTGTTTCTTCGTTATGTGACCTTCATAAACCTAAGTTTTTCTTCAAAGCTGAACAATTCAACATTTCTAACTCTCACAAGAAACTGTCCTTTGCTTAGTGAGATCAGAATGGAGAGGACGGCTCTTGGGACAGAAGGCCTAGAAGAAGATTGTTTGAATGATTTTGTCGTTCACTCTCAAGTGAAGACTCTCTATTTAGGTAGTAACTTTCAATTGAAGGACGAAGATGTCAAAAGGTTTGTTTCCATGTGTCCCAATTTAGAGCTTATTGACATAAACACTTGTTGGATTATCGCAGAAGGTGTATTTGAAGCTTTAAGGTACTGCCCTAAGATTACACATCTGAGCTTAGCTGGTTGTGCAACAGTAACTGGCTTTGAGATAGTTTGAATTACCCAAACGGGAAGCGATGAACTTGTCGCAATCAAGGATTGGTGATGAAGCCCTTTCAATAGTTTCAAAGACTAAAAATAATGGCTCCCCCAAGTTTTCGTGCTAGTGAGAGTCAGACAAAACTCTTCTTGTGGCATGGATGCCATGTTTGTTAGTGCTAGACTGCCAGTAATTAAGAGACTGTAAAATATGTTTTCTTCATTTATGTATGACAAACTGATCAGTAAATAGTAGTATTTTGCATTTATTATATCTATGCTAAGTGAATATGTAATGAAGTTGTAAGGATAAGTTGAAAACAGTGTTTCCTGTTTCTTGTGTTAATGAAGATGGAGAAGACCAAAGGGACACCGAAGCCTCTCTCTTATGATAAACCAAGACACATTGCTCCTTTCCCGATTGTTACAAATAGAGAATGTCTACCTTACGGGATGCATCAAGTAAGAAATGTTATTCATTCTCTGATTTTGGAACTTAGGTGTTTTTTTGATTGCCCTCTTTATCTCTTACTAGGCAGTAAGGACTCTTATTTATATATAGAGTGCATGGTGATAATGAAAACGTTTCTTAGGAATTTATTTGGAATTAAATCTCTTTATCATATGGTGATATAGGCTTTGAATCTTAAAATAAATCCTTCCATTGCTAGCTGCCAGAGCTCTGTTCACCAGCAACTAGTGGTCGAATCTCTAGCACGGTGATCTCAGAATTATTGAGAAGGGGGTAATCCTGAAATCAACTCATTAAAAAAAACTAAAATACTCGTAACCCCTCAACTATAGTTGAGTTTCATATAGTACCTTTCACTTTTTAAAGATTAAATCTCACACTTTTATTTTTCAAATTTTGACCATGAGCACCTTGTCATTAGAGTGACTGCTAAATCTAACGAAATATATGTCATGTTATATTATTAAAAATTAGGTAGTATATGACATGTAATTTTTCTTATTTTATTTATTTATTCTGACTTAAAACTAAAGGGTATTTTGGTGATTCAACCAATAATGACCCTAGCGCCCACATTCGCAGAGTCGTTTTGCTCTCAGTCTCTAGCAACTCTGCTATTAGCTTGCCCTTTGTGTTTATAGCATTTGATTCATCTTCTAATCACATTCATCTTTCCATAAAATAATCTTCATCAAATTCTTTCTTTAAATCTGGATTTTTTTTTGAAATTGTTTTTCTATGACTGCATTATCCTCTCTTTTCATCTCTCACATAGGGATATTCATGGATAGGGTTCAGCAGGGCAATCCCCCTGCCTGAAAAAAGCATGGGCTATATTTTACAGCCTGATGCCTGGCCCTACCCGATAAAAGTCCTAACTATTTTGGGCTGGGCATAGGCGGATTGGGCATGCCCAATTTATAATGTTATGCTCATGTTGTGGAAAATAATCTGCAATTATAAATTTATAAAATAATACAATATTCATATATCTTCAAGTATTAAATAATATCTATAATTCACTAAAAATAAGGCAACAAAAAGATAATAATTAAAGTATTGAAATTCATTGTATATAAAAAAAGTTTTGAAATCTAAGTAATTTATAATTGTAACTTTATATCAACTTTTCAAATGTTGACAAGAATAAAGTATCTTAAAAAAATAAAATAAACAATTATAATTTATAATATAATCATATTATGATTAGTAAAATTAAAAAAAAATCAATATAGTTATAAATATTAAAAGACGTAACTTACTTATTTAACTACTTATATTTTTAAAATGACCATTTAGTCACCAGTAATTATCATATTCTCCCTTCTAAGTGTAGTATCTAGGGAGAAAAGTAAAAAAAGAAACAGAATGAGTGCTCATGGGCAGGATAAGACAACCCCTCTGCCCGGTGTCTAGCCTGAAAAAAACATGGGTTGTATTTTACAGCCTGATGCTCGGCCCTACCCTATACTTATAGGGTTGTATAGGGTTTTTTTTCGGGGAATTGGGTGGGCATACCGACTTATGGCCTTTCCCTACTCTCACAAGCCTGTCTCCCTGACAGCACTCCAACTGCTGATCTTCAAATTATGGACGATAGGGTATATTAGTTGAGAGCCTCAATTGCTTGGTATATTTGGTTGCCAACTAAATCCAATTGATTATGATTATACCAATTGCGAGCCTCAATTTCTTGGTATATTTAGTTTATATAAGTATATCAATTGCAAGCCTTATACAAGTGGATAGAATACCATTACCAGGATATAAGTAAAAAGGTAACAGAGATGGGATGCAAATTTTTTGAGTGAAGATTATGGTTAGATGATGAACCCAGCATCACAGAGAGTACATAGGGTAGGGAGGACTCGCGACTTGCGAGAGACCAACAAGAAGACGATGGCGTGAATGTGAGCGCTAGGGATTGTTATTGGTTCAATCACCAAAATACCCTTTAGTACTTTAAGTCAGAATAAATAAAACAATAAAAAAAATTACAGATCATTTGCCACCTATTTTAATAATCTGCCATGGCACGAGTTCCGTTACATTTCAGGTTTGGTGCTCATGGTCAAAATTAAAAAAAGATAAAGGTATAGAGTTTAAGCTTTTAAATATGATGAGTACTATGTGCAAGACATCATCTCATAAGTCGTTCAAGGGGTGTGTTTCGGCGAACAACTTCGCCTTTTTTTAGTTTGGGGTGTTTTTCACGCTTGGTTCACGCTCAACATTTCATATAGAATTTTCTTGATCTTCAGTTTTCAGAATTGAAACTTCCCTGAGATTGATTGACTCTCTCGCTTTCCAAAGATGTCATCTGAATGCTCACTCAGAGAAAAAAAGATGTCATTTGAATGGGCTGATTTACCTCGGGAATGCTGGGAATTGATCCTCCGATCACTCAATCACCGCCGTTACTACGACTCTGTATCTTTGGTTTGCAAGGGATTCTACCTTATCACCAGTCGTCTTCACTCCTCTCTCACTATCTACGAACCAACAATTCCGTTCCTTCCTCGCTTTTTCCTCAGATTTCCAGCTCTCAAGTTCATCGATTTCAGTAACTTCGACGGCGATCTCAATCCCGTGCTTGCTCAGATTTCAAAATCTCGGTTGGCCCTCGATTCCCTCAATATCTCCAATCGGAAATCCCTTCCCGTCGATGGACTGGGAAAATTGGGTTCGACGATGGGAATTAATCTGAGGGTTTTAATCTGTTCAGGTATTCGCAACCTTCAGGATAGCGATCTAGTCGTCATAGCTGATTCCTTTCCGCTTCTTGAAGAGCTCGACATGGGATACCTTAACGTAACTGATTCTGGGTTCACGGCGTTGACTATGAGGCTGAAGATCCTACGCAGGGTCAAAATTGGTAGTTCCTACATCACTGATGTCTCTCTTCATTCTCTGTTCGCGAACTGTGAGTTTCTGAGAGAAGTCTCACTTGATCATTGCAACAGCTTGTCTCAAGTGGGCATTGCTTCTTCAATCCTCAAGAGACCGTATCTGATTTCCATCTCCCTCAGCAATGTCAAGGATCTACGTCTACCCATTATTTCAAATTTTATTGATTCCCTGAGTATCTTGAAAAGGTTAACCGTTCTTGAATTTGTTCAAGCCTCTGTATCGGATGAGTTGCTCTGTTCAATCGCTGATGCGAATCTTCCATTGAGTAAATTTATCCTGAGGAACTGTTCCGGCTATACATATGCTGGAATCTCTTGCTTGTTGGCAAAATGTCAATCTGTTCAGTACTTGGATCTTCAGAAGGCTGAACTCACAGATGAAGAGATGAGGGGGTTATCTTTGTTTCTTCGTTATGTGACCTTCATAAACCTAAGTTTTTCTTCAAAGCTGACCAATTCAACATTTCTAACTCTCACAAGAAACTGTCCTTTGCTTAGTGAGATCAGAATGGAGAGGACGGCTCTTGGGACAGAAGGCCTAGAAGAAGATTGTTTGAATGATTTTGTCGTTCACTCTCAAGTGAAGACTCTCTATTTAGGTAGTAACTTTCAATTGAAGGACGAAGATGTCAAAAGGTTTGTTTCCATGTGTCCCAATTTAGAGCTTCTTGACATAAACACTTGTTGGAATATCACAGAAGGTGTATTTGAAGCTTTAAGGTACTGCCCTAAGATTACGCATCTGAGCTTAGCTGGTTGTGCAGCAGTAACTGGATTTGAGATAGGGTGTGAATTACCCGAATTACCCAAACTGGAAGTGATGAACTTGTCGCAATCAAGGATTGGTGATGAAGCCCTTTCAATAGTTTCAAAGACTTGTAGTGGGCTAACAGATTTGGAGTTGCAGAATTGCTTTAATGTGACAGCAAATGGAGTGAGGTACGTGGTAGAAAATTGCAGGAGAATGAGAGAGATAAATTTGAGGCAATGTAACAAAGTGCGTGCTGATATTATTCCTTGGATGGTATGTTCCAGCTCTTCATTGAGAAAAATAACGGCTCCCCCCAGTTTTCGTGCTAGTGAGAGCCAGACAAAACTCCCGCGGTATGGATGCCGTGTTTTGGTACCAGCCCCCCGGAAAGCAAGAGACTCTGGAGGGCTTGCCTGATATGTAAAATATGCTTTCTTCAGTTATCTATGACAAACTGATCAGTAAATTAGTATTTTGCATTTATCATATTTATGCCTTGTGAATACCACTTCATATTTTCAATTGTAAAGAAGTTGTAATGATAAGTGGAAAACAGTGTTTTTCTGTTTCTCGTGTTAATGAAGTTGGAGAAGAGCAAAGGGGGGCACCTAAGACATGTTCCTTCTCTGATTTTGGAACTCATGTTTTTTGTTCGATTAGGGTACCTTAGAATTTTATTTACAATAAAAAAATAATAAGTCAATTTCTGATGATTACATGTTAAATTTATTCATACAATTATAAATTACCTTGAAAAATTAACATGTAACAGTTTTACAGTGCTCTACAATTAACAAGTACATGTTGGGATTTTAACAAGTCAATCTCTGGTTGATGTCGAAATATATTTTCAGTTCAGTCCAGAAAGGGATCTTTAAAATTTAACACACAACAGTTCTTCAATTCACAAGCATGTGTCCTGATCTTGACAAGTTAATATCTAGTTGTCACATCACATTTACTAAATCCAGCAGGCCGGCAGAAGAATTTAGTAATGTCTTGGACCCAAAATGCTACTATCTTGCTTCTGGGAGTCCCCAATGACATTCTCCCATAATTGTTTTTGTTTTTTTTTATATAATAATTCTCCCATAATTGTTGACAAAGCCTTGCCACTCATTCCACAAGGTTTTGCACATGGCTGTCCTTTCTTTAGGGCTTTCACTCAGAGTCAGAATATTTCTGTTATGCTGCATCGGGAAACCAACATTTCTCCACCTATCTTCCCCTTTTATCTGAGAATCCAATATCCATTTGATCCAAAAATCAAAGGATCTGATAGTGGAAATTAGATTCTGCCATGAATAGAGTGGGATACTGAGAGAAACCGGATCCCTCTCGCTACTGGTTATGGAGACAGTTCCACATTCTGATCCAAGTCAGATGTGCCTCTAATGGCGTTCAGAATATGGTAACATGCATTTCCTCCCCAACAACAGCAAATATCTCCTCCACCCTATCAACAACACAACCATCATGCATTTAGAGTTCAATTGATATACATTCATGCTATGCAATTTCTGCCTTCATACCTGTTAGTGTCTATGTTCACTTCTGCAAGCCATGTCGTTAAATATACCTGCAAAAACTCAAATCATCTTATGACAGAATTAAACACTATATATTACTTTTAAACATTTTCAATAAAAAAGATGCAAAATGCAATGGTTGTTTTACTCAGCACAAAATATGGAACTCCCACTTCACATTTCACACTTCCATATTTTCTCGAGCCAATGTAGCCAGGGAGACGAAGGGTTCCTTTTTTCAGGGCTTGAAGCTGAAAGGATTAAAGCACGTGGCTATCAAACCAACATCTGAATCCCTGAGCTTGTCTAATTGATTCAAAATAGATTCAGCCTGTGCATTGTGAGGAGCCCCATCCAGCATACCACAATAATCATGTCTCACAAACAATGTTACTTGTTATAGATTTCTATAATATATATAACTACCTGTAAAACCTCAGGCTTGGGTTGGTTGTCAAATTTTAGAGCTTCCATATCAGATTTCCCATCCCTCAGTCTTGGAGCGACTGGCCCACAGGACTTCTCGCAGTAAAGATTGCAGTTCTGCAAGTGTTCGAATTCACTGGCATAAAGCTCATTTGACCAATTTAGCTGCTTGCCTTGTGAGATGTCATAATCAATGGACAAGAACTCAATCATAAGCAATCGCTGCCCATTTAAAATAAGTTCCATAATAACAGGCAAGCAAAGCACAGAGTCAGAATCACATATGAAATGAGAAAAATCACAAGACATGTTGCTGAGTTCACACCTTCAAACACAGCTCCCATCTGAACATGTGAACAAGCTCCTCAGCCAATTTCTCTGAGAAATTCAAGAGTCAGTAACTTTTATAATTCGTAAATTGCACGAATCAAATGCATTAGATGATATTTTATACTATATTTTCCTCCACATCTTACTGGATGGAAATAAGGATAGTATGATGTTGATTAATAAGCCCAACAAAAACATTTTATCAATTAAACTCCAAGTTCTCATATTTAGCATATATCCTTTATGGGTAACCAGAGCTCCTGATCACAATTTCAACAGTTTTCATGCAGTTATTTATGAATCCTGCATATTTCCTTTTACCATTCACAGAAGTTTAAAGATTCTATAACTCTGTATAAAGTCATACCATGAGAAGCGATTGATAAAAATGAAAATACAGGGACGCCGCCACCATCTCCAGAATCACTCTTGTCTTCAGAAAAACTAGAAAACTGTAATAGTGGACTATTATTTGCTCCTTTAAAGAAACATCTCATTGATCTGGTAGTATTGATAATGTCACTAACTACGGCCACCTGAAATTGGATGAAAAATAAAACATGCACAATAAATCCATTCGGGAACATCTGACGCATGATTGCCATAACAAACTATCCAGTAACATCATTCACGGTAAAACATGTACAATGTTTGTCTTTACATTTCTTTGCAAGTTCACAATGCCATCAATTACAAAAGGATACCAAATGTACCATGTCCTTATACGTAGACAATAGCTGGCTTCTCAAAAGTTCCTGAAACAGACACAAATGGTGCAGTAAATAATAAAAATATGACAGAAGTTATAAATTATACTCTGTCTAATCTTTAATATAAGAGTTAATTGACTTTTTGTTTAGGTAAATTAAGGGAACCAAATAAAATAATTAATTATTACCAAACCTAACCTTCAGGATGAGTTCATATTATATACTCTTTAATCTACCCAAATTAGTCAACTAACTTTTCTATTTAGTTATAATTAGCTGATTTATTTAATTTTTTTAATCTATCTAAATTCAACTAACTCTTATATTAAGAATTGGGAGTATAAATCAATAACATATGCTTGAAGAATTCACCAAATACAAACAATGATAAATTCTTGTAAGATGTACACAATAGTTCCGACATTATATTGAGAAAAACATATCCCAAAATCAAAAGATAGTTTTGAACGGTGTCAGTGTCCTAGTTACAACTACCTCCAATATAAGTTAATATAAGTTCAAATTGCTCCAGTAAGATTTACCAAAGCAACATAAATAAGAACTACCTGCTGCTTTGATAGTTTGAAACAAGCTTTCTTTCTTATATCAGGCATACCGCTCAAAACACCTAAGTCCATATTAGGCATGTATCTGCATCAATCATGAAACAAGAGCATAACTAATCGCATATATGAAAGCAATCAGTGAATTATTTTTTAAAAAAAAAAACCGTTATTTGTAAATACCAATAAAAAGGTGAAAACCTGGAGACAAAAACCTATCATCAGTTCAATCTAACAAGATAAAAAGTAGCAGAATCGAGGAATTTGATCACAGCAGGACCACTTTTTCCTTTTCTAACGGATAAAACGAGTGAAAACTTGCAGTGAACAAGAAAAGATTTAATTGAGTCATGTGAGTCATAACTCATAACCGAAACAAATCATAACATTATACAATAGACAAAATTTAATATTCTCAGCGATAGAGTCTCATTTTTCCTAGTTTCTAGTGCGAAACTGAGTTACCAAAATAAGAAGAACTGAACTTATAGATTACCTTTGGGAGAGACTAGAGTTGACAATAGAAGTTGCTTGAGATCTTGCAGCAGAAGAAACAGAAGACCATTGGTTCCTAAAAGATGCTAATTTGGACCACTGGTTCCTGAGATTTCGCTGCGCAGCTGGCCTCCATAGTCTGAACACTGATTGTGGCAATGGTGATGGTGTCGAGCTCGAGTAGCCTTGGGGTTTGGAATCGCTGGTTCGCGAGGAAGAGGATGGTGTTGAATAAAAGGTTTCCATCGTTGAGAATTGATCAACTTTGCTCTATTAGTATTCCATTCACAAAATTGGGCGAGGGAGAGGGAAAAGTGGGGTTTTCAGGCGGCGGGGCTGTTTTTCGAAGTCGAGGGAGGAACCAACTGTGGATTTTGCTTTGTACCAAAAAAGAAAAAACAGTGGATTTTGCTTATTTCCTTTTGCAGGTGTTATTTTTTTTTTAAAGAAAATTTAGATCAAAGTTGTTTACATCTTTTTAGTGAAGTTTTTAATCTCACTGTGCAACATTATCTTTTTGTTAATATCTTTATTTAATTTAACATAAATACACATAAAAAAGTTATTAGATTAAAAACTTAATATAATAAATACAAGTAACTTAATATTAATGTAATAATGATCCTTTTTTGTTTGGAGCAAAGATTTGTTTGTTTCATTTAAAAACCAAGAGTCTTTTTTTTATATTTTAATATCATATTATTAATTATTGATGTTGGCTGAAAAGAAAATCCCATCTCGTTCTCGTTGATAATTTAAAAATTGAATTAGAAAATAAAGCCACATTTTTAAAATTAAAAACAAATGGGTTTAATTTTTATTAACATTGTTATTAATTGTAAAAAATTATTATATTGCTATGTTTTTTTGTTTTTTTCAGATACTAAAATATTAAAAAAATTAAACTAACATAGCAATATAATAAGAACAAAAGTCCAAGATTCAAACCTTCTTATATAATAAAAAAAAAATATAAACTGAGGCAGAGCTCAATACAGTCCACACCCTTGATAAATATCAGTAGCAACATATCAAAATCATGAGACTTACTGTTGAACAAGATGTTCAACATTTTTGGCCTAAGTTGAACAAGATGTTTAACATCAGCTACATTTTTAAAAAAAAAAATTATATCTCCATACAAATACCACAACCACTCACATTCCTGAATATGAACCATACAAGTTGCTCCCAAAGTGCATCCAAGACAGAGAGAATCAAAGTTATTTATTTTGATTCCAGAAGCCCAGCGGCCTTATAGCTCTCAACAGAATCATTTAGTGTTTCTTCCAATGGCCTGTATCTCCAACCCAACCTCTGCAGTTTCTCTGAGCTCAACTTCATACAATCATCTACTTCAACAAATCTGCAAAAGTAAGAACACTTGTAAAATTAAACAGGGTGAAATAAAGTACACATGATCAGCCACAGAAACTGTCAAATACTAAATAGAAATGAGAGCATATATTTGCTTTGTTTTCTTAAACCACGGGAACTAACTGAACCTTACTTTTTAGGGTAGCTATAGTTTGGGTATATACGCCTTAATTTCTCCACCAAGTCATTTGTCATGATAGAATGTGCAGTGCATATGTATCTGCCCTCTGCCTCAGGCTTCTCATAAAGCATCAGTATTGCATCAGCTACATCACGCACATCTACCATCCAACGCTGTTTATTCTCCAGTGAGTCAAGACCTTCAGTTTTGGACAAATATTGCAATAAAGAAGCAGCCGAATAAATTGCCAACCCTTAATGCATTCTATTGTAAAAATAAAGCCTTCCAGGTCTTAAGATGATATGCAATAAAGTTGTTTCTATGGTCTAAAACAATGAGGCATCAACATTCGGTATATTGCAAAACATAGAATTTGTTAAGGAGTTAACAAGCACCTTTAAATAGCTTGAGGAGAACCAAGCTACTTGCATTGACTGTGGATGCCACCTGCAAAATTGGCCCCCACACCACGGTAGGACAAATAGTTACCAGTGAGAGCCCAGTATTTCTGGCAAAATCCAGGGCCTGTAACTCTGCCTCTGTCTTCGCATAAAAATACCAGTTCTGAATCATTAAGTAAACGAGAGTAAGGAAATATTTTTGATAATTGAGTGAATGAATTGCAAAGTATTATTACTAAATAAAAATTCAAGCGAAATAGTATGCTGCACTAAAGACAATGCTGCTTTCAAAATGAAGGACCAATAACAGATCCAAACAATAAGCTCATAAGTGATAGAAGTTCACAACTTCAGACCTTTGTTCTTCTGCTGTACTCTTTATCAGTCCAACAGGATTCATCGATTATTCCATCCTTGGGCAAGTTAGGGTTCATGGAAACAGCGGATTGAGAAGATACAAAGACAACACGTTCTACTTTTGCTTTAAGACAAGCTTTGAGGACATTAGTAGTGCCCGTAACAGCAGGCTCAATCATTTCTACCTGTAGAAAACTTTGATTACAACATCAAAAAACATATAGGAAAAGTCAAGTGCCAATTATCATTGGAGGCTTGCTCCAATATTGCTACTCTCAAATGAAACCTAACATCCAAGACTTCAATTGGTTTGATCTACAAATAAACATAGCCTAAATTAAACTTCATTATGAGTTTACTCAAAGGACATAAAGGAAATTTGTCATCAATCACATGGATATATTGCTAGCTGAATTCACTCCACATACAAGTTCTATATTGAAGAAATCATATGAATAATGGATTACTGCTGCACTGGTTGAAAGAAAGGAAACTCTAAAACCTATTGCTGATAGCAAATATCAAGAGATACTGTGTATGAAGGAAATGACAAAAATTACAACATTCAAAGTTTTGAACTATGGCAGAATATCACGTCAACATAATGAACTAATCGTCAGTAGAGTGAAATTTGGAGATTGTTCTCACTTTGCAACTCAGAAGCAATATCCATCAAACAACAATGAAATCTTAAATACTCGGGTTATAAAACAACAGTTTCAACTGATGAAGGCAAAATTTAAAACGAGCTTGCATAAAAAGTGTCCCAAACATTCTATAGAAAAATAGTAAGAATTCATTTTATTGTAAACCAAGGGAGTAAAAACTTGCCTCAGGATTGGATAGAGTTGTAGAAGGCACAGGACAAGCAACATGGAAAACTGCTCTACAACCAGCAATCGCCGAAGAAAGAGACTCGTAATCTAAGAGTTCAGCCTTGAAGAGCTTAAGGTTCTCAGAAGCTCCCTCGAATTTAAGTAAGTGATCATACTTCGGATTACCTAATCAAACATAAAGAGTATTAGAAATTGATTATCTAATCAAATAGTTTGATTAATTGAAGAACAAAAACATAAATCTATAAATTCCAGTAAGACATGCAACAGAAAAAAATGCGACCCAATTAAGCGATAAATGAAATCGATCTAATCGATAAGAGCGTAAGCGATTTCAGAATCAGTAGAAAATGGAAGAGGAAAAGAAAAATAAAAGAGACCAGGTTCTCTGACGGTGCCATGAACAAAATAACGTTTGGAGAGAAGAAGCTTAACGAGCCAAGACGCAAGAAAGCCTCCAGCACCAGTTACGCAAACCTTCGCCCCTGCGCCTGCCATTTCCTTGTCCTCGCAACTTTCACTTCAAGAAGTTACCAGGCCACATACAAATATTGGGACTTTCTCGTCAGCAATATTAATTTTATTTTATTTTTTAAATGCTGCAGAGTAAAGGTGTGTATGGGCAGGGTTGGACAGAGTAGCCCCTACTTAGTACCCTGCTCGAAAAAAGTATGGGCTATATTTTACAGCCCGATGTCCGGCCCGGTAAAAGCCTTAACTATTTCGGGCTGGACATGAGCGGGCTAGGCATGTCCAAATTGTGATGTTCTGCTCATATTGTGAGAAAAAATCTGCCATCATAAACTTATAAAATAATATTATATTTATATTTTTAAGAGTTAAATAATATATATAATTTACTAAGAATAAGGTAACAAAAAAATAGTAATTAAAGTCTCAAAGTCTATTGCATATATAAAAAAGAAATATTAAAATATGTAGATGTCGGATATTTGTAGCGTTATTGCAACTAAAAAAATCGAATACTTAGCAAGTAAAGTAGAGGAACAACTTTAGTATCTACATAAATATAAAAATTGTGTTTAATATTTTAAAAATGAGCAAAGAGAGTTATCAGTTAAAGTAAAAAATGTAAAATTACAAATAAAATAAATTAAAAAAAATTAAAAAAATAATAAATATATATATAGGGTCGGGATAAATGGGCAGGGCAACAGTGCCCGGCCTAGCCCGGCCCTGTTTAAATACATTTTGGGCAACTTTTTTAGAGTTAGATTGGGCGATTTTTTTACAGGTTCGGGCGAGTAAATTAAGCGATGGGCATTGTGAACTCCTCTACTGCCGAGTGCCAACAGGATTTTTGTTTTTTGTTTTTTTTAGTGAAATGTTGCCAACACGATTTTCTTCTAAAATTTTGCTACCGGTGGATTGTTTTCCCCTTGGCAAGTGGCGACCCTTGAGTTTGAAAAGGAAATAATTATTTTTATAATATTTTGTTTTAGAATCTCATTTAAGTCTCAGAATTTATCCCAACAAGATTATATAAAAGTATCAAATCATTTACAAGTTCCCTAAGAATTTATTAGGAGAAATTTTATATGTAAAATCATCATTTTACCCACATTTATTAAAAAATGACAAATAAAATAAAATAAATAATAACTTCATATGCTATAATTAATAAATCAAATAATAAATAATAATTCATATAATTTGAACTTGATATTTAAAAAAAATAAAATTATTATTTATTATTATATGACTTGTCAATTAGATCATATAAAATTATTTATAAATAACAACTTTATATTTTATAGCGGTAATAAAAAAATCTTAATATTTTTTCTATATAACTTTCAATTATATAATTATATTATTTAATTCTTTTTTTATGTATTTATAATTTTTTAGGGTTAGTTTTTAATATTAATATCATATAAATAGATGATGATATATATATATATTTAGGTTACCTGTATGCATAAAAATTACTCTATATTTCTCTTTAATTCTATATTGTATTTCTTATTTCTCTCATCTCCCAAGTCTCTCTCACATTTTCCTTTAGTTTTATAACATATTTCAAGATTAAGAGAGTTATACTAAAATTATATCCTTTTAATCATTATGAAAAACAAAAATAAGAAGTGTGAAAAGGGTATACAAGTTCTTACTTTTCAACCTTAAATAAATCAAAATAAAAAGTTAAAGAGTCATGATATAAATATTCAATTTATTAAATAGTTATGGGATGTATATAGTAAATATATGTAATGTGTCTATTAAATATGTAGAAATACTAAAGAAAAAAATTGGTTGGTATTGAAAGTATTCTATGATTAACTACAGGTAATCTTTGTCATTGAAAAATCGAATACCAACCTTAAAGTATATAAAAACTTAATCTCTCTACCATTAATGGAGTATGATCATTATGTCTCACCCAAAAAAACTATTCATAGTCCTCTTGTTTATAAAGTTAATTAATTAATTTAAATATATTAAAAAATTAAATAAATCAATTAATTATAATTAAATCTAATCTTTAAAAAAATTATATTATATACTTCTAGTTTACCCAAATTACTTAATTAATTCTTATATTAATTATAATTAATTATTTTTTTAATCAAGTTAATTTGTATATACTTTCAAAGTATTTGGATTAGTATTTTAGCAATGATCTTAGGTACTCATGTGAAAGAAGTTTAGTATGCTTCTAAAACCATGATTTGGGCAAAATTACCCACAAAGTCATCAAAGTAGATCCATACAGCTCCAAACACATTATATTACAATCACACTCGTGGCTATAAATGATTCGAATTGCATCCAAGACAAAGAATCAAAGGTATTTAGAGATCATTTGGAAAAAAATTTATAAATAAAAAAAAGATTTTTAAATAGCTTTTAAAAAAAAGCTTATGAAGAAAAATTTATAAAAAAATAATTTTAAATAAATGTGTTTAGATAGTTATTTTTAAAAATATTTTTATTATTGGTAAATTACTAAAAATAACATGATTAAATATAAGAGAGAGGAGAGATGAGAGATGAGAGATGAGAGATGAGAAAGAGTATGGAAGAGATGAGAGAAAAGACAGATAGTGTAGAAAAGAAATAAGAAAGATGGGATGATGTAGAAAAGAAATGAGAGAGAAGCGAAGAGAAATGGTGTAAAAGAGAGAAGAGAAATAGTGTAAGAAAAAGTAAAAATAATATAGTAATAGATTAATTTATAAGCTCTTTTACTGTTTCATAAGTTATTCTGACTAATTTATTTGAAATTTTAGTTTTAAACTATGATTTAGTATAAAAATACTTTTGAACAACTATAATTATTTATTTAAAAAAAATTTAAATTTTGTTAAAAAAAACTTTTAAAACTTAGGTTTTAGTTAAAAACAAATACACACATGGTTAGATTCCAGGAGCCCAGCAGCCTTATAGCTCTCAACAGAATCAACTGTTTCTTCCAGTGGCCTGTATCTCCAAACCAACCTCTGCAGTTTCTCTGTGCTCATCCTTACGTCATCATCTAATTCTACGAAGCTGCCAGTAATAAAACATTAAACATGGTGAAATAAAACACACATTAGCAGCAGCAGAAAGTGTCAAATACTAAAAAAATGAGAGATAGCCTTTACTCCTCGAAAAATTTCTTGCCGAAAAATAACCCAATGCAAAATTTATTGCTCTAAAAATACCTAAACACTGAGGTCCTTGAGTAGATACAACTTATTTTCAACTAGATGTAACATATTTTTAATTGTCTTCTATTTTACAAATAGTTGAAAATAGGTCATACAGCTTCATAGAAGTTGTACTTGCTAAAAATAAGTTACACCTAAGTCCTTAAATAAATTTTAGATATCTTTAAAAAACAAATTTTGCAACAGGGGATTTTTCAGCAATTTTCTCTTTACTATTTCCTTTGTTTTCATGAACCATGGGAACTGAACCTTACTTTGTAGGGTAGCTATAGTGTGGGTATATGCTCCTTACTTTCTCCACCAAGTCATATGTCTTGATAGAATGTGCAATGCACAAGTATCTGCCCTGTGCCTCAGGTTCCTCATAAGCCATCAGTATTGCATCAGCTACATCACGCACATCTACTATCCACCGTTGTTTATTCTCCATGGACTCAAGACCTTCAGTTTTAGAAAAAAAATTTGCAAGGAAGAAACCGTTAAATTAATTGCCGACCCTAAATTCATTCTATAGAACAAATAAAGCCTCACAGGTCTTTAAGATGATATGCAAAATAAACTTGTGTCTACCGTATAAAACAATGAGGCATCAGAATTCAGTATACTGCGAAACAGAATTTGAAAAGGCATTAGCTAGAACCTTTAAATGGTTTGAGGAGAATCAAGCTACTTGCGTTGACTGTGGATGCCAGTAAAATCGGCTCCAACAGGACAAATAGTTACCAATGGGTGACCAGTGTTTCTGGCAAAATCCAGAGCCTGCATCTCTGCCTGTCTTGGCATAAAAGTACCAGTTCTGGATCATGAGTGAATCAAGACTAAGAAAGTATTCTTGATAGTCGAGTCGAGTGATTGACACGCGCCAAGTATTTTTACCAGAGAAAAATTCAAGTAAAATATAATGCCCGTGAAATATGATGTTACTTTGAAAATAAGGCCCAATCACAAATCCAAACCATAAGCTCGCAAGTGACAGAAGTTCACACCTTTGTTCTTCTGCAGTACTCTTTATCAGACCAACAGGACTCGTCAATTACTTGATCCTTGCAAAAGTTGGCGTTCATAGAAATAGCAGATCGAGATGATACAAAGACAGCTGGTACACTTGTGCTTCAAGACAAGCCTTGAGGACATTAGCAGTGCCCTTCACGGAAGGCTCGATCATTTCTACCTGTAGGAAACCTTGAGGAAAACATCTAAAAGTGATATAGACAATGTCAAGTGCCGATTATAATCAGAGGCTTACTCTCAATATTGTGATCCTCTCAAATGAAACTAACATCTAAGACTTCAATCTGATTGATGTAGAAATAAACATAGAATACATTTCATTGTAAGTTTACTCAAGACAAAACGGGAAGTATATCCATCACATGAGCATCATTACAAGCCAGATTCACTTCACATATTAAGTTATATGTTGAAGAAATGATAAAAACAATGGATTGTTGCTGCATTGGTTGTAATTAGGAAACTCTAAAACCTATCGATACAAGAGAATACCAAAGGAAGGTGGGTATATAGGAAATGGAAAAAGATTATGATATTTGAACTAAGTCAGAATTTCGTGTCAATACGATGAACTAATACAAGACAATCATGGCATCCATTGACTCAAATTTGGATGTTGTCTTCACTTTTCAACTCTGAAGCAATTTCCGCCGAAAAGCAATGAAATCTGAAATACGCGTATGTGAAGGAATAATTTGAAACCAGATTACAAAGCAATATGTACCCTGAACATTAGGAAAGAGAAAATAGATAGAATTTAACTTATTTTAAACCCAAGGGTTAAAACTTGCCTCAGGATTGGACATAGTTGTAGAGGGCACAGGACATGCAACATGGAAAACTGCTGTACATTCAACAATCGCCAAATGAAGAGAATCGTAATCTAAGAGGTCTGCCTTGAAGAGCTTAATGTTCTTGGAAGCTCCGTAGAATTTAAGTGATGGTACTTCTGATTACCTGCTCTGACATAAAGGATTTAAGATTAAGAGGGCATTGGAAAACAATTCTATTTTGAACAATTGAAAAAAAAACACAGAAAGAAAGAAAGCATAAATTGATGCATTCCAATAAGACTTGCAAACAGGAAACTATGTTATTCGGCTATGCAATAAGTGAAATCGATCTAATCCAAAAGAGCATAACGATTTCAGAATCAGTAGAAAATGGAAAATGAAATATACCAAGTTCTCTGACGAGTTCCAGGAACAATAGCGCTTGGAGAGAAGAAGCTTAACGAGCCAAGACGCCAAATTATTTTCATTACTGACGGTGCTACTAAAAAATTATTTTCATGTGCAAGATACACCTTCACCCACTGGGGATAGTCCACAGGATTCATACCTATTCCTCTTACTACAGGATACTTACCTAGCTAAGGGTGTGTTTGTATTAGTTTTAGAGAATAGATTTAGGAGAGAATAGATTCTGGAGAGAATAGATTTAGGAGAGAATAGATTTTAAGGAGAATAGATTTTGAGAAGAATAGATTCTGGGAAGAATAGATTTTGAAAATAGAGATGTTTGAATGATTAATAGTAGAATTACTTTTTATATTAATAAATTACTAAAAAGGGTATGATTTGATTAAAGTATGAAAGAGGAGAGATGGTAGAGAAGAAATAGGAGAGATGAGAGAGAAGAAATATGAGAGAGGAGAGAGGAGAGAGAAGAAATATGAGAGAGGAGAGAGGAGATAGTGTGAAGAAGAGAGATAAGAGAGGAGAGAGATGAGAGATGAGAGAGAGTATAAAAAAAGTATAGGTAAAATAGTAATTGGATAATCTATAAGTTCTTTTACAGTTCCAAAATTTATTTTCAGTAGCTTATTCAAAACCATGGTTTCAAACCGAGGTTTTGCCCAAAATCAATTCTGGACAAAAATGGCTGTTTGGCTCAAATTTTATCAAACTGAGGTTTTGTTCCAAAATCAATTCTGGACAAAAATTGATGTTTGTGTGAAATTTTTTCAAATTGAGATTTTACCCCAAAATTCATTCCCAAACGTGATGCCAAACACCCACTAACACTAAGATCTAACTCTATTCAAACTTTTTCAGTTTATCCTGACATTCCCCACTTGTTCAACTGTTGCTTATGGTGTCTTTAGATTAACTTGTAGAGAATGGGCGGTGAGTATAATAGATTTTAGAAAATATATTTTAGGAAAAATATATTTTATAGAATATATTTTAGGAAAAAAAGATTTTGAAAATAGAGATATTTTAGATGATTAGTAGTAGAATTACTTTTTATATTAATAAATTACTAAAAAGTATATGATTTGATTAAAGTATGAGAGAGGAAAGATGGTAGAAAATAAATAGGAGATATGAGAGAGGGTAGAGAAGAAATATGAGAGATGAGAGAGTGTAAAGAAGAGAGAAAAAAGAGGAGATAGGGTGAAGAAGAGAGATGAGAAAGGAGATAGGGTGAAGAAGAGAGATGAGAGAAGGTATAAGAAAAAGTAGAGGTAAGATAGTAATTGTATAGTCCATAAGCTATTTTACTATTCCAAAAACTATTTTTAGTAGCTTATTCAAAACTATGATTTTAAACTATAGTTTTGGCTAAAATCAATTTTAAAAAAAATGATTGTTTGTTTCAAATTTTCTCAAACTAAAATTTTAGTTAAAATTAATTTTCTAACCATATAATCAAATAGGCACTTAATATTTTTTTAATTATAGACCTCTCAAAAGGTAATTTTAATGTGGACAATTTCCCTTTTCTTTTTTTTTTTGTAATGAAAAAAAAATTCCCCCTTATAGCACTTGCTTCTATAGCTAATTATCCCCCTTTCTAAATGTTATGTATAACCATTTATAAGGACATATCATTTGAGAAGTAGTAAATTTTTTATGAGCTAACAAGATTAATTTTTTTTTATATACAAGATTAAATTGTTTCTCAAAAATATTTTAAGGATAAAATTATATTTAAAAAAGACATTGAAAACAAAATTGAATTACAAAATATTTTAAGATAATAAACACATTTAAAAAAATAATTGAATATCTTTTTTAATAAAATAAAATTATTTTAGGCTATTAGAGTATTAGATGAATTTAACCCTATCGGTATTTATAATTTATTTTTCACAACCTAATCATTATTAATTATTTTGAAGGGATTGCCAAGCTCATTTCTCTAGTCTTTCAAAACGCGTGACAAAGAAAATTATAGGGCCTATTTGGATAGAATTTTAGAAACGAGTTTATAAAAAAAAACTTTTGGGTAGTTTATAGAAAAGGGCTTTTAGAGAAGAGTTTATAAAAAAATAATTTTGAATAAATGAGTGTTTGGATAGTTATTTCCAGAAGTACTTTTATTATTGGTAAATTATGAAAAATAATATGAGTATTAAATGAGGAGAGATAAGATATAAGAGAAGAGAGGATGTAAGAAAAAATAAGAGAGGGGATGTAAAAAAATATAAGTAATATAGTAATTAGTTAGTTCATAAGCTCTTTTACTGTTTTATAAGCTATTCTGATCAGCTTATCTGAAACTTTAGTTTTAAGCCATGGTTTAATTCAAAAGCCCGTTTGAACAAATATGACTGTTTGTTTTAAAATTTTTCCAAATCAAGATTTTACCTCAAAAGCCCTTTTGAAACCCCGTTTCCATGGTTTCCAAACGCTGAATAACCTTCATCATCATTTTCAAATATCGGAGACATTTGGATAAAATTTTAAAAACAAACTTATAAAAAATAACTTTTAAATAATGTATAGAAAAAAAAAATTTAGAGAAGAGTTTATAGAAAAAATAATTTTAAATAAATAAGTATTTAAATAGTTATTTCCAGAAGTATTTTTATTATTAATAAATTATGAAAAAATATATATGAGTATTAAATTAGGAAAGATAAGAAATGAGAGAAGAAAATAGATACAATATAAAAAAAGAGAGAATGGAGGGTGTAAAAAAAGTAAGAGAGATGAGAGAGAGTAAGAAAAAATAGGAGAGAAGAAAAAAAGTATAAAAAAAATAAAGATAATATAGTAATTAGTTAATTCATAAACTCTTTTACTGTTCCATAAACTACTCTAATCAAGTTATCTAAAATTTTAATTTTAAACTATAATTTGATTAAAAAATTTATTTGAATAAATATGACTGTTTATTTTAAAAAAAATTTAAAATTAGGTTTTGCCAAAAGGCTGGTTCCAATCAGGCACGTCATAGTCCTAACTCCTGACCTGGTATGCCAGTTGCTGCTGCTGCTGCTGCTGCTTACAATGATAAAACTTCCATTCTCATTTCATAAATTAACTACAACATTTTCGTCTACATTGACATCTATGCTCTCTTAATTCAATCCAAAATAGTTGCCCTTGTTCCATAGATATTGAATTGAATATGTTAAATATCATGCAAAATTGTACCTTAACGTTAACAACTAAAAAAAAGTGTACATGGAACCATAAAACTATAACTAAGCAGAAGTTTCCTAACAAGACGTGATTCATCTCTCCCACAAAATTTCAAATATTATTCCCATTCTCAAAAGACCTAAAGGAAAATGTGATGATGGCATTTCTTCAGTACTTAGTATCTGGATTATCTCGAAGACCTAGCTTTGAAATCACAAAACAGTAGGAATCCCAGTCAGTTCTTCTGAGGTATTTCAGTAACCTTTTCCTCTTCTGAACCATTGCTATCAAGCCTTTACGAGAGTGCTTATCCTAAAATGTCATATAAGAAAAACGAATCACGAATTGAACTCGAATGCCATATCGTAAGAAATTCAACATACACTAGACGCAGAATCAGTGGTTAGAATTGAGCAGAATATATAACTCTCTTGATGTCCTGATGAAACTCGACAAAGGACACTAGATTCTAATCAAAAGGAAGATACCATCATAGAGCAAGATATTTGCAGGCTGAAAGCCTGGTACATTATGGGATAACCTTAGTTGTCAGTTTTCATTACTGCCTCCGTTGCTTTCTATAAGAGGTATTTTTTGGATATGGCTTGTTTCTATTTATAAGTCTCCAAATTTTTATGTTAATTAATTATTTTACTCCCATTTAATTCTATTGTTAATATCAATGCATTTATTATCGAGGTAAATTGTCAATAAACCTCTTTTTCCTATTGGTTAACTTTCCCTCTTTCACTCACATTCTCTCCCCCTATAAACAAGGTTATTTCTTGGGAAAAGAATTACATTTTTTTACATATTTATTGTCTCTAACTAATTTTAACTAACTTTTTGTCCAAAATGATTCAGTTAATTGTCTCTTATAAAAAGGAGTGGAGAGTAATTTATTGTCTTTGATCTTGTTCTACATTAGAATCTCTACATCCCCATAAAGAAATTCAAACGTAGGACATTAGATATAGAAGAAAGTGGCTCACCTTCTTGTGCAAAACTGATGATAGATGCTTAATCTTAGTTGTGAGTTGTGCAACTGTGAAGGAATCAGGGGAGAAGTATTAGTTTTACTAAAATGAATGTATACCAATTTTCATATGCATGAACCAAACCATTGGACTCAAAATAACACTACAACTTTAACCAGGACCTATTTAACCTATCCAACCAGAAAAGTAATTAACGAAGGATATATCCTTTACCTTGAACACGAAATGATCCACAATCTGACTCAGACATTTTAAACTCATCCCTAATTCTCTCAAGCTCGATTTTCATCTTTTCTGATGAAGACATATTGTCTGGATGGAAATACTGCATTAAACATAAAGCATCCACATTATGGACATGTGAACTACCTAAACAGAGAACAACTGAAACAACAGCATTCAAAAATATCTAAGAACCTGAAATGATTCCGTCATAAGTCTATAATAGTACCTCATCTACAGATCAACTAAAGAAAAAAACTTACCTTTTCAACAAGATGCTCCTTAGGAGGCTGCAGCATGAAGCTTGGAGTCCGGCCCAGCTCACCCAAGATATCAAGTGTCTGCACTGGACAATTCATATCATTAGTTCACTTTGGAATAATTTTTACGTATTACATGAACATGGAGTTATTATGTATTCACTGGGTTAAGGATTTGATGAAATTTGATGAAGCATCCTTCATTAAATTTAGCCTCTATGAATAAGCTTAGATAGAACCCCTCAGCATCACATATGAACAAGAGGCGACTGAAATATTATTAACAACTAAAGTAAACTTTTACTTACTGTACTTTTTCTCTCCTGCTTATCAGGCTCCTGCGCCTTAATCAAGGCCTCTTGCAAATCCTTAATGCCAAAGCTCATAATGTGTGATTTCTCCTTCTCCTTCTCATCCATTTCCCTCAATTTCCCCAACCTATCGTTCAACTCCCTCAGAGAAAACCAGTTCGCTCCTTTTGCCGGCGGCCTTAATTTTCTCAATTTCTCTCCCATCTCCTCATGCCTATATGTCTTCAGAAACGCCATCTTCATTTCATCGGACCTGTCTCCCCTCTCCTTATCCCTCAGCTCCTTGCCAAAAACCGACGCCGCCAATCCCGTCCCCCCAATTACCGTCGACCATGTCCGAGAACCAGTGGAGCCCGAAGGCTCTTTTCTTAAACTCTGGGCAAATGCCGAAAGCGACGATAGTCCCCCGTCTCTGCGGTCACTCCCGGAGGGATCAACATTCTGCCTTCTATTCCGCACGCTTTCACGAATTGCATCGAAGGAAAGTCTTCCTCCAATTTTCCCAGGCCTTGAATCAGCAATTGGCGTAGATTGGCCCGATTTTCCAGCCATATTTCTCCTATAGATCTCCTGTAAAGAGACTTGATTCAATGAAGGTGAAGACGAACGCGTTGTATCTGCGTCCGAGACACGATGGCGAAATTGGCTTAGGTTCTTACGGATTTCATCAAGAGTAGCACCTTTGTATGGTGTCGGAGCAGCAGAACCGGAAGCAGAGAAGGAAGAATTTGAGGGATTTCTTGGGGTGAAAAAGGATGAAGGGGATTGGTCCTGTTTGAGAACCTTCTTGACATCGCTGAAATAGGAAGAGAAAGGAGAATTAGAGTTTGTAGAAGGATTATCGTCGGAGGAGGTGGCGGTGGATTCAGGTTCATCGTCGTTGGAATGGGAGGTAGAGGAGAAATGGGAGAGAGATGGATATGTGAAGGTATTCTTCCTGGTTCTCGTTCTGAGTTGCAGAAGGAGAGCCATGGCTGAGGATTGAGGTTTAAGAGGGTTAGGGTTTAGGAGAAGTTCAGTCTGAGCGGCTACTGTGACTGTTATCTGTTGTATTACGATTTACGAACGTAGCGCACTCCCTCCCTCTCCATACATAGTTAAGAGGGGGATGTGCCAACTGTAACATACATTATACTCATAATAACTCATCAGTCCCCGGATTTTATAAACTGAAAATGAAAAGTAATAGTATCTCTCTTTCTTAATATAAAATTTAAATGATTAACTTTAAAAAACTAAGAAAGCTAAATACCTTATAAATTATTTTTTCCGTAAAAAGGCCTCTTCTAATGTTTTGTGGTTTCATTTTTTAACTTTTATATGGATTAACTTATTTTAAATAATTTTATGCAGCAAAAAATAAGCATGTGAGGATAATTTTATCCCAAAGTATAAAAAAGGTCCTTCTTTTTTAAATAATTATGAGGGTTTGCCAAACAAATACTAATTGTTGATTATATATATTAACTAATATAATGGCAAAAAGAAATCAAGATAACTTGAAGTTATGGTAATAAATTTATGATGAATCACTTGTTATATAAAAATATATAATGATACCAATAGAAAAGTTGGTCAAAAAATTGATATAATTTGAAAAAAAAACTTTAAATGAGAAATTTGGATGTGTGGGAAACTGAGGTGGCTATGTTGAGTACTGTTGTATGGACCTGTTTCAGGTATTGCCGCTGTACTACCGAAATCAGCAACAGTATTTATGAGAATGAGAATCACAACACATTCCATTCAACAACGCTTACCAAAATAAGCGGCAGCGACTAACAATCACATTATACACAGTAAGTCTCAATGAAGGAACCAAAATGCTTGAATTATCATTTATCTGAAGAACGTGTAATTACATTTACCGGTGATCATTTCTATCAAGACGATGGAGAAGGAAGGAGGGTTGCCCCAAGAGAAATTGTGGACAACGTCGAAGAAACCTAGGAAAGAATGAATGTCCGACACCACGTGCCAGAATCTCTAAACTACCCTCCCTACCTTCATGACCCCAAAAAGACAATTCCCACATCATGATTTTTGACAACGTGAGGAAAGTTGATCAATTCAGGACCTACATGATGGTTAGGATTCACAAATGTCCTGTTACATCCCATTCAGCACAGTACTAGAAGCAGAGTAATCCTGGTCCAACTTGTGAACAAATATCATCACCTTGGAACTTGGATGGAAAGAATATTAAGGAGGAAAGAATACTATGAGGGGAAAACTCTTAAAATAGTAAAAAATATTTACCATTTTTTAAAATTTTCTTTAGTATTCTCTCTTCGTTATTTCCCTCTTATTTTTCTCTCCATCCAAACATAGCCCAAGTTTTCTTCTTTTTTTCAGTTTATTTCATGTCGAAGCATTGGAGCTTAAATCCTCCTCTACAGGCAGATTTAGATCAGGCAGTAAGAAAGAAGCTTCTTGCTTTCTAGTCTCTTGCGCTTTGATAGAATTGGTTGTGGATGAGATTGCAGCATTATATGAATGAGACTGTTCCTCTTTAGTGGCTACAGAGGCTGCATCTGTTTTGAAGGCCCTTCCGGACTCTAAATCAAGCTGTTACAACGGATTCATTAAGGAATAAAACAATTGTTAGTCTAAGTTTTGAACTTAGCAATGGGACCAGTAAAACCTCGTTTTGGTTCTTTACAGATGAAGTATTTCAATTTAGTAGTCCCTAATAAATAAAGTATTCTCATATGCAACGAACCAAATTGATATTGTGAATTGTGAGAGACCAAATTGGAAAAATATTTTGAGGGACAAAATTGATAAACACCTCGTCCATAAAAGACCAAGATGGGATTTTATTTTAGTTCTAAAAAATAATATATACCACTACTTATGTCAGATATGTCAACCAAGGAAAGGACAGAATACAAGGGAAAGAAATTTATAATCCTAACAAGATAGAAGTTGATAACTATAAGGGTTAATGCAATCTTTACTCTCTCAAATTTGCTTTCATTTAGGTTTTGGGTCCTCAATCTAAAATATTTGTTCTATAAATTAATATAGATATGTACCATTTTATCCCTTAAGAAGTTAAAACTAAAATTTATGCAAACTTGACGGATCAAAAATTGTATTAACCCTAACTAACTATAAGGCTAACAGAATTAGTAATTAGCTAAAATAGTAGCCATAACTCCCAATACATTATAAATATAATCTGATTGGTCAAACTCAGAACAGAGAAGTGAATTATAAATAGCAGAAGAAAGTAATCCTATTTCAGTGATCAATTGCAGCATTGCCCCACTTAAGAACAATTATGGAAACACAAGATATCAAGGATGTCAAAAAAAAAAGGTAGATTACATAAAGCAGAACAGGAAGGTTACCTTCATTTTCTTTAAGCTTTTATTTGCGGCCCTATGTTTCTCAACAGTGAGACGCAAGGATGCCAGTTCCTGTTCAAGATTCATTACAATAATAAGAAACATATGCTGAAAAATATAAGTTATGACCGAAACCAAAATCATTTGAAGTTCATTATGAAACGTACATTTTTCAAATTTTTCCTTTCCTTTAACAGCAAATTCTCTTCCTCCTTCAGTTCAACTAAAGTCTGCAAAATAGCATTCATCATAATGTGTTAAGGAAGCAGGCTTTTCTAAAGATTAATACATAAATGTGCAGACCAAAACCAGACTTCTCTTTCGCCCATGAAATAACATGATGAAGTTAGTTTCATTCTGAAGCTCGATGACAGCAAAGTGACCAAAACAAGGTGACTAGGCCGTATAGGTGTATGTATACTCATTTCCACTCTATTTGATGATACTAACACATGCAAACAACCTATTATCTAAATTTATACAATCATTTCATTAGGATAAACATTCTTTATTCTCCAACCAAGTATTAGGATACATGTGGATCCAATGCTTGGCATTTCGTGAAAAAGTAGGTGAAATACCTTTTTTCTTCGTGACCTTTTTGTACTTGTTTCATTTGGATATGTAACCTGACAAACAACAAAATACTGGAGCGTCAAAATCTTATCATATGAAAATGAAATAATTGTTCAAAAAATATGGACTTTCCGAATTTTATACTATGATTGCATAAGCATAAGCTTGGGTACAAGGACATAGGTCAGGTTGCTCATACAGCAAGTTTCAAGAGTACGTGATGGAAAGATAATCTTTGAAATTAAATACTAAATCAAATAAAGAGCAATGATTTGAGTTTTGCAGAATACCATTCGAAAAGACTAACCAACAGAGACAAAAAGTGTAGAAGAGTGTGATCAAAGAAGACAGGTATTCTCTCCATTTTGTCTAAGCAAATGGAAAAAACTTGATTTTTCCCCTACTTTGCCACGCAAAGGGAAATCCACAGACATGCCGAAAATACGCTTCTATGCAGATTCATATTCAACTTATACCAAGAATTAAGTCAGCATGGCAAGCCAAAGTCATTAAGGATACCATAACTGATTACAAAATCCCCGGTGGTGGGAGCAGCACAGGAAAGAGGGAAGAACCCTAAGTGACCTAGAAAAAGGTATAATCTTAATAAACTACCATTAAACGGCCAAAAATCTGCTAGACTTGTACACTGGACCCACCAAAATACAGATACATATTAAAAAGAAAAATACATATTTACTTTAACTATTTAAGTTCGCATCCTTAACAGAGCTACCACATTTAATGTAATATATTCTTTCTTTTTACGATGACATAACTACTCAACCGTGTTTTTAGTACTACCAAACCGAGATTTAATGCAATTGCCTGGTCGTGGCCGTGGTAAAAATTGCAGTCCAAACAATACATGACCTTCTCCAAGACGCCTCTCAAGTCAAAAAAAAGCACGATCCATATGAAAGAAGGGCACCTTTGACTTTGAGTCTAAGCAAGACCCTCCTATGGACGGCACAGAAAACAAAAGGTGGTTTTTTTTTTTTTTTGGAAGCAACGAGACACATTAAGTTGCTTTATGTCATCAAATTGGTGACAAAGTGGTCCCCATATAGGGAGCTACCAAAATGGCTCCTACTCTTCCTCCTGGCATTTAACGGAGAGAAAGCATCTTTTTATTCAATTCGCATCTTCATTTCCTCTTCTAGGAGGTATAATTAACTCATCTTAAACTTCAATCTGAGAAACATAAAAGGAGAAGAGCCTGATCGTCGTTTCAATCCCAACCATTGCTGCAACAGATGTTTACTCAGATTCTCACTTTTTGGACCCTACCAAGCATGAAAAGACCACTAGTACAGCAGCCTGTCATTCTAATGAATAGTCCCAAATAAAAATTCCTCCTCCTTTTGACTTTGCAGATCATATATGTTGCCATCTTTCCCACGAATAGAAAGGATCGCCATCATGCTGTCAAGCAGAAGATGGCGTACAATACATTAATATTAATTATTAATTATTAATATAATAAATAAATTATTAGTTAATTAAAAAATACGAACATATAATTGTATAAAAATCATATATTTAGGAAATTATTATTCAAATTTTATATACTCATTTCACCTCACGCATGATGCGTGAAAATACGACGCGCAGAGTGAATAAATGAGCTAAGAAAGGAACTTCTGCTAGAGAGGAATCATTTCTCCAACACAGCAGACACTCAAAAAGTGCGCAACCACTACCAACACTTCGCCAAACTGCACGCAGACAAAATTGCCAAGAAAACACGCTACCAAAAAAGAGGGTGACACGAACTGATATTACCGAACTACCCACCCCTCCCGGTAAATCACTCGTACAAATACAATTACTATTTACCTCATCCAAATCGGAGTGTTGAATGCGGGAACGACAAAGCAGTTAAGGAACAAGAAGTTTAGTTCCAGTACTTCAATTTTCCTTAATCCACACAGACGGCTTCATGATTCGCTGGAAACAAGTCCTGAAAAGACATACGTGCCCTTCTGTGCTAAGGGCTGTTTCGGCCATTTCAAGACTACGCATGAAGCAGAGCAGAAAAGAGAGAGCGAGAAAGAAACGTGATAGCCTGAGACAGAAACATTCAACCCTCTGACTCCATGCCTTGAGTGAAGGTCACCCATTTTCTCCGAAGGACTTGAAATTAAATTTAGTGATAATAAAGTGGATACATCTCGGAATTATCCGATATTAATTTTTAACTAACACGAGTCAAAAACTTCAACTAACTTCAACTAAGTTTCAAGGAAGACACCGTGGAAGGAAGGGTGTATCGTCCACATCAAAAACTATATTCTGTCGTGATATATAATAGAAACAGAAAAATCAGGGTCCAACTTTTTCTGAGGGCATCTCGGTCAACAAGATTGGGCATTGGGAAATGCTCAGGATATCGGAGAAGCTCCGACCGGCCAGCGGGTTTACCGGCATGGAGTAACGGTGAATCTGCTGCCACGAAGCGAATATACGTTGGTCCGAAACGGATATGACAGGAAAGGAAAACGAGGCAGGGGCCATCTACTTAAATTATTTACCACCTGACTTGAAAGGATTCATCAACGTAAATGTCCATGTTCCATAAGGCCATTTTCGTCAGTTTCAGAACTAACCGCCAAGCTACGTAGATAGAGAAGTTTCGGAGTCGCGTGAGTCGACGTGCGCGACCCACAAGAGGCAAGCCGAACGCCTCCGGTGACCGGAGATCTGTCACCGGAATCAAAAAAACGAACAGAAAAATTAAACAGAAATACAAAGAACAAGAAGCAAACCTTCTTAGATCTTGAGTTCTCCATCAGTTTGATTGGACGGCTGGACTCTTCACAGACATCAACGGCGTCACCGCCGCCGCCGCCACAGCTAGCAGACGTGGCACAGCTCCAGGAGAGCGGCGTAGTAGGACTAGCTCTCGTGGGTTCGTCTTTTCCTTCAGAGAAACGGTGCCTCGGGACCGACCTGGAACGACGCTGGCGCACGGTCCAGTCGACGTGAAGACAGGGAGGCTGGTTTTTGGTCGGAGGAGGCTGCGGTATAGTAGTAGCTTGGTGGAGGCGGAGGAGAAGCTCGACGACGACGGAGTCGTCGGACATGGCCAAGTTGATCCAGTCTTCGTCGCACATCTGGCGCTGAGACTAAAGAAGAGAGAGAGAGAGAGATGGTGGCGAAGAAGAAGGAGAAGGCGAAAATAGTGTTGGTGTGCGTCGTTGGGAATGTTAAGTAAATAATGAATAATGAATAATGAATAATGAATAATGAATAATGAATCAGGATGGGGTGGGGTGGGGGCACCGCGTGTTTGTGTGTGACTCTGTGTATCTGTGTGTGGTAAGGGAGAGTGGATGCTCCATGTAGATTGTTGACAAACCCTTTTCTTGTTCTTGTGGATCATTCTTCGCTTACGTGGGGTCCACTACCTTCTTCGGGGGCTTTTTCTCAAAGCGTTCGGTTGGTTTCTCTCATGGTGCGTCCGGTCCAGTTTAGTCGTCGCAAGCGATATCAATCGTTCATTTGATCTAATGGTAGAGTTTGATTGCTTAGTGAAATCATGTCCTTTTGAAAGATGAGTTTGGGCCTTTCATTATTGCAAGCAATCTGTCCCGTTCCTTCTTTCTCAAAAGTCGACATCATTGCTGAGTGAGGAGATGAGGTTTACTCGTTTGCATGAGTAACTCTTGACATAGCATTGAGACTTGAGTGAGCGAAAGGAGATCGTCGGCAGAACTAACAATCCTGTAACAAATATAGGAACTTATCCTTCGTCTGGAAATCGATACTCAACATGAGAAATAATTGCTTTTAAAGTTGTAGTTTGAACTCAGAGAGGCCAATATGATAATAATAAAAATTATAGTACAACTAAATTTTTTATATGGGATCAGAGAAGTATTTGATATCTAAAATCATAATAGATTCTTATTACTTAAGTTTGAAGAGAATCGAGCGAGCCCTAAATAATGAAGCTTTTTTAAGTTTGAGCTCAAATTTAATATCTTAGGCTTAAATCGCTATATAACTTCTTTTGATAAAACTAATACATGTTGGTTGCGTTAAGAGCAACCCTAATAAGAAGGGTTGTCCAATTTAGGAAATGCCAAAATCGGTGCTTCACTGTACATCTTGAGTTTATTAATAAGACTCGTCTATGTTGGCCCTTCATTAGTTCCACTTGGAGTTATATATTTCTTTTTAAGAGGTCAATAAGGTTTTATCAAATTCCCATTGTTTATTATAAGTCCCTTGTAGTGCCCAGACTGCCCAGACAGGATTTTGTTTGTGAGAGGATAGAGGAAAAACTTAGAGGAGAAGAGAGAATTTAGACTCGGACATTAACACTACAAAAAATAAAAAAAGAGGTTTATTTGTCACATTTATAGCATTTTAAACTATTAAAATAACATTTTATAATAATTTAGACAATCGCTACAAAATTAGGTGTTGTAAACAATATTATAATGATTAAAAAAATTACTGTTTATCACGATCAAAACGCTACAACCATTTATAGTGTTTTAAAGTATTTTATAGCAATTTAAAAACCGCTACTAACTTTAGGGGGAAAACAAAAAATTTGAACATAATGTCAAAATTTGTAATGGTTACAAAATCACTACAAATGTTTCATATTTTATAAAAATAATAAAAATTTATGTTTAATAGTATGTATGTATGAATATATATATGTAGATATATAGATAATTTATTAAATTTGATAGGTTAAAGTTTTATTATAATAATTAAATATACTATTTAGTTGAATTATGTTATATAATTTGATATATTTTATTTGATGATATATATTTAAGATAAAGAAAGTGTACAAGTTGATATTATGTAGATATAAAGTTATGGAAGTAGATGAAAAAAATAATTAAAAAGTTAAGAAAATGTATAAAATATGATATAAAATTAATTGAAAAGATCTACTAATTTTTGTAAAAATGATCTGGAAATAAAAAAATACACATGTTAATAAAGAATAAGTATAGAAATCTAAAAAGTTAAACTTATAAATTCAAATAATCTTACTATGAAGAAAGAACTAAATAAAAGAAAAATGAAGAAAACACGCTAGAGGAGGAGAAGGAAGAAATGAAGGAGCAACAGTAAGAATATGAGGAGTGAAAATATTTGTAAACATCAGGTGTAATTTGAAGTAGTTTTGTGGATATTTGTAGTAATTTATATCCGTTATAAATGTATTCGTGGGTGGAAGGAAAATTTAAATTTCATATTTATAACTTTATAATGGTTTTATGAACATGTGTAGCATTCAGAACAAATGTATTTGCGCGTGGATGAAAATTTGTGTTTTATATTTAAAATTTTATAATAGTTTAAATGTTTAATAATGAGTTTAAATGTGGACAAGAAATTTTAATTTCAGAATTAAAACTTAGTAATGGTTTATATCAATTATAAAATACCAACGGTCACTGACACATGTAAATGACCTTGATCCATGAGGAATTTTAATAGCTGCAAAATTCTTTCACTTTTCTTGCCTTCTAGTGTGAATATATTTATAGCGATTTGAACTACTACAAATATAGTCACAAAATACAGTGACACATTGGCGCTAACTTGACAACATATTTATAATGATTATAACTGCTATAAATGTCATTATAAAATATAGCGCACGTTGTTGGAGATATTTATGGCAATTGTAACTGTTACAAATAGTGTTATAAATGTGGTGTCACGTTCGTGTTAGAAGGCACCAATTTTGCACTATATTTATAATGTTTATAACTGTTACAAATATTATTGATGATACTGTTCACATTAAATAGTTATAAAATTATAATAGTATATAATCAAACTACTATAAAGTTAAATATTTATAATAATTTTATTTATAAAATAACCGCTGCAACCAATAGTCCTTTTTTATAATGTATTTAATTATATTTGACTAGTTCAACCAATAAAGACAGAAAAGATATGCCCAGAGTGGGAGTGCTTGAGCTTGGTAGAGGAAATTATACATAATGCAAAGCTCTTAGAGGCTTTGTCTATGAGTGGGATCCAAGAAAACGGAATCTAGCTGCTAGCTGGGGTGTTCGTGCAGCTTTGAAGGAGAAGTGCTCGAAAGACTGGTTTTTACAACCCCCTTCTCTGCTGTCAGAAATACTAGCTGAAGAAATTAGGATGGCTAGGAATGTTATGCGTTGATCTTTTATCTTTTCTGCTTTGAGGCTCTTCAAAGTTCTTGCGGTTTATTTGCTACCCTGTTTTCCTTTCTCATGGCACTTACTGATATGTGCGTACTTTGGTCTTTGTTACTGTTCTGGTGGTTTTGTTCTCCTTTGTTTGAGGAATGAAAGTTCGTATCTTTTCAGCCTTAAAAAAACGAACAATAAAGTGTACGTTATACGAGTAAAGTCACTTTCTGTGTATTAAGTCAAATTGTGACAAGAATTGTATTATAATATAGTACTTGGGATATTTTAGAAACTTCCGGCATATATTTGGATATTGGTCAAAAAGTTTAGATTAGTGCTGTAATTTCGTGAATTGCAATATATTATTTTATTTATATATTACTTTTTCCATTTATTATAAACTATATCTTATATTTAAAATTAAATAAATATTAAAATAAGTCATAATTTTAGTTTAACTTAAAATCTTATGAAAGAAATATTGGCAAGTATCTTAATTAAATTTAGAAAAAATCATTATTATGAGGTATTAAAAATTTTAATTATTAAAAAAAGTTTCATAATAAATAAATAATATAAATATTTTATTACTTTTTACACTGAAATTTATTATTAAATTCTACAAACTTGAGGCATTTTAATTATTAAATTCTTTTATTGAGATATTATAATAATTTTCTTACCAAATTTTATATTATTTACTTATTTGTTTTTACATGGCAAGAGGGATAGACTTTTGACCTCAACTTATCCCATACCCCATCCTTACTAATATTTTTTCGCAAAAAATCATTTTATTAATATTTAAAAAAATTATACAAACACCAATAGCCAAACTAAAGCAAAAAAAAAAACTCAATAAAATCTAAAAATACAAGCTAACATGTTAATAAGGTTTAAGATTTATTTTAGTTATAGTAAAATATATTAGGAGGGAATTATAAATATAATTAAAATAATATACAGTAATATTTTGGTTTTTTTTTTATAATGTAATGGTTGAAAAGTCAAAGAGTGAAAGAAAGAAGAACCAACGTGACTCCGAAGGGATAATTCTATTTTCCTATGCAAGAAGCTAATAGTAGCATGTCTGTTGGAAAAGATTTGACTTGGATATTATGCGTGGTTGTGTGCTAGTGCTTTACGGGTCACATTGGGTTGGACAATGAGATTTTTACCCCTTAAATAATTGACCAATTATTATTAAAAAATTGGGGGGAAAATCCTTCATTCAACATGTTATTCGATACCAATATTCTAATTTAAATTTATTTAACTAATATAAGCTTTAGATAGAGAATTTTTATTAAATTTTTTATTGTTATTTAGATTATATTTTTTAAAAAACTATATTATACATTAAAACATAAATTATATACATGTATTCCATGAAAAAATTTTATATAGAAAACTTAATAATTTTACTTTATTTAATAATTTTATATAGTAATTAAGAAATTTAAATAAAATTGGAGGCCAAAGACTCTCCCTCTCAACCTTTATATAGTCTTTTCATAAATTTTTTTATTAAGAAAAAAAGTGTTTTATTTAGGTTTAATGCTTACTCACACCCATATATTAATTTTGGAATGAGACATTTTCAATTTAGCTATCACTCCCCAGATTGAACCAAATTCGATAGTCTTTTTTCCTATTAATTGATATGAAACCTTAAGTTTGTGAACAAAAAAAGAAAGAAGATATGGAACCTTGTGTCAATTTTTTAAAATAGAAATTAATTATATTGTAAAGAAAAGATAGAATACTCAAAATACATGTTCATAGTCCCATGGAAAGAATCCCCTCCTAAACAACATAGAATCATGAGAAAAATAAAAAAAAAGAAACATTAACAAAACTTTAAATTAGATAAGAACAAATGTTGGAAGTGAAACATCTTCATCAGATAAAGATTGAGGTTTCTTCAAAGTGGTCCTATGAATAGTATAAACACCATGCCAAAAGATAACTTATACTTGTTGGAAGGGTTTAGCCTTTCTCCATAAGTATACTTTTTAATATTTGAAGTTGTATTCTCTTCTTATAAAGATAATGATTTTGATTTATATAATAGATTAATATTAGTTGTTAGTTCAATTACATATTTAATTTGAATATTTAGTTTTGTTTATAAATATTAAAGTGCAAAATAAATTAAATCCTGATTGATCGAGTCTAAGGGTAGAATGAAACCCTTATTCTTTCTAGGTGATATTAATGGTAGGGAATGCAAGCTGTTAATTACCTTCATGCATAAACCTAGACACCTAGAAATTATGATGACTCTCTAAGCTCTGCGAATAGAACCACAATAAAATGATACTTCCTAAAAATTTAATACGTTTTAAATAATCGTATATCTCATTATTTTTCTAATTAAACACATGGAGAATAGGTTCAGGGAGTCTATCTAATAGTATGTGGAATTACACACAGACCCTTTGTTTATAGCCCACCTTATTTCATGGCCCTGCTCGTTAAATCAGTGGGCCTTTCTCGGGGTAGACATCAAGGGCCTAATAGGCCCATGGATTATCCTTGAGAATTTTTCACGAAATGTTTGATCAAACATTTGGGCTAATTTTCGTGGATCTAAAATAATTGGGCCTTCTGTTTGGAGTTTTATTACAAAATTAATAAAATATATAATACTCTCTCCGTTCAAATTATAAGAGTTAAATGAGTTTATATTTAATTATAAATATAAGATTGTAATTTATTTTATCTTCTAAAATTATAATTTTTCTCCCAATGTGGCATTATATTATTGTAAATATTATTAAGAGAGTTTATACTAAAGATAGTTCAACTGCACATAATTTAGGAGGTATTTTAGAGTAATCAATATACAATAATTATAAATAATTAATTTAATTTTTTTTAATTTATGTTTAAAATCCTATTTTTAAATAGTACTATCTTCATTGTTTCAAATTTTTTGGGCTTGGGCAGGAGATCATGGGTAATCTCCTGGGATTAGATTGGGCCTATACATTCAAAAGCTCTTTTTTATGTTAGATATATGTATATTTCTATTATAAATAATCCTATACAGTGTTAGATACTTCTCTAATCCTTAATATAAAATCTTATTAGATTGTTGACTTTAATATTTTTCTAAATTATTCCTAATGATACTCCCTTAATAATAATCAAATAAAAGATGAATGAAAAAAATTGAGGATAATTATTATAGTGTTTTAGTACAAAAAATTAATTTAACTAACTCTATTAATCTAATTAAATTAGTGAGATATAAGTAAGCTTGCAAGTTTTGTCTTCCATAGAGAAGTTGGTGTAGGTTTTTGAAACCTGAACAGAGACATATGCTGGTTTGACACATTGTGTGTGTTTGGAAAAAAAAATTTCAAACTAGCTTATAAAAAAAATGGGCTTATAGATAACTTATGAAAAAGGGATTTTCTAGAAGAATTTATAGAAAAAAAGTGATTTTAGATAAATGAGTGTTTGGATAGTTATTTGTAGAAGGGGTTTTATGAGTGGTAAATTACAAAAAAGGGTATGAGTATTAAATGAGGAGAGATAAGAGATGAGAGGAGAGAGGAGAGAGAGTGTAAGAAAGAAAAGAGAGAAAAAGTAGGAGAGATGAGAGAGGGTATAAGAAAAAATAGGAGAGAGAGTATAAGAAAAAGTAGGGGTAATATAGTAATTGGTTAATTCATAAGCTCTTTTACTGTTCAATAAGCTGCTCTGACCAGCTTATCTGAAATTTTAGTTTTAAACCATGGTTTAGTCCAAAAGCTCGTTTGAACAAAAATTGTTGTTTGGTTAAAAATTTCCTCAAACCGAGGTTTGAGGCCAAAAGCCCTTTTTAAACCATGGTTTAAGGTGTTTACAAATACACCCATTGTTCTATTTACTCACGTTCACAGGACAAAATCTTTTCCTATTAGATATTTTTTTTCCCTTTTTGCATATTGGTTGTTAGAATTTGCTTAAATTCACTTCACTCCCTAATCAAAACAAACATCTAAGCATGTGAGACAAATATAACAAACATAGGCCGCCTGATATTTAATTGACCACAATTTGAATAAAATAGTTTAAGCCAGTTTTAAATAGACAGGTTATTAAATACTTGTTCCTAATAAAACATGCGTTCTGGCAAAATATATTTCAAAGCAATATATATGTATTATCAATATTTAAAAAAATATAATTTATACAGAATTCACTATTTTAGTTTAAAAATATATTTTGTTTAATTATTTTTGGTTTAAATCCTACCATTAATAGCTTTCTAAATTACATACATTATAGGAAAAACAGGACATGATCGGGGCTATACTTTATAATGAATCATCCAAGGGACAAGACATGATTGATTGGGGCTACTTTACTTCATTTTTTTTATATATAAAAAAACTTTATCAGCCCCACAAACAAAGCCAACAAATTTTTGTTACTATACAAAATCAATGTACAACTTAATTTGATTTGTATATTTTAAAAAAAAAATACAATGAATGCTACATCAAATTCGGCTCCTTAGACAATATTTAATTTGAAATTAATCCGTAATTATCATATGTATTCTTTGCAATGAATGCCACATTATCACTATATTTATAGTTTTTGTCATAAAAAAACCATTCACAAAATTGAAATTAGTCCATAATTATATATATATATATATATATATATGTTTTAAATTTCCATAGCAAAATTGATCCTACAAAAACTTTAAAATACTCAGTACTTATGAATGAAAACTCTAAGACAAATTTACACATTAACTACATTTTAAATTAAACAAATCAAATTGAAAATAAATAAAATTATTCATTGAAAAAGAAAAATAAATGAAATTATTTGGAATGACAGAATATTTTGATCTTAAAACTTATCCATACATTTATACATCAATGCCTGCTTAATGAAATACTGCCTCTTGTCCGTAGTATAATATCTATTTAATTAATTTAGATAAATTAAAGAAAATAATTAAGTTAATTATTTTTAATAATTTTGTATTAATTTTTTTAAAATATTCCCTTTAATCATATGCATTTGAAATACTCTTGATAAAAATAACCTCTATGTACAATTATATAGGTATATTTTAAAAAAAAATATTATAATTTTAGGAGGTAAAATAAATTGTAATATTATATTTAAAACTTTAAAGAATATTTAAGATAATTCTGGATGGTGTAAGTGCATCAAATTTCAACACTCTAAATTTCTAACAACTAGAAATTTTTTATCCGGTTTGGTTAGAGAGGATGAGGGAGGAGCAAAAAGATTTTAATAAATTTAATTTTCAAAAAATAAGCAGATGAAGTTATTAAATTTAAGTAGAGATAATATATAGAATAAAAGAGCAAAAAAATTAACAAAAAGAGTAGCTTCTTTATGTTTTTTTTAAAAATTAAAATCATTAAAATCTTCCCTCGCCACCTATACATCCAAACAAACAAAGGATGCGAGCGCGGGAGGAAGTAATCAATCTATTAATGAATTAATTACAAATTATAATTAGTTAAAACAATTGGGACCTCATAATTTAGTTGCATATAAAACTTCCTTATTTATGAAATAGATCAACAAATGTATGAATTATTAAAGGAAGGTTTCTTCCGATTAATTTTTTACAAAAATACTATGAGCATTTGTTATGTATAAATGTATAATAAAGTCTAACAAATAAATTACACTATTCATATTTTATTATATATTTTTTATGATAAATATTAAAGAAAATTGTTGAAAAATCTCAAATTATAAAATTTTATTGTTTAAAACTACCTAAAACTTAATTAAAAATTTATGTGTAATTTATTTTCATTAGGTATAATTATTTTTCAGCTGCACAATATATCTTTAATTATATAAATAATTATATAAAAAACAAAAACACAATATTGCACTTACTTAAAGAACATAACTTCTTAAATACTTTAAGTAATAAAGTTTGTAATGATTTTTTTTTAATAATTTTCTCAATTGCTATATATGGTATTGGACAAAAAAATTTACTCTTCCAATCTTTAACATATAACTTAATTATAAAAATTAATTTTAATATTAAATATATAATATATTTTTTATATTTTATATATTTTTTAAATTATCCTTATTGATACTCTCTTAATAATAATTAAGTAAAAGAGAGTGAGAGAATTAAAATAATAACTAAAAAATATATTATATTAATTAATTTTATTATTTTTTTAATTTAATTAAATTTTAATTAGTTAAATGGAAATGGATGACATTTGGTTACAGATCCACTATACAGATTATTTTAGTGAGATTCTTTTCCAAAGAACCCTTTTGATGATAAGGTAGATGCCTAGATCCTCATTCTTTCTGCTGCTTCTGGACAAATATTAAAAAATTGGGATCTGGGAGAATGTGAAGAGCAAGGAAGTGAGGGACAGAGTATGATATTATAAAATATTACTAAAATCTTTAACCTTATGTTTTTTCATTTACCAAACTACCTTTCTTTCTTTTTTTCTTTCTTTTTCTTTTTCCCGTCCACCCCCACCCCTCTTGCTCTTTAGCCATGTTGTAAAAAGTTGATGAAAAAAATGGCAGCAAAATCAAGACATGTAACAATTATTTATTTATTCATTATTAACATCACTAGATAGCTATCTCTTCTTTTTATACTCTGCTCCTTATGGGAATATATACGAGAAAATTATCATTTTTTATTTAATCAAATGTATAATATATTTTTAAGTTTATAGTGCAAGACGTTTTTATTTTTCCTAACAAACACACTTCTCCATATTTAAAATCTGTCTCCTTCTCCTCATTCCAATAAAATTGTTTACTATTTTAACTAATAATAAATTTTTAATAGAAAATTATCGTTTTCACCATTCATTTTCTCAACTTCAAGGTTCATACATGCAATGTACTGTCGGTTGAATTTTATTTTAATTTGATGTCTAACGTATGTGGTTGTTATTTGGGTATACTGTCTCTAGTTTTTCTCAGGTTTCCATGTATGGTTTTCTGTATTTGTTAGTTTCGTGTTTATGTGGTCTACAGATTTATCTCTCATATATGCTTCATATCCGCATATGATGCCATGATGAGCCTAATCTGTTTTATGTATTGTTTTATCTTTTGTTGATTGAATAAATTTTCCTTTTTAGAAAGAAAAGAAAATAATCGTTGGTATTTCTTCATTATATTTAGTGGATAAAACTAGCCGTTAATCAAAGTAACATACTTTATATAAGTTAGCCGAATATGACAAACGTTGAATCTTGTCTTGACCCCTATGCATACATATACATATGTGGGTATTGCAAATAATGATTTTGATTGAGTACGTTTAAATCGATGTTGAGTGATCATTCTCAATTTTTGGATGAAAAAATGACTAATTTAAAATAAATTCCGATTATCCAATCAATTCAAGTAGTAATCTAAATCTGTTGAACATATTTTTTATATTTAATAAAAATATTTAAGTTGTCTAGATCAAATAAAGATTAATCCCGCAGATAAATTATTTTTTACTTTGAATGAAACGAACCCACCCCATGGTCAAGCTCTTACTCTTTCTAGGAGTACTTTTTCTTTTTTCTTTTAACCAAAAAGGTATAATCCCTCTTAAAAAGGTTAGAGCGCAAAATGATTTTTACTTTTCTAAATAAGTCTTAGAATTTGAACTTGTATTTTTTTTTATGAATAAATCCATTTACTATCTCAACTAACAAATTATTAATTATAAGAGTATTTTATTTAAAAAGGGTCAATATAAATTTTAGTCTATTAAATTTCAAATCATAGGTCCGAGCAAAATGATTTATATATTTATTAAATTATAAAGATTGATGGTTTAGATGGAAATAAATTTAAGAGATCAAAATATATAGTTTAAAATTAGAGAGACTACAACAAAAAAAAGACAAATTTAAAAAACTAAAATTTATATTAACCCTTCTACACATAAAGATTAATATCTCTCTATATATGGAATACAAATGACAGACCCTCATACTTAGATTTGCCCAATGTATGGAGACTGAGAATCATATCACCAATTTTAAACCCAAAAAAAAACAAAAAACAAAAGAGAATCATATCACCAATCATTTCCTTAATATATGTGTGTGTGATACAAATTGAAAATCAAACCCTCAATCATTTGTGTAATAGGGACAAAAATCATTGCAATTCACGACAACTTGAATTGATTTTCTCTCTTATTACTTAATTAACTGTAATATAAATCACTTAATTACCTTACATATAACCTTCTTCACACTTAGATGAAGAAAACCTTCAATTTGTAATTCGATCTTTGTGTGAATACTCTTGGCTATACATCTCGGAAAGTCCAAACGACATGCAAATGCAAGTAGTAGTCCTAAAGAAAACTTTACGAAAAATCAGTCCTTTACAAATTAAAAAAACTCTTTAATAATAATAACTTGTGCATGAGACACGCCTCTGCAAATTATTCAGTTCTATCTTATCATCAGGACATACATGACAGAAATAAAGAAAGCTTTATATGCCTGCCCTTTAATTCATGGGTCCTACTTGCATGTTAAACGAGTCATTTCTTTTTATCTCCTCCTCCATTGGATTATATAACTCAATTCTCTTGTTAGCTTCATCGTGTGTGAATATTATTAATTACTCATATATATATTCACAAACATCACTATCACAGAATTCAATATTATTTCTTCTTCATCTGAATTCCTAACCTTATTATTATTAATGGAGGTTCCATGGCAGAATTGTTTCTCCGATCTGGTAATCATCATTTATCTTAACCTAATTCTGTTTTAGGGTTTCATGTTGATGAACATGCATCTATATATATATACATGCTTTTTTAGTTCTCATGGATCCCTTTTTTTGTGGTTTAATTTTTGTTTTTTAGGATATGGATGAGATCGATTTCTTCAATCAATCACACAAGACTTATTCTTTTGATGATGATGAAGCGTTTCTTAGGGAGATCTTTCGCCAACCTTCTTTCTCTTCTGAGAGTGACAGTACTCATTCTTCCTCTATTCAAAACAACCCCGTCACCGCCGCATCGGATCCTGGTGGTGGGGTTCCCGCCGCCGTCACAGCAACAAACCCCTCAGTTAACAGCTTATCTTTGGATAATAATGACTCCTCCGGCTCCGGCAGCCAGCTGAAGCGTAACAGCTCCAGCTCGAGCTCAATCGCCTCGAAACTTGGTAACTTGTCGGACAAACCTGTGGTAATATCCTCGTCGTCGTCTCCGTCAACTTATATTCTGTCTTTCGATAACTCAGCAGTACTACCAGCCACCTCCTTGAAGAGTGGTAATCAAGAGAAATTAGCGACTAGTACAGGAGGAGGAGGAGGAGGAGGCATACGCGCTTCTCAAAAGCGAACCCTAGAAAACCATAATAGTGATCATCAACCAAAAGCTAATCAAGGGACAAAGAAGACTAGAAGTTCATCTGAATCATTGGATCACATAATGGCTGAGAGAAAAAGGAGACAAGAACTCACTGAGAAGTTCATTGCACTCTCTGCTACAATTCCTGGTCTCAAGAAGGTCAGTCTATTTCTTTCATTTCATAAAATTATATCATGATTCTTATGATTTTCTGTATTCTTATGAAGGATTGGAATTGAATTGAATAGTATACGAGATGTGGATATACATAATAAGATATCATATATGTATTTGAATCCAAAAAAAATTGTTTGGATTGGTATTTGAGTCGAATGATTTTTTTTTTCAGAAGCCAAGTTAGATCTAAAGCTATAATTTGGAAATGTGTATTTAAATTGACTTTTATTTTACTAAAACGTATCCAAACATAAATCATATTATATTATTAACTTCTACTCTAACTCCAAACATAAATCAAGTTGAAAACCTTCTTTTCACGTCCTTTACTCAAAAGGGACGTGAAAACCAGGCTGAATCAGCATTTACGTATGTTTTTTTTAAGAACAGACGTGGGTGGACTGGGGACATATAGATGCTCTATTTTGAAGTAGTGGCAATTTGGATAAAAATCGCTTTTTGTAAACGTTAAATCGTAACACATTTGCAAATGAAAACAAAACTAGTAGCTAAACACACAAATCGTCAATTTCATATATGAATTAATTTGTTTTGTTGTTTAAATGTTGATAAGCTGATATAATATAATGGTTTCGATGAATATGCACCACTATAACAGATTGACAAGGCTTCTATACTAAGCGAAGCTATCATTCACGTGAAGCAACTTAAAGAACGAGTGAGAGAGTTAGAGGAGCAGAACAAGAAGATGATGAGTAATAATATGGAGCAGTCAGTGTCGTACATGAAGAAGAAGAAGAAGAAGTCGTCGTCGTCACCGTCGCTGCCGAGACAAGATAATATTGAAGACACGACGACGACGTCTTGTGAAATAATGAGCTCTGATAATTACTTTAAAATTAGCGAATCACTTCCAGAAGTTGAAGCAAGAGTTTTACAGAGGCAAGTCCTCATCAGAATCCACTGTGACAATGAAAAAGGAGTTATTATTAACTTATTGGCTCAGCTCCATGGTCTTCATTTCTCCATAATCAGTGACAGTGTATTGCCATTTGGAAATTCTACTCTTGATATTACGATCATTGCTGAGGTACATTCACTTCCATCCATAAACTTAATACTCTTCTCTACTTAATTTAGAATAATTAATCAAGATAAATTATTTAATTATAATAAATATGACCAAATATTATAATATATCTGTATAACATTAGATTATGTATCACTTTGTATGTTAGGTAAATTAATTTTAAAAAATAATTAATATGAGAGATAAAATAGGTCAAAGTTTTATATATTTAGGATTAAAAGTAACTCTCTAATTAACTAGTAACTCCATAATATATCTTATGTTTGTTCTTAATTCCACATCTAATCAGAATTTTTCAAACCCTTAATAAAGGAAAATGACCCTACAAGTTCTTAAAATTATCTAATGATATATATCAGAGAAAGAAGAATTAAAAAATATTAAGGGTATGTTTGGATGGAGAGAAAAATAAAGGGAAAATATGGAGGAGGAAATACTAGGAAAAAAATTTCTTAAAATGGTAAAAAAAATATTATTTTTGGAAGTTTTTACTTAGAGTATTCTTTCCTCCCTTATTTTTTCCCTATCCAAACAAATAAAGTTATTTTCAAGGACTAAAGTTATCCCTACTGCTTTTCAAGCTTAAGCTAGTATTTCTCAAAACTATTATGATTTCGAATAATATTGAAAAAAAAAAAACTAGGCTATATCTTTATAACAAACAAGTGGATATATATAGCTTTGGTTTTGAAGATCCTTTGTTCCCAATCATAAATATAAAAACTAATTAAAAGGTTAGTTCTAATTTTAAATATAAGATATTAATTCATATTACTTATCATTTTTTTCTAAATTAATTTATCTAATTTATAAACTAATATATACACACACATATAATATAATCTTAAACATAGGTATTTTAAGGAAATAATATCACAATTTATTATATTTTAATCTATCTAAATTAGTTAAATAATTCTCTAACATTAAAGACAGCAGAAGTATCAATTTTTTCAACTAGAAAAACTCTAGGCCTGGGCGAGTTATTTCACAATCAGCCACGTATAATTCAGAAATCTCTATTAAATCATTATTTTATTAAATAACATGTAGAATAATTATATATAAGATCTCTATCAAATCATCATTAGTTTATTCAAGAACATGTAGAATAATTATATACGCGTGTGTGTGTGTGTCTGTCGGTGCAATTTCATATGACGAATTTGTTGTCATGATTAGGTCGATGAGGAACACAAGGTAGCAGCGAAGGAACTTGTGAAAAAGCTGAGAATGACTCTGTTGAAGTCAGCTGACTGAGAACTATATAAGAGTTTGATCCCCACAAACACACACACACACACACACACACACACACACATAAACTACAAGATATGTGATGATTGAATCTCATGTTTTAAAAATGATTCAATTTTTGAATAATATACATTAATTATATAAACAACAATAAGAGAGAGTTTATTGTATGCAGATTGAACCTAGCCGGCTACATATATTATCATGGATTGTACCTAATTATGATGTGTGTGTGTATATATATATATATATATATATATATATATATGTTTGATTACAGTGTGTTGTGTCAATCGTCAAAATAATTTAAGCTTCTAAGTGATCATATGGTGCAATTAGTTCATGGTGGTGTTATATATATATATATATATATATATATATATGAAATAGTATTGGCATTAAATGGGATGGATCGTTTGAATTATATTTAATTAATTACCATTAAATCATCTCTTAACCAGAATTCTGAGGGAGATTAATCTTTACTTTTGACATAATACTTATCAATTTATCATACCTTACAAAAAGTTCATATATAATTTATAAAAAAAAATATAGGGAGTCACATTATTTTGTTTAAAATACAATTTATCTACTTTAATTGCTAGATAAGAACATAATATAATTAAGAAAATATAATAGTAATAGATTAAATTGAATCCGACAAGACGTGGTGGTAGGCTTTCTAGAATTGATTTAATATTTTATTTTTGTACTTTGTTCCCAAAAAGAAAGTATTCTGATATCTTTATACCTCTGCCTTTATTAGCTTATTATTAGTGTTGAACAAGATTCAATATTATATTATTTCGGCACCTTGCACTTAGCACGAGTTTAACTTCCCTCCGAATGACAAATCACACACACACACACACACACACACACACAAATTTAATTAATAAGAATGAAACTTCGGATACAACTATGTATAAATCAACCTTATATATCATTATATTGCAAACATCAACATATGGATTATAGTGCCTATACTTTTCTTTAAGAAAATTAATCATATAATTTTAAAAAAATATATTCCTTTTATAAAATTTCAGCCATGATATTTATTTCTCTATAAAAATTAGTTAATATTAATTTATTTATTTATTTCAATCCTTATATATATATATCAATTAATTAGTTTTACATAGTTCAGTGATTTTAATTTCTGTCTTCTATATATTCAACACACTTGCATAAAAACTCTGAGGTATGTAATTGTATCTGGAAAAAGTAAAAAACGATCATAATTAACGTGTGATCAAGACAAGGTTGTAACAAAATAGACAAAATATTCATACCATTTTTCCTAAGCACCACTAACCATTTTGAAAAAGTTAGCCATAGAAATTATTAGTCTTTGGTACACATGGTCATCCTTTCATCTTAAAAGTTATCAGATTATAATAACTCTATATTTTGTATTTAAAAAATAGAGTAAATTAGTATACACCACCCAATGTTATTTACCAATAGCATCTAATACTTTAATTTTATTTATAGTATATCTAGCACCCTAATATTATTTTTTGGTGCATCCAATACCTCTTGATATTAGTTTTTTAGTTAGATACAACATTCTAATTTTATTTATAATTAGAGTACTGGGCGTATTATAAATAAAATTATGATATTAGATGTATTATAAATAAATTTAAGATATTTGATGCAATTGAGAAATAATATTAGGGTATTTGGATCCTACTTTAACCGAACAAATATAATTGAATTGAGAGTATACTCCATTTGATTCTATCTGTTAGTCAATTCCAACATTTTCACGAATATTAAGAAAATTTTTAATACATTAACTTTATTTATAAATTAAAAGAAATTTATTACTTTGCCTATATCAAATACTCCTTTAGTTCTTAATGTAACAAATAGTTAACTAATTTAGAGATATTAAAGAAATAAGTTAAATTAGTTAATTGTACTTATTTTTCCTAAATTGCCCTTGTCTTTCTTAAATTATTGTTTCAACTTTTGATGAAAAGTTACTATAAATTTCATGAGTATAGGAACACTATTTTAGTCTTTAATTAGATGAAGGAAATCTCTACCATATTATAGTATTTGATGCTCATTGTGTTGTGTTTTTGGGATTCATAGATTCACAAAGTCTTCATACTGATTTTTTACATGTTTGATGCTAGTTTGTAGAATTTAAAAAATGCTTAAAATTATTTTATTATAAAATAAAAAAAACAGTATAATTTCTTTGTGTGAGCCATTAATGATTTCTCTATACTAGCAAGCATTACCCACTTTATATGGTACACGAGTGCATTATTAAATTATTGATATATTTAATTATTATTAATGAAGTACTAATATGAATAATGTTAGAAAAAAAGTGATAAACACTTAGAATATTCTAAGACAAACTCTCAAGTTATATCATCGTTAAATATAGTGATAAAGGGTTAACGTAAAAGTGAAATCAATTTATGGGCCCAATTTGGGGAAAATAATTGGGAAGAAAAACTTACCGCCCTAATATGTACGATCCCTACAACAAATAAAAGTGGCAAATAGCAACAAATAAAAAAATCATGGAAACTGAGAAAAAGTAACGAGGTAGGGATGGGGTGTCACTTATCTAATCTACATGACTTCAAAGTACTGACAAAATGGAACAGTAATTCCTAAAAACATTCTTGCGATCATACTCATTGTAGGGTATATTGTTGGCAGCTTTTCTTTTTATGTGATCAAAACTGATAATTATAATACTTATATTAATTATATTAAAATATAACAGTGCAGTTGTTATATAATTAAATCATACTTAATTTTTTTGTTATGTTATCTAAGTTAACTATATTATTATTTGCAATTAATTATATTATTTATAAATATTTTTTATATTAAAATCTTAAGAAAAGGAAAGCTGAAAATTGTTGGTGGATAGAGCTAAGTGCCTAAGGACTCCCTCCACTACCCTACCATGCCCACCATTGTTGGTGTATAAAGCAAATCCAAATATACAACTATTTTAAAAGTTAATTGTCAATTATATAAGAAATTAAAATTAATTTAAGAGAAGTATCTAAGAAATAATTTATTTGGTTAAATCAAGAGAAGAAATTAACTCTATACTTGAGTTATAGAGAAAGATATAGAAGTAGAAAGTTTTTGCTTGAATATGAATACGACAATATGTATGTACTGCAATTTGGATAAGAAGCAAATTAATAGTAATTTGGAGGTTAAAATATGAGATCAAATTATTTCACAGGTAATAAGTCAAATATTTGAGATCAAATATATATAAAAAATATGAAAATAGATGGAGTTGTTATTGCACGTAGAATATAAACTTGGATGGTTTAAATGGAGAGAGGCTATGTTGGAATTATCTGTGATAGGAAAGAACCTAGTAAGTTTAAAAGAAAATTTTATCAAAATATTATAAGACCAATAATATTATATAATAGTGAATGTCTGTTGGGTTTCAAAAAGACAACAAGAGCATAAAGTTAGAATAATAAAATTGAGCATATTGAAAAAAAATGATAGAAAATTATTTGAGATAATTTTCATATATATATATATATATATTAAAGAAAGCAGTTGTAAAGGTAAATCATAAAGTATGTAGTTATCTAGAAAGGGAGAAAAAGGAATATTGAAGAAAATACTCAATATTAAAGTTTTTGAATGAAATATTTTGATTAACAATTTATCTAAATATTTTGTTATTGACCGAGTAAGCATATGGGATCTTTGTAGCCAACTCCTCCTAAACAACTTCTTGTTGTTGTTTAGGTGAACAAATTAAAACTAGGGAGACTTTCGCTTATTAACCCCCATACGAGACTTTTATATCAAATAAGGATCAAAAGATCATGCAATTACATTACAGTATCAAGGGAGCAAAGTGAAATTATGTTTTGGTGGCCCCATTTGCTTCACCTGATCTTCTCAATCCGTATATTCACATCCCACTAATTCACGATAATCCCATCATTACATTTTACTTTTAAGAGAAATTTGGTCTCTTGTTAATTGCAACTGATCATCTATTTAATTAACCATAATGAAATATATATTTCCCATTTCTAACTTTTCATCCAACCCTTTCTAAGTTTTAATATTATGGAAATGATCCCAACAAGATTTCATAATACCCTTCCAATTGACTGAGTCGACCTTCGTTTCTCTCTCAACATCCACCAAACACTTGTGTCCATTATTCCCCCAATGATTAAAAGGGAAAAATATATATAATGCTCCGATAAGATATAGTCTAAGGGAGTTAATATTAGTTTTAACTTTTAAATATAAAATATATTTTTTATATTTATTATCAATCTTTTTTAAATTACTCTTATTAATACTTACTCAAAAATAATAGAATAAGAGAGAGAGGGAGTTAAGGAATATGTTTAGGATATTTAAAAAATAAAATATAACTAAATTAACATTATTAATCTAATTAAATTAGTTAAATAGATACTTAATAGTATGAGTGTGTGTATATACATATATAGAGAGACTCTTACCGATTATGCTGGAGAACGGCAAGATGAAGAAGGTGTTGAGCTTCACTTGATATGAACAGCATGTATTTCTGCTTTCAATAAACCCCACGTGAGAAATACTTTATATATACCTACCCATATAGTTTTTTCATGTACGGTAAATTTTGCGTTTCCCCATATAGTTTGGTCCACTTGAACACGCGTGTTTGTCAGTTTACAAGCCCATTTTGGTTGTTAAGTGATGAGTTCTCATGATAATACCCTTCATACATGTTTTCTCTTTACCCAAAACTAGAGGCTTTCTCCACCATCTATTTGTGTGTCTCTATATATATAGATGCTTTTGATCAGCACTCGAACCACAATCTCCAGATCACTCAAAACCTTTCAATATTATATCTTCGTCGATCTCCCCAACAACTCAAAACCTAGGTTGATATATCATGATGTTATATATAAACTAGCTACTCTGAATTTCTATTTCAGTTTGAGCAATTTTCTCAAATCTGGGTTTTGATTTTATATGTCTAAAATTATGTTGCAGGACATGGATGATGCTGAAGACTTCCACGACCAGTTTTGTCACATGATGATGTCTTTTGATGAGGATGACCAAGAGTTTCTCAGAAACATTCTTCAGCAGCAGCCAGCTGGTTGTGGAAATAACAATAAGATTAAGAATAATGAGTTGTCTTCTTCTTCTCAAAGCGAAGAAGATAAATCCTTTCCCACCGTTGATTTCTCCACTGATGGCTCCGGCAACCGTCGTGGTGGTGGTGGTTTGAATGTGCACAACAAAAACCGTGTGATGTCTGCTAAATCATACATTTTATCATTTGATCAATCCAACGTAATACCAGCAGAAGAAGAAACAATGTCAAAACAAGAAGAATCTAGTACCTCTGAACTTTGTTCATTAAAAAGGATCAGAGAGACAGGTAATAATATTGAGCCCAGAAAGAAGACTAGAAGCTGTTCAGAGACTGCAAATCACATAATGGCAGAGAGGAGGAGGAGGCAGCAACTCACAGAGAGATTTATTGCACTTTCTGCAACTATTCCGGGCTTGAAGAAGGTCAGCTTTTTCAAATAATTTTATATCATTATTAATTCTTCAAATTTTGAATTGATTAAGGCTTTGTTTTTCATGTTTAAAAGGCAAAAGGGAAAAAAAAAAGAAAATGTATGAGAGGAAACAAAAATAAGTGAAAGAAGAAAAGGGTTGCCTTTTAGGATGTGATGTGACCCATTTAAATATCGCTCTCCTTCATCAGTATAATATATTGTAAGTTGAATTACATTTAAATTTCGGTTTATTAATTCCTCTCTCGCGCACAAAAAATCAATTTATGTAATAGCTTTTCTTAGAAAAGCATTAAATCGCAATCATTATGTTCCATCATTTCATTACTTGAATGCTTAATTTTTTATCAATCTTGTGAGATATTGTGCTATATGTTACCATTATTTCACCACTTCTAAAACGGTAAAGTGAGATTAAGAAAAAAATAAACTATGTTATACGAGGGTAATGGTTCTTTAAAGAGTAGAAAGAAGAAAGTTATACGAGTGAGAGACACTTTCCTTTATTAATTCACTTCACCCATTCCTTTCTTCGAATGAAAATTAGGTTGGCGGAAAATTGTATTTAGGACATTTCAAAAAATATATCTCCTCCAAGCCATAATGTTTTTTCATGTACTCTTTTCAGATGGACAAAGCTACAATTCTTCAAGAAGCGACCAAATACGTGAAGCAGCTTCAAGAACGAGTAACAGAGCTAGAGAAACAAAATAGTGTAATCAACAGCACAACAACAACATTAGAGTCATCAATGATATCGATAAAGAAATGTGAGCTACACAGAATTAATGATGATGATCTGTGTTGTGAAGCAAATGATCAAGTGTTGCCTCAGATTGATGCGAAAGTGTTGGAGAATCAAGTGCTGTTTGGAATCTATTGTGAGAAGCAAAAGGGCATTGAGTTTAAAATATTGACTTTGCTTGAAAATTTTCATCTTCATGTCACCAGTAGCAGCGTCTTGCCATTTGGGAATTCCACTCTTGGCATCACCATCATTGCCCAGGTAAATACTTTATTACCAAAAATAAATAAATAGCCTCGACCACTGCTATTATGAATCCCATATCGACAAAATCACAAGTGAAGTATGGTTTATTATAAGTTTAAGTGTTCTCCCATCCCCCCAATAATCTATCTTTTGGGATTGGGTTCTATATGTTTGGATGAAAAGAAAATTAGAGGAAAAAAATATAGGGACAGATTATTAGAAAGAAAATGTTATAGAGGGTACATTTAACTTGTTAAGCTCCCCGATGCTGCTGGTTTCATAGCATCCACACAACACAAAAGGAAGGAAAAGAAAGTAATACGCCCTTAAGTCTTATATATAAGTAACATTCTCTTAAATAAAATTGGTCATATATATTAGAAATACTTTGTGTTTGTTTAAATTGTTTTTCTATTTTTAGCCTAAATTAATTATATGTCTTTTTCACTCATCATCTTTATTAATAAGAGTATATTTAAAAAACAAAATTACACGCATCTCTTACATATTTATTATCTTAAACTAGTTTGAACTAACATTAATTTTAATCTATATATGATTAGTTAATTGTTACTTATATATGAGTACTAAATTTGTTATGGAATTGATTTTGGGAAGTTGAAATGTTGAATTGCCATGACGACAATTGATTACAGATGGGAGAGGAATACAGAATGACAGTGAATGAAGTGATGAAAAATCTACGACAAGTTCTGTCAAAATCACACGATGCTGATCCGTACTAGTGTATCAAACATGTTTTGTTATTATAATTTGTTGCTTTATAGTTTATAGAGACTTGGATTTGATTGATGTCTTTGGAGATTACAAAATGTCTGTATTAATAAAGTTATTAATCGACGATGAGTGTGTTTAATTATGTGATATGAATTGTCGCATATAGACTTGGATGCTTTTCGACAGTACCAAGTTCCCCGCCAATTAATGAAGTTATTTAGTGATCATGAGTGTGGGGTTGTGGGGTTACTTTGAAATTATCACAAAACTTTATTAGTCATGTTATTTCATGAAAAAGTGCTATTTAAAAAAAAAGAGAAGTAAATAAATGACTTTTTTTTAATAAAATGATACAGTAGTGATATTATTAATGTTATTACATTAATAAATAATAAAAGATAATACTTTTTATAGGAATAAGAAAAAAAATAATATTTAACCATTGTATAATGTGTTAATGTTAATTTTCACTCCAATTTACTAGTAATTACATGCACATATATACAGTCAAATAGGAAGTGTAAATTCAAGTATATCATGCATATTTTTATATTTTAACCTTTTATTATAATTTTTTTCTTACAATTTAATTAGAAAGTCTCTTTCTTTTAATCACACATGCACCCATTTTCTTTTTCCATAAGAAGGGGCCTCACACACACAGATTCTAATCAATGACATCCTCATAACTGAGAACCACACATGCCATTGAAGGGGCTACTACTACGCGAATAGTCTCTTCACTTAAGTGACAAAAAAATACATTAATTCATTAACTTCAATTAATTAAATTAAGGGTATATTAAACCATTTAAGAAGAAATTTTGACATATTTTCAATTATATGTAAAAATATCTTTTATTTTAAAAACTTTTACATATAGTTAAATATAAACTATGCAAAACAAAATATATTCATATATAACTAAATGTTAGTGTTGTATTTGTTGAAGATGAGTTGCATTCTCTTATCCTTAAATAAATTTTAGATATTTTGGATGATAAAAATTTCAACGGGAGATTTTTATACATTTTATATATGAAAACATGATTACTTATATTAAATATTGATTAAAAATATATTATATTAATTAACGCTTGTTGAAATTTCATGAGAAAAAGGCAGTTAAATATCCTGAATTAGTTAAAACTCAAATCAATTCCACCAAAATACAAAATACTAGACAAGTTCTTCGGACCAAAATGATATTTTAGAATTTGAGGAAATGATCTTAAGGACTAATTTGCATATAGGGGAGATATATTGCATTTGCGCATATAGGGAAGATAAGTTGTACAAAAAAGAAAGAAAGATAAATTGCACACAAGGAAGACAAATTGTATAAAGAGAATGCTTTTTCATTTTCCTAGGCACCATTCCCCAATTAAAAAATTAAAATTGGGATTTATCCCAATTTTCCCTAAGCTCACTTTACCAAAGTAATATGAAATCCCATATTTTTTGTCCAAGGTGGCATTTTGTGATTTTAGGGGATTGATTTAGCGATATTTAACTGTCTTTTCCCAAATTTCATTATGATGAAACCAGTGAATCTAAAACTAATTAATATATAGATGTTTAATCACATAGTTTCTTTTTTAATTATGACAAACCATTTGATATTCGAAATTATATTTGATTTTGACTAATATAAATTTGAGATTAGCTCTAATAAATATGTCCAAAACCTCATATTTAAATAACCATATTAGTTAAAATATGTTAATAATCGAAGTTAAAACTAGGAAACATTTAAAATAGAGTTAACCAAAAACAAAAAAATTAGTGATGAGCACTGAACTTACTAAGAAAAAAACCTAGATTTTGGCTGTAGAGAAGAGTAAGAAGACAATTTGCAATTTTTTTTCATTACATGTCAATATGAAAGTAGAAGACAGAATATCAATGAGCCCTAGCTAGTTGAGGCAAACCCAAAAGAGGAAATTTATGGAGCAGCCGCAACATGCATGTGCTCTGGCATATGAATCTGATATCTTTGTCGTCTTTTCCACTGTGAGAAAGTGATCATAATAACAAGTTTATAATTTATGCAGCAGTATACGGCTATATGGTGAATTGATGAAAGTTAAAGCTTTTCTCAATTCTTCTTGACCAAGTTGTACGTGAGATATGAACAGCTTTAGACTTCACAATCATTTCTGTTGATCTTTATCGTTTTGGCCGGGGCCAGTCAAATTAAATCCATTCCCTCGTGTCCTGTCAGAGAAACTTAGTTTGTATTCTAACAACCAAACATATGAAACCATCTCTCAATCTCCCCAACTTGAGATGTTCCTCCCTTTATACACTACTCTTCAATAATAATCTTCATATGTACGCGAATATTGGTCTAATATATATGTCTATTTTCTTTTCGCTTTTTTTTCCAAAAAAAAAAAGATCTCCTACTATTCTTATTTTTTATGTATTTTGTGATAAATAGTGTGCTAGTAATGGAAGAAATAAATTTTTTTCTGTTATTAATTTAAGAGTTAGTTGATATTTTAAGTAAATTAAAAAAGATAAATAAATCAATTAATTATAACTAATATAAGAATAGTTAATAAATTTAAATATACTAAATTTATATTAAGGATCAGGGAGTATTAATATGCATTTAATTATTATTGCATGTAATTGTTAATTTTCTTTCCATTTCTGTCTCTATAAGTCGCATTATTAATTTTTTTATTAAATAAATATATAATTTTAACATTTATTTAGTATGGTAGACTTTGTTCTTATTGGATATAATATATATTAATAGGGATGAAATTAAAAGGTTGTTAAATTTTAAAGCAGATTAATAAGATTTAAATTTTTATAGTATATATATAATATGTTTTTGTCGAGCCTATTGGAACTTGTGTAGCTAAGAAATATTCCTGAAAACAATATATATAGACACACACACAGACACACACACACTTTCTCCATTTGTTATGAATAAATATGTAAATACCTCTATGAGTAAATAGGCAAGTTGCAGTATTAACATTGTAATTACAATATAATTAATGCATGTTGTCTATAATTGTGAAAGATTGATCAAAATGACTTCAATGGAACTTCTAACAACCATTATGACAACAATATTTGCTTAGAATTTTGACCTCAATCCCTTCTTTCCTACCACTCTATTCATATATACAAATCACTTGATGTTAAGGAATACTTTAAATTGGTAAAAAAATTTATATTTTCTCTTATTAAAAAAAGGTATTTATAAAAAGATAATTAATTATTTTATAAGTTTCTTATATTCAATAGGAATAAAACTAAAAAAAATTATTAATTACTCTACAAATGACTTATATTTAAAAATAAAGTGGTAAATTTGTTGGATTGCCGTGTGCTATCCCGTGTGATGTGTGCGGAGCACTTTGAAATTCTGAAGTCATTTGAATTCAAATAAATAGAAAAACAAAAAAATTTCAAAGTCCACAAAATAATATCACAGAAATAGAATCTCTAGACACAGTCTTTCAACTACATTTAACAGCTTATATTAAGAATCATATTATTTATAAATTATATCAATAATGTAAAGTAATTAAATGATAAAGTAATTGGGATGGATGTTTTCCCTCTCATTCTACGCAATCTATGGCAAAACTGTCTTGGATTTTGAGCGTGAAGCAACCCATAAAAGAGATAGAAAAAGGCCTCTAGGAAAACTCTAACAACCAAAGTGACATTAGCTTTTAATAATTTCGACCTCAAGACATATATTCTCGATCTGTTCCATAGACCTTCTGTAAATGCACGTTCATTGAGTTGTACGTAAGCAAGCCTTTTTCTAAAAAAAGCCTATTTCTCCCTTTGGTCCCTATACATATATATATATATATATATATATATATGTATGTATGTATAGAAACCAAATTATGTAGTTAAAAAGTTTTTTAAAATTAGTTAAAGACAATAAGTGTATGAGAGACATATTTTTTTTCTAAATATATCCTTATTTATATAGAGGGTGAGTGAGAAAAAGAAATAGTAGAAAAAATAGATAACAAAGAGTCTATCAAAAGAGAAAATATATAGTTAATTCTTGACCACAATGCATGATAGAAGCATGTATGAAATATAACTCAAAAACCAAAAATTGACCAAAAGTTTTGCAATTCGAGGTGAAAATGAACAAAAGGAAATTAAATTTTTAAATAAGTATAAAATATAACTTATAAAAAAGATCAGCCCTATCCCAAAAATTATAACTTATATATATATATATATATATATATAGGACTGGAGGGAGTAGTATATTACCGACTAATCTGAATTTAAATGTGTTGGTATAAAAATGGAGGGAGTTCTCTCTCTACATGTTATGCCCCTAGAGACTTGAACTTAAAACCAGAAGTGATACTGAATTCTGTTTGGAATGGAGAGCGAAGCCCACAAGCAATGGAGAATTTCACATCTTAACTCAAAATTTCAGATGGAGGATATGATGACAAATCTCAAAATCTCAATTCCCTACTTTTGCAATTAGGGCCAACTCAATTTTTGGGCAATTACAAACTTTTTATGTCGGCATAACACAACAGATGGGCAATAGAGTTAAAAAAAAAAAACTTTACATCTTAACTCAAAATTCCAAGGCTTGAGTTTATATAGGTCCTTTTATTTTATGATATATATATATATATATATATTAAGTTCAACTTTATTTGATATAACACTTTCTACATCAATTCAATTTCACTAACACTTACATATATCCTAACAAATTTATTTCACTTGACTCAATTAATGTGCTGTTAGGTTTTCAATTATGCTTAAAATAGAACAGGGCCATTTAATGAGCTAACATATATAGAACCTAGCCTCTTTATGGTTTAGGATGTGGTGGGCATGAGAAGAAGTTTACTTTTCCCCTAAAATAGATGGACAAAATCGATCGCGAGGAGAAGAATTATTAATATTCATCAACAGTGATTATGATTTTATATTTTATCAAAACATCAATAAATAAATAAATTATTCTTGATTTTTTCGCAGCTTATACAATAAAACCTGCTGAAACCAATAATAAAACATTAATAGACTTATGGGACAAAATAGAGGATTCGTCATCGGATAGCTAGATTTGAAGAATAAAGGGCAATTTAAAAGAACAATACACAAGGAAAGAGACAAGACCTACTTTGAAACCTGCTGAAGATGATGAATGTGAGTAAAAGTACTCAGAAATGATCACCATATATATATATATATATATATAAAACTAGTGTGTCCCTTATGTTATATGCTTGAGTGTGACAAGTCACATTGTTTATAGGGTCTATTTGAATGAGAATTTAAAAAATGAATTATAAAAAAAAGAGTTTTTAGACAGTTTTTAAAAAATAATTTTTGGAGAATAGTTTATGAAAAAATAATTATGAATAAATGAGTGTTTCGATAATTATTACTAGAAAAATTTTTATAATTAAAAAATTACTAGAAATTATATGATTTTATTAAAAATATGAGAGGGGAGAGAAAATAGAAGGTAGAGAAAATAGAGAGAGAGAAGAGAGAGGAGAGATGGTAGAAAAAAGAGAGGAGAAAGGAGAGAGTAAAGATGGTGAAGAAGAAAAGGGAGAGATGATGTAAGAAAAAATAAGAGTAAAATAGTAATTGGATATTCTATAAGCTCTTTTACTAATCTTAAAACTAATCTCAATAACTTATCCAAAACTTTAATTTTAAACTATTAAAGTTTATACCAAAAATCTTTTTAAACAAATATGACTAAACTTAATTTAAACTTTTTCCAAACATATACATAATCTATAAGTAAATAATTTATTATAACATTGTAAGTTCCATCCACTCTGAACAAGAATCTCTTAAGATTATAACTTTTAATTAAGGATATGCTTATGTCACTCCTCTTTCCATGCTTTCATTAATGGATTTACCACTTAAATTGTCCTATATAATTGTGTATCAATAGAAGAAGTTTAAAGGTCGTCATGAGTTGATATGATCATCATGTAATTAAATTATATTTTTCCCATGATTAAAATCTAATGAGACTTGGTGAATGGTAAAATTTGTGTTATACAAAAAATGGTAAATATTTGTATTATCTCCAGCCTTAAATATATAAATTAAACAAATTAAATGATTTACTCTATCCTTAATATAATATCCAACTTTATTTTATCTTTAAAATTTATTATTTTTTATCCAAAATATCCATATTGATTGAATGTATTGAGGGGGACTTCCAATTAAAAGGTAGTTTCAATGCCCATAATTAAATATGATAATTTAGAAAAATTAAGATAAATCTATTAAAAATAATTAATTTAACTAATTTTTTAATATCAATAAATTAATTATCTAATTTATATATTAAAGATTCGATATTATCATTTTATTACTCAGTGGCCTCGTGCATCATGCGTTGGAGTAGCTAAACGGTTAGTCCCATCGATCACGTCTGTGAGTAGTTCTTCATGATTAATTGTTTAAGGTTATATAACATTTTTTATTAATCCTAAATCACATTCTTCTTCTTCTCACATGCTATCATTGCCATAACTCCCCAATAATCTTTCTCTCACTAATCAATTCATTAATCTTTCGCTTTCCGATATTCTTCACACACAGACTAACACCCGTCAAATTCGTTCTTTTTATTAAGACTTAAAATTTAACATCAAGAATCAAATAATGCAAAGGATTAAAAGATGATCGATTGGATTTTAAGGTTATATATGCTAAATAATGACATTACTTGCCTCAATAAAATTTATTTGAATTAATATATTATAATCATGGAATATTAAATATAATAATAATAAATCTTAACCTCCTAATTGAGATCGCTTATATAGATAGCACATAATAATTATGTTCTATAACCAATAAAATCTTTTGATATATTATTGATCAAAAAGTTTTTCTCAATAATTTTATTAAATATTTTTTAATTTTTTTTATTCCTTATTAGAAGACTCTTACTTGTCTAATCTATCAAGGGTTGATGCCTTCAATACCCTCCTTTATATATATTTTATTATTTTCTTTTCAACATATGCATGTCATTGCAACTTCTCTCGTATGTTAAATGAAGTAAGGGAATTTTGGTCCTTACCATCAAAACATAATTTTATTTATATCCTTAATTGATTTATTGAAATTTTAGAATCTTTATTGATCTATTGAAAAGTATGTTATTTTTACTAGACTTTACTGAAATTCTCCCTATATTTAATTTGCACAAGTATGCACAATATATATGCATTTTTTCTTAATATGCTTTATATCATATGCCAACTATGAAGATAGATAAAATATCATCTACACTTTTTAATACTTTATAGCATATGCACCATATGACAATTTAATTTGAAGTAAAATAAATTCCATTAAAAGGCATGTATGCACTTCATTTAGGCATGATGTGAAATAAAGATATGAATAAAAGGATGGGGGGGAAATATAACTAAATAAAAGGCATCTATCTAACAATTTTTAATAATAAATAAATATATTGAGGTAAAATATAACTAAGAATGATGGGGGGGGGGATGTCCTCGTTAAACATGCAACTTATATTTGTGCCGTAGGATCACTAAAGTGTGATCATCAATTGTAACACCCTTTTTTTAATTTGAAACCATGTTTTAATTGTCCTACCGTGATAATTAAAGAAATTAACTAGTTGTAATTAAGCACGCATGATTACCATATTAAAAAGGTCAAAGTTGTTTTATAATGCTAGAGAAGAACAAAATACTCTAATTAAGATATACCAAAGTTAAAAAGAATACAATTTATGCATCATCATGATAGAAAAGAGACATTTTGGTTTAACTTTTGGAGAAGAGCTTATGGAAAAAAAGTAATTCTAAAGAATAGCTTTTAAAAAAATGATTATAAAGAAATAAATATTTTATTAGTTATTGCCAGAATGACTTTTGTGAAAAGTAAATTATTAAAATGGATAAGGTCAAATGATAAGTAGAGAACCTTGAAGCCTTGCAACAAAGATCCACCGACGATTGACTTGCAACGAAGATCCACTGACAACCTAAAGAAGAACGAAGACCTCCGACAACACCCATCGGCAACTGACCTGCAATAGAGAGATGGATCAAAAGTAAAGACAGGGGCTAACAATGTAGCCGTGTCCTTTCCTTCTTCCTTCCACACCTCATTCTCCGGCATCACCTCCTTATTGTTTATTCACCTTCATGGGAACCTCTGCAGATTTGATGGAGTCAAAGAAAAGGTATGAGGTGAAATGTTAAATTTGTATTTCTATGTGCTGTCGTCGTTACCCTTATTCTGCCATCGTTGTTTTGGTTATCGCTTAAGCTGTGCTGGCTGTGCGTCACTTTGCTGCTCAGCCATGGATCTTTGATGGGTGTCAACTGCATCTATTTCTATCATATGTTCTATGCGTCTCAATGTCGTCATAGAACTGATGGAAGATGGAATGATAGAAGGAACCAACGGTGGAAGGTGGCGGGAGTAAAAGACATCAGTTGTGGAATGGAGTAGTGGGGATGATGATGATGGTGTGTGTCGGCCGAATGGCATCCCTATGTTATCGACCAAGAGGATGGAGTCAATGATGAGAGAGCTTTGGTGATGAAGAGAGAGTAGATAGTAGAAAAAATAGGGGCAAAATTATCATTAAATTGCCCAAAAGCCCTTTTCCCCACCCTAAAGCTATTCCCACTAATTTATCCTAAATTATGATTTAGTCTATAAGCTCTTATAAATATTTAATAGCTGTTTATTTAATTTGTAACTCAAACCGATGTTTGGCTCAAAAGTACTTACAAAACCATAGTCACAAAGTTACCCAAACATGCATTAAGATATTAATAAAAGTGAACTTAGAGATATTTGGGGCTTAAAACATAGTTACAACTTTAAGAACTATTTGGTAAAAGGTAAATGAAAGAGAGAGAGATATTTTAATTTAAATTTTAAAAATCAGAGAAGTAGGGTCGTTAAAACTTAATTAATTTTTCTTATTTTTTATCTTACATCTTCTCTTTGTTATAATCTTTTGGTCCCATTTTTTTAACCTTTTTAAAGCTCAACTCAAAAAATTTTACTCCTCTCAAAATTTCTCGTACCAAATAACCCTTCAACCTACAACACTACATTCACCATTAAATGCAAGACTTTTTTGTCGCCATAGGGAAGAAATTTTATGTCAATTTATGAAAAATAGTGTGCATATATATATAAGGGAAAATAACTTGTATAATTTGCCATTAGCCACTAATGCTAGTAAGCAACTTTTGCAATGATTAGAGCCTTTGCTACTGCTTTAGTGATAGCTATCAATCAATCTCTAGCATTGCAATATCTAGTGTAAACGATTCTTTTAATATTTAATATATAATATAATTAAAAATTAATTTTAATTTTTAATATAAGATATATTTATCATATTTATAATATTTTTTTAAACTGCCCGTGCTATAAACAAGAAAACTTATGCTAATTAACAACCATTTACATAAGGTTTCAGAAAAGACATTGTCCATAATTACTTCATATTTCTCTGTCCTACTTTCGGCAAATAACAAATAAATTGTAAGAAACTAGCATCATTTCTTACTCATGTAAAAAATCAAATTACCATTTTAACCAACTACAAAATGATCACATCATCACTAGTTATATCAAAGACTAATATATTTCAGTAGATTTTTGCGTAAAAGTTAGGATTCAAATCCTAACCACTTATTTAAAGGATAGTATCTCTATCACTCAAACCAATTTAAGTTGATATAATGGTATTTAAGTTAATTAAACCATTAACATTTTGATGAAATATTATTAAAACAAAAACATAATTCTTTTAATTACTTTCTGGCACTGTCACCAGTGATGATGATGACTACACGATAATCTACCAATATCTGGTCAAAGTTGGTTAAAGTGGTCAGCCAAAATGATAGTTTGATCTCTTATATGGATAAGAAAGAACATTAGCTAGTGGCTTGATATCTAGCCATAATTATTGACATTCAAGGGACTTAATCAGTATTACTAGTTTTCTTGAAGGGGACTCATTTATAATTTTGAGGGGCCTAATCTGTAATTTTCCATTTCGCATTAACGTTCAAATTAATGGGAGTTTGACAATGGGGACAACATTGCACCTCCTTTCATTTATTCAATTTCGTGTGTGCTAATGTTATTTTTTACCCTTGTGTCCTTCATTTATTTAATACGAACCCTTACTATATGTAATATGTCAACTTATCTGCTAATGATTATCATTTTGTCATTGAATTAAAAAAAAACATTGCACCACCTTCAATTTTTATATAATTAGTGCTCTTGAAAAAAAAATACTCTAGTGGTGAAAATGTACCTTAATTAGCTATATTATTACCAATTTTGTTTCATTAATTGAGAGAAATACATTATGTTCTATAAATATATTGTTAGGTGAAATTACATCAAAAATATTTGATTGAGTCCCTAAAGCAATTCTTTACTACCTACTTCTTATATTCTTAATATATGACATATTTAATTATTTTGATTATATTAAAAAAGTTAATTAATTTAGTTAATATGACATGTTTACTCTAAAATATCTGTAGTTATCTTTTTTAACTTCATATCTCCCTCTTTTATTTGATTATTATTGAGAAAATATTGATAAAAGTATTTTTTAAAAAATAAAAATATATTCTATATTTAAGATTATGTTCTATATTAAAAATCTAATAATTATAAAACACACCTTTGGGACCTAAAAGAGATATAAAGATAAAGATTATGTTTGAAGGGCATTGTTCCTAAACTAAGTCCCCGTGTACCTACACCAATATAATATTATGGGAAAATGATATCTAAGTCTCAAGAAATGACAAAATTATTGTAAAGGCCCACGGGACATGAAATTAATTTTTTTCAATTGTAAAAAAATATAATTATCCTTTAGACTTAAATTTTTTCTTTCCTTTATCTTTCCTGTAATCCACTCTCATCAGCATTAGGACTATCTCTCTCTTAATTTGACCAACTCAAGCTCCTCTATATCTCTCGGCAATTATTGTTCAGATTCTCTTGCTATCATACCCTCCTTCTATTTCCCTTCCTATGATGTTTTAGCTAGTTGTTGTGACGGTCTCTACCACTGAAGATTCCCCTACTATAGATTCCCTACGATGATTCTGCTTATCATTTGCACTCAAGTGAAAGAGTCTATGAAGGGGACTATTCAGGATAACATGGGATTATCTCTTCTGAACACACTTCATAGAGGCATATTGAGATTCAGTAGAACTGCTGGGGACTTGGGGGATAGATACTGAGGTAGGATTTGTATCCAAGTGAAATAGTTAGTCAATACCTTGGTTATCTATTAACATCCCTTGCAAAAGAAGGGGAGTGCAAAAATGGTGGCCTAGAAGACCAAGAAGTTGAAAGTTGGGGAGAAGGGCGAGAACTTAAACGAAATTGATGGAGAGCTCATCTTCTCTATTGAAAAGCTGCAAGAAGCTCAAGATGAGCTCGAAAAGGTATGAACATGTTTCATAATTGGTATGTTTATATGTTTCACTGCGAAATTGGTGTACTAAAATTTCATGTCAAATACTATAGCTATTTTTGAATTTTAACTTCAAGTTTGAGATGAAATAATGATGGTAATATACATTTGCAGTTAGTTATCTGTTTCTATTTTGAGGTCTCAGAATTTATAAAACATAGAAATAACTCATGTTTCAGAATGCACTAGTATCAAGGTTCAGCTGTGGTTTGTTCTTTATTGATCTCGTCAGTTCTGTAATGAATTTTCATTCTTTTTGTTTATGGACTTTGTAGATCAATGAGGAGGCAAGTGATAAAGTTCTTGAAATAGAGAAGAAGTATAATGAGATAAGGAAGCCTATCGATGAGAAGCGGTATGAGATTATCAAAACTATTTTGGACTTCTGAACAACAACTGTTAGTATCGATTATTTTGTTTATTAATTGACTGTAGCAATGGAATTTGTTAATGCTATTAATTTGGGAATATTTTGTTAAACCATTCTTCTTTTTCAGTTTATGAGTCATCCTACTCTTGGTGAACTTTTGAATGAAGAAGATCAAAAGGTGTGAACGTCTCTAAATTTTGAATTTTACAAACCACTATTTCTCCTCATTTTAATATCCATTATCTTGTTCACTTTCGTAAATGTATCTACTGTTTATGTGAATGTGAGGGGTTTAGTGGAAGTGGTGCCCATATGTCTTTTTACTTTCATAACTTATTGAATTCTTATTTAGTAGATATTTAAGCATTTGAGTTCTTTGGAGGTTGAAGATTTTAAGGATGTCAAATCAGGTTATTTAATCACCTTTGTAAGTTACACCTCTCTTACTTTCTTTTTTCATTTTGTTTATGTTTCCTTGCTATAAAATAATAGCAAATCATTGTTGACTGTAGAAATTTATCATTTGCTTGAACGCTCCTAAATTGTATATATTTCATTAAGCGGTAAATTGTTTTAAAAATTTCTTTTTCAGAATTTCAATCCCAATCCATATTTTGAGGATACAAAACTTAGAAAGACTTATACCTTCCTTAAAGAAGGAACTACTAAGATCACTGCTATACCTATAAAATAGAAAGAAGGCAAGGTGAGGCTTTGAGCTTCTTTTATTTTTCCTCCTGTATCTTTTGAGTTATTTGTGATTTTTGTTTTAACATAGTGTATTCTTGGGGAGAAATTGAAGGGTATTCCAATGGATTCCATGTGAAGACAGGGAACAAGCGACCTCCAACTAATGACAGGTTTATGTCATGTATTTTCTTTCCAAGTATTGTTCCCTTATTTACTCTGATCTGGTTAAAAGAACAAAATAGAAAAAATGTGTAAGTTAATGATTCTTTTGTATTACTTACCAATACTTGATATTCTATTGCTTGTTTACTACTTTATTTGTTCATAGGCTCTTTTTTTAACACTTATTGGTTGTTACTTAATATAACTAAGGGAAGATATAGAATCTTTCACATACTTGATATATGAATCTGAGATAGCAGAAGGTTGTGTTTCCCTCTTCAATTTATGCAATATATAGTTAGCATTTCTTGGATGCACCTCATTCCTCCTATAAATTTTTTTAGTGCAGTTTCTTTAGTTGGTTCAGTGACGATGAGCAGAAAGATGATATGGATGACATACATAATGAGGTGAAATTTTCTGTTTCTTTATTCAGATACCTTTGTTTTCTATTTTGTGATACTTTGATGATTTACTCTATATACACTTCTTGTGTGCTCTTGTTCATTAGATTTTTTGTCTTTCCTATTATCTTCTTACATTACATCCATTTTGGTTATCTTCCTTCAGTGCTCTTACTGCCCTAGCGGATATTCAAGCATTCACCCTTGAGGCAAAAACTAAGTTGTTTGCTCATTAGGTCAAGTGAGAAAATGATTGAGTCTCAATTTCATAACAAAAAGACTTATATTGTGAAAAATGCTATGAGTCTGGACACAGTCAAGATTTATAATAATCTAAATCTGAGCAGAGAAATAGTGTTGGGTTGTATAGTTTTTTGTGTAAATATAGAGCACACTAATTTTTCCTTTGTTAATAGCTAAGCAAAGTGAGAATGTTATTTTTTTTGTAACCTTCATCAAGCTTCACCTTTTAGATCATAGGTTAAATTTTGATACAAATGACTGTGTATATTATACTCATTTTACGTTTGCTTCTCATTACTGTTGTAACTATAAATTGCAAATATATGAAATATTCTCATCAGAGTAGTATTGGAAAGTCTTGTGCTAAAGTTGCTATTTTTACATAATAGAGTTGTCATTTGTTATTGGTGGAGTTGTTATTTTCATAAACACAGTATGTTCTTTTTGGTTTAGTCTAGGTATTATGCTTGCGTCCCCAATTCACTTTCTGTTTGTTCTAATCCTGGGAAGAATTATGAAGATGCCATTATTTAGAAGTGGTGGAGTTGTTACTTTTGTAGTTGTATGACTGTTCTGTTTTTATTGGTTATGTTGTTATTCCTTCATTACAGAGTTGTTATTTATAAGTGCTAGAGTCATTATTTTTGCTATCGTGGATTACATCATATTAACAAATTATTAACAACTATCGCGTAACATAATGACAACTCAACCACTTATACTATCGGTAATGACAACATGCACTAGACATAAATTATTAACAACTCAACCACTCATATTAACAACTATCGCATAACATAATGACAACTCAACCACTTATACTAACTCCTCATTTGAATTTGCCTGCAAAACTCAACAAACTGAAAAAGTAATAAGTCCAGAAGGGAAAACAAACAACTGAAAAAATAACAACCCCACCACTACAAAATAACAACCCTATAGTAAAGGAATAACACATACTTCATAATTCTTCCCAGGAATTCTGTGGACAAAAAGTTCAATGACCTCACCAGTATAACACCTTGACTGAAGTAAAAAAAAAAGACTAATAGATTGAACATAACACCACCACCAATAACAAATGACAACTTCATGTTAACAAAATAATGTATTTAGTATATTTCTTCACATAATCATTATAGTCATAATATAACTTCATATATAAACTTTATAATTACATCAATTTTTGGGACCAAATGTAAAAGGAGTACATTAAACATAGTCACCTTCATCAAGATCTACCATACCTTCCAAAACATGGAGATTGATCAATGTTATAAAAAAATTACTTTCATCACTTTGTACAAATATATACAAAGTAAAAATTAGTGTGCTATGTATTTATACAGAAAAACCCATCACCATTCCTCAGCTCGACCTTGCACTTCACAATGATCTTTTGTTCATTATTTTTGATAAATTTGTACGAAAACTTATGCGCGATGCTGTATTTGTATAGCATTTTTTGGAGAGCCCTCGCATTTATAAATGTTTGACGTTCTCCAACAATCAAATTCTTCCACTTTGTGGAATTCATTTTAGGTGTAACTGTTGGAATTATTTCGTCAGCACAAGACACTAATGGCAACACTTCATTCTTATTTCCCAAAGTAGGTAGAGACATGGAGCATACTAGAGCTAAAAGCACAAAACAAACATAGCAGGAGACTTGGAAAGCATTTATAAAATATTATTTGTAACAAATACCATATTAGCACATTTTAGAAGTTGGAACATACTCATTAGCAACATTACTCAGCAACAATTTTCTAGAGCATAGAAGTTTTAGAGTACTAATCTGTTATTAAAAAAAACTAATTAGGAAGATGGATGCAGCAGTTTAGCAAGTTGAATGGTCAATATCTATATCATATTACAACCTATTACAAGGGAATGCTATTTGTCATAATTGAAACATATAGCTTTCATACAAATAAAGTCACAAAAAATGAATGATCAGAGATTAGTTGTACATCATATTCTAAATGATTTATAGCCATTAAGGGCATCTATTTATAGGCCCAGAACCAAGAAAAGGAAATAATATATTTTGGCTCAAGTATACGTCAAATTACATCAAATGAAAACCCCCATGATATCCATCAAATTACATACTCAATAATTTCTATTTAGTCCAACGAGATAATGGCAAAATCTAATGATAGGAAAATGTCACAGACTCAAAAAAATTAAAAAAAAAGAACGGACATAGAACCACTAGCACCAGTATAGCAAACTTGAATTGAATTGGAACCATAAAGAAATAGATAAAACAATTACCTTCAATTTGGAGTTTAAAGTTGGAGACAATTCCATAGGGACGGAGACAGGCTGATATAGGCAACAACGGGTTCCTTGACAGTCTCCCATAACTATAGAGTCATGGCTACTTAGAGAGTAAAGAAAGGGGAAGGAAGAAATATGATCACATTGGACCCACGGCGGGGCATCTTCGACGGCAAAAGAATCTGACCAAGAATTCCAGAGACCATGAGAGATGGAGAGGAGATTGAGGTAGTGGAATGAAGAGAGAGTAATAGTAGATTATTGATACTGATGAGAGGAGAATACGTGAAAGGAAAGGAAAAATTTAAGTCTTAAGGACAGTTATGTCTTTTTACAATTAGAAAAAATTTATCAGAAGTCCCATAAGACTTTAAATTACTTATATCATTTCTTAGGACTTTTTTTATATTTAATTGCTTTTATGGAATCCAAATGTCATTTTTCCTAATATTATAGCTATCGCAATCATAGCGGGTAGCATGATTATGTCAAGAAACTGTCATTTTGTACGTATATATACGAGATATAGATTGAAATAAAGAATTAATTAATTGTAAAGGCCAGTAGAAACAAATTGTATGAAACACTTGTGAAGATTTTGAAATTTCATTGAAGGCCTTAATTAGATCCTCAATTAGAATTAAATTTTATGATTCATATTACTAAAATATCCTTCTTCTTTTTGCAAGAAAAAGGCCCCACCATTTTTTTGCTAGCTGCCAATTTGCCACCCCCTCCTGCGAACTTCTTCGTTGAAGATTGAGAATTTGTAATTCAAATTTTGACAATTTTTTTAAATATATATTCACAAGTTGTAGTTCAGATTTTTTATTAATTCAGTTCTTTGAGGGTCTTTGGATATATATAACTTCTTCGTTGAATATTGACAAATTGGAATGTACACTATAGTATGTATAATATAAGTCACTTTTAATTAATTTATTGAAATTAAAAAATGACCACTAATTTATTAAATTTATCTTAAATTAAAAAAAAATTCAACTTCACTATAACGAGAGAAAGAAATAGAATAAGTTACATTTAAGTAATAATTATAAGGATAAAATTGATTAATATTATTATGGAAATAATTTATATTATTAACTAAAACCTCTTCTAAAAATAACTTTGAATAGACAATATTTTCGATATAAGCTAAAATACATAAAATCCTCTTAAACTTTAGATTAATTACACATACTCTTTCTAATTTATAAAATTTTAAAGTAAAGACCCAATATTTCATGTTTTGATTATTAAGATATTAATGTTAATAATTTTTAAGTACTTAAAATAAAATACTTAAATATAAAATAATTAAATAACAATTGACACTTACAAGTAATTTAAAGTATTTTTTAAATATTTAAAAAATATAAAATATTTAAAAAAGTATTTAAAATATTTATTTGATGTTTAAATAAAAAAATATAAACTATTTAAAATGACATGTAAATTGTTAAGTGTTAATTTTTAAATAATATAATGTATAATAAAAATATAAAAAATATAATATAATAAAAACTGTTAAATTTAACGATATAGATTTATTAATTAAAATATAAAATATTAGAATCTTTAATTTAAATTTTTAAAAGTCAGAAAAATTATGGACAAGTGACACAAAGTTGATAGGATTTTGTGTATCTAAACTATCTAAATATTGATAAGTTATTCTTTGAGTTCTGCCAACTTAACTATAGAAAGAAATTAAAAACTGTTATAGAAAGATTTGGAAACTGTTATTCAACTTCATTTATATATATATTAAAAACTTTAATATATATATATAACTTAAAGGCTCTTATTTGTTCAATGGATACAAATACTTTGGGGAAGTGTGAATTATAAATGAAGGGCCTGTGGTAAAGTTTCATATTCCTTTGAGGCTTTCATGCAATTATGTTGCTTTAATTTTAAGGGCCTTCAATAAGATTCTCCCAAATTAATTAGTAGTCGTCAAAAGAAATTATCAATCACTCTTTTTTCCTCTTTCCAATGGACCGGACGTGGCAGACACCAACACTGAATAATCATAAAATGTTCAAATTGACACAAAAAAGAAAATCAGAAAAGTTCAAAAACCTCTCATATACATGTTATCTATACGTGTTTAACGATTTGAAGTACTAATTTGATTTTACAATTATGATTTTATGGGATATAAGATAAGTATATAATAGGAGTCCCTTCAAATTTATTTACGTCTAAAATGTTAGTCTCTATATATTAATAAAAATCTAGATAATTTTACTTTTTAACTTTTGAAGGATAGGACAAAGAGGGGTAAGTCTCCTTTATGAACTCTGACACCAATCTAATATATTCAAGGAATTGATTTTTTTTTATAAGGACTTATTTTGACATTCTTAACCCTGTTGCTTTTCAAGATACATAACTCATGAATTCTGATATTATTCATACGGAAATCTTTAACTCTTAGAACAAGGTTAGATTCATTTATGATACACATGATCCTCTTCTTATGAGAGGCAATTGTAGAGCATAATAGAACCTATGTGGAGACAAGAATAGAGATAAAGAAAGATAGAACTTCTAAAAAAGAGAAAACTTAGAAGGTAAATATTCTTCTATTTCACAGTGATATTTTACAGAATGAACTCTCAATTATCTCCAATGAAATATAGAAGATCTTATATAGAGAATTGATGTTACAACAAGACAAACACACCATAATGATATATGAGCTAGAAAGTAAAAAGCAGTCTGCACTAGAACCGCACTAAACACAACTTTTAATAAAGCTGACTAGAAACTAATAAAATGATATAATAAAAGCAAGGCACGTGGAAATCTTTGGCTGTTGCTTTTTGTCATTGTCATTTATCTATATATGGGTCATAGTCATCATCTGGGTCCATATTGGAGTTATCTGTATCAAATCCATGATATGGATCTGGAAGGTTTGAGAGTGCTACTTCAAGATCTTGTGAGAGTGGTATACCCTAAGGATTTGTGAAAAAGGTCATCCCCAAGGGTTTGAGTCTTGTGTCAAAGAGACAACTAGCTCTTCTATGGATGAGCTAGGAGGCAATAATTGTAACTCCGTAGAAGGCCTTGATGATCTTGTTGGTCTTGATCCTGATGGTCTAGAATCAAGATAGACTATAGTAGCTGGATTGAATTCTTGATCTCTAAATCTTTTATACCACTTCTGAATATCTGGAGAAATGAAAGCTTCATTTGGAATAAGACCAAGAGAAGTGTATGTAAATTCTGGATTTCCTTCAGGGCAATTGTTCATATTACTAACAAATAGTTTTAAATTAGAAAAGAAAATCTCTTTGTAATGAGGCCAATTAGTTTGTGTTTGCCAAAGATAAGCCTAATTTAGTGTGTACAATTGATCCTGATGATTCATGCTATAGGGCCTATGTAATGCAAAGAAACACTGACAAGTTTGTAGGTCCTCTGGGATCTCTCAGAGTCAATACTGTTGAATAATTTTCCCAAGTTGTGTCCTCCAAACCGGGAGAGGTGAAAACCATTGTAGGACAATCCATAAACAAGAGCCTTTATTTTGACTATCACATAAGTAATGATAAAATAGAAGAGGTGAAATGGCTAACAAACATACAGGGCTAAGAGGGACCATATGTACCACTTTAACTCCTTAGAAATGGGTCCAGTTATGAAGGGAACTATCAGGTAAGGTTTCTCCATATTGAAATGGTCAATAAATAGAGTAATAGGATGGTTGAAGTCAATAGAAGAGGCTTCTTTTGGTTGTTTGTTGTATATGTTCCACATTGGTAAGGATTTTGCCAGGAGGGAAATTATGGCTAGTGGAGGTAAAGTATGAGGATTTAAGAAGAGGAAGATGATTCATCATAAGGATGTATCGTTAAAAGGAATCAAGAGCTTAATCTTTTGTAGTTTGGAAAAATAATCTGCTATGGTATTCTGTTGATATGCATTACCGAGAATTTATAGCGTAAAAACAAGTCCTTACACTTGAGGAGTTAGGAATATGGTAACCTTTTTTGTATCCAGCATTGATAGGAAAGACGTATTATCTATTTCCACAATAAATTTATAAGAACTTAAGTAAAAATTGAATTTTTTTATGCCTTTTTTTATTGCCAGAATCTCTTTATATGTAGCATAGTAATGCTTTTCAGATTCTTTGAATTGTCTACTAGGATAGGCACAATGATGTCTTTTTTCTATTACTTTTTCAAGAAGTATGGCTCCCCAATAATAGTCACTTGTATCAGTCTGCATAATCCTTTGTCCTATTCCCAGAATCTTTAATGGTGGCATAGATTGATACCAAGATTTGTTCCTTGAATATATTAGACAGGGTCTCATAGTTCATAAAGGAGATCCACCTCTCTTGGTATTAGAGCATTGATGTAACTTCTTAGGCAAGACATAATAGTTATAAAGTTAGAGATAAGTGAGTAAGAAGAACTTTATAATCGTGAGTAAAGCATCTTCTATTTCTATATCTGAACCAATGAGAATCTCATCATCTTTATCTATTGAAAGATTACCCTTATCTATTTTCCGTATGTCATCCAAAAAAATAGATCATCTTGTGGAATTAACCCATTTACCTGGTGAAGTCATGATAAGAGATACATAACTTCCTCTGCTTAACCCTTATTCTCCTTTTTATCATGAACTCTACCTTTAAAAGTATCCGTTAACTTATTACTAGATCTACTCCTATCAAAGAAATCGTACAAAGCTCTAAGCTTGACTAGTACAGTATCCCTTCCACACCTTGTGAACAGTATGTTAACCTGAAAATCCCACATCTTCTTATCAACTCCTACATGGATCAAGGATATATATATCTCCATCTTGAAATTGTTCACCTTGTGTTAAACCTTCATGGCAGAAAAGGCCTCCATGTTTCTGCTAAAGTTGCTTTGCTAGATACAAACTATAAATAGTACATCATGCTCTCATCAGAGCTTGAGTAAATATTTTTAGTAACTGGAGTATTATTTTGAGTATCACTCCTAACTTCAACATAAAGCTTTTTGACATTACTCTTTCCCAGATAATCAGAGTTCAAATTCATATTGTTAAAGCAGAACTAGATTATAAAGTTATTATAGGTACTTTGCACCACCAAATAATTTACAAAGTATAAAATTACTCACTCGATATGTATTTTCCTATAGACAGTCAAGATGCCCTTTTGATGTTCAAGATAGAGACAATGGCCTAGCCATACTCAATATCCCCAGGCAAATTACTAGACAAGAATTGGCCTAGATAATTCCACTTGACTGGATGCCTAACTATGAGAGATAATTCAACTCCTCTCATACAAATATTTATACCACTACACCTCCTCTAGTGTCCAAAATTCCATATGGCACTGTTCAAACCATCTTCCAGAAGCCAGGCAAAGAAGGATTTTCCTATCCTTCTAGAAGCATCACTACTATTTCTCCTACATATACAAATGATAAGCATCCTCAAGTTCATGAGTTCTCCAAAAACACTAAGCATGTTATGTCTCACATGTTAACAGACATTTAATTTGGGATGTCGATAATTCCATGTGTGACTCTGACTGTGAATATTACAATTCTGACTGGTGATATCCCACAAAAGAAGATTTGCAGAATACTTATGCTTCCATAAAAAGAAAGGAGAAAAAGAAGAAGAAATCATCATTTGCTTGTTCCAACAAACAAAAAGGAAGAAATGATGATAATGATTATGATCACAAGCCGAGATGCAGAGTTAATTAGGACATAGATGCAATAGTTCCTAGATCAGAACTATCCCTCTATGACCTCTTAAAAGAACTCAGTCCTGATGATCGTATAGCTGATATGTTCTCACAAAAGATACAACCATCTTGTCCAGAACCTGTTATTCCGATTATTCCTCCTTCAATACAACCAAAACTATTATCATGTGTTGCTATGATGAATCTAGGACCCAAAGCTTTTGATGAATAGTTTCCATCCCTCGAGGATAGCATTAATGAAAATATCAAAGTCAGCATACATCCTTACGTCAAGGCTACTGAGATAACTCCACAGGGATATAAGTCAATTACACCTGAAAAGGCAGTTTTAACTTGGCATACAGATAGCGTTATTAACTAAAACAAATTCCTCTATCAAATTGACTCAAAGATGGATAACATTACATCAAGGACAAAGGTTTATCTTCTCAGGTCAATTCTTTGGATGAAGAAGTTAAGAAGCTTCATCTAAAGCTTACTTCACAGCTCAACAGCTTGACACTAATCTTTAGAGATATGTTGATCAATGTTACTTTGGACCAGAGTTCTAAAGAAGGAACATGAGCTACAACATATTAAAGAGGAAATCAGTCAGATTGAGTGTGTGTTTGGAAAAAAAATTCAAACCAGCTTATGAAAAAAATGGGTTTATAGATAGCTTATAGAAAAGGGCTTTTCTAGAAGAACTTATGGAAAAAAAGCGATTTTAGATAAATGAGTGTTTGGATAGTTATTTCTAGAAGGGGTTTTATGATTGGTAAATGACCAAAAAGGGTATGAGTATTAAATGATAAGAGATGAGAGGAGAGAGGAGAGAGAGTATAAGAAAGAAAATAGAGAAAAAGTAGGAGAGATGAGAGAGGGTGTAAGAAAAAATAAGGGTAATATAGTAATTGGTTAGTTCATAAGCTCTTTTACTGTTCCATAAGCTACTCTGACCAGCTTATCTGAAACCTTGGTTTTAAACCATGGTTTAGTCCAAAAGCCCGTTTGAACAAATATGATTGTTTGGTTAAAAATTTCCCCAAACTGAGATTTTGAGCCAAACCTAGGTTTGGAGGATATCCAAACACACCCTGAGGCTGACATGCTTAGACAACAAAGTTTTCTCCATAACCTCTCACAGTTGATCCATGTACTTCATATACCCCTTTGTACCCTTCAGCTTACCTTACATACCATGTATCCTCTCTAACACCAACAGATTATGGCCAAGTTTTTCGCTTAAGATACCATTTAGCTGGACAGTTTAACCCACTTAAACCTTCCAAAAAGCCTTCAAAAAAGAAAAAAGTTTCTTATACTAGACATCAAATAACCGCACTTACACCAGTTGATATACCTCCTAGTTACATAGGATCAACTTTCACTTTTATCAGAGCACCTGTAGAATCCAAAAGACCTCCATCTTTATCCCTATAGATTTGTGAACCACCTTCTTCACCTCTAAAAACATAAAAAGCTCCTTATTCTACTAAAAGAGGGAAAATTGTTGTTGGTCAACCTAGTACCTCAAACATTATTGGAGCACTCTCTAGAAACAGGTAACCTCTTTCAGATGATGAATATATTGAAGTAACTTTCAGTGCTACCAATGAATTTAAGACTAAATCCTCAGCTCCTGAAGAGTCTTCTACCATAGAAGATTATATTGTCTATTCTATTTCAAAAACCTCAAGTGAAGAACATCACTATGTTGTTCTCTCCACCATTGTTATGGTGAATCCTTAGAATTATGAATCTTCTACCAGAAATAATCCTACCGTTGAGGATCCTTCTTCATTTGAAGAAGGAATGGAGGAAATAACTGAAAAAAACTAGAGAACAGAGATCTTCTCCTTTCAATGCCAAGAAACATAATTACTAGTTTACTTTTGATGATGTTCTACCATCTAAATGGCATGACCGATTATATGAATTTGGTGCATGAATTGATTCTCACATGACTAATCTAAGTCTTATCTTGGAATAGATTATTATCGAATTTATCTCTCAGATGACTGGTAACTTGAGAAAATGATTTACTGAACTAAGTGAGCACCAGAGATTACATCTTCTTATATTTGTAAGCCTTGGAGTATATCTTGGAGCACTCTATCATGAATTTGTTGGTGATTTCCATGTTATTCAGAAAAGAAACTCTTAGAAGTATTTTGAGATGAAGTGTTGTTCTCTTAATTGACATGATTTACAGAAATATTATATCAGGATGGCTAACAAGTATTATCCACTAGGAGGACCTCAAAATCCTAATCTTAGGCATATCTTCATTTCCTCACTCCCAGAAAAATTACAACCTAAGCTCATAGATTGATTTCTTCACTCAACAAAGAAGTAACTCAGCTTACTCTTGGAAAAATCTATCAGTTAGCATTAGCTACTCTTGATAAGATGTGTGAGCAATAAAAGTTCTTTAAATCTACGATGAAAGGTAGTTCAAAACTGAAGCCAGCTTGTAGAAAATATTATTTGAAGATAAGTGACATTGCCCAACTAAGAAGAAATCGCATTTTTCAAAGTACAAGCCTAGTAAGGGTCGAAAGAAGAAACACAAGAAAACTTACTTTAGGTACTTCAAGAAGCGGTCTTTTAGATCACTTAAGGCAAGTAGGTATTTTCTTTGTGGTGGCAAAGGACATTTGCAAAATCTTGTCCTAAAAAGAAGAACCAAAGGGAGATAAAAAATGCTTAAGTCGTTTCAACATGCTTTGCCATAGCAGACTCTGAAGACATTTAATCTGTCTATGAAGAACAATCTGAAGAAAATGAAGAGACTCAATATGTTCTTCATATTTCTAACTCAGAAGACTCTGACTCTGATGATGAATATTATCCTCATCAAATTTACTCCCTTAACTAAGTTCAGGTAACTTCAAGCCTTCTAACTAAACAAATCCTAGGGTCATTTGGATGCGTAGAAATTTCTCAAATCGATAAAATACTAATGCCCAATATTGAAGCTAAGATCCTTCTTTCCAAATATGATAAGCCTATCAAGGCTATTACTATGATTGATACATATTCTTATGCTATTATCATTAAGCCTCACATCTTACCCGGTGATATGTGGACACCTTTTAATAAACATTTTACCATAGTTAACTAAGAACTCTTTCATATAGAACTTGTCTCAACAGAAAAATTGGGATACAATTTTTCCTAGATGTACTACATGGATTAGAGTCCTTGGGAGTTATCTACTTGAAAAAGAAATACTCTTTGGGTTCGATGCATTTTACAAAGTACTAGGACTATCCATTACAGCAAAATGTGTGAAGTTCAAGAAGTTTTTCAATCCTTATATTCAAATAATAAGTATCCTTGAGATTAATCAAGCCCCTACTGGATATGAGAATATTAGATATAAACTTCTGCATCTATGCTCATCCTCTCTGAAAAAACAAGAACTTTTTTTGTAACCCCTTCAAGAAGAATCAAGATGTGAATCCAACAAAGGCTACCCATATAGGAATAAATCCATATGATTTTGGCTCTTTCTAAGAAAAAAATGTGCCACCATGTTGGCCCAAAGCCTTATTGATCCCACAGAGTCTAATTAGACTTGTCAAGCATCTTATTGGAAAAAAGATCTGAGCAAATTAAAGGAAAAAAAGAAGCTAGTGATTGATTATAAGCCTCTCAATCTCTTCTTACAAGATGACAAATATTCTCTCCCAAAGATGGATACTTTGGCTCCAAGGCTAGTCAAGGCAAAGATCTTATGATAGTTTGACTTAAAATCAAGATTCTAGCAAATAGTAATATATCCTAAAGAAATATACAAGATAACATTTTGTATTCTAGATGCTCAATATCAATGGACTGTGATGACATTCATGTTGAAGATGGCTCCTTCTCTTTTACAAAAGGCTATAGTAAAGATGTTTGAGCATATTCTACATTCAACTCTCATTTACATTGATGATATCTTGCTATAGTTAGAAGATGAACAAAGTCATAAAGCATTATTGGCCTAATTTGTTGATATTATTAAGGCCTATAGAGTTATGCTTTCATCCAAGAAATGATATATTGCTCAGGCTCAAATTGATTTTCTTGGAATAAATTTTTATGATAATTTTTATCATCTAAGCTCTCACATTACCCAAGAATTACTCAAATTTTCAAACAACTTATCGATAAAACAAATATAAATTTTTTTAAGCATTGTCAATTATCTCCATGACTTTATTCCTGATGTGACTAAACACACCAGTTAGTTATCCAAATTATTAAAGGAAAATCCTCCTCCATAGGGGAATTCACAAACAATAGTTGTCTAGACCTTGAATAAGATTTCTCAGTCTCCACCATCGTTAAAGATTCTAGAAATAGAAAAAAAGATTCTGTAGAGTGATGCGAGTAACCATTATTAGAAAGCCATACTTCTTGAAGAAATAATGGGAAAAAGAAATTATTGTGGCCATGCTAGTGGACATGACAAAAAATTGAAACTGCGCTCTCGTTAAAGTGACGTACAAATCTATGGTGGGGAACAATCCACTAGCGTGTTTTGCTATTGCTATAGTTCTCCCTCTTGATAATGTACCTAACATCTTTATATGAATCCACCTGTATGATATAGTCTGCTTTTACCTGAAAACAGTAAAATTCTGGAACAATATCTGGACATGAATTATGAGACCTCAGCTTTGAAAGTACAAAAATCAGGTAGAAAAATATCTCCCTCCTATGAAACCACCTGAAAGTTTCAGGTCCTGGGAGTAATCTGTTGCTCTGAGCATCTCCGTGCCTTGACAGATCTTCTAGCTTCTTCCCATGTTACCTTTCTTTCGCACCTCAGAGCCACAACTAGATGAAGATTCCACTTAAGTGGGGACAGCAGTTTCGTCTGACCCGGACAGATTTTCGGCTGTCTTCCCATTTTCAAGGCAAATCATGCGATCTCTTAACTGCAAAATTTGAGTGCGTATCGATAGCAGCTCGATTAGATTTTGTGTGATGTATACAAATATAAAAAACTAGACCAAACTTAAATAAGAGAATCATATATTTCACCTGCTCTTCCACGGCCCTTATTTTATCGTCCTTGAGTTTTATGTCCCTTTTCTCCCTAGGTGTTAGCACAATTAACAGAAGAGAGCAGAAAAGGGAAATAATTCATTCGACAACCAGCTAAGAAATGCATACAACAGGTATATACTACCCTCCACACCTCATACACTCTCTCTTCTAACTAACTCCTCGACACCTCATACTCTCTCTGTTCTAACTAACTTCATTGTTATTTACTATAATATCCCTGGATAATTGCATATATCACTAGGGAAAAAAGAAGATTTGATCACTGTCTAGTTTGTGAAACTTCCAAATTCATAACTTCCTAAAGCAAGTTGTAGATGTCAAGGGGATTCATGCGCCCTCAAATAGAAAGGTGAGAAAAGAAATATCACGAAAATTAAGTCCCAAGGAAAGCGGTCAATATTAGAATGTAATGTTAACTATAATGCTGACCGTAATGTTGCAGTCATGGACACGCCACATGCGTGTTCATGACGCCATACATACTGCAGAGATTAATAGATGGAAAATAGATGAATCGAAAAAAGTATGACAAAGAACAGTGGCGGGAAAGCATCTTCAAACTATGGTTATTTACAATCAAACCTAAATGTAATAAAATCATGATGTTGTAGGGGAAGTTATACAAATCAGAAATATTAGTTATAAGAATTGCCACCAGCTTGAATTTTATTAAACACATAGACACAAGGTACTACTTTCTATATACATCAAACAAATTCAGTAACCAGTTTTTTGTAGCTTAAACCTCACGAGATATTCGAGAGAAAAGAAAACATGAGAGGCACTATTAAAAGCATAACTTTCTTCAATCTCAAGTATCTTGGCTTTCCAGATCTCCTGATTTTTCAGCAGATTCTCATTTCGCTGCAGACAGAGATAATCACAAATTAACTTCACATCAGCAACAAAAGTTCCTAATCCTCCCGTAGTATTACTGAGACAACACAAAATTTGGGGCATGATTACATGTCATGTCTTCTAATAATTCCAAACAGCTTCTCAAGGATTTCAACTTACTTCATCCAAGACTTTCTTCTCCTTATAACATCTGTCAAGCTTGGACTGCAGCTTCTGCAGTTTAACAGCAATAGCCTTCTCAACAGCTTTAGAAATTTCTCTCAGTTTCTTCTTTCACTTCTTGTAGTAAGGACTCGAAGTACTACAATAAAAATGGGGAAAAAATTTACGCATGTTCAAGATGTCTAAGTCATTTATCCTAGACTAGCACAGCAGCCTTGAACAGAGTCACTTAAATAAATATGAACTCGCTAATTTTTGGTTTTCAAGTTGTGTAGCAAGCAATTCATTGTACTCGTTGACAATCCGTCATAGAAAATCAGAATTAAAACTCAACAGATAAAAGAAACTAGGCCTAAGACAAGAAACAAGTCTTGCAACATTGACTTTACTGTTATGTATAGCCTCACTCATAGAATTATCTTCACAGCTGCAACTTCCACATCCATTGCCTGTATGCTCAGTGAGAGTTTAACTCAACCAACTTCCCATCAGTTTTGGACAGGATTAGTCTACGAACATAGTTGTCTTTCACATAATCCCATACTCGTTGTGTTTCCACTTCTTGGAAGTAGCAATGCTGTGTGTCTTTCCAGTGTATTTTGGCATGCTCTGCTTTGTATATAAATCATATCTTTCTTAGGAATTCCAAAAGAACCATAAATGAAACCAAGTTAAAAAAGAGATGAAGAAAGAAAAGGAGTTAGAGGAAAGAGTACTTACTTTCTACAGCCAACAAACCCACAAATAACACATATGCTGAGGTTTTCAGTAGTTTGACAAACAAAACATATAGATTTTTCAGCCTGCTGCTGACAATACCGGCATACCTGGAGTAAATAATTGATTGACTCATACATACCAAGACTGGATAAATTAACTCTTACCGTCAAACTAATACAGAAACATAAATGAAAAGCAACAATAAATTAGAAGACAGATAGGGCCCTAGAACATCCCAACCCCAAAAGCAGCCCAAAGAATACAGATGAACTTTTTGCAGTCCTAGGCATGTTCTACAAGATCCAAATGTATGTATGGAAACAAAAAGACAGTAGAGAAAATTACAGGACAAGATGAATCTGCCCATTTTGAAATACCGGAACAATGGAAAGAATTATTGCAAATGGTTGTAAGAATTCCGCTTGTATCTTGATCCAATCGCTCTGCAGGTAAAGAAATTATCAGTGACACAGATGTTCACAAACTTCCTTACATGAGACATTACAGAGTACTTATAGAGTTATAATAACTGGCATATGAAATAAAACTCGAGTCATAATAGATAGACACATGAACACAAGGCAAAGAAAAGGAAACATACCTAAGCACACTGGACATGAAGGCTGTTCAGTTGAGCTAGCATTAAATGACTGTGCATGTTCAACCAGGCCAGTGTACTGCACATACAATGTGAAGAGAACACAGCAAACTTCCACCTATGCATAGAAAAGAGAAGCATATAGCAATAACATGAATAGAAATTTACAATAATTCATTTACTTTTCATGGAAATATTATGAGTTCCCTCATAGGAAAAAAAAGAAAGAAAATAATTATCAAACATGGACAAACCTCCATAGATGAGAAACGATGCCCATTATAATGCTTGTAGAAACCATCTGTAGAATATTGGTCATCAAAACGAATTAAAACACTATACTGATCCTCCATCCCATCATTTCTTAACCAACCCCAATGAACAACCAAAGTAAATAAGTCAGACAGGACGACAGGAAAAGGAACAAGACAAAACAGAAATACCCAGCACATAAATAAACCTGACAATCCGCATCTCTAAGATATGCTGAATAAATGAACCACAGAACTGGCAAAAATCTGCATGTCATGTGATTTGGTACTCCAAGCACACAGACCAGTGGTTTCCGTCCAAACTTTGACAAATGGAAACTTAATATCTTAGTATCTGGTCTTCCAAGTCGTTTCACGATGATCAAAGCTAAAGAGTACGAATATGAAGCTTATTTAAAATGAAACTTATGGGCATAGTTTTTGCAGTGAAATCAGTCTTCAGTAGACAACAAATTTAAACTTGAAAAAAGTCAGGCGATTTCTTCTTTACTTTAATGTATCCTTGAGGTACTGTAGCTGGATCCAAGAAAGCAAACTTAGCAACTCACGGAAACACCAGTCACACATTTTTTTTTATTTTATTTTAAAAATTAATCTACCAATGAATATATAAGATGATATAACTTATCAAATGATCAAGTGTACACCTATAAATATCTTAGAAAAGGTAGCTCTGTTTGAAATGCATAGCATGATCCAGATAAAAAGAATAAATTACAGCTTCTAAATTTGAATTTAACATACCATCAAACTTCTATAGAAATGGCTTTACATGCCATATACTAGATGTACCAGCAAAATTCAAGTGCATAAGAAACTATAAATGAAATTTGTAGACTCCCATCCCCAATAATCAATTTCGCAGGGGGAAAAACTCCACATAATATCATTTAGCATACATAATTAAAAGAATGAGCTTACAGGAAGATCACTAGGCGATGAGGAAGTGGGATCCTCACGATAGAGATTCATGAAGCCTCTAGTCTCCTCGATTCTAGGGTTTCCAGAAGAGAAAGGAAAGTCCTGAATTAAATTGGACAAGTAGAAGGACGAGGCTGAAGATTCACTTCGCTCGCCTGAAACCGCCATATGGGAAGATTCATGCTGCCAAACTAGCATTAAGGTTTTATTGATAAAAAATAAGAGTTACCATAAAGATTTTACCGGTATTCTATATAAGAAGAATATAAGATTAATTCTTGAATCTTCTAATAAGTAATTTTATAAATACTTTATAAATATTATTTAAGTTATAAGTCGTATCTAGTCTTAATAAAAGATGAATGTTAAATACTATAGATTGTAAGTGAGTATAATATATTTACAAAAATTATCTTATAAAGAAAAAGTTTTATTGGTCATGGTTTAACGGAATTAAATTATTATTTATTTTAATTTTAATTTATAATTATCAAAAGCATATTTAATAAGAAAAAATTAATAAATACAATAATGTATTGTAAATTCTGTAGAGCTTTAAAAAAGGTCCCATAAATAAAACGAGAAGTACTACTTCACGTTTCGAAAGAATTCATATTCAGTCTTTATATACCGAAAGAATTATCTCTATTATTTAATATATAACTTAATTAAAAATTAATTTTAATTTAAAATATAAAATATATTACTTAATTTATCAAATTTTTTTAAAATTATTTATAGTGATACTTACTTAATAATAATTAAATAAATAAGAGATAGAGTTTGGAAAGAAGATTAAACTATTTTTAAAAATATATATTATATTAATTTATTTATTTAATTTAATTAAATAATTTTTATACTAAAGATCATATTAATATATATGCAAGTTAAATTGTGTAGATTCTATCAGTCCTATTCAATTGTAGATCTATGGCTGGCGAAATTTTGGGAGAGTACTTTTCCCTAGATGAATACTAATTCTATATCCATATTAGGATTTTTACCTTTATTTTTTAAAAAAAATATTTTATTTTGCATGGAATAAAAATTAAAAAAATTAATTTCTAATTTTTCAAAAAATATATTTTTAATTTAAAAATTTAAAAGGAAAATTAAATCAATCTTTTAATACTTTAATTTTTAATTTATTTATAAATCAATCTATCAATTATGACTCAGACGACTTCTGTTATTATACCATACATTACTTTTTAAATGTTTAGGTATATGTTTAAGAATAATAGACAGTTTATTTTACTCAATATTAATATCACCTAGTAGAAAGAGAAATTTCATTATACTCTTTAATCATAGGTAAACTTAATTTTTTTAAAAAAAAATTATACTAAACAAAAAAACTATACCCAAATGGTGAAATAAAGTATAATGAGTCTGAAAGTGATCACCATACTCGAGCAATATCAGCTCGGGGGAAGGACCTAGAAGAGCAGTTTCATTCTCAAAAACTTAAAATCTTTATTTTACAAGAACAAACTGCTACAAGTTCAGATGTTCGCCATTGGGTTATCATATAGTAACGTGATGTTCACTCTCAGGTGAGTTTCAGTTCCACCGAACACTCCTCCCGGCACCTCTTTCTTTTGTTTAAATTTTATTTTCAAAAAATCTAGCTGTAACTGAGATGGAAGGAATTTTCGTCCCATTGGATGAAATTAAAGATGATAGGGACAATGATATAAAAAATAAAAATATAAAATACTGAATTATAAACAACTTAAAAATTTAAAGATTGAATTATAAATAAGTTAAAAATTAAAAAAAAGAGTTTTTTTAATTTTAAATCTTCACCATTGAAACTATGTTTCATCCATGTAAATCTCATGGCAGCCATGAGCTAATAATGCTCATCACTGTAACGTGCACTCAAACCGGATCGCGAAGAGTAAGAGTTCTAATATAATAGTTGGTAGGGCCAACCCTTGGCAATTGGATTCATGTTTTTTTTAGTATAATTTTATATCGTTTTAATTTGCTAGCTTAGGTCTCTCTTTTTGTTTTTTTTTTTCTTTTAAAAAAAGTAAAGAAACCTGCTTGGTTGAGATCAATGCCTTTCATCGCAAGAAACATGACTATATAATTAATATTGGTAAATTAAAATTATAAGCAAGCCATGTCCTCGTGGCTAATTATTTTACCCTTTTTTCCATTTTATACTTTTGTCAAAGTCGTATGTGTTAAAATAATGGCACACGGTTGAAAACTCAAAAATACCAAACTTCATTTACGATGACAACATCAATCCCTGTAGAATGATTTATGTTTAATTAGAAAATCTTCTGGCATGTGATTTATATATGCCGAATACCATTAGTTCTATGCATGCCATCTAAAAGAAGTCAACTAATCAAAATTTGGCAATCTAGCTCGTTTTCTTCCCACCTATCATGATTTGGTTAAACTGATAATTATCTTACAAACAAAAGCTACGTCTGTAAAAGTGAATGACTCTATTTTTTATATATGCAACGTGTGTGTTATGAATTTTAAATTAAAATACCACTAGTACTTCCTCTCTCTTTTTAATATATTCCTTATAACCTTAATATAATATATATTTAACTAATTTAATTAGATTAAAAAAATTAGTTAAATTAGTTATATATTATACTTTTTGTTAAAACACCCTAATAATTTTTCTTAATTTTGTCACCCTCTTTTATATAATTATTGTTGAGAAAGTATCAAAACGAGTAGTTTAAGAAAAAATTGATAATTATAAAATATATATATTATATTTAAGATTATTATTAACTTTTTAATTAAATCTTATATTAAGAACTATAATAATATATAGTTTACTACAAAGGGGAGAGGAGTCTCTCAATATCCCTAGGCATTATCTCTCTTCACTATTCTTTTAAAGGGTAAAAGGTTGTTTGGTATTAGAAATTAAAAGAGGAGAGGAGAGGAAATTTTTTTAAATTAAATTTTTAAAAAAATAGAGAATTGAGATTATAAAATTTTAATAAAGATAAGATACAAAATAAAAGAATAAAAAAATTAATAAAAAACTTTTAACCCTATTTTTCTAATTTTTATAAGTTTAACTTGAAAAATTTCTCATAGCTTCCCTCTACTCTAAATCTCTCATACCAAATATCTCAATAGTTTGATATAGTCATTCAATAGTTTATATTTTGATTTATTTAAAATATTTATTAAAATAATAAAATATGAAATACTGAAATTTAATCTCAACAGTTTAAAAATGCACTAATTTTTTTTAAAATATTTTATAAATGATTTAAGAGAAAAATCATATAAATCATTTTTTTTAAAGAGAGAAACATTTTTAGGGCTAAGAATTACTAATCTTGTTCTCCCTCTATCCCACTTATATGGTGAAAATTCTCACAATGATTACTAGTCATTGTAATTAAAAACAATCTTTTTCTTTAATCAAATAGTAAACACATTGAATAAAAGCAGATTAAATCCCAACAATAAAAGTAGAAATCAAATGCTAGGATTTAAGTAACCTGAGGAAAATACAATAAAATAGTAGCCTTTATCATCTATTACATCTAGTACCCACTTATTTATAACTACTACATCACATCCTAATTATAATATCTAATTAATTTTTTAGATAAATTAAATAAATTATTTAATTATAACTAATATAAAATTCAATTAATTAATTTGAGTAGAATTAACAATGTAAATTATGAATTTATCTTGAGAAATTAAATTTAGTTATAGTTAATTAATTTATTAATTTTTTTTATTTTAGTCAAAAAAAATTAACTAACTCTTATATTAATAATTAGTATAAAATATTAAATAGACTCAACAGCTTAGTTTACAAAATGATATTTGCACATGTTTGTTCAAACTATGGGCAATGATAATTGACCCATGTGACAATAAAATATTCGAAGGTGGGATTAAAAGTGATAAATGTGAATATGAACCATTAACCAGGAAGCAAAAAAGCTTAAACACGTTTTGGTCAAAAAAATAAAAAGCTTAAAGACGTGACAATACAAAGTATATGGCATTAAAAAAACATAAAAATACATAATGGAATCAAACAAACCCATCAACTCCAATGAACTCCAAAGGACGACAAAAATGCTTCTTTGCTGGATGGATCATGTCGTTTCCTAAAACGGGAACTATATTGTTTGTAGTTTATTGCTTATAATTAATGTATGATTTAGAGTATTACATGTTTAGGAGAATGATTCAAATGTTCAAGATAATTTATTAAAAACAATTTAAAAAATTATTAAATAATTAAATAGTTCTAAGAAAATTGAAAGTAATAAATTTAATATTTGCAATTATCTAATTATCTTTATACATAAATGATAAGTTTTTTAGTACCAGATAACCAAGTTAAAATGTCATAAATGACAATTGAAGGGTAAGACAATGAGAATTTAAAGTGATACAAATGATAATAGAAAAAAAATATGATAATAATTTGAAGTGATACAAATGACAACTTGAGTGGTTATCACAGGCCACTAGTTACCATTTGTGCCACTTTAAATTATCATCGCAGGCCTCTAATTGTTATTTATATCACTTTAAATTATTATTGTATTTTGAGTAACATACGTATAAAGGTAACTTAATAATTATATAAATTAAATTTATTAACCCTAAATCTCTTTAGACTATTTAATTATTTATGTTTTGATAGGATATTTTATAAATTCTTTTTTAAAGGAGTTATGAGTAATTCTTCCTAGATCTTATATACTATATACTTATGGAATTAGAACCACCTGCGTATGTATATATATACTATATATATTGATGATTTAATCAATAATGTTTGCTAGTGGGGCCGGCCAGCTTAGATATATCATATATGTATTATCATTATTTTAGATATATATATATATATATATATATATATGACAATGATTTAAATTTTTTTGTACTTTTTAGTTTTTATTTCAAATTTTATCCTAAAATATTTCTTTAAAAAATTATTTTAAAAACATAAAAATAGATAATAGAATCAAACGAGACCGCCAACCCCAAGAACGACAAAAATGCTCCTTTGCTGGATGGATAATGTCGCGTTCCTAAAAAGTGACTTAGTTATATTTTTTATTATATTTTATTTACTATATACGGATAGAATTAGAACCTCTCGAATTTAATTTTACAAAAAACATTTATATTAGAGTAATAACTATAAACTTTAAAATTAAAATATTTAAAATAGGATCTAGTTAATACTATAAAAAAAATTAGAATCACTTGTATGTGTATATTCCTATATATAGATTTATGATGTAAGTAATAATATTTGGTAATGTGCCTAGCTAGCCTAATTTAATATTTGTTTATATTGGGGTTTTGAAGTTATAATATAACTTTTTAATTATAATTTTATAATTTATAAAATAAATATATACAACAATAACAATAATATGCGATTTTATAAATCATATAATGTTATTATATTTTATAAAAAACAGAAGTGCTTGAATAAATACAATATATCATATAGATTCATTCTATGCATCATTACGTGCCTAACACGGGTGGGCACCAAGGTGTGACCAAAGAGATCTAACAAATGGAGAAATCAAGTTTTTTTTATCTTCCCGAAGGTTTTCACTCTATAGATAATGCATACCTTCTACGTTTATAAATCCAAGGTCCTTACTACCAGTAATCCGCCGTAGGACAACTATGAAAAGGCACTTCAAAAGCTGCCTCGGCCCATTCGAAAACGAAACATACTTACGTGTGTGAGAGGAATTTTGTCTTAATTTCAAACAAGACATTAGTTGGTTGGGGAAAACAATATGCCTGTTTAGATTATATCTAAATCTAATAAATCTAAGTTGTAAAAGAGTTTTTAATTTAAATTTTGATTTAATTTTTTTTAAAATAAATAATCATATTTTTTTAAAATAGCTTCTAAACTAAATTATAATTTAAAATTAGAGTTTTAGATAAACTATTGTGTCTATTTGAGAAACTCCCAAATTAAGATTTTAAAATGGCTTTTGACCCAAACTTCATATTGAAAAAATTATAAAATAAATAGCCATATTTTTCTAAAAATGATTCTGGATCAAACTATGGTTTTATATAATGTAATGGGAATAACCACTGGAACAGTAAAAAAATCTATGAATTACCTAATTATTATTTTACCCTTATTTTTTTGGATACTCTCTCCTCCCTCCTCCTATTTTCTTCTCTCTTATGCGATTCTTTTCATCATCATTGTACTGCAGTGGTCACTGCTGGAGCTATTCATCGCTATGGCTAGGCCTTGTCGTCATCACTTGTTTTCTTCCTTCATTGTCAGGTCACTAGGTCGTTGGTCTTTGCTGAAGTTCGTCGTTACTTGTCTTCATCTTCTTCCTCTGTCGCTAGCAAACATTGATCTTCTTCCTCTTTCGCATTTGTTTTATCATGGGTCGCTAGTGGTAGAGAGCACAAGAGAGAGATAAAAAAATAAATATAATTATATTTTTTTTATAAAATTATATCATTTATGGTAATTTACCAATTATAAAAGTTATTTTGTTAATATCTATCTAAACATTCATTTATTCAAAACTATTTTTTCTATAAACTCTTCTCCAAAAATTATTTTTTTATATAAGTTATTTTCTAAAAGTCTATCCAAACAGACCTATTGGGAATAGCTTCTAAAACAGTAAAATAGTTTATGGATTATCCAATTACTATTTTACCCCTATTTTTCTCACACACTCTCTCATCCCTCCTCCCTCTTCTCTATTTTTTGCGATTCTTCTTCACCTTTGTTATGCTGTCGTAATCGCCATTGGAGATGTCTATCGCCGTGATTGGACCTCATCATCGTCACTCATTTTTTTCCTCCAACGTCAAGTCGCTAGTCTTCACTGGAGCTTTCCATCACTGGTATTCTTCTTCTTCCTCTGTCGTTAGTGAACATTGGTCTTCTTCCTTTATCACTTTGTTCCTTCGTCGCTAATTTTATCTTGGGTCGCTGGTGGTCACTATGTAGAGAGAAAACAGAAGAGAGAATAAAACAATAAATAGAATTATATTTTTTTATAAAATTATACCATTTTTGATAATTTATCAATCATAAAAATTATTTTAATAATATCTAACCAAACACTCATTTATCTAGAACCATCTTTTTTTATAAACTCTTATTTATAAGCCTTTTTTAAAAAACTATCTAAAAACCCTTTTTTAATAAATTATTTTTTAAAAGTCTATTTAAATAGATCTAATATATGGTATATCAGTTGTATATTGCCATTTTCAAGTTTATAATAATAGTGAAGATTTCAAACCTATATGTAGAGGTGATCCATGAGGCTAGAGTTCTTTATTATTTTATTCTGTAGTTTAATTTAATTTCTAAATTATGAAATAATGTGTAGCATTAGATTTTAAAGAAAAATATCAACAAAAGTTATCCAGGTAAGTTTATAAGTATTATTTCAACATAAGAATATATTCTGACCTCTTAAAATCCAACTTACGAACTTTTTAATTCTAATGACATAATTACTATTAGTAAAACAAATTAATGCTGATATCATTATAAATAAAAATTACTCATCCAGTCTTTAATATATAATATATTTAACTAATTTAATAAAATTTAAAAAATTAATTAAATTAGTTAATATAATAGTTTTATTTAAAATATTACTAATCATTTTCTTTAACTTTTTTCTCCACATATCTTATTTAATTATTATTAAAAAAATATTAATATAGATAAAATGTTAAAAATAAAAAAAATTATATTATTATAAATATTAGAATAGGGATATCTATATCTATTTTTCTCTACAACTTTTATTAGGTCATTACTCCTCTATTAATCATTAGAGTCTTTCTCTTCACTAGTATCTGTTCTCTCATTTTCTTGCCTTCATATTTTCTCTCATTCTAATCTTATTATTAGTTTTATAATATATATTTAATATTAAGATAAATTATAGGTATTTTCAATTTTACTCAAGCATAACAAAGTTACGGAGAAAGTGCTATAATTAATTAGCGTCGTTATCTATCATTCAAGCGTCCAATCGCTATCTTCCACATCCAATATAAACATCATCCGCTTTTTGGGTCAACCATTGAAAAGTCATATTTGCTGGCCAAAAAAAATCAGAACAGTCATACTTTAACAATCTACCACGTTTTAATTTCTTTTTCACCTCTCTCATGTCATATGATTTAATGATCATCAAAAAAAGGCTGCATCTAGTTATGTCAAATTAAACAACACCTTAATATAATTTAATAGTATGAATCTTTAATATAAAATTTAATTAACTAATTTAAATAGATTAAAAAAATTAAATAAATTAATTAATTATAATAAGTATAACATGATTTACCTAAAATATTTATGTATAATATTAAATTATATATTAATTTATAAATTAAATAAATTAATTTAAAAATAATAATAAATATTAAATTTAAAATAAATTAATATCTTATATTTATAATAAATTTTAACTTTTCAACTAATTCCTTTATTAATAATCAAAAGTAGTCATCAAATATTTCCTCCCATTCTATTTATAAATAACATTCTCTCACATATGTGGTTAGTCCTGTATATGCAAATAACAATTTTGTTATATTTTTATTTTTAATTAATTACATATCTCTTATCTCTTTTTGCTATCCATTATCCCTCATCACCTTTTTTACTTATTTTTTCTCTCGCTCGTCATCTTTATAAATAAGGATATATGTAGATGAAATATCACATCTCTTACACCTTTAGGTAATTGTTACTTGGATCGGAATAACAAATAATAGTTGTAAGAAAATAAAAAGTGGGTGGTGATCGTTGAATGATGTGTGTGTGTATATATATATATATGTATGTATATATATATATATATGTAGAATTGTTATCATGAAGTGGACCTATATATATATCTAGTGTTCATTCTTATCTTCATCAAACAACACAAATTATATTTTTATATAAGCAACTTGGAGCAAAAATAATATATTCAAAAAATGGCATTATTACCTATCAATGACTATTATCTTTAATTTAAAATCACGAGAAAAACATTCCCTATTGTTTAATATAAGCACTGTTCGACACTTGCACCAATAAACTTAAACCACTGCTTCATCGTTGTTCTCCTCATACTTGCATCTGCAGATTCTTCCTTCTTCCTTCTTCGCCTTCGTTATAGCGCAATGTCTTCTTCGTTGAGATCTTCTTCAGTTTCGGATAAGAACTTCAGGCTAAACTTCGATGAGCTTCGATGGGTGATGGAGATAAAGAAAACCCTAGAGGAAGAGCATGAGGAAGAAGGTGAATACAGTGTGTCGATCTTCAACGTGCCGAGGCTTCTGATGATGTGTGACCCAGATTCGTATGTGCCTCAACAAGTGGCCATAGGACCATACCATTATTGGCGAGCAGAGCTTTATGAGATGCAGAGGTACAAGGTTGCTGCTGCAAAAAGATTCCGACAACATATTCAGAATCATAAGTTGGAAAACCTAGTACATGAGTTGACCAAGTTCGAACCCAGGTAATTAATTAATTCACGCAATAGTCACATGTTTGGAAGTGCTTTCGATGCTTCTTAAGAGTGATGCAGTTTAGATTTAATTTTTTATTATTTTTTTAAAAAAATGATTTTAATGCTTACAAAATATAACATAGAGATAATCTTTTTACTATAAGTTTTTTTTAAAAATAATTTGTTATTTAAAAATTATTAATTGAAATAAAACAGTTAAAACTATATTTAAACAGTATAAATCCCATCACAATAATAAATATCATGGTACTGATTACTGTGATAAGTACCCAAACTAGTTTTGACATTTTTGTCTCATATAGGTGGTGGATTTGTTCCTTATTATAATTCATGAGCACTGGAAGGACCGTTAAATTACCCTATAAATGGTCAATTTTTTTATTATAAAAACTAGAATAGATTTTAGTTTAATTTTAAATTTTACGTTTAAGCAGGCCTAATTTGTATATAAATTAAATTTAGAGAGTTCATGAAAACATAGTTGGAGACAACCTTAGTTTAATCGATCTATATAGCACTAAATTTTGAAGTGAGAGGACATGGTTACACGCAATGATGGAAGTATTTCCTTTGTAATAACTAAGAGAGAGAATAAAATAAATCATCGAATGAATATTGAAATAAACTATATAAGTATAAAAACAATATCATTCGTAAGTTATAAATAATACAGTTTAGCTTAATTTATTTATGATTGACGAACCAAATATATTATGTCAAAATGTAGATATTTAATTTGATCCCTTAGATAAACATTTTATTTATTTATTTTATAAATTCTGACTAAAGTATTAAAATATTTGAAAAATCAATATATATCTATAATTAGACTTGATTTTTAATTAGGTGATTGTAATTTTTCCTTGTTAATTATTATATCATTATAGAATCACTTGATTTGATCAAGTCTCTATAGTTTTCCTCTTTCTATTATATTGTTGTAGTTTTACCTAATTTTTAATTAGATATATATAATTTTTTTTATCTTTCACTTAAAACTAGAGGGATCCAATTAAAAATTAGATGAAATTATAAAGCATGATAAAAAGAAAAAAAAAAGCTATAATGATGAGATTTAAATAAAATGAAATTATAAGGATCTATTAAAAAAATTATAGGGGCTAAATTAAAAATTAGATATGAATATATGGAATAAATAGTGCAATTTCAATAATTAAAAGTAGCTTGAAGATTTAACCTGCGTTTGCCTTTTTGCAAGTTATATATAATAATCATAACCTGTATTATTGAACGTTGAATCGATCGAGAACTTTGTTTCCTTTCGTTTAATCCTTTCTATATTGTGATAAATCAACAGGATTCGAGCAAGCTACCACAAGTACTTGGATTTCAACGGCGAAACGTTGGTGTGGATGATGATAATTGACGCCTCATTCTTGCTTGAATTCCTTCAAGTTTATGCAATCCAAGAAGGAAACAAAATTCCTGGAATTTCCTCCAGAATGTCTCACTTAGTGGATTACGCAGGAAAGAAATCAGCCCACAACGCAATTCTGAGGGACATAGTGATGCTGGAGAATCAAATCCCTTTGTGTGTTTTGCGGAAGATGCTGGAATTCAAATTCTCGTCGCTCGATGATGCAGATCATGTTCTTTCTCTCATCCTAACTGGGTTGTTTAATGAACTTTCTCCGTTCAAAATGATGCAGGATTGTCCAGTTGTTCAGATCTCTGAGTGTGCTCATTTGCTAGATCTCTTCTACGACATGATTGTTCCCAGAACTAAAGATCAACAGCCTGATCTTTCCATTGATATTGATGAGTGTATTGTATCAAAAGGAGGGAAAAATGATGAGGAATCAAGCACGAACACAAGCCATTTGAAGAAATTCCTCAGAGAAGTATGGAAGATTCTTTCAAAGCTAAACGGAGGACCTGTGAGATTAATCAAGAAGGTATTACTTTCTAGACCCTTGAAAGTCTTTGTTAAGTTACCATGGACAATAGTCTCAAACCTACCTGGAATTAAATTCATAAAACAACCTGTTGAATACTTCTTTAACTTCACACAAGAAGAAGAAGAAAAGCCAGGAAATGAGGGTTCTACCTCAAAGAGTTTGATTGAGAAGCCACCATTAATAGAGGAAATCACAGTCCCTTCTGTTACAGAACTAATGAATTCTGGGGTTCGTTTTGTACCCACAACTGGATCTATATCACGCATCAAATTTGATTCAACAACACGCACTTTACACCTTCCAATGGTTGGCCTAGACGTGAACACTGAAGTGTTCTTGAGAAATTTAGTTGCATATGAAGCTTCAGTAGCATCTGGGCCATTGGTTTTGACACGATACACAGAATTAATGAATGGGATTGTGGATTCTGAAGAGGATGCTAAAGTGCTGAGAGAAAAAGGGGTGATTCTGAATCACTTGAAGAGTGATTCAGAAGTGGCTAACTTGTGGAATGGGATGAGTAAGTCTATAAAGCTGACGAAAGTGCCAGTGTTGGATAATGTGGTTGAAGATGTGAACAAGTATTATAATGGAAGATTGAAGGTGAAGGCCCGCAAATTCATGAGGAGTTATATATTTGGGTCGTGGCAGTTATTGACGTTTTTGGGAGCAATTTGTCTCATGCTTTTGATGTTCTTGCAAGCCTTTTGCTCTGTTTATACTTGCAATCGTTACTTTCGAATGGCTACGTCTGACTGATTCTTCTTCAACCTCTCATTTCTCATATGAAGTTCTCAAATCTGTGTGAGCTCTTGAATCATGGAGCAATTCTTATTGTGGTCAATATGTCAACTGTACACAAACTTGGTGGAATAATTTGTTAATTTTTTTTTCAGTTTTAAGTTTCTTATAATTTCTCTTCGTTTTCGTTTGTTATGAAATGTATTTGTAGTTTTTTTTTTCTCAATTTCAAATGAATCAACAGAGCCTTATTTTGTGGCTTGATGAACATTCTAACCATTATTTATACCTAATTTTCAGCTTTCTTTTGTTTTTAAATATAGGTCTCAATATATATTTCTAGGAGTAATTAGTACATCTTTCCAAAAATATCCCTCATAGAAAATCTAAATTACCTATCCCACCCTTAATATTTAAAAATGAACGCTTTCCTACTTCCTTTAATTGAGGACAAGAATAAAAGAAAAAAACTAATTTATATTCTGACTTTGAAAGAATTTGAAAGTAGTGGGAAACTAATCTCTATAGACAATGGATGATCTAGTGCCAATTTATTTTAACGGAAGTAGAACATATTCAAAATGATTTTGGTTCATGATGCGTTATGAATATTGAATAGTATTCCATCCTATCCCTTTTATAGGTAATATTTTTTTATGTAAGGGTAATTCTATGAGCAATAATTAGTATATGTCTAAAAATTTAATACAATTTTTCTATTATTATCATTATTAATTACATGTCTCTTTAATTTTATTTTATTTTTTCGTTTATTTTCCCATATCCATTTTCTTACTCACCCTCTGTTTTACCTATTATTTTTATAAATAAATGTTTATTTTTAAAAAAATCTCTTACACATTTATTATTTTTATCTAATTTTAATCTAACATTTTAATATGTATAATTTAAATAATTGTTATTTATAAAAAGAATAGGAAGGAGTAATAGGTAGAGCGCTATGATACTCGGAAAGAAAAGGAGGCTTTCCAATTTGTAGGTATGGTAATAAATAGTACTTGCATATGGTTTTTCATCACTTGACTTGAGAAATTCACTGAAGTATGTTCACGAGCTGAAATCAGGTGTCAATTTTTTTCTTTTGGGTTTTAATCTTCAAAATATTTATAATGTACGTACATGATTTTCTTAATAAACCAGTTGTGTCTCTTAATTTATAATATCCTAAATTTTATTCTGAGGATTTGGATTAACTAAGAGAATTTATCAAAAATATGATTTATAAGTATGGAAGAGTTAATATATAATAATGATAATATAGAAAAGAAATAGAAATAAAAAAGGGAAAATGACATATGGGTCCTATGTAAGCAATTGAATGACAAAAAAATCACATCAAATGTTATAATTCATGTCAAATCCCATGGGACCTCACATGAATTTTTTTAGTTGTAAAAAGACTTAAATGACCTTGTGAAATAAAAAATATTAAAGAAGAAATGAGAGTTGGCACGCTTTGCGAGAACAGTACAGTGTTTGCACGATTTGCTATGAAATAAGAGAACAATAGAGTGTGTTGCAGGTGGATTTACTCATCATCGTGGCTGGGGTTATTAGTACAGCTGATGGGGTTGTTAGTTGCAAGTGCTAGGGTTGTTATTTTAGGCGCTGAGGTTGTTATTGCAGGTGCTGGGGTTGTAAGTTGCAACTGATGGGGTTGTTAGTATAGGGGCTGGGGTTATTAGTGCAGCTGATGGTGTTGTTAGTTGAGCTGATGGGGTTTTTAGTGTAGGTGATGGGGTTATTAGTTGCAGGGGCTAGGGTTCTTAGTTACAGGTGCTAGGTTTGTTATTTCAGGCGTTAGAGTTGTTAGTTCAAGTGTTAGGGTTGTTAGTGCAACTGATGGGGTTGTTAGTGCAGCTGATGGAGTTCTTAGTTGTAGGGGCTGGGATTGTTAGTTGCAGGTGCTGGGGTTGTTATTTCAGGCATTCGAGTTGTTATTGTAGGTGCTGGGATTGTAAGTGCAGTTGATGGAGTTGTTAGTTACAGCTGATGGGTTTCTTAATGCAGGTGATGGAGTTGTTAGTTGCAACTGATGGGTTTCTTAATGAAGGTGATGTGGTTGTTAGTTGCAGGTGCTGGGGTTGTTATTGCAGGTGCTGGGGTTGTAAGTGCAGTTGATGGGGTTGTTAGTTGCAACTGATGGGGTTGTTAGTTGCTAGTACTGTGGTTGTTATTTTAGACACTGAGGTTATAAGTGCAGTTGATGGAGTTGTTAGTTACATGTGCTAAGGTTGTTATTTCAGGCGCTGGGGTTGTTATTACAGGTGCTGAGGTTGTAAGTGCGAAGTTGACCTAGACATATATATATATATATATATATATATATAAGTAAAGTAAGATTATTAGTAGTACGTTTAAGTTCAACTATAATTAAGATATGATCAATGACGTAGAAATACTTGAGCCATCATCTTTGAATAACAATTCAGTAATTAAGATTATTTATCATTATAAAATGATTAGATCATCTCCACATAATCACATATTCAAATTATACATCACAAATCTAGAAATTTGCTCCCATAAGCAAGCCCCAAAAATCATTGATTTTTCATCATCGGAAATCAACTGCTTTATATTCACAACTTGTATATCTTGCCCACATTCTGAGGCATGGTCTACCAATGAATTTTGAGCCACCAATTCCATAATTTTTGGAATAAGTTTCTTCAAATTCACCATATCAACCTCATAAGGGTTACAGCTATTAACACGTGCAATCAAAGTCCGCAAGAAAAAAGAAGAAATTTATCAAGTGTATGTGACAGAAATTGAATCTTACTTTTTGTAGTTTGGACAATTGATATGAGATGCAAGAGAAAAGGCATATCTCTTGAGGAACAACATATAAAGTCTATAAGTAACAGGTTAGAGTAGTTTGTTTGTAACAGCCCTGTACTCAAGAAAAGCAACAGATGTCAACTAACCAGTAGGGGAAAGTAATAAAATCAGGGCTATTTCCATTCTAAAATTCTATTTGAGGAACCAGGGATTGGCAATAAACAACCCAGCTGGTTAGAAAATTATCATATTCCTTGCTGGTTTTGTTAAAATTATCCCATCAGGTGCCTAATATCCTACTACAATGGGCAATAAAGCAAAAATAATATACCTGGAATTACAAGAAAAAGAGGATAAGGGGAAAACATTTTTGTTTTACCATATTAGAGAACAAGACAATATTGGATTGAACAATATTTTCCAATAAGTGCATATAAAATGTCGTGTGCAGTAACTCCTCATGATAACAATATTTATTAACATTAAGATGAACCATTTGACGAGTACATCAAGCAATGTTTCCTTCTTAATTTTTTATGTTCTATATAAATATAGTCATCCTTCGCATTATTATGCTTTGACCCAACTCAAAAATTTTCTAGGCTTGTGGCTTCTTTGGGTTATTTTTATAACTCACAGATGCTTTTGACAAGCATCTTGAAGTTATATGGTATGGCTGTTAAAAACAAAATAGTTTAACTTCCCAAATTATCCATCCATCTTTATAATATCAGTTTCTATAATAGTGGGTATTTCTGGCTGACAACAGTTAAATAATAAAGTTTTAGAAAAAATGTTCTAGTGAAACTCTTCATAAACCAAATACTTCATTGTTGCATTTTTAGCTAATGTTACTAACCAATATTCATCTTTTGATAAGCATCTTGGACTCTTGAGGTTAATTTTCAAAGTTGATATGGCTATTCAGAATCAAGGTAGTAAAAAAGAACCTGCCACTTCTATAAATTCATATTCGCTATCTTTTCCTAATTCAAAATTGTATGTATCTAATGATCCAACATATTTTGAAATCTAAGTTGATATGAGTGTCACAGCAATCATATAATTATCACACAAAAAATTAAACACAAACACACATAAGAGAAATCGGCCATTTCATTGTTGCAATTCTCTTCTCAGCACATGTTTGCAAAACAACAATCAGTGAGTTTTCCCCCATTGAGAACTAGGAGTTGAAAAACCACAAAATTCAAACAACCACAGTTATAAAGGCATATGCCAACATAATTTCCTATGCTCATTAATCCAACACCACACAACAATACTCAACTCAGCGGTAATGATGACACTAAAAAATGAGAAACTAAAAACAAATTCAGTGAATTAGATAACAATACGAGAGATGCCAGAGCAGGGACCTGGTAGAGAGAAGGGCGAAGACAAAAATGGGAGAGACGACGAAAAATATCCCAAATTTAGAATCAGACAAAAACCATAATAATAAACAGGCTCATTGTAATGCTCAAAATAAAACTAACCACATATAGAGAATTTTCAATATGGTCACCACGAAGCACTTCACCAAGATTTTTTGCACTATCAACTATTTTTCTAGGTCTACAATAAGGGAGAGAATAATAAGAGTAAGGCAGCTGAGTCTTTGTCGATGTTAATTTGTTCACTTTAACTTGCAATGTATCTCCCTGGACCAAAGAAAATATGATATACATCACATACATCAAATACAAATCTTTCACAAGTTTACAATTACAATAGAAATATCTTGTGCACACAACCATCAAAATGAAAATCAACTTTTAGAGCGGTTTCATTAAAAATATCATGTGCACATAACCATCAAAAATCACTAATATAGAGCCATAGTTACTCAGAGAGTAAAAAGAGGGAAGGAAGAGATACAACACACAGGATCTACGATAGGAGCGTCTTCGATGGCAAGAAAATTTGAACAAGAATATTATGGAGAGACGGGGAGAGATAGAGAGGAGATTGAGGTATAAGAGAGAGAAAGTAGATCTTGATGCTGATGAGAAGGGGATTACGGGAAAAGGAAGGAAAAAGTTAAGCTTTAAGGATAGTTAAGTCTTCTTACAATTACAAAAAAATCATGTAAGGTCCCATGGGATTTGAAATGAATTATAACATTTGGTGGGACTTTTTTTATCATTCAATTGCTTCTATGGGACCCAAATGTCATTTTCCCAATAAAAAAAGGGTTAAAGGAAGAGGAAATTAAACAAGGGTCCTTAACTCTAATTTACCCCATGTGGGTGTTTAGGTGTAATAAAACCCTACCCATCATTTATATTGGTGTGAGAGAGAGACTTCATCTATCTTCTTCATCACGTTTGCCATTTTTTTTCCATAAAAGGGTCTTCTTTGTAGATCATTTTTGGTAAATAAAATTATCCTTATTAGCCGTACTCTTTTTATAAATATTATTCTACTCAATTACATCTTTCTAATGGTCGTATTTTCTTTTAGGGATTAGAGTAAATTTTTAGATAAAGGTAGAGACTAAATATTGGATTTTAACAATAGATATAAGATTTTGGCTTTAGTTTAGTAGTTAAATATGAGATTTAAGCATGGGTTGATTTGAGAATTTAAAATTAGATTAAAATAATAAAAAAAATAATTTACATATATAAAATTATCCTTATGTAACTCTTAAAAGATAAATATTTAAACAAAAAAAAGCATTAATTCATGTGTAAATGATTATTAATATATAAAACCATACACAATCTAACATAACAAATCTGATGTTGAGTTCGAAACACTGAACTACCACTTTCTCATTATAAAATTGATCAGAACATATCCCTTCAAGTGTTGAGTTCCGTCAAGTGTGTTAAGAATGATCCTATTTCTTTCACACTCTCCTGTAATCCATCTTCCTTCAGTGACTTGATTTCCTCTCTTTCGTACGAATCTCTCAGCACCCAAATCAATAGTCTAAGTTGATTGATTGAGGTTAAATTTTAAATGAGTGTGTTGAGGTTTAAATTCCAAGTTGGAAATTGGGAGTTTTGATCAAATTAGTCATTTAGATGATGGTAGATGGAATTTGAGGTTGGTTTGATGTTTTGGACACTTGGTGAAGAATGGAGATCTATGGGTAGAAAAGTTGAGCATTCTTTGTTGTAGTAGTTAAGTTAATTGTTGTTGTTTGACTTGTGTCAGTTATATCTACCTTACTGGGATTTTATATCTTACCTCATAATTATTATGGTTTTCAGGTGAGGGTTCTAATTTTCATCATCATTATTTGTGTTTAGAGAAAAAGAAAACTGCTATTTTAAAAAGACTTTTAACCCAAACTTTAATTTTATAAAATTTTAAAACAAACAGTTATATTTATCTAAAAGAGTTTTTATGTCAAATTATGATTTAAAATTAAAGTTTTAAATAAACTATTGAGATTAACTTTTAGAACAGTAAAAGAGCTTATAGACTATCCAATTACTATTTTACCCGTACTTTTTCTTACACCATCTCTTATCTCTCATCTCCACCATCTTTTATTTTTAATAAAATCATACTCTTTCTAGTAATTTTTTAATTATAAAAGTATTTCTAATAATAACTATCTAAACACTCATTTATTTAGAATTATTTTTTTTCTATAAACTTTTCTCTAAAACTCATTTTCAAAAAATTATCTAAAAAGTCTATATTTTTTTTTATAAATCCTTTTGTAAACTCTTATCTAAAAAGACCCAAGCTCATGGAGAGAAAAAGCCCCAGACTTAGGCACTATTAACATATTGTATGCCTCCTCTTTTTGTATGGTTTTATGTAAGATGTATATTGCTATACAGAGTCACCACGTATTTTGCATTGACTTTTATATTAGATTATGCTTTGAAACCTGGGATTATTGTATGACTTAATTGGCCAAGGTCATTGGTCTTAACTATTATTTATGTTATGGGAGTATTCACATTGATGTTATGATGTTATTGGGCACATGTGAATTTATCGTAGAGGATTTGTGGGCAGGTGTACTTAAATCGAGAATTTGTACGTTATGTTTGGAGCCTTTATCTATTATTGTGCTCTAAATCCCAATGTGTTGTTGGGCTGGATTCATTTGATTATATGGATAGCACTTATATCTATGTTAGTGTTTAATTCATTGATGTAATACTTTTATATTATGGATATTTGGATAGTGTTTAGAAGTTAAAAATGTGTTTGTGATTTCAAATTTATTTCTTTTCTAACTAATAGTAATAGGAATTATTGATATACTTTTATTCTTTTCTATATATATAATATATTATTGAGAATTACATATATACTCTCATGGAATGGCAATTTTATTAATAGTACTATGGTATATTAAATAGGAATAGTTCTTTTAGTAAAAATTTAGTTTAAACATTAATTTGAATAATTAATTTCGTTACATCTAATGACTGTTGATTTATTAATAATATTTTTAAACAGATCTAAAAATACTATTATTAATTAAAAAATATATTAACATAAATTAGGTTGATAAATTTATTTTACCTATTATTATAAATCAATCAATTTTATAATATCATAAAAAAATTAAAAAAAAATATGTATTAATTATCAAATTAATTTTTTATGATATAAGTGTTTAAATAATTTTCAAATATTATTTATAATAAATAATAATGACAAAGATGTAATTTCATTATCAATTAAGATGAAATAAGTTAATATTTTTTCTCTTTTTATATTCTCTTTCTCCCTAATTTTCTTTTCATCCAAATGTAACACTCCAAAACCATGGTTAATTTCAAAGTGAAACCGGGAATATGCTGTAGATGATTTCTTTCGTGACGGTCACGTCGAGGACTAAACGGAGCTACCTTTTCCTTTAGCTTCAGTGCTTCACTATCTCATCAACGGTAACACGCAGCATCGTCGTCATCGTCGTGGTAGAAGACTGTGATTGTGGACTTTCAGAAATCCTAATGTGTTTCTTTTTCTTTGTGTAGCTAATTTAGTCTTGTTTGCTTTGGGAGACATATTCGCATTTCTCTGATTCCTTATAATACACTTTTCTAGTGCTTATTAGCCATTAGGTAAAGTATCTTCGTGATGGTGGATATGGAAAATATTTTGTCTTTTAAAGAATTTGAAAGTACTGGGATAGAAATAAATAGTTTCATATTTCACATCATGGTAATTCATCACGAGCTGAAATCAGGAGTCATTTTTTTGTTTTGGGTTTTGATTTTTACTAGTGAGTATTTATAATCTTAAGTTCATAATTTTCTTACTAAACCGGTAGTTCTGTTGACCTATTTACAAGTTCCAACTCAATTTATGTTTCCTTTTGAAGTTTGATTTGATTTAAATTAAAATGTCTAGTTTTTGTACATTAGCTGATTTAGATTGAATAGGTACAATCTCTGGAGACCCCCACTATGGATGCAAATGATTGGAGGGCTGAATTGCAACCTCATGTTCGCCAAATAAAAGTCAATGAAATGTAAGTCTAAAGTCTTTACTTGATTAATAAGATTATGTAAACAGTGTTATCTTATATCCTTACCTATACTTCTATCTGGGGGTGTAGGAACTATTTTTGTGTGTTTTATATTGTTGACATGATTTTGGAAGCTACTGATATCTGTTTGTTTTTCATACTAGAGCTCATAATATTTGGAATAAACTGTTTGTATTATAGGCCTAACTTTGGCATGAAGTAAGAATTTGGAACAGTTCTGGTTTATTCTTTTTAGTGGAGTTGGAGAAGGAAGAAGCTCATAATTGTCTTTAGTCTTCGACAGTCTACTCCAAATAATAATCTGTTTTCTTTGGACTTCTTTTTGAAGAATAAATAGAGGGGCTGGCCCTTGACATAGTGATGATGGTTTTTCAGTTGACCATTGTATATTTTCCCAACTAATTGATCCAATGTCATTGTAAAACAATTCTTCATTTTGTAGAATGAGTATATTAATTATGCATCAGTCTCTTGGCGAGGACGACGATGACGAATTACTTGAAGTTCAAAAAATTGCTCAAAGTATTGAGCATAAGACTTATGCTGGTGCAGCAAGCAAGGTACGTCAATTTGGGGTGGTGGTGGTGGGCCGGGGGGAAGGGGTGTGGGGAGGTGTTCCTTACCCCAGCTTTTTTTGTGTCCTTGCATGTAACTTTTGCCCCCACCCCCTACCCCTAATTTGAAGCATTGTTTTAACAGGGTGAATTTAGCAGTGGCCAACGTTTTCATACACTGTCATGATCATGATTGCTGTGATGCTAATTTTCTTACATTCCAACATTTCCTAATTTCAGGAGGAATATTTACAGAAAATACCTTCCTTGATGCGGTTATTTGATAATTATAGTAAGTCCCAGAACATCGATGTCACTATTATGCCATCAGATTCAGTTACAAACCCTTAAAACCTCTGAACCCAACATATTGGATGAATGTTTGAGTTTTACTCAGACAGTATGCCTAGCAATTCAGCCATTTTTTTCCACTAACAAAATATCCAATTTGCGGCTTTTTTTTTTAATTTCATATCATCTATAAAATGTTTCCTAACTCATGATATTTTCCATTAATTTTCATCTCAAACAAATATCTTATGTATTTAATTTGCATACCATCCGAATTTTGCACATTTGCATTGTCATTTTGTCTCTGATAGAAGTTCTTTTCTGTTATAATACTAATTTATTACAGTTTTGATTTGACATATCTATTGATGTTATTTTTATTGTCTTATGCGCTTGTAACTATGTTACCAATGTTGTTCCATCTACAGTCAGATATGATTTTGGTAATCTGTTATTGATGCCTAAATCTAAATTTGTGAGTATGAATAATTGGAGACATACTCAAGTTGGATGATCCTTTACAGAATATTGGAGAGCTTTACTGCTACCTGATAGTCGCCAAGGAAGCATCAACAAAATGTATAAATTTTTATGTTTTCTTTTTACTTTGGTCATATATTTCATGATGGGGAAAAATCATATACCACACTTCTTTAGAGTTCTCTCATTGGTCACTTATATTTTGCTTTTGGTCTTGTATAGTTAGAGTTTTTCTTATTGTATAACTCTGAACTGAGCTTAATGATTACATGCTAGTGTTTTGCTTTTTGGTCCTTTGGTTTTGAAAATGCACGGGAAATGTTGTGTTTCCAGAAAGGAAAAAATGTATGTGATACTATCATCATTCATATTTCTAATCAAAATCTGAATAATTTGCATTTCTTTTCGAAAATGTGAAGGACTTGAATAGTGCATTGTGATCATGCTTGTTCTTTGGAGGACTGTCTAATGCTATATGCTTACCAATGACTTTATGTTGGAAGGCATTCTTCAGAGTGATGCCGGAAACACAACTGTTTGGGCAGAGAGCACAACAGAGAAGATAACAAATGATTCTTCTGTGTGTATTATTCAGCTATGACAAGGTACATATATACACAAATACACATAACGGTTTCCCAAATATCATGGGATTTACAACATGAAAATAGGCATAAAATCTGGTGGGGAATCATTAAGTCATTAATCTCCTATCTCCTATGATCTCGCTCCTTTAATTCTCAATATTTCCTACACTCCCCCTCAAGTTGGAGCATAAATATTTATCATGTCCAACTTGCCAATAAAGTATTCAAACTTGTCCCTAGTCAATCCCTTTGTGAGGACGTCTGCGATCTGTTCTTTTGAGGGGATGTGCCTGAGATCAATTGTCCCTTCATCAATCTTCTCTCGTATGAAATGTCTATCTATTTCCACATGCTTTGTTCTATCATGTTGAACTGGATTATGTGACATATTGAGTGCTGCCATATTATCGGAATAAAGTTTGATGGGCAATCCTATTGTCATCTTTAAATCTTCCAAAACTCGCTTTATCCACAAACCCTCACAGATTCCGAGAGCTATAGATCTAAACTCAGCTTCAGCACTACTTCTGGCAACCACATTTTGTTTCTTGCTCCGCCATGTAACTAAATTTCCCCAAACATAGGTGACATAACCTGAGGTGGATCTTCTGTCATCCTGGTCTCCCGCCCAATCAGCATCGGTCAATATTTCCACATTTCTCTTGCTGGACTTCTTGAAGAAGAGACCTAGCCCGGGAGAACCTTTTAAATACCTGAGAATCCTGTAGACTTCATTGAGATGTCGTTGCTTAGGATCATGGGAATGTTGGCTTACTACACTAACAGCATAAGCAATGTCGGGTCTTGTGTGTGACAAATAAATTAGTTTTCCGACCATACGTTGGTACCTTCCCATATCCACAGCCTTCCCCATTTCTTCATCATCTCTGATCTTATCTGTCTTTATAGGAGTATCACTTGGCCTACACCCCAGCATACCTGTTTCCTCCAAGAGGTCCAAGATATATTTCTTCTGTGAGATACTGATGCCCTTCGTAGATCTAGCCACTTCCATGCCTAGGAAGTACTTCATTTCTCCGAGATCTTTCACTTGGAACTCTTCATTTAATGCCCCTTTGATTTTTTCTATCTCGGTTGGATTATCACCTGTAAGGACAATGTCATCCACGTATACCGCCAAGATCACGCTCTTCCCTTCTTGATGTTTGAAGAATAAAGTGTGATCACTCTGGCCCTGTATGTACCCTTGATTCTTCAGCACTGTAGTAAATCTCTCAAACCATGCCCGAGGGGATTGTTTGAGTCCGTACAACGACTTCTTTAGTTTGCACACTTGATTGGCTTTCCTTCCTGGGAATCCGGGAGGCATCTTCATATATACTTCTTCCTTGAGTTCTCCATTTAAAAAGGCATTTTTAACATCCATCTGGTGTAGTGGCCAATCTAGGTTTGCGGCAAGAGAGAATAATATTCTGATGGTGTTTAGTTTGGCAACTGGAGCAAATGTCTCTGTATAGTCCATTCCATATACTTGAGTAAAACCTTTTGCCACTAACCTGGCTTTGTATTTGTCGAGACTTCCATCAGCACGATACTTAGGAGTGAAGACCCATTTGCAGCCGACTGCTTTCTTCCCTTTGGGTAGCTCAACTATTTCCCATGTTTTGTTGTCTTCAAGGGCCTTCATTTCTTCAGACACTGCCTGCCTCCATTCAGAACTAGCAAGGGCTTCATTGATGTTCTCTGGTATCTTGATCTGATCAAGGTGAGATACGAAAGCAAAGTGTTTTGATGATAGTGCCTGATAAGAAACGAACCTCTCTATAGGATACCTTGTGCATGTTCTGCGTTGCTTTCGTACTGCTATAGGAAGGTCAAGATTGTCAGTCGCTTGTGCTTCTGTATCCTCTGTGTTAGGACCTATTCCCGGTTCAGATCCTTGGAGTGTGTCAGGTGCTTGGGATGTATCGCCTGTCATGTTTATGTTACGACGGGTATAGACCTGTCCCCATCTGGTAGTATCTCCCCCTGAACTAGTGTTCTCTTCCCTTTCGTTAGGTACCTCATCCTCAAGGACATAGATACGATCAGGTGCAAGATGAGGGTTCATAGGTGCAGTATCTGTCTGAGTATGAGGTTGAGGTTCATGCCAATACTCCCCCTGAACTACGGACGGGGAATAAAAGGGAATACGCTCATGAAAGGTGACATCACAAGTGACATAGAGGCGTTTAGAGATAGGATCAAAACATTTGTACCCCTTTTTGTTTCCAGCAGGGCCGAGATAGACACATTTGACAGCTTTGGGATCAAGTTTGTGAGTGTGGTGAAGGTGGACAAATGTGGTACATCCAAATACCCGTAGTGGTAAGGTATTTTCCAGGTAGGGTAGGCTAAAGTGACGGTGGAGAACCTGGAGAGGTGTTTGGAAAGACAGAGGTTTACAGGGCATTCGGTTGATCAGAAAAGTAGCAGTTAGGATAGCGTCATCCCAGTAAAAGTTGGGAACATTGCTACTAAAGAGAAGAGCCCTAGCTGTTTCAAGGAGGTGTCTATTTTTGCGTTCAGCGATCCCATTTTGTTGAGGGCTATGAGGACAAGAACTCCTGTGAGTAACACCTTGTTGTTTAAGAAACAGGGATAATTGGTGATTAAAGTATTCAGTACCATTATCGGTGTGAAGTGTTTGAATTTTGGTGTGAAATTGGGTATGTATCATATGGTAGAAATCAATAAAGGTTTGGCGTACCTCAGATTTATCCTTTAAGAGGAAAACCCAACTGACACGAGTGTGATCATCAATGAGAGTCATAAACCATTTTGAACGAGTACGATTTGGGATACGAGATGGGCCCCATACGTCACTATGAATAACTGAAAAAGGGCTAGATGGGTGATAGGAGGTTTTGGGAAAAGATGTGCGATGGTGTTTAGCAAGTTCACATGAATCACAATAAAAATCAAAGTTTTTATTTGAACAGATTGAGGGAAACACCTTACACATATATTGTAAATTTGGATGCCCTAATCTTTTGTGCCATAATTCCAACTCACTAGCCCGAGGGAGAGATACTTTATTACAGGAATAAGATATTGGTTTGTGACAGTCATTCAGGTAATACAATCCATCAAGCTCCTTAGCAACACCAATCGTCGTTCCCGTGAACAGATCCTGAAAAACACAATGAGTCGCAAAGAAATCAGCATGACAGTTTTCTTGTTTATTCAATTGACTCACAGACAATAAGTTGCATTTCAATTTTGGAACATGCAAAACATCCTCAAGTGTCAGTGTAGTAGATACTTTAATGGTACCGCTACCAGCTACCAAGGAATCAGAGGCATCAGCAATTTTTACGGCTAGATAGGAGGTGGCAGGAGTATAAGTAGTGAATAAGGAAGCATCATCAGTCATATGATCTGAGGCACCAGAGTCTACTATCCAGAAGGGTCCTGTAATCTTACCTTTAATGGTAGCTAGGGCTTTAAAAAAGTTACCTTTCTGGACGACACTGGTAGTAGGTTGTTTATGAGACTGATTTTCAAGGGCAATGAGACGCTCCAGGATTTGTGTCAATGGATCATGAGTGGAGGAACCATAAGTTGGGCCTGCAGAACTTAAGCCCAGGTGAGAATGACCCTGTATTGGGCCTGTACCAGACCCACTAAGGCCCAGATTGAACCTGTCACGCCCTTGGCCCACACCTGCATTTTCAGAGCCCACGTGTATTGGGCCTGTACCTGTAGCTCCTGAGCCCATTTGAGACGCTGAGTGATATTGGGACGTGAAGCCTTCAGTCGCGGAGCCCAGTTCATCAACGTGTTGAGCGTCGGCCAGATAACTTCTCCCCTTTCTCTGTCGAGGTTTCCAGTCAGGCGGCTTCCCGTGGAGATCCCAGCAGCGGTCCTTCGTGTGGCCTTGTTTCCTGCAGTGGTCGCACGTTGGTCGCTCCTTCTTGGCGTCGGTTACCCGTGAAGCTAGCGCCGACGCTGTTTCATTTGCAGCAACGATGATCTCCGGTGACATGACTTGGCGGCGCGACTCTTCATCTCGCAGGAGGGCGAAGGCTTCAGAGACTGACGGAAGTGGAGAGCGACTGAGGAGGCGGCCACGAGCATCGTCGTAGACGGGGTTCAGGCCAACCAAGAACTCGAACAGCCGTTCTTCGTCCAGAGACCGTCGATACTCAGCGGCGTCTTCTGGGTTTTTCCATACGCGATGTTGCAGCATATCCAATTCCTGCCACAGCGAGTTCTTCTCAAGGTAATACATATTCAGAGGTCGGTTGCCCTGTTTGGTTCCCCAGAGACGAGCACGCAGGTCAAATATCAAAGAAGCATTTGGTCTCTTCCCGTAGGCTTCCTTTACCGCGAGCCAAATTGCCTTTGCTGAAGAAAGAAACATAAAGCTCTTCCTGACAGTAGGAAGCATTGAGTTCAGTAGCCAGGAGGCCACCAGTGCATTGTCTGATTTCCACCGACGGCGGACACCGTCATCGTCGGCAGGTGGTTGATCATTGTGGAGTAAATCCAGTTTCTCCCTTCCATCGAGTGCAAGGAGCATTGATTGGCTCCATTCCACATAATTATCCCCGGTGAGGCGATCTGGTACAATCTGAATTGAGGATCCTTCAAGCCCAGCAACTTTGGGTGGGTTGACGACAGAAGATCTCTCCACCTGCTCTGATACCATGTTGGAAGGCATTCTTCAGAGTGATGCCGGAAACACAACTGTTTGGGCAGAGAGCACAACAGAGAAGATAACAAATGATTCTTCTGTGTGTATTATTCAGCTATGACAAGGTACATATATACACAAATACACATAACGGTTTCCCAAATATCATGGGATTTACAACATGAAAATAGGCATAAAATCTGGTGGGGAATCATTAAGTCATTAATCTCCTATCTCCTATGATCTCGCTCCTTTAATTCTCAATATTTCCTACACTTTATAGTAATTAAACTGCCGTTATTCATCTTGTAGAATGGAAACATTAAGAAGACGTCTTAATCTTTCTTGCCAAGGGGATTTAGATGAACTTCGTAAAGCTGCTGTAAGATTAGAGGAGAAGATTTATGATTCAGCAGCAAACCAGGTAGAGTTATCACAGTTTTAAATCTGACAGCCCTCTTGATTGATCATTACCATCTGAGTAGGTGAATTACTTCTCCAATTCTTAATATAAGACATATTTAACTAATTTGATTTGACTAAGAAAGTTAGTTAAAATGATATTTTTTTTTCTAAAGCACCATAATTATCTTCTTTAACTACTTCACTCCATTTCTTACTAGATACTGTTAAGAGAGTATGAATAGGGGTAATTTGGGAAAAAGTTAGTAAATATAGAAGACATGTCTTATATTTATGACTAAGATCAACTGGAGGAGTATGATAGAAAGATGAGTAGTAATCAAACTTTGTCTTGTACAAGATCATGGATTGCCATGATCTCTTATATCTCTTACATTTCCTAATTTCAGACTGATTATCTTGAGAAAATATCCTTGGCGATACTGAGATTGGAAAATGGAATCCAGAACTGTGGTGACAATAGGCATGGACCTTCAGATATAGGTATTGGAATTTAAAAGCTTCGATCTGTTTGGTACAAATAAATTGATACTTTGGTATGTGAATAAGGATTTGGATATCTTCAATTGAGTTCCCTCAATTAATCCTCATTTGAGGGTTATTAACTATTAGATATCTAACGGTGTTAAAGGATGCGTTATAATTAAATATTTTTGTTTATTCTTTTAAAATAAATTTATAACTCCCATCTCAATTGAGATTATAATCTAATGTCTAATATCCCTCAATTGAGAGGATTCAAATCCTTGTGAATAAAACTTCATAAGCGCTAAGCCAATGATGTTGGATTTTCTTTTGTTGTGGGGTGCATTTGGGAAACCCCCCAAACTATGGTTTCAAAAGCACTTTTACACTAAACTGCTCTCACATATTTACCTAAAATCACTTTCAAATTGCTAATCCAAACACCTAAGGATGCATATTTTGAATGAAGTCCAAGAATACTCGTGAAGTTATATGTGTGGTATTAAGAAAATCAGGTTTTTGAATGGTTAATAGGGTTTGTTATGCGGGAATCATAAGAGGGAGAGAGAAATACTTCAGGAAGACAGTCTATAAGAAAGAGGAAGCAACTACAGTGGCTAGCTGAATTTGTTACCTATTGATGGTTCTATTCTCACATGCTAATTTCTTCAGGCCGTTGCAAATGACGGGGACCAAGTGTCTGTTATGTCCATGGCATTATTTCTATTGTAATGTTTTGTGTCTTGCAATATTTTGATTATATGAGGCCTCTGGACTGCTTTGATCTTCAGGGGAAAAACAGAGGTTTGTACATTGGTGTTAGGGGGCTGCGTGTTTTGGCTGTCTTAGAAGCTACTCCTAACTATCTACTCCTAATAAAATCTACACCCTTCAAGGATATTTGTGCAATTTACTTGGTTCTATAGCTTACCATTCTCCTCTGATAAGCATATCCTTTGGGATTGGATTTTTAATAAGGGTGAACCAATTAGCAAGATCTGAGGGAAAAAAGGTAAAATCCAAGAAGTTAAAGGAAGAACTTTGTTCAGCGGGCCATTAATTCAACTCAATTAAGTAATTGATATAAAATCAAATGGCAATTGGTTCACATGGAATAACAATCCATCTAATGATGAGGCTTGTTTGGGTAGAGCCTGGTGTAATTTTCATTGTATGGATATTGGATACCTTCCCTTCTTGTTGTTCGTCGTGGTCCTGCTTTACTGTTTGGTAGAGGGGATGATGATTGATGGGCAAAATGGTTACTTTACCCAATTCCAGAGAATTAGAACCTAGTTCCTTGGGTATGGGTGTGGAACCCAGTTCCATCAAAATTTTCACAAAAATTGGGTTCTCACATACCAACCTGACCAATTTTACAATTCTCTCCCTAGGCTCTAATTCCGTGCTACCAAACGGACCTTCTTCTTCTTTTTTTTTGGTACAGACCAAACGGACCGTTAGAGTAGAACAAACAATAAATTGGTGAAATCAGAAAACAGTATTAATCGATTGGAACAAATTTTGCTAGCCTAAAACAAAAAATGAGTCGTTTGAAAGAAGAAAAATATCAGAAATCTTCTTGAGTTTTGCTAGCTTCACTGTATATAGAATATTGGTTTATCAAAGGCTCACCAATATGCACTCAATTTATTAGAAAAATTACGAAATCCTATATAAAGAATGTAATTATTAAAAAATTCTACCAATAAATAATATAGATATGTTGCTATTTTATATAAATAAACTTGTCATTACATATTGTTTATTTATTATAAATTTTTTTAGTAATTATATTTATTATGTAATTTTTCTCATTTTATTTTGATTTATGGTCATGCATTTGAAGGTTACATGGCGTCCACAAAATTCATTTATTCTTTTACACACCCACAAAATCTATATATTTCTATGGAGATTGTTATTGGTTAAGAGATTCATTGCCTTGGAAGGTGACATTGAGATTGTTAAGCAAAAGTTATTTTGCCTTATAATATTTTTTTTATCTAAATTCATATTTTTTATTGACATTCTTTTGGTTTATTGTATATGATTATTTTTAAAAGCTACTTAAACTTAATTTTTAAAATTCATTTTAAAATCTCTTAAAGTGTTTAAAAAGAAAGAAGAGCGCTTTTTCATTAAAAAAAAATGAAATAATTCTAGTAATGGTTTCTTGCGGGAACCCCACCGCACCTAACTATTAGTACAGACTCACCTTTTATCCCTTTCCCTTTATCTCCAGTGACTCATGGATCGGTCAACTTACTCCTCACCTCGCAGTGGCGTCGTCGTCGTCGTCGTAGAAGGCAACGAGGGTAGACTTCAACTAATCCTACTGTTCTTCTCTTTATTTATTTATTTATTTATTTATTTATTTATTTCTAAGCATAATTTAGTTTTGTTTGCTTTGGGAGACATTTTATCTCTCTGATTCGTTGTAACATACTTTTCTAGTACTTATTAGCGCTTAGGTGAAGCTTTCTTCCTTTCGTGATGGCTGTTATGTAGGAAATATTTTCTGTCTTTGAAAGAATTTGAAAGTACTGGGAAACTAATCTCAGTTCTCTAGACCGACGATGATCAAGAACCAGTTTATTTTAACGGGAGTGAAACAGATTCAAAACGATTTTGGTGTATGATGCATTAGGAATAGTACTTGTTAGAGTCCTGAAAGATGGGGACGGGAATTTCATATTTCACATCATAGTAATTCATCACTTGACTTGAGGAATTTGCTGAATTATGAACACGTGCTGAAATTAGGTGCCTTTTTTTATTTTTGGGTTCTGGTTTTCATAATAGAATATTCATAAAAAACCAATAGATTCTGTTGACTCGTTTACAAGTACCTGCTCAATTTCTATGTATGCTTTTAAGGTTTGATTTCATTTAATGGGTCAATTTTTTATACCTTTGCTGATTTGAATTTAATAGGTACGATCATCAGAGACCTCCACAAGGTGCAGACCTACTATGGATCCACCTGATTGGAGGGCACAAATGCCTCCTCATATTCGCCAAATAAAAGTCAATGAAATGTAGGTCTAAATTCTCTCTTAATTGATTAGATGATCTGAGTAGTATTTGCTTCGAGACATCAGTTCTGTAAATTATTGATGCTGTCATAACATTCCCCTTGTTTGTCATGGAGGATCAAATTTATTTCACCACAAAACATATATCAATCTTACTAACAAGACATACAATCATTATATCCATGGTAAAGGAGCTTTAGCAGGCATTGTATACCATTGACAGAGTCATTGAACTACTGATTCTTCTATTTTGTGAGGAACCCTATTACTTGATGTACTCAATTTTAATACGTAAAATATAAATAAATAATTTTAAGTAGTTTTATTATTTTATTAGAATTAGTATTAGATATTTTGCTATTAGGATTAGATATTATAATATATATTATAATTAGATATTATGATATATTAGTATTAGATATTTAGTTAGGATTAGGATTACCCTAGGTATTATAATATATATCCTGATTATATATTATAGTATATTAGTATTAGATATTTAGTTAGGATTAGAATTACTTATCACTTATAAATAAGGGTGATCATTAGTTTTAAGGGGATATGCTTTTGATTATTATGTGAACCCTTGAATATTCAGTATAGTTTCAGTTTCTCTTCTATTCTCCTTCTATTCTTCTCTATTTCCTTTTTCTTTCTACAATTACGTAACAAATTTCTTTTGACATGCTCGTATTCTCCATTTATAGGCAATGCTAGACATTTATATTTCAACCGTTCAATGTTGAATGTGAGCTCCATTCAAGAGTTTTAGTGGGCGGTGTTTTCTTATCTTTATCAATAGCCTTAGCTGGAGTAGGAACCCTTTTGCTGATTTATATATTGTTGTTATGACATTGAAAGCCTCTGATATTTGCTGTTACATTTCACTATAGCTCAAAATATTTGGAATAAAATCTGTGTTATAGGCCTATCTTGGATATGAACCAAGAACTTGGAACAGTTCTGCTTTATTAGTTATTTTTAGTTGATTTGAGAGACGGAAGGAAGTTTATAATTTTCAGGTGCTAGGATGATGACACGTCTTTTATTTTTATAATTAATGACACAAGTCTTTCACAGTCTACTCCAGATGATAACCTGTTTTCTTAGCATTACTTTTCAATAAAACAAAAAACCAAACAAAAAAATGAAGGGGCTGAGCTTTTACATAATGATCATGTGTTTTCAGTTGACCATTGTAGATATTCCTCAACTTCTTGATGTCATATCATTGTAAAATAACTCTTCATTTTGTAGAATGAATACATTAAAATTGCATGAGTCTCATGGTGATGATGATCGATTAGTCGAAGGTCAAAAAACTGCACAAAGTTTTGAGCAGAAGACTTATGCTGGTGCCGCTAGCCAGGTACTCCAATGATGTATAATCTCATAATATAATAATTTATGGCTATCTATGCATTTGGTTGAATCATGAGGGATATTGTTTGTGTGTGTGTAATTTGGGGTGTGGGGAGGACATTTTGCGCCCCGCTTTGGAATCTTCATGTCATTGCATGCAACTTTTGCCACCCCGCCTTCCCCTGAAAACCTCATATCTCCTAATTTGGAACACTGTCTTAAAAGGGTCATTTTTAGCAGTGAGCCCACTTTTCTTTACCCTGTCATGATTGATGTGATGCTAATTTTCTTACCTTTCAACCTTTCCTTATTTCAGGAGGATTATTTACAGAAAATTTCTTCAACGGTGCAGTTAATAAGAGATAGTAAGTCCCAGAACATCAAGGTTACCAGTATGCAATTAGATTCAGTTATTAAACAATTTTAGCTTTTGGTAGTTTTCAATCCTAAAACCTCCGAACCCATTATATTGGATGAATGTTTGCAGTCTACTCTGACATTACTCTTAGCAATTCAGCCATAGTTGTCCACTAACAAAATATCCATTTTGCAGCTATTTTTTTATTTGATATCATATATAGATATTTTGCCAAGTTTTATGATATTTTCTGTTAATTGTGATCTCAAACAAATACGTTGTGTATTAAAATTGAATTCGGTCCAAATTTTGCACGTTTGCATTGCAATTTTGTCTTTAATAGAAGTGATTTTATGTTACAATAATTTATCGCAGTTTTTATTTCATATATCTATTGATGTTCTTTTTATTGTCTCATGCACTTGTAACTATGCTGCTAATGTTTTTGCATTTACAGTCAGATATGCTTTAAGTAATCTGTTATTGATCCCTTAATCTAAATTTGTGAGTATGAATAATTGGAGACATACTCAAGTTGGATGATCCTTTACAGGTTGGAAGACCCTAGTGCAACCTGATAGTCGCCAAAGAATGATCAACAAAATGTATAACTTTCTATGCTGTTTTACTTTGGTCATATATTGCATCATGGGGAAAAATCATATGCCACACTTCATTAGAGTTCTGTCGTTTTTCATGTGGAATTAAATTGAAAACCAACTTAAGATTAATGCTCAAAATTATGTTTTATAGCTGGGGAACTATAAAACGTAATTTTTCTTATATTTTTTTTAATTGTGTTTTCAGCATGCTTTTTGTTGTTTTGAACTTAGTTTTAATTTTTGTTTAAGTTGTTCCCCCTGATTGGATATTTGGGAGATTTCTTAATATACTTATTGTTATGTGTTTTTTCTCTTATATTCTCTCCTCTACACAATAAAAAACATACCATAAGAAATCCTCTAACTACACCAAACCAAAAGCAAAGAGATAATCTCTTCCAATTAGGAAAGTCGTTCTATGGCCTCCATGAATAACTCTGAACTGAGCTTGATATGGCCATGCTAGTGTTATGCTTTTTGAGGCCTGTTTGGATTAGCTTTTGGAGAATAGATTTTGGGAAGAATAGATTTTGAAAATGGAGATGTTTGGATGATTAGTAGTATAATCACTTTTTATATTGGTAAATTACCAAAAATGATATAATTTGATTAAAAGTAGGAGATAGGAGAGAGGGTAGAGAAGAGAGAGGAGAGAGTGTAGAGAAAAGAGAGGAGATAGGGTGTAAGAAAAAGTAGGGATAAGATAGTAATTAGATAATCCATAAGCTCTTTTACTGCTTCAAAAGCTAGTTTTAGTAGCTTATTTAAAATTATGGTTTTAAACCATGGTTTTGGCCAAATCACTTCTGGATAAATATGACTGTTTGTTTAAAATTCCCCTAAATCAAGGTTTTGCCTAAAAAAGCTTTTCAAACTATGGCGCCAAACACACACTTGGTCTTTTTTATATGAAAATGCACAGGAAATGTTATATTTCTGGAAGCGAAAAATAGTATGCGATATTATCATTGTTCATATTTATAATCAAAATCTAAATTCTTTGCATTTCTTTTGGAAAATGTGAAGTACTGAATAGTGCATTATGATCGTGCTTGTTACTAGGAGGATTGTCTAATGCTATATCCTTTCCAATGACTCAGAAATTAAACTGTTTTTATTCATTTTGTAGAATGGAAACATTAAAAACATGTCTTCCTTTTTCTGGCCAAGAGGGATTAGATGAACTTCGTAAAATTGCTGAAAGATTTGAGAACAAGATTTATGGCTCAGCAACAAGCGAGGTAGAGTCATCACAGTTTTAATTGTGACATCCCTCTTGATGGATCATTATCATCTGAGTAGATGAATTATGATAGAAAGTTGAGCATTAATTGAACTTTGTCTTTCACAATATCTTGGATTGCCATGACTTCTTTTATCTCTTACATTTCCTAATTTCAGAGAGATTATGATTGGAAAATATCCTCAAGGATTCTGACAATGGAAACTAGACCGCAAAACACCATAGCAAACTCAACGCCATCAAACTTTGGGGACAATAGGAATGGACCTTCAAATACAGGTATTGTCATTCAAAAGCCTCATGGTCTCTATTTGCTACAAATAGCCTACTCAAGGTTATAAATGGACAGTACTCGCTCCATTCCATTTTATAAGAGACGCTTTTTGGGTATGACCTGTTCATATTTTGTAAGAGACATCTAGAGATTGTCTCGAAAAAATTTTGTTGGTTTCCCATTTTATTCCTATTTAATTACTCATATTTAATTCCCACCTTTGACTTAACTTTGTCTTCAAACCACACATCTATCCACCACATATTCTTTCTCTTCCACATAAATGAGGGTATTTTTGGAAGAAAAGTTACAATTTTTACATATTGTCTCTAATTGGTTTTAACCAACTTTTTGATTGATGTGATTCAGTTAATTGTCTCTTATAAAAAAGAACGGCGAGGGAGTACATTGATCTAGGAATAAAACTTCATAAGCGTTAAGCTGATGGTGCTGTTCTTTCTTTCTTTGTTTTTCTTTAAGATTGTTTAGAAAGGAAAGAATATGTTTTTCATCGAAGTCTGAGGATTCTGTTGAAGTTATTTGTGGTATGAAGGAAACCAAGTTGTTTGTTTTCCAAGGGTGAATAGGGTCTGTTATGCAGGATCAAGTGCTAGAAGGGCAGGTGGCGCAATCAGAGGGGGGGAGAGAAATGCTCCAGGAAGACAATCTGTAAGAAAAAGGAAGCAACCACAGTGGCTAGCTGAATTTGTTACCTATTGATAGTTCTATTCTCACATACTAACTTCCTCATGCCATTGCAAATAATGTGGACCAAATGTGTGTTATGTCCGTGCCATTATTTCTATTGTAGTGTTTTTCTGTGTCTCTAGTGTATGGTTTTGCAATATTGATTATATGAGGCCTCTGAACTGCTTTGATCCTCGGGGAAAATGGAGGTTTTTACATTGGTGTTAGTGGGCTGAGTGTTTTGGCTGTCTTGTAAGCTACTCCTAATTCTGTGGATTTTACTTGGTGTCTATTGCTTTCCATTCTCCTCTGATAGGCATATAATAGGCCTTGGGATTGGATTATTAATAATGGTGAAACAATTAGCAAGATCTAGTTGCTAATTGGAGACTTTAAACACTGTTAAATGTTAATAATTTTAGAGCAATATATTCAGATGATAATGCTATGTCTTGGTCCTATATGGATTCTTTATTACAAAATGTTCGTGTACCAAGGCTCTCTCATCAACAGAGAAATATATTAACTGATGAATTGTTGGTTGAAGAGATTGAACTTGCAGTGAAAGCCATGATTTCAAATGGAACGCCAGGTCTCAAGGGTTTAATGCGGGCAAGGGGCCTCTATTGCCCCTTCAATTGTCGCAATCTCCTAACCTAAATGTTTTTTTTTTCCCTTTTTTCTAAGGATAATTAGATTTTATATAAAATGAGTGATATTTTGATATCTTATAGGTACAGGTAATAAACGGTTCAGTTTTGAATTTTTTTATGATTTTTTAAAGAAAAATACTCTAAACTTGTGTAATTTTGATTTATTTTCTTTGGTTAGAAAATTAAAAGCTTATTAATATAGATTCAATTTATTAAAAAAAATTAATATAAAGTTCCAATAAAGGAACAAATTTAATCAATAAAAAAATCTCAGAATAAATTATTGTTATTTAAACAATCATTTATTTATACCTCAATCTAAATTTGTTAGATGAATAATTGAACACATGCTCAAGTTGGATGATCCTTTACAGCTTGGAGGCCTCCACTGCAACCTGATAGTCGCCATAGAATCGTCAACAAAATGTAATTTGATTTTTTTTTTGGTTCAACTTTGGCCATATATTACGTAATGGGGGAAAATCATATACCATACTTCATTAGAGTTCCCTCGTTTTTCATGTGGAATTAAAATGATAACAAACTTGAGATTTATGCTCAAAATTCTTTTTTGTAGTTGAGGAACTATAATTAGACCAAATCATTAACTTTTGATAATTGAATGTTCTTCACTAACAATCGCGTAAAAATTCTTCAATAATTTAGTCAAGGTCTGTCTGAGTTTTATAGGGATAACATTACCCATTTAATGGCAGGTGATTGAGGTTTATTCATTTGAAATGCTTTTGGGAGAAGGGATGAAAGTGCTCCTTTTGATATATATCTTTACAAGCCTCTGAAATCTGATGCCACAATTTTCAAATAGTCATCTTCTGATTATCAACTTGTATTTTCATTCAAAAGCTTAATGGCTTCTGTTTGCTGCAAATAGCCTACTCCTATTTATAATTTTAGACAATTAGTATCCGTCTCTTTAAATTAAAACAAAACAAGGAAATCAAGTTTTTTTTTTATTGGTGGATGATAGGTCCTGTGAGCGGGGCTCAGGTGCTAGAAGGCCAGGTGGCATCATCAGGGGGAGAGAGAAATGCTGCAGTAAGACAGCATGTAAGAAAAAGGAAGCAACCACAGTGATTAGCTTACTATCACCTGTTGTTGCGCATGTTTCGATAATCTCAGGTTAGTTTAAAATTGTACTTTGAACAAAAATTTAACCAAATAAATATATTTATTCAAATAAATTTTTAGATTAAATTATAATTTAAAATTAAAATTTTAAATAAATTAGTTAGAACAGCTTATAGAATAGTAAAAAAATTTATGAACTAACCAATTAGTATATTATCCCTACTTTTTTCTATACCCTCTCTACTACTTTTTCTTACACCCTCTCTCCTCTCTCCTACTTTTTCTCTATTTTCTTTCTTACACTCTCTCTCCTCTCTCCTCTCATCTATTATCTCTCCTCATTTAATACTCATACCATTTTTGGTTATTTACCAATCATAAAACCCCTTCTACAAATAACTATATAAACACTTATTTATCTAAAATTATTTTTTTTCATAAATTCTTTTAGAAAAACCATTTTCCATAAGCTATTTATAAACTCATTTTTTTCATAAGTTGGTTTAAAAAAAAATTCAAACACCCACTATATCTCTTCTGTTCTGTCATACGCACGTTTCCTCATGCCATTATTGGCAAATGATGTAAGACCAAATGTTACTATTTTGTATGAGTTTTCCTCCTTGATATTCTTTCCTTCTTGATTTTCTCCTATCCAAATTATGGGGTAGTGTTTTGCAACTTTGCCTTATAAGTCCTATTGTGTAATTACCTTGACTATCTGAAAAGCTTTTGCTTTGGTACTGTAGTTACTGTAAAATGGAAATGCTGCCATCAAACTGCCCATGTAGGTCATATAGAATTAACCTAATCATAAAATGTTCATTATTGGGGGAAGGAACTGTGTCGGACTCAGTGTCGGGAAGGAACTGTGGCGGACTCAGTGTCATTGTTGTACATGATGGCCAACTTGTAATGCTATTGGCAATGTATTTTTTTTATGTATCTTTTAAAATAAAAGCTGAAAGAAAAGAGAAAAATGAAATTGCATATTGGTAATATATTTTCATTTGAGGCATATAGTTATTAATAGCATCATAGTAGCTCATCGAAATGGAACCTGGTGCTTGATCACTTGTCTCGCATGGAAGCTTTCATAGCCGACATAGCTATGCTATATGAGCTACTTTGAGTAACTGTAATTATATAATTCATGCTACATATAAATAAGGAAACAACTGTCTATTTTTTGTGATATTGCAGAGGGTATAACAGGAAATTTACTTGACTCATACTCGTGCAACCCAATATTGATTTAGTACTCATTGATCGTATCTTGAGCATGCAATCCCTTCTTGCACTCTCTCGATGTGGTTTTTGAACACTAGAAGAGAAGATTGAAGGATTTCTGATTGGATTTGATGGAGAGGAATTGGTTTGCAAATATAAGGATAAACCTTTAGACTATAAGAAGTTTGAATGAGGGGAATGGAACATTTGATTTTCTAATTTATGAGTGGTTATTCTGTTGTTGTGAGGTTCTAATTTGTTATTTATCAGAAGCTTTTATAAATGTGTATCAGTCATTATCAATTATATTTGGGACAATTTCTCCCAAGTCCTTCCCAAGACCATGAACTATCCAAACGTCCCATGAAATCCACAAATCACTCTAACTCCCAAATCCCTAAAGAAATATGTTTTCAAGTACAACTACAAAAGTGCCCTTGATTTTTAGCCAAAAAAAAAAGTACCCCTCCACCATGGTCGCTGGCCAGCCACACTAGCCGTTGAAGCTCCGTCACGGCATCACCCACAACAAAGCCATTATTGTCGGTCGCTGGGGAACCGGCGATAAGGAGCTATTGAAAGAGCTCTTGCAGCTGGTGGCCCGTTGGCGATCATGGTGGGGGTACTTTTTTTAACTAAAAATAAGGGGTATTTTTGTAATTACATTTGAAAACATATTTACACTTCAGGGATTTGGGACTTGTGGGTGATTTGTGGAGTTCGTTGCACTTTTGGGTAGTTCATGGTCTTGTGTGGGACTCGAGAGTAATTCTCCCATTATATTTTGAATTGTTGAAAATTGTGAGCTATTTGGGGACAATGTGCTATGGCGTTTTGGGAGCATTTGATTGTTTAATAGCTTTATTTGCGGGACTGTCTCTCCTCACCATCTTGATGAATTGTAAAAGAACGGTTCTTTTTCTTTTGATTTTGTAGAATGAAAGCTGTAGGGCGTTATCACCATTTTGATGAAGATGAATGGCAAGAACTTCAGATATTCGCTACTGCGACAAGCCAGGTATGCTCATGGTTTGAATCTTGAAATTATCATCATCATTTATGTTACCTATGCAGACAAATTTAAATTTAGAAGACTGATAATGTAGTGTGGTATCCCTTTTTTATGGCTTTGTTATCTAATTTTCAGTTTTTGCCTCATGGATTGCCTTATACTTGTTTCCTTTACATTCTGATAGGGTCCTGCTCCAATAGAACTTAAAATAGCATATTTAAGAAGCAAACAAACAGATTAAGGGAAATTCTGGGATTTTGATATTAATGTAGGAAATAGAATGAGTGTTACAAAAAAGGAATTCATTGATTCTAGTCAAAATCCTATTCCCTAATACAACTGGAAATACAAGAACAGAACCCACACTACCAAGCCAAAGGCAAGTTCCTAACTGGTGCTTTGAGAGATCAGCCCGCTCCCAAGGTAAAACCCCTTTCAAAATAAACCTCGTACCCTCCAAACAAGAACAAGGCAGAGACCAAAATATAAGGAACATCAAAAAGTGACCCGTGAGCAGCCTAGGGTTTAAAGCCACCCTACAACCTTACTTAGCAGACTCTAGTCCCTTAACTTTCCCTTTATAGGTCCGATCAAAACCAGCTGCTATATCATTACTCTCCCCTAAAAGTTTCACCTTGTCCTCGAGGGGAAAGGCTAGAAATTGTTTGGAAATGGTATCAGCTTCTTCCCAGGATTTTTCAAACTCCCGCAAGTCCTTCCACTTGACCAAAACTTCCAATTGGCCATTCATTAAACGCGAACCTTGCAGATGTCTTGAGGTTGAACCTGCGATTCCCATGAAGCTGCAAGAGCAGGTGGAATGGTAGAAGTTACAGCAGCTGTACTAACAGATTTTTTTAAGCTGAGAAACGTGAAAAATCGGGTGTACACGGGCTGTAGGAGGAAGTTCTAGTTTGTAGGCCACCTTCCCAATCTTCTCAATGATTTTAAAAGGCCCATAGAAACATGGACTGAGCTTTTGATTAAGCCTTTTAGCAATAGTCTTCAGCCTATAAGTCTTGATCTTCACATATACCATGTCTCCAATTTCCAGCTGGACATCCCTGCGATGTTTATTAGCTTGCTACTTCATTTGGTTCTGATTCCGGGTGAGATTGTCCTTACGGACTTCAATGATATGATTTCTAGATTACATCTGCTCATTTACTGCTTCTAAATTCAAGTTTATTTCAAACAACTTTCATAGAATCTTTTTGTAAATGAGAAGTCAATTTTCTTAAAGGTTCTAAAGACAGTATATGACTAGAGGATTTAAAAGTAGTTTTATATCCGTTGTACTTGATTGATGATCTAAGACGACCTTAGGTATAAGGAACTTATGTGACGTATGCTGCAGGCTAATCATGCCGTGTTGGAGGAGATAAGGGAGATTAATCAACGACTTATAGATACAGTTGTAGATATCAGTGATGAGGATGTTGATCCAGCTGCTGCTGCTGTTTCTGGAGGGGCGGAAGGCACCTTTGTCAAGTTTTCTTACAGTGCTGTAGCTCTCAGTCCAAACTTGAAATCACAATATGCTTCAGTGCAGATGATAAGGCTTTAAAACCTTCTAATTGCAAGAACGGTCATATTAATTTTTTTTTTCCCTTGTGGAAATGGAACTATCATCACTCATGTTTTGCCATCATGCAGTCGCCAATTCAATCCATGGCAATGAGAAGTTCTTAAGCAGTCCTTCCTTGTACAGTTATAGATGGGACAAGCAGCTAAAAAGAAAATTACCAAAGTAGGCTTGTTAATAATTGCTTTTTTATTTGCTCATTGCTCACTTTGTCGATAATGTATGTGAATTTAACAAGTATAGTCCTTGATAGACATGCAAACCCTTTTGGTTTTTCTGCCATAGAAACAGTTAAAGCTTTTGTTGGAATAATTGCAGAGCAGCTTAAGTATGTATAGGATGGCAGATAAGAGAATAACAACAGGATGTTTTCTTGGTCATCTGGAGTAGTTGTTTCTAGGTGTAGATGATGAGATGGCATGTTTGTCAAATAGGTTTTGTAATTTCAATGGCTAAGTAGAAATTTCATTGATCTGATATGCTTGCTTTATACCAATGTCTGAAGTTAGCCAAGCACAAGATCTATTAGCCAATGAGTTATTTTAACTACGTATGCGAAGGAAATTCTAGTCCCATTAGCTCATGCTAGCGACAACAGTCAATAGCAATTGGAAGTATTCAGGCCACACAAGATAAGAGAAAGTGTTATGCGTGAACTAATCACAATGCAAATTATTAAAAAAGGGTTTTGAAGAAAATTAACACAAGTTCCTTACAACTAACTTAAGATTGCATATGAACCTCCTGAAGTTTATTTCTTTTTTTTTTTTAAATTACACTTACATTTTAAGGAAGATAAATACTATAAAATTATCAAATTGATATGAAGTGTTAAGAGCCTTGTAAAAAATTTATTAAAATTATGAAGAGGTGAGTTTATTCTGACTTGCTATTAATAATATATTAATTTGTCAATTAAAATATTTTAACTTGTCATGAGTGATATATTTATTTATTAATATGAGTCAAGATAAATTTATCTTCTCACAATTTTAGTAAATTGTCCATAAATCTTTTAAGACTTCATATCAATTTAATAATTTTATAAAATTTAATAGTGATAATTTATCTACTTCATAATTTGAGTGTAATTTCCCTTCCCCAAAATCTGTTGAAGTTGTATACTCTTTATATTACATATCTTTCTTTTGTATGATGTTTCGTCAGTCTTTTAATCTAAAAACAGAACAAAAATCCAATCCCCGTAATAAGTTGGATTTTGTATTTAATGAAAGATTTGCCACGTGTGTTTCCTAATTCAAAAGTGTTTTCCCTGTACACCTTGATATCTTGAGTTTATTTCCTTTAACTAACAAATTTAACAGAGCTTAGATTAATCTGGATTAGGTCATGGTATGACTTATTTAGACAATAATCCTATTACTTTAAGTTACTATATTTTTATGTTTGAATTTCAGATCTCTAATTAAAAATAAAATAACTATTATCCGTTGATATAAACACTCCACATTAAGCTAAGCTAGAACAATACAAAATGTTCATGTTATACGTAGTCAGTCCCCTATCTTGTTTCAAGCCTCATTGTAATTAACCTTTGAATCAATCCTTATCCCATTTTTCTTTTTCTTTATTTTTAGGCATGATATCCCTTCTCACTAACACTCCATGCCCATCATATCAAATCCAAAAATTAAAAAATAGACCATATTAAATCTTCATAGCAATTATGTATCCCAAAACCGGACATATTTAGGTTATATTAAAATCTACATTTGATAATATGTTTAACTTAGTTTTCATAAATTTAGTTCTTGTTTAGATAAAGATAAAAAAAATTAGTTTTAAAAGAATTTTTAACCTAAACTCTTATTTAGAGAAATTTTTAAACAGTTATATTTGTCCAAAATAATTTTTGAACAAAATTATGGTTTAAAATTAAAATTTTATATAAACTACTGATAATAGTTTTTAAAATAGTAAAATAATTTATAGACTATCCAATTAATATTTTATTTTTATTTTTTTCACATTGTTTCCTCTCTCCTCTCTCCTCTCTTATCTCCCATACTTTTAATAAAATCATATTTTTTTAGTAATTTGCTAATGATAAATTTTTTTTGATAATAAATATTTAAATACTCATTTATTTAAAATCATTTTTTTATAAATTTTTTATACGTTATTTTCTTAAGATTTGTCTAAATGAGCCGTTAATCTACTTAACAGTTCACTGTTTGCAAAAAATTGTCTTTTCATTGTGCCCGTCATTATTTAAACACCTCATTCTGCACCATTATTATTAAATTTTAAGGCTGTCAATGCTCCCATTTGGAACACTTTGTCGTCTTCAAGTGTTTAGGATACTTATATTCAACAATGGCCATAAAATCAATAAGAGGTAATATATATAATAAAAAAAATTTATATTCTATAAATATATAAATTTAATTTTTATTATTATGTGAGATCTTTTAATAAATAATTTTATAAATATTTTATAAGTATTTTCTAAATCTTAAAATTATACTCTAATTTTAATATAAAATTGATGTTAAATTTATCTAATTTTTTTATATTAAAACAAAATAGCCATGAAAAATAAGGATTGGAATTAGTATATCTTAAAATTTATAACAAGAATCTTAGAAAATATAGTAACTTTTTAGAATTGGGTAACAATTTTTTTAAAATATATAATATTAATAATGACTAGATAAAAACGCACATTTAATTTTCTAACTTCACACAAGATTTTGTTTTGATCATTTAATTTTACAAAGTGCTCATTTAACCTTAACATAGTTAACAAGAAATACTAGTATTAAAATTTTAAATGTTAATAAAGTTATAAAATTTAAATACTGATATACTAATTTACTAAGCTTATTTTTCAAAATAATAATTATTATCACAAAAATAATTATTTGAAACTGCCATTATAGTTGAAGAGTTAAAATTAAGAATAAAGTGAACTTTTATGAAGTTAGAAGGCTAAGGGCTGATTGTGAAATCCCTAAATCTAGGTTTTAAAAGGGTTTTTGATCTAAATTTTAGTTTAAATTTTTTTAAAATAAACGGTCATATTTATTTAAAATTATTTCTGGATTAAACTATAATTTAAAATCATAGTTTCATATAAGCTGATCAGAGTAGCTTTTGGAACAGTAAAAAAGTGTATAGACTACTCAATTACTATTTTACCCTTACTTTTTTTACATTCTCCCTCATCTCTCTTCTATCTTTTCAACTATCTCTCCTCTCTTTTCTATTTTTTCTATTATCTCTCTTCTATCTTTCCCACCTCTCTCCTCTCTCTTTTTTTCACCATCTTTTCTCTCTTATATTTTAATAAAATTATATCATTTTTAGTAATTTTTTAATTATAAAAGTTTTTTTAGTAATAATTATCTAAACATTTATTTATCTAAAACTATTTTTTTCATAAATTCTTTTCTAAAAATTTTTTTTAAAAAACCACTAAAAAAACTTTTTTTTCATGAATATTTTTTTAAAATTCTATCTACACACACATAACCCAAATTTGGCTTCCTACAAAGATCTCTACACGTGAAAGACCGTCCGGTAGGCCGAAACGGAAGGTGGAAAAGGAGTAAGTAAAAAGGACAAAGCCATAAGAGGAAGGACGGAAGGAAAAGTCGGTGGAAGAAGAGGAGCGAAGAGAAGAAAGGCGGTGGGAAACAAACAAGGGGTGAGAGAGAAAGATGAGGCAGTGGATGAAAAACAAAAAGACGATAGACAGAGAGATGAGTCGATGAAAGGAAATGAGTGAAGAAAGATAAGAAGGTAAGGCGGCAGATACAATAGAAGACGATGAATAGTGAGGCGGTGGGAGAAAAGGAAAAACTTGAAGGCGGTGAAGGAACGAATCGTGAAAGCGGTGGATGAGCTGGGGAAGTAGAGGACAGTTGAAGAAGGGCAAGAAGGGGAAGAAGTGGGATGGAAGAAAGGCCGATGGGAGAAGTTGAGGCGGTGAGATAAGAAGTAGGTCTAGATGAAGCAAGACGAAGAGGAGCAAGAGAAGTCGCCGAACTGAATCGCCAAAGTAAGCGGAGGAAGGCCACAAGGGGAGGCCGGAAAATCGTCAACAGAGGAAGCCAAAAGCGCCAAGAAGCAGCGCCAATAGAGAGAAAATCACTCTCGTCACTGTCGGTGGCCTCAGAACTCAGTCTCCCTTCCTTGTTCCAATGAACTCGCTCCCGTTTTTTTGGGGGTTGATCACAGCACATGTCGTTCTCCATGACAACAATTATGGGAAATAGTTCAAGAAGAAATGGAGCTATAAACTATGAGGTCTAGTTGCGCTGGTTTTTTAAGTATAAAGGTTCGATATCTGGTAATATATAGAGAGAGTCTGGTATCTTTAATCGTTTCTGAATACCTACGGTTACCTTAAAAAAAAACAAAAAAGAAATGGAGGCTGCATAGCAAAACCATGATCAAAACAAGGGTCCAGCACTTTCTTTCTCATTTTGAAGTTCAAATCCAGCATGTCATGTTCGAAAATGTCAGCACGAGCAAATCCATACATCTGAGTACTCCCATTATTTTACTTTATTACAATGATTGAAAATGGAGCTCTTGCGTTGGTGATCATCAATGACAAACTTGATTTGCTGGATAAGATATACAATTCGTAAGGATACATAAACAAACCGTAAGAAATAATTTGCCCATCAATTATCTATTTTATTTCTTACGGTTTGTTTATGTATCCTTACGAATTGTATATCTTATCCAGCAAATCAAGTTTGTTATTAACCAAGTATTTACATCACATTTATCTTGAGGATTAATTGTTGAGGGGACAATTTTCCTTCCAAATATACAAAATTAAAAAAAAATAGCATTTTGGTGGGCAGGATACGTTTGGGGCTTGAAACCGCTTTCTTTTTTCCCCCTTGAACCTAATAATTTTTAATCTTAAAAAGTAATTTTTATTTAAAAAAATTAACTTGAATTTTTTAAAACTCTGGCCGTTATCTTCCCCAAGAATGACAGGATAATTCAAAGGAAGTTACCCGTTTGCCATTAAGCAGATTATTTGCCACCTGGTTAACATATCCAGATGTCGCCAAACAAGGACGTTCACGTGGCACCGCAATCGGATGCTTAGAATCTTGGGACGACACGTTACGTCACCTGTTTTGGTTTAATCATTAAATTAAATTAAATTATTTTAAATAAATAATAATATTACCAATAAAAAGAATGAAATGACAGCCCACAATAAATCCAAACTTTGGGACGTCCACCGCCCATTGTTTGGGAAATACTGCGTGTCTTCTCCTCCGAGCTTTTACCATATATATATATATATTATTTTTAATATTTATTTTTTAATCGAAATATCTTTTATGTATGTACATATCTACGTATATTTTTTTATTCGATTCAAAATTGTATATTTATTTACTTTTCAATGAATATGTTCCTTTGTTGTTTTATCTTGTTAGAATAAAGTCTTAATGAAAAGCAAACAATAAAAGGAGAAATGGAACGAAAAATAAGATCAATTGCGATTTTCATTAAAACTTAATATTTTAGTAAAAATACAATACTAAAATATTTCATACGCAAGATCATGTAGAGGAATCGGAAGTCTGAGTACCCAATCCACAGGACATAATACCCCAAGCATCCTTCAAAGAAGCTTTGGCAATCCAATCGGCTACCAAGTTTGCTTCTTTGAAAACCCAATGAAATTGATTATTCTCAAGCTGTTTTCTCATCGAAAGGATATTTTGGAGCAATATATTACACCTCCATTCAGATGTAGTATTTTCTTCTACAATACAATCAATTAAATCTCCATTATCCGATTAAAAAAATTACTTCATCAAGTTCATTGTTGATTACATAGATCATTGCAAATTCCATAGCTTTGAGCTCAATCAACAAAGGAGACTCGGCATTGCATATACAATTTCATCCATCTAAAAGCCAAGCATTTGAACCTCTGATTGCCAAACAAATTGCTGCAATTCCCAATTCATCATCGAATGTACAATCAGTATTTATTTTTAACCAATTCCCTATGGGTGCTTTCCATTTAATAGATGTACTCTGATCTTCACCAGTCCTTCTATCTTCAGACTTATGAGAAGTAGAGGCATTAGAATGACAAAATTCAGAAGTCATGGTTTTTGGAACAAAGAAACTAGAGTGATCGTCGTATTTACATAATCAATTAGAATCTTGTAATCCCATGATTTTTTATATGGTTGCAATTGTTAATCATTTTAAAATAATTTTAAAATTAAAAACAGGAAAAAAAATTCAAACCCCATGGATTTGGCAAAATATTTGTCAATAAGACTAATTAGGACTATTTTAAATTTAATCAAAAAATTTGTTATGTGTGGGCTATTAGATAATAAGTAATTTTAAAAAAAATATAGAAAAATTTATAGAAAAAAAATTATTATAAATTAAATAAATATTTAAATAGTTATTATTAAAATAGGTTTTATAATTAATAAATTATTAAAAAATATAAAATAAAAAAATTATTAATTATTATTCATCATCTTTATTCCGTCACACATCTTCGAGCTTAGTAAATAGCAAGGACCCATGTTCACAAGCCAAGATCTCACAAGTCACAACCTCCAATTCCTTCTATTATCTCCTTCAACCTCCCGACCTCTCATATCCATTTCATAGATTTCTAGCCACAAAAGTGAGTAAAGAAGAAGCGACAGCGACTTCCTCCTCTCCACAACCCACCGTTGCAGATTTGATATCATCACCTCCCACTATTGCCACTCCTCTACAGATCTGTCGTGGAGAGAAGAGATGACAGAGACCACCTCTATAGATCTGTCTCTCTTAAATCTGCCTATCCTCTACAGATTGTTGGATGGAGACCACCAGCGATAAGGAGGAGAGAGACGAGAGAGGACAGACAGACGGACAAAATGGAGGAGAGAGAGGACGGATCAAACATGCTATTAGTACTACCTGTATTAGAACCTATCCAAACATGCTATTAGTTGTGCCTCTAGACGAGGGATCTGACCTTCGTCATCCTCAAGTGGAAGACTATGGGAAACTTGCAACAAAAAGCTTTTCCTGGCCCACTATCTCTCCCGATATGTACTACCTGTATTATTTCAATTATTTGAATGAAATCCCATCTCCATTAATAAAATAAAAGGATTACTTTTTTTTTGATAAAAAAAAAAGATTACTTATTATTTTACCATTTATGTTATTTTAAGTTATTTCCATCAAAGAATGACACATGATTAGTTTGTGGCCATGAATATGTGGAGAAATAAAATTGAGGGTATAGAGCCGGTAACTTCTTTTTATTTGCGCCGCAGGCCATTGATTGAACCCATTAATAAAAAATAAGTGGACGGGTCCATTTCAGCCCAAGTGAACCTATCAAATATAATGTTCCATTTATTTGTTTCCTAATCCACCCAAATACACTTATATCTATATCAAAAATCAAAAATACACATGAAGGTTTGGAAAATAGATTCTTTCTCTCTTTTTCCTTAAATACACAAAATGCATAATAAGAAATTGGATGTATATAAAGTATTTAAGGAAGAATTTAAAAAAAAAATCATGTAGACAAAGAAAATAATTGTTATAAAAAGTTATGCTATTTTGTATAAATATTCAAACATATGCAATATTTATCAAGTTATGAAACCAAATACACAGCATCTACGGTAATTTTTTAGTTATAGGTAAAAAGCATACCATATTACTTTCCTGCCTATACCAACTTCCGAATCAAATCTTGTAAAAGAAGACTTGATCTATCAAAAAGATAAAAAGCATGAAGAGTAATTTTTCTTTATTGGGACTGTAGATTCTATGAACTGTGTTGCCTCATTTAATCTGATTTTTCTTTGGAATTAAGGTCTGTTCAATAGTGGTAATTTGAGTCTGAAAGCTAAATCCTAATTTTAATGCTTATTAATATCATTGACCCAAAAAAGTGAGACACTATCACTCAAACCCAAATGTAATTAGTCTAACGAGAGTGGTAGAGATCAATTAGATCAAAATGTTGAGCTGTGTTAGAAAAATCTCCAAGAATAGGTATCTTTGCTCAAAAAATTGATCCAAGACACATATCATATCGGGTCACCAAGGAGTCATTAGACAAAATGAGACCCTGTTTACGCTGTTAATACATTTTTATTGCATTCGCAAACAATTTATTTCATGTAGATCCTGCTTTTGCTAACAGGCTCTCATCTTGAGCTTCTGGAATCGTCGTTGGGAAATTACATCATCCTAATTAGTGCATTTAGACTTCTGTATCTGTCTATGGCATATCAGAATGTTAGTTTTATTATTAGGAATGAGAGATAATGCCTTAAAGTTATTCTCAACCATAAAATTTCTGTCTCTGCAAATTGAGGAAGTTCTAAAATTGCATCAAAATAAAATAGTTAAGGTTGTTCATAATAAAATATCTGTCATCTTCAAGGAAGAGAATTCTAATATGTGAATGCTAAAGTAAAAGTAGTACTAAACAGTAATAAATGTACTCTGCAAATGTGTTTACAATAATCACCACGAATAATAATTCAAGCAAAAGAGAAGCTAATCCAAACTGTTTCATTTGTTCCTGAAATATATACTCTGAAAATCTTCAAATCTGATGCAAGTTATCACTTTTAAAAGCAGAAGAGAGAGACACAATAGTTACAGAATCAGACAGATGCTAAAGTTACCTATCTGACCGCTAAAAGGAGGAGAGGAGGGAGGGGGGAGGGAGGAGGGGGAGAGAGGGAGAGAGAGAGAAGTACACTCAAATCTCTGTGCTGATATGGAAAATCCCAAAGAAAAAAGAAACTTGTCAATTTCAGTTTGGCTTTAGATCCTGAAACATGGTATCCCACCTGATCTCTTCAAGAGCAGCTGACCAATACCCATCATCATCATCTTCTTCTTCTTCAGCCATCTTCTTCATCACCTTCTGCAAATTCTTCACCTTTGGGCTTGAAACTGAAAACCCAGCAAGAACAGATACAGTAGGAACTATTGCAGAATTCCCATTTGTGAGAAGAAGCCTCTCTTGCTTATAATTGTTACCATTCACTATCATCTTCTTATTATTATTGTTTCTGCTTCTCTTCACCATACAACTCTTCCATCTTGTTTCCTGATGATCACTTGGCCTTGTGGTGGTGGGAACCACCACAAGTGCTGATTTTTCCCTGTGAATCAGAGAATGAATGTAATTTGATAAGCAATTCTTGGTCTTCTTGATTGCCCCATTAATGAGCCTTGACACTGGATGATTTGAGCTGTTTCTTCTTCTTCTGGGCTTTTCCTTCTTTGCAAGCTTGAGAATTTCAAGCCTGTGCTTGGCTATGGAGATTCCCATGCTCTGAAGAAACTCATGGTTGAAATAAACTATGTCTTCTTGTTCAAGCTCGTTGTGAGCAAAAACAAGGCCATATTCATAAACTAGAGATGGGTCAAGGCTTGCTTTTGAAAGCCATGAGAACCAATCCATAGCTATGCTGAGGAATGAACCAGAGAAGAGTTCCTGAAAGAGGGAGGGAAAAACTAAACAGAAAGTGAGAGAGAAAGTGGTTTAAGTGTGAAGAGTGAGAGAGACATTATGTGGGGTGGTCATATATATATATATATATATGCTTTTGTAAGTAAAATGGGTTAGTGCAAGCTTGAGAGTGACTAAAAGGGAAAAATAGAAAAGATGGGTTGTGTGTAGGGCATGTTACCCCACGTTCCTGTTCCCTCCAAAATTAGGCAAGTGTATTGATGTGATCAATTCTTATGGTGTGAGATCAATGTCAAATGATAATGGCTCATGATATTTTAAATTAGGGTAAATTACATTTTTTTTTAAATTTTGCTAAAATTATATGAAATTTCTTTTTAATATTCTCATACTTCTAGACACAATGGTAAGATTATTTTCATATGACATGATGATATTATCTTTATTTTTTTTGGTATAAAAATTTTTAAAAAGGAGTTGGGTTCACCTATAATCTAAGAGCAGGATAAAGTTTTCCTTCCTCTTAGGCGATACCAATACCGGGCAAGACGAGCCGTCTATTACCCTCATGCGTAAATTTAGGCACCCAGAAACTATGATGTCTTCCCAAGTATCGCGACTGGAACCACAACAAAGTGGTATTCCTCAGAGATTGAATACACTATAAATAGTCGCATATCTTACCCTTTCACCAATTAAACTTATTGACGATAGGAAAGATATTATCTTTATGTTTACATAGGTAAGGAACCTTGTGCACTAGGCTGAGCTGCCTTTTCTATTTCATATTTCTATATATATACTTTCTCTGAAATAAAATATCAATTATCTTGAAATATCTTTATAACTTTTACTAAAATTATATAAGTTATAAATTGTGCAACTCATTCAATAAATTTCATCCGATACACAGGCCCCACTTAGTTTATATAATTTCAGCAAAAGCTATATTTTTTTTTACCAATTTGTAATTATTACTCTTCAAATTACCAGATTTGTTATAAAAATATGAGACGAAGTTAAATTATTAATGGGAGATTCATAGTGTTTTAGTAGTATATAAAGAATAATCTAAAGTGATAAATGGATATATACCAAACATGAACATCTGCAGTGCATCTTGACATGAAAAAAGCAGTGAAGAAATGAGTATATAATGGAAAAGAGCTCAAGGTGGGGCAGTGCTTGTTGCTTGGAGGATCGAAAATCTATCTGTGAAGAAAGTGGAAAAAAAAAAGTGACATTATTGTCTTCAAAACTTTGGTATTTTAAATTCATTTATTACTTCATGCCTTCTTCATAACACTCAAAGGTTGTTGATTGAGCTAAAAGGGAAGCACTACTGCTTTTACAACACACCATGAATTATACACATTAATTCTTGGATTTCCCATAGATTATAACTCTTCACTCCTTTTGTTTTGGGAAAAAGAGGACATACCATACCTCATTTAGACAATTAGAATGTCAAAAGACATATCAAGGTCAGGGCAATTTTAAGATTTAGTGGATGTTTAGTTACTCCCCAAACTATAGTTTGAAAAATACTTTTAGGTCAAACTATGATTTGAGCCAAAAATTAAATAAACAACTATAAAATGTCTAGAATAGTTTTTAGACTAAATTATAATTTAAAATTATATTTTCATATAAGTTTGTGGAACTAATTTTTAGGTAGAGAAAATGGCTTTTAGATTGTGTAATTATTATTTTATCCCTATACTTTTACACTTTATGTAATTATCATTTGATATAATACTCTTTCTAGTAATTTATCAATCACAAAAGTAATTATATTAATAATCGTACAAACAGTTATTTCTTTAAAATATTTTTTCTTCCAAAAGCTCTTTTCTAAAACAATATTCTCCAGAATCACTTTTAAATTATTTTTTCTCTATATAATAAACCAAATGGACCCTTTATAAATTAGAGCATATAAATGAGTTTATAAATATCTATTAGTAAAATCCTCATATGGACGATTGTGTGAATTATATTCTTTGGAGCTTGAACAACTTTTGTTGGCATTAATGCGAATTATAACCCGAACAAATTTACAATAATATTTGCTCAAAGTTTGATGGTTGATTTGGAAAAGCACATGGAGTAGAAAGATCTTCTCATCAAACGCCTATTCCTAGTGCTAATGAGTTTAATTGGAGATGGTTTCTTAATTATCAATGATAAGTTGGCGAGTTTATTTTGACTGTAAATGTAAGATCTTGATTTATTTTTATTTTTTAAATTTATAATTTAGTTTTTAAACTATTTATATTGATTGTATATATTATGAGAATTTTTATCAATGTATATAGTTGCACCGCAAATTAAATGATTTAAATATATTTTTTTAAAAAATTAAACATATTTTTTATAAATAATTTTTTAAATCTCTATAAATTAGCTGTTTTATTTCTATCCTATGGAGAGGAGTATTTAAAGTACCATGCTGTGGTCTTCTGTTTCTAAGATGATAAATCAAATAAAATTAAGAGGGGGCAATCAATTATATTATATATACATTATATAAAGATTCATATTATTAATTAAAGTAACCTCACATAATTTGAAAGGAGACTCATGAACTTACCACATAAAACAAAAAATTTTAGTACTAAATGAAAATTTAAAAAAAGAAAATAATAGACATTCATGATCATAAATTATATCAAAGGCTAGCCACGTACAACTGATTTTTTTTTGGTATAAAAATTTTTGAAAAGGGGTTGGGCTCACCCACAATCTAAGAGCAGAGCGAAGTCTCCCTTCCTCCTAGACGATACCAATGTCGGGCAGGGCGAGCCGTCTATTACCCTCAGGCATAAACCTAGGCACCCAGGAGCTAAGATGTCTCCCCAAACGCCGCGATTGGAACCACAACAAAATGGTACTCCCCAGGGTTCGAACACACTCCAAATGATCGCATGTCTTACCCCTTCGCCAACTGAACCCACGAACGATGGGTACGTATAACTGATTTTCTTTCTCCTAGCTATCTCATTATGAAAAGAATCTGTACCATTTTTTTAGCCAATGGGGTGCTAAAATTTAAACCTCTATTAGGTTTAAGTATACTTTTTTAGTTGTACTAGCTTTTAATTGTTGAATATTTCTCTTTGATATTTTATCTTTTATATACGTGTTGTTGTTTTCATTTTTCTATTGTTATATATACATGTCTTTTTCTTGTTATTTGTCTTTTTTTTTTTGTCGGTATCATTCTTTCAGTGCATCTGTATTTAACTATTTAAATACCACAACAATATTTCTCCTACGGCTATTCAATATTTTTTAAAAAAATAAAGGAAGATCATTTTCTCGATTTGTCATCTTCTATATGAGTAAGGTAATATATAAAGGTTAATTAAAATAATTATAAATATAATAGCAAGATTTTTTTTTAACTATCGAATAATAATCTCAATCTTAGACTTAGATCAAGCGATCCTACAATTAAGATAATTAAGATTCCTATCCTAATTAATTAAATTTTTGTATTGCCAAAAAATCCATAAACTTCCAAAACCCTAAATGCATGCATCTCTCTACTAGAGGCTAAAAAGTGAACGTGGGGAGTGAAAGAACAAAAAGCAAGGCACATCATATTTACATTTTACATATAGCTCCATGACAAATCTCTTTTATGTTATTCCAAATCACAAGAGTTTGTCACAATGCTTAATAAATGACTCTCACTCAATTATATATATCAGTTTTCTTCTGTCCCTTTCACATGCTCCTATCTATCATCACATCTTTGAATGTGTGTGTCTGTGCGTATAGAAAGAGAGGGTTCACGGGATCAAACAGAGGATAAGAGAGTACTGTTGCCATGTGAGAAGAGGACATATAACATAGCATCGTGTTATTATGTCTATGGTTTAGGTAGCTTCATTGTGTTTATTAGACTTGGATTTGGAGTTTTCTTGATTCAAACAAGAGTGATAAACATATTCTTGCCACGAAAAATTGGTTCAAAAAAATCTAATTACCTATTTATTTAAAGATAGCTAGCTTTATTAGTAGGTTATCTATAAATATTATTAAACTATAAGACATTCTCGTCTTGATAAACTTTTAAGATTTAACTCATTTAAATTTGATTGAAAAATAACTTAGGTTAATTGCTTATAGCCTTGATAATTTTTTTTTTTTAAACATAGATATCCTCTTATATGAAATAATTCTATTTAAGGTACTATCAGATACTAAATATAAATATATCTCATAGTGAGAATTTAAATTTTAATTTATTAAATTATGAGAGACTAACCTTTTCTATTATATTAAATACCATTGATGCAACCCCCACAATTTGTAAAGATATCACATTCTATTACATGCATATGGCCCATCATCAATTTCCTACAAACAAACATTTTTTTATTTTGGGATCGCATTCACACATACATTAGAATATATTCAGCTACCAACAAAACAAGTTTTGTACAACAAAATTAGTTTAATTGGTAAGAAAAAAATGTTTATTCATAATCTATAAAATTATGAGTTTAAATCCCTTTCCTAATAAAGACTTTGCTAGTAGATAATATGCTCTTTAAACCTAAGGCATGTCTTAATTTTAGTGAGATCTCGAACCCAATTCATCTACACTTTTGTTATAGAAAAAAAAATATTTCGCAAGCACTTATAGTTTTTCTCAATTCTTCTAATTTAATTAATTAAATTATTTAATTTTATTCTATTAATACTATTAATCTTTGCATTTTAGGAAATAGCCTGAAGGTCAACTAGAGGATTTAATTACAGGGGCTAAGGATAGGATTCAAACAAGTAAGATCATATAATAGTTTTTTAATTTTTTTTATGCTAAAATTTTTAAAAAATAGTTAGACTTACTTACAATATAAGGATAAGATAAAGTTTCATTTCTTCCTAGACGATATCAATATCGAGTAGGGAGTTTTTTAATATTTGAATCACTTTATTTAATTTGTTTACATTGATGCACTATTGTTTCTTTCATAATATTCCCACGCCTCAATCATAGTTAAAAACTAGTTAGTAGTAAATATGTATACATGAGTGTTGATTAACAGTGAGTTTCTATGGTTCTATATATTTGGTTGAGAGATATAATGATAATTAGTGGGTTGCTTTTGGTTGGTAAAGGTGTGTTTGGTTGTGAACATCATAATTGAGTTTACGTTTATTCATTGAGCTTTAATTTGTGTAGGTACAGCTCAAAACTTTTGCCAGCCTAATTAATCCATATCAATTAATTAAGCACAAAACCCACCCCACACACTTGCTTCAGGAATGATTATTTTGAACTTCACGTTATCATTATATATCTAAACATGTAAACTACAAAGCACGTTTATCCAATAAGGAACGCCATGGGGGAAAAGGGAAGCTAAAAAGAATATTTGAGACAAACTAGAAATAAACCGACAATGTATGCATTTGTGGATAAAACGGCAACGTTTCCAGGCTTTAGTGTTGAATGATTACGATAATGGAAAAAAATTAGTGTTTAATCATTATTTTTCGAGTCCCCTTTTCTTTGATAGGAAAAAAATTAAGAAGAAAAGAATATTAAAAAGAAAAACTCTTAGAAATAATAAATTTTTTTACTAGTTTTTGTAGTTTTCTTTTATGGTATTCCCTTCTCCCTATTTTCTTTCATCCAAACAAAACATAAAGATTTAGATTTTTTTTTTATTTACAGGCATAATACTTTGCAAAAAGTAGAAAGTAGTAATAAGAGATTTCTCTCTCAATTCATAGCCATATAATGAATAGTTATTTTCCATTTAGCGCATAGAACCTACATGCGTGAGCTTGAAAATCTTAATCTACATACGATTGTAAGACTCAAGAGTCTTGAAAAGAAGAAGACATGACATGCAACAAAATGAACAGAAATTTTATGAACTAAAAACCACGCATGCATAATGAATCTGGTTTTAATGTACTAAAGCAAAGAACAAGACATCCCATGCAACCAATCAAAAGACAGTGACATCCTCAAAGGATCAACTATATATATTATGAGCCATTTTTGTAGCCTATATATATTCTTTCTCTGTGATGCTGTTGTGAACAGTAATTACTGTAGGAGGATATTCTTCTTCTTTTTTGAGTCAAATATTCTAAAATTGGAGAGGTATCTCTAGTAGCATTGTGGGTAAAAGATTCCTGTTCAAGCATCATAACTTTTCTGCAAAAATAAATAAATAAATAAATATAAAAGCTAGGACCAAGTAGTTTAAGTTATAAAAAGATAATACTCCCTCTAGTTATAAATCTATATAAGAGCAAATTAATTAATTTATTTTAATTTTAAATATAATAATTTAATCAATTTTATTTCTCAAATTTATAATTGTTTTCTCTAAAATATATATATTAATTATACATATTAAGAGAATTTCTATCAAGAATTAGTTTCAATACAAATTATTAAAAGGCTATTTTTAAAAAACTAGCTAACACATATTTTTTTATAAACAAATAGGTAACTTAATTAATTTCTAAAATTAGGTATCTTTATTTTTATATGTCTTTAGCCTCTAGTATCCAACTTTTTTTTATAGATCTTATTACAAAGTATCCGAGCAATTGACTAATCCATATTGAGCACTTGTGGGACCTTTCAGGTGACAAGTTCTCCCAATAAAATCTAACGCTGTTACATTTAGGGATTCAAACCCACTTAAATTAGGTATCCAACTCTTACTTCTATGTTGCAAAAATTATTATATGATGTCATAACGTGTGGAAGCATTAAATATACAAATGAAAAACATATTTTTAAAATAAAGAGGCAGTTTAACTATTTTATAATCACTACCAATGTCAATATATAGCTAGGCATAATAATTAAATATCTATCAAATAAATGTTAATCTAATTAGTAAGAATACAGTTCACTTTTAAAGAGTCATTTTTTAAGATTTTTTATTTTTTTTGTTATAAAAAAAGTTTAAGTGTGTCTGACACCGGTCCTCAACTAAGGTCAAGATACAGTTACAGGACTCAAAGAATACTTATAGAGGATTTACAAGATAGCCTACTAAAGAAGCATTCACGACAGCAGCGGAAATTAAACTAGCATCTTTGTGAGATACGAGTCTATTTTTTACTATTTGTATTAAGTCTAATTGGGTTTAAGATCTTTTTATAACGTGTGGCTTTTTTTTTATGTAGGTATCTTGAAATGCGTGTAGAGGAAACTTAAATATTTGGGCTACGTACATTCGGCCGACAATAACAAAAGCATCCATGAAAGATAATGGGCTTCCAACCCAAAGTCTAGTCTTGCACATGGCCTCTTCAGCCCATTTTGTTTGTGATATAATGATTTTAATCAAGATAATACCAGCTCATAACATGTCAAATCAATATTTCAATCTCTATTAAGAGATACGTACACATTTTGTATCTAACAATGCTACCTATAGGCGTTGATTCTAGCAATAAAAGTTAGTCATTTACAATACAAAGTTAGTCATTTACAATACAGTGAATCAAGATTTAAATTTCCACTAAAATATATAATTATATTTAGTACATTAATAGTAGTTTAAATATGATTGTTTCTAATAAAAAGATATATATATATTTAATGAAAAAAGTACTCAACAATGTCTTGAAACAAGATCGTTTTTAAGAAGATGATACTTATATTTTAGATAAAATCATTTGCAAAATGAATTAAATATGCTATTAGATATTGTAAACAGTAAAGTGGCCTTGTTGCCACAATTTACTAAAAAGCCTAAGTTGCTTGGATTAGTCCATGTTACCCCTCTGGTAGGTCAAAGAAAGTCCTTATTTGCTCACAGTTTTTTTTTTGTCTACCCGGTTCATCAGAACTTTACCTCGACTACATTTAGATCTAATCTGCATCACGTACCTAATTATGGTGGGTGAGTCTCTCAATGAAAAGTTTTTACATATATCAAGCCTCAAACTCAAGACCTTACTTAAATGATATTGAGTCGCTTATTACTCAAATCAATTTTGTTAATTGCTCACGATTAAGCATGTGTAACTCGAGACTTGCTCATGAATATGTCCGGACTTGTTCACAAGCAAACTAAGGGCAAGCCCAAACTTTGCTCAAGGGCAAGTCCGTAGAGCAATCAACCAAGGCTTATTTTATTACTATTTAGAACAATGTATTTAATTTTTAAAAAATATTATTTTATTATAATTTTAATTATATTACTTGAAATGATATTCTATCTTTTAAGTACTTAAATTTATATCTGAAAATAATAGATAGTTTACTTTATCTGATATTGATATTATTTAAAAAAATATCATATATTTAAATTATAAATAAATCCAACTATTTTTTACAAATTTTTATACCAAAACAAAAAATCAAGGCTTGTTTTGCACCCAAGCAACCTTGGCCAACGTCTCTAGTCAGAATCTATGAACATGAATAATTTTCTAACGTGGATGACAAGTTATTGAATCATTTATTAGTCAAGCATTAATATCCCAGAAACATTGAGCCAATCAAAAGATTAAGATATACTAAATAATAGACTTGTATCATATAATAATATAAATTTAATTATTTTTTATATTATAAAAATTTATTTAATAAACGATCTCTTATATTATGAAGTCATATCTTAGTAATAATAGAAAATTAATAATAAATTTATTTAAATTTTTTTATAATAAAAAAAATTATAATGTCAATTGCTCTTTCAAAAACAACTAAATGACAAAATTGACCGACAACTCTAGTCAAAACTATATTAGTAAAATATTACTATTCTTCCGATCTGATCCTATTATAGGGTAGATAAAAGTTTTATTTATCCTATTTATATAATAGAGAAATTTGTTTATATAAATTTATTATTTTATCTTTTATTTATTTATATTAATTTTATTTCTATTGGTTATAATATATATTAAGTAAGAATAAAGTTAAAAATTTATTAAATAACATAATCAGTAAAATTTAAAAAAATTATAATTTATATAAAATATACTAAAATAATTTATAAATATAATTAGAAGAGTGTAATATAAGATAATATTACACTAATTTTTAAACTTTGATAACATTGTGCCAATCAAAAGTTATGAGTGCAAATTATATTTGATGAAAAAAAATTAAGACACATTTACCCTTTAACTTTAAAAAAATTATTTTATTATTTTAAAAATATATTCATGTATTCTTTTTTTAAAACCAAAATCAACACATTTCTTCTATTAAATTAGTTTAAATAATAAAGAGATTGATTATAATTTATAAAATTATGAATTAAATTTTACTATTAACATAAAGACTTTATCTATGAGTGATCTTTAAGTACTCTATCTCAACCCTAATTAACTTTGGATATAACTTATCTAACTTTTTTTTTTTTTTTTGGTTACAAACAAGAATCAACGCATTTCAAACAAACCAACTGGCTTGACTGATGAGAAAAAAAAAATCTAAATTAGGGAATTCTTGTAGAGCGTGGATGGGAAGCGCGTGAAGTGGGAAGGTGATGTGGAAGTATGTGCCTTACATAGAAAGTAAAATGGTTATAAAAAAAAAGCATAAAATTAAAATAAAATAAAAAACTTTGAATGTTTCAGATGCCGCCAGTTACATCACACGCGACACTCCGCTTCTTCTCACTTACTACCAGCGGGCCCACCTTCTGTCGTGGGATTCGTGTCCTCATCTTCTCGCATCCCAATATCTCTCCATAATATCGTCTTCTCTTCTAAATATCACTTTCTTTTTTAATTAATCAATTATTGAGGTGGAATGTGCCCGCACTTACTTTTTTTGTCAGATCTTTTTATTTATTTGTCTTTTTCCAAGCAACTGCAACATTACCCTTCAAAACTGTAAAAATCCTAGCAATACGCTCTAGTTCGTTTGACCAAGTCAACAAGCATTGTAGCTCTAATTTGAGATATCTCTCCGCTAAAAATATTTTTCTGTATTTAAAATGAATTAAATTCAAATTTTTATATTTAAATAATTAAAATTATCTTTCACTAAAATTAGCATCTCTTAATTTTTTCTTTCAAAAATTTTATTAATATAATTGTTTTTCCACACTTAGGTCAAATAAAAATAATTTTTAATACCATATCCTAAGAGCTATGAATAATATTGTTATCACAATAACAATTAATGTCAGAAATTTTATAAGGGGACAACGTATGTGTCATAGAAAATTACATAAGTGAATAATAATTAAGAATATATGTGCGTGTGTTGATTATTCTCCACAAAATTTTATATTTTGAAAACACAAAATGATTTTCTGATTCTCGTGTGTTTAAGGGGAATGGGTTTATTTGTGTATTGTTTTTCCTTTGAGAATGTTTTATCCTCAAAATTAAAATTAATATAACCACTATTGATTTTATGTTCAAACAGTACTGTAATTCTATTTAAGAAACAGATTTAAATGTTATATGCTATTCAATTATTGCATTTCTAAAAAATAAATTATAGATGAGTCAGTTATTAGTTTTAAATATGTTAAATTTTAAAAAATTTCTAAAAATAAAAATTAGCACGGGGATGGAATGGGACGTCTGACTGCAAAATGATGGAAGGGAGTAAAAGATGAGATGTCAAAATTTGAAGAGGAAACATTATAATGTTTGTCTGGATGTTAAGTAGATTAATATTATTTAAATAAAATTTTAAATTTAATTTTTAGTGTATGTAAAAAATTTACATTTGAAGACTCATTCACTATAATTAAGTACACGACACGAGTCAAATTTAGATATAGTCAGAATAAAATTCTAATAAATCATATGAGCAACAAAAAAAACTTGAAGATGAAAAATGGGTACATCTATCGTCATCTTCAACTATTTTCTAACATTTTAAAATATATTGTAATATATTCAATTTTTTAAAATATTTTTTAGTACATTCAATATTTTAAAAGATTATTTTTTTAATAATATCTAACACTATAAAATATGTATAAAAATTATTTTAAAATGTTAAAAATATCTTTAAAATATTTTATAGTATTGAACACACTATAAAATATTTTAAAATATTAAATATATTTAAAATATAATTTAAAATATTATATGTGCCCTTTAATAATTTTCACCCTCCTCTATCAACCTAAAGGGAGGGGAGGTGGCTCCTGATCTATTTCTTTCAAATTAAATATATATTTTGATAGATTTTTAGAAAATAATTTATGAAAAAAAAAAATTTTTAAATAACTTTTAAAAAATAGTTTATGAAAAAAAATAATTTTAAATAAACGAGTATTTAGATAGTTATTACTAAAAATATATTTATAATTAGAAAATTATAAAAAAATATATATAATTTTATTAAAAGTATGAAAGAAGAGAGATAATGAAAAAAATAAAAAAAGAAGAGGAGAGATATTTAAAAAGATAGAAAACGAGAATAGAGGAGAGATAGTAGAAAAAAATATATAAGAGAGGAGATATGGTGTAAAAAATAAAAATAAAATAATAATTAGATAGTTTAAAAGTTCTTTTATTATTCTAAAATTATTCTGACTAATTTATCTGAAACTATAATTTTAGATTATAGTTTAATCTAAAAATTTTTTAAATAAATATAATTATTTATTTTAAAAAAATTAAATTAAAATTTAAACTATTTTTTTTTAAAATTTAGGTTTAGAGTTCTCAAACAGTTTAAGCCTTTCAAAATAAATATTCGAGAAAAACTCGCGCAAAAATAAGTAAAACTTTAGCATGAGTGAAACGGACATCAATATATCGTGAATCGTGAAACGTTATTGAAGTTTGAGCCAAGGTGGGGTGGTGAATTTATTACGTGAAAATGAAAGAATTGTGGTATGTACGAGATAAATCGTGGTCAATTGACAATAAATGCATTGACGTGGAATTATAAAAATATAGATATAATACTAGAATAAAGGTAGCTTGGAGGGTAAAAGATGCTCTGGAAGATAGATATTGAATGAATCGTGGACCTTAGCGTCCATATCAATATTGTACGGAGAAGTTAGATGGGTGGCTAATAGATACGTTCAGTAAATAGATTCTTTAGATATAACGTTATAGATTAGAATTAAATAGAGAATACTATTTAGATTTTATTAAAAAAAATAGTATTAGTGTTTTATTCAATTCTCAAATAAATAGTATCTATTTTTTTAATTAAATAAAATAAATAATCCTGGTGCAAGTAGCAATTGTGTTATAGTAGTAAGAAAGTTTTTTTTATAGATTAGAGATAACGTGTTTAATTCTACTTATAATTTTAAATAATTTATTATTATCCATTTAATTTAAAATAAAAGTATAGTCTCGGTGGTCCAAGGCATTAAACTTTATAATAGATGAAACTCATTTTATATTTCTATATTTGTAAGCGAGTGTTATTTTGATCTATATATTTTTAATTAATATTAATTTTGACCTTTATACATAAGGTAAATTAGTTATAATGTGTATTTGGATAGATTTTTAAAAAATAATTTATAAAAAATAAAGATTTTTGGGTAATTTTTAAAAAGGTGATTTTAAAAAAGAGTTTTATAAGAGAAAAATTGATTATGTATAAATAAATATTTAAATAGTTATTATTAAAAGGATTTTTATAATTAAAAAATTATTAAAAAAATGTATAATTCTATTTAAAGTATGAGGGATGAGAGGGTGTGAAAAAGATAGAGGAGAGAGTGTGAAGAAGATATAATAGAGATAGTGAAAAAAAATAGAAGAGATATGAGAAATAGTGGAAAAAATAGAAGAGTGAGTGTATAAGAAAAAGTAAGGGTAAAATAATAATTGAGTAGTTCATAAGTTATTTTGTTGTTCTAAAAGCTACTATAATTAGTTTATCTAAAATTATAATTTTAAATCATAATTTAATCTAGAAGCCTTTTTGAATACATATGACTATTTATTTTAAAATTCTCTTAAACTAAAATTTAAGTTAAAAATTCTTTTAAAATCTAAAATTAGAGATTTTTTAAATAGACACATAATCAATAGTTCATATCAGCATACTTTAACTGTGTTAATGCTATATAAGCGAAATTATAATCATTAAATTCATATCCAAATCTTCATGAAACTATATAAACCAACATTTTGGATAACGTAAAATATAATAATAATGAAAAAATATGTTGATTACAACGAAAACCTTTTAAAAAAAAATTTAAGTTTTATATAAAAAAATATAATGATAGAAAAATTCTAAAAAATTATTAAATTATTATGAAATTTTATAGAATTTAGGATTAATTTTTTAAATTATAAAAATAATATAACTACTCCTAAAAATTATATTAGTTGTTATTTGTTTATATTTTAATTTTTATTCCTCCATTTAAAAGTTATCATTTTTATTATTTGGGTTGTTATTTTTTTCTTATAAAATTATTATTCTTATTATTTAAATTATTTTTTATAGAGATATTTCTATTATTTTATAATTTTAAAAAAATAATCTCATCTACCATTAAATTTTATAATAATTTAATATTTTTTTAATATTTTTTATTATTAAATTTTTTACATAGCCTTCAATGGGCATGAAGTAGGTTTAATTTTTATAATCGTTTTGTCAAAATCTAGTAAAATAATTTAAATTTATAATTTTTTAAAAAACTAATTAAATGATGTGGACGTCTCAATAATTTTATTGAAAGTAAACAAAATTTTATATTTTTAAAATATAACTAGGTATAATATTTTTTTTATAAAATGATCCCACACAGCTAGCTAGGCCGCGATGGAATTGGGAGAATTTCTCGCGGGATAAGAAAATGCGAGATAGAATAGGGGCAGTTTGGATTGGTTGTAGCGTGTGTGGTCCAAATAACATGGAGATTGACTCCTTCTGCTATCCACATAATTATAATTATTACTCTTCCGTATTTAATATAAAATTTAATTTAAAAAATATTTTATTTTTAAATATAAAATTTATTTATTATATTTATTAAATTATTCTTATTAATATTTTATTAACAATAATCAACTTAAAATAGAGATAAAAATTAAAAAAATTATAATATTTAAAAAATATATAATATATTAATTATTAATTAAATTAAATTAATTAAATATATTTTATTTTAAAAATCAATAGAGTATTATTTAGATTTTTCCCATCCTATTCCCCCCCCCTTTTTTCTATAGTGAGATTGAGGCATCATGTTCATCCCCACTCTACTCTCCCTCTCCCTCCTCCCTCTCCCTCTCCCTCTCCCTCTCCCTCTCCCAAACTCTCACCACACTCACTCTCTCATGATCACCCAATATTTAATGCTCGGATTTCATTCAACCATTATTGGTCTTTCTGTGTCTTTTCTCTAATATACTCTCTGTCTACATTGTTTTTTTTTTAATAAGAAGTAATTAACTAAATCATGTGAATAAAAAAATGAGTGTGAGTGGCAGAGGGAGATTTAATTAATAGGAAAAACAGTTCCTTGACATTTTATCTTTGTAATGATATTTGTAAGAAAAATTAAAAAATAAAAAATTAATAAAAAAATTGAGGACATCTTTTAAATGTGTCTTTAATAAAGAACTTAGAGAATAACATTTATCTAATACGGGTCTCTATTATATGGTATTTTTAAGTTTTAATTTTTAATTAATTTACACGAATTAATGAATCAATGTTAACTCAATAAATTTATTTTAAATTGATAAAATGTTCTAATTTTATCCTATTAATTAGACTTTAAAAGAGAGAAATAGAAAAAAAATTATATTTAAGTATTAATTATATGAGTAAAATTGATAAATAATTATTAATAACTCTTTAAAGTACTTAAATTATAAGTAAAAAAATCCTCTCAAAAAACGCCCAATCATATGAATATAAGGGGGTGACTAATATTGAGAGGTAGAGGCAAAAATAGTAAGAACCACATTTTTTTAAATACACAAATTTAATAAAAAAGTATTTCTGATAAAAATATATATTAATTTGAATAAAAAATTATATTCAATTAATAACAAATCAAAAATGTAATTATATTAATCACAGTTTTTTGGGCCATGTACCAATATAGGGCACATATTAAATATAAGGTGATTGGGGACGATCCCTTTCACAACTAGTCCATATATAAAGCAATGATTTGATGTGGGGAGAGTGAGGGAGAGAGAGAGAGATCTAATCAAATTGAACTAAAGTGAAGCAATTAATGGAAAGTGACATTATTTGGAGTTTGGACACATGCGCTGCCCTAGATTCATTTGAACGTGCCTGGATGCTATGAAATTAATCTTTGGGACAAAAAAAATTAAATACATTATAAAATAAAGGAGAGGGGGTTGTAAATAGAGAGACCCAACAGAACAACTTAAAAAAGGAATTCAATTATATTTTTCTCTTAGTACTAAATTTAAAAGTCAAAACAACTTCTCTTTCAGTAAAAAAGATTAAACACGATTAAATTAACTCTAAATCAATTACAATTAAACAATTAATCTTTAGCCTGATTTAATTAATTTAATTATTGGTGTAATTTTTATTGTATTTTTAATAACAAACTTAGGGGAGGATATAGTGGATGTTTAGAAATGTCTAAAATTTAAATTTTAAAAAGTTTTTTTATCAAAATTTTAATTTATTTTTTAATAAATAATTATATTTATTTAAATATATTTTTAGATTAAACTATTATTTAAAATTAAAATTTTACTTAAATTATTAAAAATATTTTTTAACATAGTAAAATAATTTATAAACTATATAATTATTATTTTATTTTTATTTTTTCTCTCTTTCTCTCTTCTATCTTTTTTTTCTTCTTTTTTATCTTATATTTTTTCTATTATCTCTTCTCTTTCTTTTTTCATCTCTCTTATTTTTAATTAAACTATACATTTTTTAATAAGTTACTAATAATAAAAATATTTTTAAAAATAACTATCTAAATATTTATTTATTTAAAATTAATTTTATTGTATAAATTATTTTTTAAAAGTCTTTTTTTTAAATTATCTAAATTTTTTAATAATTTTTAAAAAAAAAATTATTTAAACGAGACATCATATTTTCATAAAAACAATTCTTTGCTCAAATGATTGCTTCGCCGTTCTGTCTAGTGTCTATCCCTGTAGTTATTTGTCCCGAGGGAACTTGTCATGGCTTTACAAATTTGAAAAGTTGATGTGATTTTGATTAATTTAATTAATATTTTTATAAAATACTCATAAGGGGTTTTTGGAACAATTAGGTAGTCTCCTATGACTTGTCAAAATCAATATAAAATTTGTAAAGCATCTTACTATTCATATGTTAATAGTGGCTCCAGTCAGCATCAGGGGCTCCATCTAACTTCGCTTTTATTTCATCAATAACTTTTGATATATTTTAAATGAAATTTAAATGTTTAAACAATGTTATCTCTATTTCTTTAAGATAGGAACAAGTTAAAAAATTAATTTTATTAATAAATATAAAATTTTAATATATTTAATACTTAATATTAATTTTTTTAATTAATTTACATAATTTAATTTATTAATATATATAAATATTTTAGAGAGATCATATAATATTTATTATAATTAATTTATTTATTTAGTTTTATTAATTTATTTAAATTAGACTATAAAATTTTATATTAAAAATAAAAATAAATAATTTTTTTTAAAAAAATAAGTTTTATAGTATTTTTTTGCAATTGGTTTCCTTTATACTAGAAAAACAGCATGCCAGTGTCCAAAAGTTAAATCTATTATAAATGATAATTTTTAACTTGTTATTTAATTGGTTAAGACAGTGATTCATGGTTAGTAACTCAACTATTATTGAATTAAAGTCACCCAATCATTATTAAAATAAGATAATTTAATTACAATATATATAAAATATTTACATATAATTATAGTAAGAATAACATTTAAATAAAAATGTATAAATCCACAATAATATAATATTAATTTATAAATCATACTTAATCTAACTAAACATAAATCTTACCATCTACCTTCTTTTATACTCAAAACATTATTATTTCATATTTAATAATAAAAAAATATAATATTTAAATTCAATTTATCAATCTAAAACTCTTAATCTGACTAATTAAACGTTTAGTTGATCAGTTTATTGGTAAGAATAACTAATTTTAATAGTACCCTGCAATTAACATATTCTATTTTATATTCAATACCTTTTAAAAGTTAAAAATCTAGCAAACCACCCTAGCCGGCTATTTCTCTTTTGAATTAGTATCATGTGCTTTTAAATTGTTTTTTCTTAGTTGTGTAAAATATGATAAATGGAACGGAATGTTGACATTGACTCAAATGGCCACTAAAAGAGTAATGGAAGCACAATGAACGAAGGTGGGGGGCCAAGAGGACCCATTAAGAGGGTAGCCACAATAAATATTTTAGTTTATTAAATTAACCAATAGATTATTTTCTCAAATAAAATAATCCTTTTTGTACCACTAGAGCAGCTTTTCTGAAGGTCACACGAGACCCATTCATGTTCCATGCACTCATGAAGGGCTGCATGTGCTTTTAATTAGTTGAACAATTACTCCCCTTGTCCTGGAGAAGATTTTTTTTCTCTCTTATCAGTCCCATTATTAATTTTTTATATAAATGTATAGTTTTATTTTTTATTTATTATTATACAAACTATTTATTTTTTGAAAAGTGTATAAAATAAATAAAGATAAAATTAAAATATTATTAAATTTTAAAATAAAATTAATGAGATTTTAGATTTTTTAATTTTATTTAACATATTAAAAGTGACTTATAAATATGATTAAAAAAATAATAGTTAATATTCTATTTGATTTTAAATATAGGAGTTAGATAATTATTTTATAAATATTAAAAAAATAATTAAACTAGTTATATAAAAAAAAATGTGTGTTGGCCAATTTTTATAAAATATCTTCTTTAATTATTTATAATAGAAATTACTCTCTTATTAAAAAAATTACTTTTAATATATATAATTAATAAAGAGAGTTTATAAAAAATTATGAATTTGTGAGAAAAATAAATTAAATTATTATATTTATAATTAAAATAAATTATTATATTAAAATTTAAATATAAAATATAATTTATAATTTAATTTACATTATAAATTTAATTTTATATTTAAAATGCGGATAGTAATTCTTTGCAAGTGGAAGAGTAATAATGCTCTGAAAGTGACACGAGACAATTCAGATTCCATACAATACAACTGGTTGATTAACTGCATGCATTTCTTCTGCATGTAAGTGGTCCCTTTTGTCGACACTATTTTTATTTTTAATAAATAGTACAACGGATAAATATAAATGAAGACATGTATATATACATGTGTGTATTAATGTTTAAAGAAATTTTCCTATATTTCGAGCTAGTGGCAGCCCAATTTTTGAAGTGTGGCAATTTTGATATCTTAATATTTTTAAAAGATATGCAATAACGTTCATATGTAATCAATAATGTGATTTTGTTTTTGAACTCCATATAACAGGACCTACTGATATATGTATATATATATATATATATTCTATAAAACTATTTTTTTTGTAAATTTTTTTTTTAAAAGATGTTAAATTTATTCATGATCTAAAAATAGGGTGAAGTCTCATTTTTTTAAACGATACCAATATTAGATAAAACGAGCCGTCTATCATATTCAGGCGTAAACTTAAATATTCAGCAGCTAGTAAGGATACCTTCATAAACGTTGCGATTGGAATTACAATAAAATGGTACTCTTTTATGATCAAACACGCTTTAAATAGTCATATATATTATCTATTAGCCAGTTAAACCTACAGAAGATTAATATTCACAGAATTATCCTAAACTCTAAACCTTAAAATCAATTAATTGAGATTAAAGCTGGGCTATGCATGACAGACCCATCTAATTATATGGATATATTGATGATGATGAGTTGATCCCATATATATATATATTGGTGGGATTTAGTTCCCACATGATGAAGAAAAAAACGTTTATTAAATTCTGAAGAGTTAATTTTAATTTTAATTATAAAATATATTTTTTATATTTATTAATTTTTTTAAAAAATTATTCCTATTAATATTCTCTTAACAGTAATTATATAAGAGAGAAAGGAAGGAGTTAAGAGAAATTATTAGGATATTTTAGATAAAATAATATATATTAACTAAATTAACTAATTTTATTAATTTAATTAAATTAGTTAAATATATTATATATTAAAAATTTAAAAAATATTTTGTTTTTTTATAAACCAATAACAAAACGTGTATATGTGCATCTATGGGAGTACAAATAAACGTTTAATAAAAAATACCACTTCCGCTAAGTGCTTTTTTCATTTGGTAGTAAAAAGATAAGGTATTGAAAAAGGCATTGGTCTCATAACCAATAGAGACTATGATTCAAAAGTTAAGGTTAATGATATACCATAGTTAAATTGGGTCAATCAGACCATATTATAATAATATAAATTTAATTATAATATATAAAAATATTTATATATAACTTCAACAAGAGTACTATTTAACTAAAAAGTATTAATTTAATAGTCAGTGAAATTATTATACACAATCCATCAGAATATATTGACTAAGATACAAATATGACCCCCTGCTTTTCTTTTATTAGACTCAAAGCGATGTCGTTTGATGCTCTATAATAGGAGGAAAAAAATAGTATACCGCCAAGTGAATCCCTCTAAAATTCTTTGATTAAGCCTATCATGAAATTAGTTCACCAGTATATTTGTTTAAGATAAATATTTATATATTTTAGGAATATTATATCATTTGAACCTTATATAATTAAAATATAATAATTTAATTGACAATTCATAAAAAATTCATAATTTACTATATTTTTTTTAAAAATAAAATATTTTAATTTAAAAAAATTATCTAAGTCAAATTAAAATTTTATTTTTAAAATAATAAAATGAAATATAATTATTTTATGTAAATTAAAAATTAATTAAAATTAAAATATTTTAAATTATTATATTTTAATTACGTATAATTCAAATCACATGATAATGTAAGTATTTTTCTTTATTTTATTGGTCAATTGAATTAAATTTTAATGTCAAGGTTAAAATAATAAAATATCAGTGGGTAGTGGGTCCCACCGTTTACAGCTGGCGCTCGTGATGAAGGTTTCCATTTTTCTAACGTTCTCCCATTTGTTAATTGTCTATGAAATTATTAAGCTCTCCTTCCTATTTTAAAAGTTACGAGTATTATATTATCAGTTATAATCATCCGTTCCTAAAATTTTAAAATAAATGATAGTTAAATTCATTTTTAGATTTCGTACGATATATATATTATCCATTTAGTTAAAGGTAAATTTAAAATTTCAACGTATAACTCTTAATTTTTTTAAAAAAATATTGATGCATATTAAGGTATTTAAATTAGACATAATCAAAACTATAAATGGGCAACAAAAATATTTTTTTTTACACTATCAATATGTATCTATTTATTTTTAGACTCGAATTCAAAATTTATTAGAATATAATAGAGTCTTATATTATTAAACTAATTCTACAATAATTAATATATATATAAAAAATAAATAATACACAATAAAATTTAATAATAATAAAATATGACTTTAAAATTTTAAAAACTAAATATTAACATTAAAATAATATTTTAAAATTTTTATTTAAATATAAAATTAATGTGATATATCAAATATATTAATGTCATATTTAAATTTTGAACTTTATCTAAATATGCAAGTATTTTTCCTACTACTCAATTTGTTGTTGTTGACCCATCATTCATGCCTGTAAAAATGAGGGACATATATGGGTAGGGTTAAATAGGATAATAAAAGCCCTAACTGTATTTTATAACCCAATACCTAATCCTGTATAATAAAAACCCTAACTATTTTGGGATGAGTATGGGCGAGTTGGGTATACCTAAGTCGTAATGTCCTATTCATATTGTGAAAAAATATATAATTATAAATTTATAAATAATATTATATTCATATATTTTTAATAATTAAATAATATACATAATTTACTAAGAATAAGGCAATAAGAAATAATAATTAAAGTTTTAAAATCTATGTTATATAAAAAAGTATTGAAATATAAATAGTTTACAATTGTAACTTTGTATCAATCTTCTCAAAATTAATTAAGATAAAGTATCTAAAAAAATATATGACGGTTACCACAGTTTAAAAAAAGAAAGAAAGAAATCAATTTAATTATACATTTTAAAATATGTAATTACCTACTTGACTACTTATATTTATAAAATTATCCTTTAATCATCAATATCCATTATATTTATTCTATGTGAAATACTATAATTTATAAATTTTAATATATAAAAAAGTAATTAAGTGGGTAAGGCCAATGGGTAGGGCAGTAACCTCTACCAGATGCCTGACCCTATCTGAATATTGGCACTGCTTGAAATTATCTATTTTATATTGAATTATTTTTTATCTAACTATATAAGATATTTTTTATGCAGGTTCAGGCAAATTTTACAGGTTTTAGATTTTTTGCATAACTCTGGTAATAATTAACTCTCATATAAATTATTAAATTACGTATTCAATATACTAATATTTATGATTATTATGGGTCTTGTTTATATTTATTTAATTAATTTAGTTACTCTACAGTGCATTTTTTTTAAAAAAGAAAATTGGGAAAATGAGCGTTGGCTTGGACTACCACTTTACTGGACGTGGTGTGGACAACTCGGCCACGGCCGGCCATGGCCCCACGAGACGACACCCCTGACAGGTTGCCACCGACACATAGATTATGTTATATTTTTAATTTTTATATCTTCTATTTATGTATCAATCACAAGTTAATTAACAAAGTGATATCATTAACATAAAATACTAATAAATTTTTAAATTAATAATCATTATTTTCCTTAAGATTTCGTGCAAAGTATAAAAGAAATATCTAGAATTAAAAATGCTTAAAAATACTTTTTTCCTTAAAAATTTGAGTGTTTACTTTCAAGACGTGTCATGATGGACTTGGAAGAAATGTTTTTAGTGCGTTGTTATTTTCTTCAAAAGGAAATATATATTTGATTATATTCCATATCAAAATATACCCCATGCATATCTTGAGACTCTGACCCATGAAACACATAAAAACTCGTTTAAAATCAATTTTAATGATATAAATAATTTATATTCTTAAAAATTATTTAACTCAAATCAAATTCCATCAAATAAATTTTAATAATTCCATCCAATATAACCATCACGAATTAAAATCAAATCCAAAATTGATTAGGCTAGTCAGTGTATCGATATATTAGTCAATATCAATAGTTTTCACATGATAATTTGATTAGATTTTATATTTTTATCTATTTTTTAAGCTTAAAATAAATTTGTTAAGAAAAAAAATAGTTTGTCCTGACTAAAGGTAGAGAAGTCAATTTTAATTAGGATGTGACTTCTATCCAAATTCAAAGTGCACTTGAGAGAATTTTATTAATAAATAATATTTTTATGGGTTAAATAAAATTATATGTAAAATTATATTAAATTATAAATATTATAAGTAAAATGATATAAAATTAAAAAGATTATGAGTAAAATTATTTAATGTATATAAAAATTAAGATTAAAATAATAAATATTATATAATCTAAAATAATATATAAATATTTTTATAAGGATCCTACAAGCAATGAGACTTGTTCTACGCGCTATATGTTATTCTTCATTTAAAAAGATTCTGTAGCTTATTTCCGTTTGAATATATATATATATATATATATATATATATATATATATAAATAGTCGCACCTTTCAAGATTCGTAAAAAGGGCGCAAAAGCAGCTTTCAAGAGACAAAGAAACATACTCCAATATATCGTCTCGTATCGCAATCATGGAGTATGCTCGTCTATCACGTGATACAATTAAGTAACGCGCGCATATACCTCTCGATTGTCACAAACGACGATGGCAATCACCGTAATATTCTTCAATTATAAGGGTCAAACATTCTGACACCCCTCACTCCCACATACTTTGTCGTCACGCGCGGGATCTATTTGTGCTCTTTCCCTTCTTACTCACTTCCTCCTCCGTCGATCTATCACTATACCGACTTTTTTGACTAAACATATGAATCCAACGGCCAAAGTTAAAGACAAGAAGGAAAAAAAAAGAAATTGTTTATTTAATTGGCAAATTTGTTAGTATTTTTTTAACAAAACGGGATCAAATTTTGTTGTTGGTTACATCATGAAACTCTTCATCTCTATCCACAGTTCATTGAATCCTTACAACTTGATCTAACTATAAATAATTAAAGAGACGCAACATTTTATATATTTATTTAATTAATTAATATATTCTTTTTTATTAAATCGAAAAAGAGTTCGTTACAAGTTAAATTTTGAATAAAATAATATGCTTGTCTTCCTTTGATTGAAAAAGACACTATATAAATTTAATTATCTAAGCTTTTTACCCTAAAAGTGAAATATCAAATATACTTTTTATTTTAATTTTGTGCATTATTATTTCTTTATAATATAGCTCTGGAAAGATTTAAGCTTTTTTTAGATTAATTAGGGATATCTGTTTAAGAAATGTAATTAATTTGTAATTATACAAAAATCTAGTTCTTTTTTTGTGTATACCCAGCCAAGTAAAGTTTGTTCTTTGTAATTTGAATTGACATAAGATGCGTTTGATTTGAAATTCTAAACTTTATAAATGTTAAAAATATTCTTTTAAAATAAGAGTAATTTATATTCTTTAAAGTAGGTAAGTAATATCTTTCTCTCATAAAAAAAAAAAGTAGCACAATTTTTAAATGTAATCTTAATTAATTAAAGATAAATGCTTTTTAATCAATCAACATGGATCTCATCGGTAAATACCGATCTCATCGAGACCAATTCTAGATTAGATTTGGAGAAGATATTTTAGATATTTTTACATTAATTAATCATTATTACAATTTTTATTGAAGATCTAATCAATTAATAACAGACTTACTATATAATGTGTTTACTTTAGCTTATAGATAAGATATTATAGAAAAAATTAATTATAAAATAATGTTAAAAAATATATTTTATATAAAAAATATTTTTTAAAAAATTAAATATTTAAATAAATTGTTATACTTTTTTGATAAGTAAATTATCAAAAAGAATATAAAATAAAATAATAATTTTTATTAAAAATTTAAAAAAATTAATAGAATTAGCTTTTGAGAAACTATAATTTAAATGAATGAAATTATAATTTTATTCTACAATTAATTATAGCACTTCCATAAATATTTAGGTACTTTTAAAATTAAACTATATTTTATGTCTGAATTTTTTTTTTCAAACCAAACAAACAGGTAGCAAGTATTTTGTCCAAGTTTTACTCTAAATAACAGCTGTCAGCTCGAGATTCCGAGCCGACTCATCTAGACAAATTGAAGCCGGCTTCGTGGGCCCCGTAGATAACTGCACGTATAATATACGCCAGTTCAAATATCTAATAGCTTATTATATATACGCGAACTTTTCGATGATAAGTGAGTCTACTTATATCTGCAAGTTGAAATGTCTTGTATATATTTATAGGGAGAGAATTTTTTTTGTGAGGAGCGAGAAAGCGAGTATAATAGTCCATTCTCAGGAGAGAGAAAGCTCGCCCCCATCTGCTCTGTTCTGGTGTGTTTGTTTTCTGGCTTTGAAGGGGAGAGACGTGAGAACTTCCTCAGGAATCACTCTAATTTTCCGAATCTGTTGGTTTAGAGTCGACAGGGCTTTTCCATGTGATTTTATTTTGTTTTCGCCATTCTTTTATATTTTCTCTCTCTTTCTGAAGCTTTTTTCCTCCCTTGCATCCTGGATTCCTATCTAGATTAAAGCTACTTTCTCGTTTTCTTTGATCGTCTGAGACAGAGTCAACTCGTTTTCCACTTTTCCTTCCTTGCCTGATTTTTCGATAAATTTGCAATTCTGGTAGTTTTCTTTATTAAATGCTACGCTGGGTCTAGTTAATGATTTCATTCATGTTTTGGATTCGAATTGTTAATCATTTTAATCTGATTTGCAACGTTGCCCAATTTCTCTAACTTTTTTTTTCATGTGATATTTGCAGATCTAGTTTGCTATTGCTCATCCTTGTACTTTCTTTTCTAATCGAAGCTGGGGCAGCTACGATGTCGTCTCTCAGTAGAGAATTGGTGTTCTTGATTTTACAATTTCTGGAAGAGGAAAAGTTCAAAGAGACTGTTCACAAGTGGGGCTTATGCCATTTTAAGTTTGTTATTTGTTATTTATGATTATTTTTAATATTTATTTTTTACCACATTTATAACCTTTTTTTCTCTTTTCTTGTAATAATAGGCTTGAACAAGAGTCTGGATTTTTCTTTAACATGAAATATTTTGAAGATGAAGTACACAATGGCAACTGGGATGAGGTTGAAAGATATCTCTCTGGTTTCACAAAAGTTGATGATAATCGGTATTCAATGAAGATATTTTTTGAGATTAGGAAGCAGAAATACCTTGAAGCATTAGATAAGTAAGCTTACAAGTCCACTTTAGACTTGGTTGGCAGTTAATGTTCGAAAATTAGACCTTAATTTGGACTGTATAAATTGTTATAGGCACGACAGGTCCAAGGCAGTTGAAATATTGGTGAAGGATTTAAAAGTTTTTTCCACATTCAATGAAGACCTATTCAAGGAAATCACACAGCTCTTGACTTTGGAGAATTTCAGGTATATATACACCCATATATTCTTTGTTCCACTTTTACTGTAAACTTCTGTAGGCACAGACAATGAACTTCTCATACTACAGGGAAAATGAACAATTGTCAAAGTACGGTGATACAAAGTCTGCAAGGGCAATCATGTTGATTGAACTTAAAAAGCTGATTGAAGCAAATCCCTTATTCCGTGACAAATTGCAGTTTCCCAACCTTAAAAACTCAAGATTGCGAACTCTCATCAATCAAAGGTAAATTACTCAAAAAATACAAAATCCAACATAGGAAAACACTCAATTTAAAAGTCGTGCACTGTCTGTTAAATAACTTCTCAGCACATACTGGCAATGAGATTGTTTCTGGTATCCTTGTTTGCCACTGAATTAGCTCATCCTCCAATTTCAGAATTCTTTGAGCATTGGTGTATACATGCATTATGTAGTCCAGCCATTGAACTCTTATTTAAATAGAATCTATCTCCTGCACAATGTAATGTAGTATTTGGTTGAGAAGTGTGTTCTTCAATTCATCAAGGCAGTGTAAATTGGTGAGAAAGTGGTGCTACTGTATATGCTTTTGCATAGTATATCTTCTTCTAAGTCCTTTCTAACTTTATAATCTTTTATAATTACAGCTTGAATTGGCAGCATCAGCTCTGCAAGAATCCACGGCCAAATCCAGATATTAAAACTCTTTTTGTGGATCACTCCTGTGGACAGCCAAATGGTGCACGGGCACCATCACCTGCTAATAATCCGCTACTTGGATCCTTACCAAAGGCTGGAGGGTTTCCTCCTCTAGGTGCACATGGGGTGGGCTACTAACCGATTATCTACAATCCTCTGGTTTTATAGGCATTGCATAGTTCCTCTTTAATTTGATTGTGGTCTTTACTTTGGCACTGACCATTGTGTTGGGCTTAATTGGTGTATAGCCATTTCAACCTACCACGGCACCCGTGCCAACACCCCTGGCAGGCTGGATGTCAAATCCTACCCCTGTAGCCCATGCTGCAGTGTCTGGAGGAGGAGCTATAAGTCTTGGTGGTCCTTCAATCTCTGGTAATGCGTTGTTTTGCTTTCTGTTACCTCCTAGTTTTAGTTTGTAGTGGTGCTTGACTATTGAATGCTATATTTAGCTTGATCTGCGAACCTGAGCATGCTTTATTGTCTTTTAAAGCTGCTTTGAAGCACCCTAGGACCCCTCCAACTAACCCATCTGTTGACTACCCATCTGGAGATTCTGACCACGTATCTAAGAGAACAAGGCCAATGGGAATGCCAGATGAGGTAATTTGGTATAAGTTATTTTCGCCTGTCTTGTAATTCTAGTGATTTATTACCGGATAAATCATTGTCCTCTTCCCTAAGAGGTGCCAAAATTATATGAATCTCATTTCTGTTTTGGAAATATTCACTTGTTTCCTTGAAACCAGAAGATGATTGAAATCATCTCAAAAATATTATTTTTTATAAAAACCATAATCTACTATTTTATTTTACATCAAAATCATAAGTTTAATTTATTATAAAAAATTGCTTTATCCTTGCCTATGTTTATTGATGTAGATTTGATACAAATGTTATTGTTGAAATTAAATGATTAAATTTAAATTACTTGTCCCTTAACTACTCAATATTAAGATAATATTTTGGATATTTCTTTTTTCATTAATATATTTTTTTATGATTTTATCAAATACTTATAGAATTTTGTAGTTTAATAAATACAAAATTTTCTGTATTTTATATTAGTCCAATATAATTTAACACTTGTTACATTATATTGTAGTTGTCAGTGTATGTTGATCAGTATAGTATTCGCAGCTTATTTTTTGTATCAAGAATATAATGAATATTTTTATATTTCATCAGAGGATTTTACATTTTTAAAACATACATGAGAGCTGTGTGATATAATTTAAGTATCGCTAGAAATTTAACTTGCAATTATATTTTATCAATTGGTTATAAGAAAGTTCTGATCCCTCACATTTATCCTATCAATGTTCAATCATTTTGTGCAGGTGAATCTATCTGTTAATGTGTTACCAGCTGCATTACCGGGTCACGGGCATGGCCAATCTTTCAATGTACCTGATGACTTGCCAAAGACTGTTACACGAACTCTGAATCAGGGTTCAGCTCCAATGAGCTTGGACTTTCATCCAGTTCAACTGAGTTTACTTCTTGGTCTGCTTCTATTCAAAGGCCTTTAGATAGTTTCATCGACATGCTTAATTGTTACATGCATTTGCTGCTCATATTGCCAATTGACTATAATTTTTTTTTTATTTATGCAATATGTCAGTTGGTACCAATATGGGGGACATTTCTTTGTGGGAAGTGGGCTCTCGGGAGAGATTGGTATCAAGGAACTTTAAAGTTTGGGATCTAAGTGCCTGCTCAATGCCACTTCAGGTTCTCTCTTCTTGTTCATTGATGTCCTTGATGTATATATGCTCCCAACTCCTAGTTTGTTAATATTGAAATTACTGAATTGAAAACTAATTATGATTAAAATCAGGCTGCTCTTGTCAAAGATCCCAGTGTTTCTGTCAACCGTGTGATTTGGAGTCCTGATGGTGCTTTATTTGGTAAGTTGAGAGTCTTTGGACACTTCAATGTTGGATTTAATTATTTGATTAATATGAGCTTTCAAAAACCAACCAGATCCATTGCTAATGTCTCTGTTTATATAATTAACAGGAGTTGCGTACTCGAGGCATATTGTTCAGATATACTCATACCATGGTGGGGATGATGTGCGCCAACACCTGGAGGTATATTCTGGAGAATGTTTACTCTCAGCTTGCTTTCTGTTCGATTGATGCCCACTTGTTCTGTGATTATTCAATTGTAAGACTTTTATGTAGATTGATGCTCATGTTGGTGGAGTGAACGATCTTGCATTTTCCCACCCAAATAAGCAACTGTGTGTCATAACTTGTGGTGATGATAAGACCATTAAGGTAAGTTTGTCTTTGTCCAAAATGAGTTTGGTTTTCCTAAATGGAGAAGTTGATAAATTTTTGTAACTATGTGCTTGAATTTAAGGTTTGGGATGCTGCTACTCGTGCAAAACAGTTTACTTTTGAAGGTCACGAGGCTCCAGTCTATTCTGTTTGTCCTCATTACAAAGAAAACATTCAGGTCTTACTGAGCATTTTAGTAGAGCTAATACGATTCGTTTAGCTATCCCATTTTTTACAGTTGGTTTACTTTTCCGATGCTTTATGCTTTGTTGGTGTAGTTTATATTTTCAACAGCATTAGATGGAAAAATAAAAGCATGGTTGTATGACAATTTGGGTTCTCGTGTTGATTATGATGCTCCTGGTCGTTGGTGCACGACCATGGCTTACAGTGCTGATGGTACAAGGTTTAGATTCTAAACCATGGCTGCTTGTCTTGTGCTGTTTTTGGCTTTATGGTTAAATTATGATGTCAGTTTTATTACTTGTGTAAAAAGTGCTCCTGGTTAATGTATGTTCTAGGCTCTTTTCATGTGGTACAAGCAAAGATGGGGAATCCTCAATTGTCGAATGGAATGAAAGTGAAGGAGCTGTCAAAAGGACATATCAAGGATTTCGGAAAAGATCATTGGGCGTTGTGCAATTTGATACGACAAAAAATCGATTTTTGGCTGCTGGTGATGATTTCTGCATTAAATTCTGGGATATGGACAACGTTCAACTTTTGACAACTATTGATGCTGATGGAGGTCTACCTGTAGGTGCCTTCTGTTTTTGCAAATTGGAAAATTGCAATCTGGAAATAGTGGTAAATTAAATTGTTGTTGCCTTCTTGATTTCTAGGCAAGCCCACGTATCCGTTTCAACAAGGATGGAACCCTCTTGGCTGTTTCTGCAAATGAGAATGGAATTAAAATTTTAGCAAATGCAGATGGAATAAGATTGTTACGAACATTAGAGAATTCTGCATTTGAGGCATCAAGAACATCTGAAGTCATAAAGGTAAATTTGTAGATGTCAAGGTTTCCTTCTATCTTACTTATTAAACCTAGATTAACATACAATGTTCTGTGGCAGCCCGCAATAAATCCAATTTCAGCTGCTGCTGCTGCTGCAGGTGGTGCTGCACTTGCAGAGAGGGGCTCATCTGTAGTAGCTATTGCGGGAATGGTCTGTTAATCTTGTCCTTATATTAATGCTAAGATGCAACTCTGGTTTCCTTTTTTCAGCTCATTAATTTATTCTTTTCTCCCCCTTTCACGATAAAAAAGGACGATCCTTTTAATTTTATCATATAGTTGTTATTAATAACTACAAGTGGATCTTATTTCACCAGAATGGGGATGCTCGGAACATGGGTGATGTTAAACCAAGAATTGCCGAAGAATCCAATGATAAGTCAAAGATATGGAAGGTCACTGAAATCAATGAACCATCTCAATGTAGATCCTTGAAACTACCTGAGAGTCTGAGAGTAACAAAGGTATGTTAAGTGCTTAGTATTTGTGTTCAGTATCCAACCTTCAAAATTTTAACCAAATCAATTACCTTTTCACATTAGCCATTTCAAGTAGCAATCTTACGGGTATTTTTCTTTCCCTGCCCTAAAAATGCTAGATGTCAAATAGAAATATTTAGAGGCTACAAAACTCCATTATGTCATTTGAATTACTGCTTAAGACAGCATATAGTTTGGAATTAGTACATGCAAAATGGAACTGAAAAATATCAATTTGCTTGCTTCCTTTCCTGGTCATCTTTGTTCTTTTTGTAATATATATAAATATCTATATATATGCATCCAGATATATATTCATTTATGCTAACTTCGCCAATTGGATACCGAATCAATCCTTTGTCGAACTTCTTATAATGTTTCTCAGCCCTCTTCAAAAATCAAATTGTTCTGATTCTCTTGCTCCTACAGATATCAAGGTTGATATATACAAATTCAGGTAATGCGATACTGGCATTATCATCAGATGCAATTCATCTGCTCTGGAAATGGCAGCGAAGTGACCGAAATTCTTCTGGCAAGGTGAGAATGTGTGAAGGTACTTTTGTCAGAATTTCCTTTACTCAAGATTTTGAATAACTGTGATTTTGTTTATGCATTTTGGTCCTTCATTCTGCAGGCCACTGCCATTGTCTCACCACACTTGTGGCAACCATCGAGTGGCATCTTGATGACCAATGACATTTCTGACAGCAATCCTGAGGATGCTGTGCCTTGCTTTGCTCTCTCCAAAAATGATTCTTATGTGATGTCAGCATCAGGAGGGAAGATTTCACTTTTCAATATGATGACTTTTAAGGTGACTTATGGCCCCTTTCTGCTTATGAATTTTATTCGTGATGCAATTAACCGACCTTAATCTTGGCCATGCAGACAATGACAACTTTCATGCCTCCACCACCTGCAGCAACCTTTCTTGCTTTCCACCCTCAGGATAACAATATTATCGCTATTGGGATGGATGATTCCACCATTCAGATATATAATGTCCGTGTGGATGAGGTAGCAATGCTGTCTGTTAAGAATTTGCTTTCTCACTTACGGTTTAAGATTTAAGATATTTAATGTTTACGCGGAGTTCTTTGGGCAGGTTAAAAGTAAACTTAAAGGTCACACCAAAAGAATAACCGGCCTTGCTTTCTCTCATGCATTGAATGTGTTAGTTTCATCTGGGGCAGATGCTCAGGTAATTTTTATTATTATCTTTTGTTGATCTGTCTTCAGACTCATGCATTTGTATGATTAAAATTGCTATTTGCTGAGTTCACAAAAAAAAAAAAATTAGGTGCTGGAACTTCTATTACTGTGTCTTTTACTAAGATTTCATGAGGCATTCATCTCTTATCAGCAAGCCATGAAATCTGTCCTCACAAGTTCTTATTAATTGTTCAGCTTTGTGTGTGGAATACTGATGAATGGGAAAAGCAGAAGAGTAGATTCTTGCAGATTCCTGCAGGGAGGACTGCAACGGCACAGGCAGAAACCCGTGTACAGTTTCACCAGGATCAGATACACTTCTTGGTTGTACATGAAACTCAGCTTGCCATATATGAAACGACAAAACTAGAATGTCTAGAGAAGGTAAGATTGATGCGTTCAATATGTTGTGTTTGTTTGATCTTTTCCTCTGCTTTTATCTGATATAAAGAGCTTTAACTGCAGTGGTTTCCAAGAGACTCTACTGCACCTATATCAGCTGCAACTTTCTCATGTGATAGCCAGCTGATATACGCCAGCTTTTTAGATGCAACAGTTTATGTCTTCAGTGCATCAAACCTCAGATTACGTTGTCGTATCAATCCTTCTTCTTATCTTTCTGCCGGTGTCAGGTAATGCCATCTTTTACCAGTCAGTTTTTCTCATTAGGCATGATACTTGTACTAGGATGTCAACGGTCAGTTGTCTCCAATTTCTGTTTTTTAGCTTGTTCCAAGAATTATCGGATAGAGATAGAGATGATAATTTCGTTTGAAGTCTGTCAAAACCCAAAGCCCGTGTAGTCCTTCTCCTCTATGAAATCTTTTGCCTTATGAAGTAAGTCGGGCACATGTCGTATTTCTTTCACACAAATATCCTTTGGACGATTTATAGCTCACAAATTTTCACATTGGAGGAATTTAAATTCTCCCTTTATGCTTTTAAGGTAATATACATGCAGAACTGCCTGAGTAACCCTGTGAATTTAGGTCATAAGTTGAATACGCCAGCTGATGGAAATCCTATAAGGAACTACTAAGGCGGAGGAAATTATAATATTTTATCAATGTTCGGATTAGGAACTAATATTTATTAAGTGAATATAACTATTTTTTTCTTATCAAGTTTGTTCTAATATTACATCTCAGTTTTTCTTAATAATCTTTTATGAAGTTCGTGTTGTTGAATCCTATCCCTGGTTCACATGCAGCAGTTCCAATGTACAACCACTCGTGGTGGCAGCACATCCACAAGAACCAAATCAATTTGCTTTAGGATTGTCAGACGGCGGAGTTCACGTGTTTGAGCCGCTCGAGTCTGAAGGCAAGTGGGGTGTGCCTACTCCCATTGAGAATGGATCAGCAAGTACTGTGGTAGCTTCTTCAGATCAAGCCCAGAGATAATCTGTGTAAGCCTAAGACAAGTTTCTTTCAAAACTTGGCTTTTGCTGGCTGTTCCAACAACTAGGCATATATATATATACACACCTTAGTTTATGGAGAGACTAATTCAACCAACCACTCTCTAAAAGATCCACTGCATTATCTGGGCTGTTCATAATCACATTACCATACATTTCAAGTTGAATCACACTGCAGATTGGGTAAATTCTTCTGGCTATCTTCAAGCTTCTGGCCCTATATAATAGAGATCTCAAATTCTTTGCTTCAAGCAGTGTCTGCAAGTAACTTGCTAAGTTATTCTCCTCTTATGCCTCCTAGTCTTGTCATTTATGAATATAGTAAAGTATTTATATTGTGTAGTTTGTAATTTTTATGACATGTAATGTACTGAAGAATGAGTGGCAAAGATGTGGATGTTGGCAAAGTTGGTTTATAGGATTTATGTCTTTAGGAGACTCAAATAGCATAGTTTCTCAAAACTTCATTGGTGTATTTACCTGTTTATGTCTTGTGTAAAATGCTGATGCTGATTACTACTGCTATATAAAATGCTGATGCGGATTACATGTTATGATAAACCATAATACTTCTATTACCAAAGTCTGAGGGGCGAAAATACTACGTTGTGTGTTTTTTGTTGGGTCAGTGATAATCAACGAATACTCTATGACTGTTTTTTTTTAGTTACTCAACCAGTTCATTGAAATTTTGTTTAGACTACATTTAGATCTGACTCGCATTGCGCATTTGCCTATGGTGGATGAGTCTCCCAATAAAAAATTTCTGCATACGTCAAGGTTTGACTTTAAAATCTTATTTAAGCAATATTGAGCTGTTTAATTAGTATGGTCTATGATTTGCCAATGCTCAAGACTGTTTGGCGTGGGGACGTGGACGTAAAGGCATATATGCTCAGCTTCTCTCACGTAGTTTTCAAACAAGGGGGCTCTATCATCATTCCAAGTGCCACGGCTTTATTACTGTTTTACGATATTTTAGGTGCAATTAATATCTTGGTACCTAAAATGTCCTTAAAAGGATATTAAAATTACTTATAGCCTATTAAACAAAACAATTTAATGATTGATACTCCGTTAGTTTTTATAAGTTACAATTAAAAACAACGCTTGTTCAAAAAGTTTGTTAGAATTAATTAGAGAAAATAAATATGTAAAAACGTTATGGTGAAATTGGTTTGCTTTTACCTCTTAAACCTGTGTTCGAACCTAAAAAAGGCATATAATCAATTGAGGGTAAAAAATGAAAAAAATACATTAAATGTATAGACATTTCTAAAGTGTATTTTATAAAGAATGAATATTTCTATTAAAAAAATTGTATTTTATAAAAAGTAATGGATGGAGTATTAAAGAAGGGAAAAGTTGAAAAATACCTGGAATCTTAATCGCTTAGATGTGTCTTTTTAGTGGGTGTGCTACTGTGCTTTAGGTAAAAAATGTAAAATATATTTGAAAAGGAAAATTAGGCCCTTAGTTTTTTATGTAGAGTTTAATGATATCATGATAACTAGAGACTAATATCTCTATTGTTTGATTAGGTTCCTATAGTTTATTTTATTTGAATTAGGCCTTTATGAAATTTCATTGATAGAAATACAAGTGTGTTAAATGAAATGAAATTCTAAAGATAAGAAAATAACAATTTTTACACTCCAATGAATACTTATAAGGGATCAAACTATAACGGTTCAATTCAAATAAAATAAACTATTAGAATATGATTCCATATTAAGGTAAACTATAAGGATTTACATATTAATTTTTCTTATTTGAAATAGAGGGAGAACAAATTTGATTGTTTGAAAAGCCCAAAAATTTATCACTATAATCAATCATTTCCCATCATTAATGGCTGTTTGGATAAAAATTAGAGAAAAAAAATTATAAAAAAAAGATTTTTAGATAACTTCTAGAAAATGATTTTTAAAAATTAACTTATGAAAAAAAATAATTCTGAATAAATGAGTGTTTAGATAGTTATTATCAGAATGAATTTTATAATTGAAAAATTATTATAAATATTATAATTTTATTAAATATATGAAAGATGAGAGATAAGAGATAAGAGATGACGTATAAAAAAGATGAGAGATGAGAGATAGTATAGAATAGAGATGAGAGAGAATGTATAAAAGAGATTAAAGATAATGTAAGAAAAAGTAAGGGTAAAATATTAATTGGTTAATTCATAAACTCTTACTATTCTATAAGCTAGTTTTAATAGTTTATATATATAAAACTTTAATTTTAAATTATAATTTAGTCAAAAAATTATTTTTAGATAAATATAGTTATTTATTTTAAAAAAAATTAAACTAAAATTTTGTCTAATTTTTTTTTAAAAAACCACAGTTTCTATCTTTACCAAACACAAACAATATGTATCATGAACGCTTTACTAAATATATATATATATATATATATATATATGTATGTATATATATATGTATCATGAACGCTAAGGAGGAGATTGTGGGTTTAAATTAGGACTGTGTAAGAAGTCCAGAGCTCGCTCAAGCATGCATCAAATATGCCCTGTCTAGTCTGATAAAAAGTGGCTCAATGTAAAATGGACAATTTCAAGCAGGGCCGGGCATCGGACAGGGGTTGCTGCCCTGCCTATTTGGCCCTACCTAGTTAATGATTTTTGTATATATCCAAATTTGTAAATTATATTATTTTACGTAGAACAAATATGATAGATACTAGTGATTAAATGATAATTTTACAAATATGAGTAGTCAAGTAGTTAAATATATCATTTAAAATTTATAACTAAATTGATTTCTTTCTTTATTTTTTTTAAACTATGATAATCGTCATATATTTTTTTCAAATGCTTCATCTTTGTCAATTTTAGAGAGATTGATGCAAAGTTATAATTGTAAACTACTTATACTTCAATATATTTTTTATATGCTATGAATTTTAAAATTTTAATTACTATCTTTTTATTGTCTTATTCTTAGTAAATTTTGTATATTATTTAATTCTTGAAGACATATGAATATAGTATTATTTTATAAGTTCATAATTGCAGATTTTTTTCACAATATGAGCAGGGTATTATGACTTGGGCATGCCCAGCCTAAAATAGTTAGAACTTTTATCGGATAGGGTCGGGTATTGGGCTGTAAAATACAGCCAATATATTTTTTAGACAGAGCACTATGTAGATGAATTATCCTGACTAACTTTATCCATACACACCCTTAGTTTAAATCTCCAAATGATATGAGGGGGCGTGAGTGTACGTATGTGATGGGTGTACGTACCCCCGTGGGAAGGGTTTTTTTCGATGAAAAGACAAATTTAAATTTTTTTAAAATAAATAGTTATATTTATTTTTAAAATTAAAATTTTAGATAAATTAATCAGAGTAATTTATAAACTAACTATTTACTATATTACTCATACTTTTTCTTATACCCTCTCTCCTCTTTTCTACGGCCTCTCTCCTCTCTTATATCTCTGCTACACTATCTTTCATCTCTCATATATTTAATAATTATACTTTTTTTTAATTTATTAATAATAAAAATACTTTTAAAAATAATTATCTAAATACTCATTTATTCAAAATTATTTTTTTTATAAATTCTTTTTTAAAATTTATTTTCTAAAAATTATATAATTTTTTTTCTTTTTATAAGCTTTTTTTAAAAGATTATTCAAATAATCCTTTAGTCTTGTACATAACAGAATGAAATGGAAGCGGGAGGCTGTAAAGTAAAGTTGCAACTAGTAAAAATATTGTGACCTTTCCAAAAACAAACTACAGAAAAGCTACTGAGGAGGCTGTAGATGTCTTTCAAAATAGTGCAGCTGGCGATCTGATCACCACTAAAGGCTTGCAGAAAAAGCTGGCGATCTGATTTGATCTGATTGCCGAGGTGGCGGTAGATACTAAATTGCCGCTACCAGACTATAGTATTAGATTTCCTCACTTTGTCATAGTCTGTCGATTGTGCTGCATTTGCACTCGACTTCACTTTTCGTTTAAACATTCAACTATCTCCATAGCGATTAGGCGTCACTTTTCTACTTCTTATTTTTGCAAGATTTCCATGGATTCTTAAATGACTTGCACGATTGGAAACTTTCTAGAAGGACGAAGCGTGCAAAATAAAGTCACAAATTTTCCAACGGTCAATTAGTGGAGATGGAAGTCATCGCTGGTGAGTTTCGATCGCTTGGAGGAAGACTTTCCTTCCTATAATATTGCAATACTATATATATTTTTGTCTTTAACAAATTTCAATCCCAAGATTAACATTGCAATATCAGGGAAGGTGGAACTGGCCAATCACACTTAAGTGTAGTATTGGTCAATCCTAAAGTTTATCTAGGTGTGTGTTTGAGATATATTGAGAATTGATTTTAATGTAAAACTATGGTTATATGAGATAAGAGGTAAATAAAGATTTTTTTTTTTTCACAATCAATTCTAAGGCTAAAACCATGGTTTGAGTCTTTAAACCATGGTTTCAAATTAATTACCCCTCCTGCAGCTTCTGTCAGTTTTGCAGCACATGATTTGCAGCAAATCTGCAAGAAAAGGGTGTGTGTGAGTTTGTACATTGGTGAGCACACTTTACAATTAAAATTTAAATTATTTAAATTTTAATTTTATTTAAAAAAAATAAAAAATAAATACTATTTAAAATCTAAAATTTTAAATTATTATTATAATTTAATAAAAGCAAATATATCTTATTTTAAAATTTTGAGGAAAAGATGAATTTGCCAATAAAAGTTACCATCTTCTATATTTTTCGCCAGTCATCTACATTGGTTAACCCTAATAAAGTTTTTAGTAAGAAAAAAAATTAAAATTCAGGTGAATATTATAAATTTTACCTTACTCAAATACATATATATATATATATATATTATTTTTTAATTACTTAAATAAAAAAATTTAAAATCAAATTTATTCTTTATGTAATTATCATATTAGTTTATGTCATTTTTAGTAAATTGTCTATGGAAAAGTGATTTTGCTACTAATCATCTAAACATCTCTAATTTTTAAAATTACTTTTTTCTCAAAATCTATTCTTCTCAAAATCTATTCTCTATAATCTATTCTTCCTATAATTTATTCTCTAAAAGCTAATCCAAACATACTCCTAATATTATATACCAAATAGCTTAATTTAACTCATTCTCTATCTCTATGTTACTTCTAAACTTTCAATGCTACGTACCAAACATAACCTCATTTGAAGACTACTGGATTCTACAAACATAGAAGGGAAAGGCGAAGACACTTGTTATAGAAGAGGGGATCAGAACATTCTAGCTTTGACAGCAAAAATTGATGCAGCACACTTCCATTAAAAAGGATGAAAACAAGACATGATTTGGTATTGTGATACGTACCCAAATCCTTAGAAAGCCTATTCCCAAAAATTAGTTGTTAGGGAGAGAAAGCCAATATTGTGATACGTAAACAAACCCTTGGAAAGCCTATCTCCAAAAGCTAGCTGTTAGGGAGAGAGAGCCAAGAGTTTAAATACCCTATCAAGCAGTCCATACTATCCGATATGGGACTTTGCTAATACAAAGTCCCTATCAATACACCCCCCGGAAAGCTGACGTCCCGACGGCTCCACACTACGACGCTTTACTCGGCCTTTGCCGGTCATCCCCTTTCGCAGGTAGCCCTTTCCGATATGTCGACCACCGGCTCTGATACTATTGATAGGTACTCAAACCCTTGGAGAACCTATCCCTAAAAGCTAGTTGTTAGGAAGGGAGGGCCAAGAGCTTAAATATCCTATCAAATAGCCCATCCTACCCGATGTGGGACTTCACCTATATAAAATCTCTATCATATTGCTAGAGCCTTGGCACTTTCGAAGAAAAATAGACCATCCATTACACAAGGGGGGAAGGTTCTCCATAGCACTTATGCTTAGGATAGGGTTGGGATAGGGTCATAAGAAAAATATGCAGCACGAACAAGTTATCAAGTTAACAAAAAGATGGTGTAGATGGGCAACACAAGTTGGCTCAATTGACATGACGTAATAAGGATGTCAAAGATCTCAAGAAAAATTACAATTAAAAACAAACTTGACAGGGAATGCAATCGCACCTTGGCCTCCGTCTGGAATCCTCAAACAGCAGCCATTCAGGTACTAGTTTGATAAGGAGACGTAATTTCATTCAAGTAAGAGGCACAAAATAACTTTTAATTCTTGAATACAGAGAGGCTTTCCGGCAGTAGGCTTGTGAAGTAAGTAACCGTTGTGAAATATACATAATTACTTTTACGCTTTTGATTATCCGCTATCTTATTTAAGCGAAGACGGTGGATAATGATGTCTTGAGCGTTGTTCCCATATCCTTTATAAACCAAATTTACCAATTTAGCTTCATTTTAAATCAATATCATCAATATATATATATATAAATAAAATATATATTATTTACCACTGTACGATTTTATTTCTACTCTATTAAGAACTAAATTTTTAAATATATTATTAATTTATAAATCTTATTTAATAATTTTATTAAATAGTTTTTTTAATCTTTACCTATCTTCTTCGTAGAACTTAAAATTATCCATTCTATCATCTTTCATTTATGCCTCCAACTACCTTTAGGTGTAGAAGTAGGCGAGGCACAGAAGGGGCGGTTGCCCTCCCAATTCCCTTAATGCCCCCTTAGCTAATGAAAAAAATTCGAAAATTTTTAGACAATGACTATTATAATTAATTTATTCATAAAAGCCCTAAAAAAACTAAAATTTCACTGTAGTCCAGAAATTCAACTAAAATTAATTGTGATGCCAAAAGATAGAAATACCCTACTAGTAAAGAAAGAAGAATCAGTGCTTTAATAAGAACAATAAAAAATATTTAACTAGACAAATAAAAGCATTAATAAAAAAATAATATAGTTAACAAGAATAATAAAAAAATTAATAAGACAAATAAAATTATTAAGAAAAAGAATAAGGACAATAACAGAAATGATAAAATAAATATAAATATTAATAAGAATAATAAAAAAATTAATAAAATAAATAGATACATTAATAAAATAAATAAGAGCATTAACAAAATAAATAGAGGTCTAATTAATGCCTTTTTCACTTATAAACACCCTATTGTTATTTAAATATTTATTTATCTTTTTAATACCCATATTTTTCTTCTTCTTTTTTCACGAGATTATTTCTTGTGCCATCAAAAAATTAATTTCCGCCCCCAGACTACAATCAAGTTTGATTTTTTTTTTAGAATTTTTAAGAATAAATTAGCTACAATAATCCTTATCTAATTTTTTTCTAAAGAAATTTGTTTTAAAAAAAATTGTTAACAGTTTATTTGCCGCATCTACTAAGAAAAATATTAAAGTTCACCCTTCTATTCCTCAATTTCTGATTTTGCCACTTCCCACCTTTGTAATATCCAAAATCATCAATATTGAAAGATATCACATCAGATTTTCTTTATATATAACCTTATTTTTTATTGTATGATCACAAATCTATATTAACATCATCTCTACTATCCCAACTTGATATTTTTATTATTTCTTTAAAACCCAACATTATTATCATATAGTAATTAGTTTTATATCATTCCAATAAAACTTTCCTATAAGCCTTATAAGCTTAAGTAGCTCGGCAAAACTTCCTTTTGAACTTGTTAAATACTTTCCAATAACAGAGAACACAAAAATAAGACCAGACCTATGTAGCCTTGCATTATAAGTACTGTTACAACACGTGACACGTAGAGAGGCACGTGGCAGATCCTAACAGCATTTAGAACAGCGCGAACACACAATGATGACCCAATAAAAATCTACTTATCTCTCGACTTGTCTCAACTGCACGACAGAGAAAAAGAACAAACTTTGCCAAGCAAATCATGTGCAATTTTCTATATCAGAATAATAACGTGAAAGCAAACAGCACAGATCCACTGAGGCAAGTTCACGCACATCGCATCAACCCACCAATCAGTTTTATGTACAATTTTGACTCGTTCCTTTTCCGTATTTGTCATATCCAAAATCAAATACTTAGAATACCCCCTTCACAAACCAATTGACCCAACCTGGCCAAACAAGTTATATCTACATCATAATGTCATACTAACATATAGTAAATAGTGTTATTTACAGATCCAGGAAGGACATATATGTACACAAATAGAGTAGAATGGAATACCTCACTCAGCTTATTCTGGCCGAAAGTTAACCAGATTAGGGAGGTCTGCTTTAAGTTTCCTAATGTCATTTGCTGTTACCTTGCATGACTCCAATGTCAGAGATCTCAAGTTTTTGAGCGTTTTAAGATGTTGCAGACCGACTTTGGTGACATTAGAATTGGAAACGTTCAAAGAGACCAACTTCGCGAGCCCTGAAATATAAATATAGTAGAAATTAAAAAAAAAAAAAAGACGATTGTTGCTGCCCAAGATCGAACTCGGGACCTTTAGTGTGTAAGACTAACCTGAAAACCACTACACCACAGCAACTTTATTTAATAGAGATAATTATAAGCACGTAATTTTTTTTTTCATTAAACAATAGTTAAGGTGAATATGGAGGGAAGGATGCATAACGTGAAGATATCATTCACAGTGTCTAGAGCTTAGCACTTTCTGATTTTGAATGTTCAGCCTTGACTTGGAAGCGACCAACAACCATCATATCAGGCAACCAAAAGAAAAATCTTATGAAAAATACATGACATATTTTCGAGGACCTGACAACTTTCTTTTTCCATGAATGGTTTTATTTCAATTTCAAATACCCAAAGAAAAATAACATAAAATGTGCACATGTTTCTCAAAGCAAGCAGAGGTCTGTGAATATACCAGAAATAAATTGCAGGGATTTGTCCGTAAGACTGCAGTTCTGTGATAAATTTAAGCACATCAGAGATGAAAGCTGTGCAATATTTTTAACACCATCATCAGTCAATCCTCCACCACATATTTCCAGCGACCTCAGGTTCTTAAAGTCTGTTTCACCAGGGAAAAAATGTTGGAAAAACAGTGAACAAAAATCAGAAATGATATGAGCTCAGCATCCAATCATGTCATGTTTAACTGAAATATATCTTGAGAGTAATTTTAGGAAACTGAAAATTAGTGTCATATCACATACTTTTCAAATAGTTCGTTCCAGAATCTGTGATCCGTGCACAAAACAAATCCAGGTCAGTAAGCCCAGTCAAACCTGCATCAGTAAACTCAAAGTTATGCATTCTGTCACATTAAGCTTTCATCTTAAAAAAGCAATGGAGCCAGAATTCCATTCATTCCATATTTAGGAAAAATAACAAAGTTACGAGGGTCAAATTTCAAACCTGTTTTTTTGTTACCGAAAAAAAAAAAGATTTAGTACCAAATCTATCAGAGGAAACTAGATTTAAACCCCATGGACTATGAAAAAAATAGAAAAACCATTATCTTTATGCATAGGGTTAGGGATTCATACTTGTAAGGGCTGCTAGTCCAGAATCAGTAATTTGGCGAGCATCCAAATTAAGTGACTTCAGAGATGAGAGTCCAGACAATTTCCTTAAACCACCATCACTAATCATAGTGAATGACAAGTTTATCTTCTCCAGACTAGACAATCCTATAAGAAATCAATGCCAAAAATATCAGCCTGGCAAGACTCTTGATCGGAAATATGGTAAGACAAGTTCAAATTACAATCACAATTGCATATATAGGAAACACCCAACGGAGACGCCCAAAGAATTTCTCGTTGACAAGCTCGGTTCCAGATTCATCAGTCAATTATTCCAAGAAAGATTATGGCAGCATAAAGGCAATTTCAAAGTAAAGCCATGAATAAAAGGATTACATGTCAGTAGCCTTGGAATACGTGTCAACAAGAAGGCATACAATTCAAAACACACATAGACACTCACTCTCTCTTAAGAAAATAAGGAACTATACCCTAAAGCAATTTAAGTAAGCCTTGAAAATCCAAAAATATGAGATATGAATAATGACCATAATTGTGGCATTCAAGATATCACAAAATGACATTGATAACCAAAACCAGACTGCACTTGACATTAAAAGCCCAAGAATAAGTAAATCTGAAAGTAAAGAAGCAATATAAAATTTGTCATAGACCATTTCATTGTCTCAAGATTAAGATGTATAGTGAAGGCCAATGAAAGGTTTCATCATAAAATCTACCAGGTTTCCTCATAACAACGTCCCTTGTGCTTCAAGTATTAACATCGCAGACTTACCAAACCTTGAGCTGACATCACATCTTTTTAATCAAGAGAATTTGGAAATGGCAAGAACTTACTTACAACCATATGGTTATGAGGATTTGATACCATGCCAAAATCATTTTAACTACTACAAAGCTTTAGCTCTTGAGTGAAGGGCCCTCGGATAATTTTACTACTATTACTAACCAATTGAACCTACCAGCGTTTTCAGGACAGTGATCTTCAAAAATCAAAATAAAGGATAACCTACGAGACTGGAATTTTAGTCCACTTATCAGTCATCAACTGAAAGCAGAACTTATTGGGCAAAAGTCAAAACAAGTTATTCGTCATTGACTTGATATATGAATTTCTTTTAGGAGCTTTCACTATTGCATGGAAACCTGATTTTAGAAAGAACAAATAGCAGCAACCAAAGCAATTAATACAATACACACTTGATGTTTAATAAAATCAAAAGCATGAGGAGACTGTCATACCTGATATGTGGTGGAGCCCACCGCTACCAACTTCCGTTTCAGATAATTCCAAGCATTTCAACTGCTGAAGGCCTAAAATGAAAAACAAGCAAATGCAGATCACACCTTACCTTAAGGAAGGATTGTGCAAATTATAAATGATAACTCATATGAATTAATTATTCTTAAACTGAATAATTCGCAACGAATTATATAAAGAACATGAAGTTATATTGCATATTGCAGGTATCTTTCAGCATATTCTTTTTCCAAAATGTTTTGAAAAATACGATCATCAAGGACATCATCACTAAAATATGGGGAAATTGAAGATAAAAAACCGTTTACCTGCCAGATTGATCAATCCTTCATCACCAATCCTACATGAATCTAGATTCAAGATCTCTAATTTTGTCAATCCTGCTTGAAGAAATATATCAACATGTTAGACAAAACTACCCTCTTTTAAGTATTCTGCTTCTTCTTACTTTGCCCCAGCAAGACATCATAACTTTATTCTGTGAAATATGTTAACTAGAAGGAAAATTTCAACTGAAAGTGAGTGTGCATGAGAAGTGCAAGGTTATAATCTTGAAACTCAAAAATGGAATCATGGTTGCGCCAAAGCTTAATTTCTTTTTTATACATGTAGATTAAAAAAGCCCTCCTTCTACAGCATCCAGGTAACATGGTGAGCGTTCTAAAACAGAGACCATGGGCCTCCTGAGTAAACCAATCAGATCCGCAAATAGCCTGATGATCAATGTGGCCAATGGGTACCTACCAGTCATGAGCCGGTAATGCCTTGATATCGTTAATCATCATCTATGTACGGAAAGTTATGGTATGGGCGAGACTCTAGCTTACAGAATAATAGCTCTTGAAGCGTCACTGTGAAGAGAGATGTGTTTGTATCCTCTTATCCAACAAAGGGAGAGACCAGGTTAATGTTCCTATATATTGCTAGAGAGGCACGTTTTTCACAAAGTTATGATTCCAATCTCACATATTGCAACCATGGCAAGGGTAAATATTGCTCCAAGCTGCCTGATGGGATGCAAATCCCCATACTTAGACATAAACAGTACAATCTTCCGTGGATTTATTTGTAAATGGTTTGTTTCCTTACTATAGTCTTGTATAAACTAAGTTGGATCCAGGGTACAACTAGGGAAAACAGGATGGGAAAAGAGAGGGAGAGAGAGCATTGGATGGATATTTAAAATCACCTTTTAAGTATGTTAAACATGAGTCTGTTATCTCATTGAATCCCAAGTTTAGCACTTTCAAATTTTTCATTCCTGCCAATAAACAAAGCAAAGCTACAAATTCAGTGCTTAAGGAATTCTAATGAAGCCAAAATCTGAAAATTAATAAGCATATTTTGACATGCATAAGTACAACTGTGGCAATTATAAAAATAATTAATTATTGTAAATAGTTAAGATTTTATGAGATTATAGGAGAGATATTAGGATGATTAATTAAGGTAAGATTATGATTAATTTAGATAATATTAAGATATCCTAGGATATTATTATTATCTTCTATCTAATTGTATTCTATAAATTTAGTAGCTTCTAATGAATAAAATCATAGTAGTATTTAGCTCCAAAATTACCACATGGGATCAAAACCAAGTTGCCAAGATACTGCCACCGGAGTCCGATGTGTTGAGCCTACTATTGCAACAGTGCTAGACGTGCGACAGGAAGCCCTCTGGTTTAGCAAACGAGCAAGCGACGTGCGACGAGTGACAGAGAGAAGCCCACTTGCGACGGCGTCTAGAGAGTCAAGGCAATGAAGAAAAGCCCGCTACTGAAGGCGCAAGACAATGTCCAGTGACGAAGCCTTTGCTCCGCGTCCGACAATGTCCAGTCAGTCAAGGCAACAGAGAGAAGCCCACAACAGAAGGCTCCAGACAACGTCCAGTGACGAAGCCTCTGCTCTTGCGAACGTGAGTGACCTCTCCATGAACGATTGCCTCTTCTGTTAAGCGTCATCCTCAGCGACAGTGTTCGTCCTAGCGTCGTGCCCAACCGACAACGTCATCCTCGGTCTAGTCCCTGTTATTGCTGAGGTGTTCTTGTTTTTTCTTTTAAAAAAAAAACAAAAGGGCCTACTAGTTTCCTCTACCTATTTTGTTCACCAGCTTGCGCCCTCAGTGGTATCTTCTGTTGCTGAGATCAACAGTACCTCAAGTAGACAGGAGTTTTTTTATGGACACCTCACTCAATAGTTCATTAAAATTGGATTTGCCAAATACTGGAGGCTCTTTAGGATCAATCTCTACCTTTGATGGCTCTCTTATGTCAATTATTTCAAAAAAAACTCACCCTCACAAATTATAGGGATTGGGCACAAGCGGTTAAGTTCGCCGAGGGTGATCGTGGCAAGTTGGGTCATTTAACTAAATATCCACCAACACCGTCTGATCCCATAACCATAAATCAATAGAAAACAAATGATTTACTGATATGCTCCTGGTTAGTAAATGCTATCTCTCCTCAACTTAAGAGAAGTTTCATGTATCTTCCCATTGCTAAAGCAATTTGGGAGGCTATTCGTGACTCCTATTCTTATGGGAAAGATCATTCTAAAGAATATGGTGTGAGACGCAGAATTTGGAAATCCACGCAAGGTGTAAGAAGTGTTACAGAATGCTAGCTTGAACTTGTGGCTCTATGGCAAGAACTTGACCTCATGACAGAGAAAACATGGGACTCTCCACATGATGCTGCACGTAACAAACAAAATATTGAAAATGAACGTGTTACTTTTTTTGGCCAGCCTCAACCCAGAATTTGATGATGTTTGAGGTCGGATATTAAGCACACAAGTTCTTCTACCTCCTAGGGCAGTATATGCTGAGATCTTATGTGAAAAGTCTCGGCATGAGGTAATGTTGCTTGTATCTAAATCACCTGCTTCTGCTAATTCTGTTGCTTTTGTAAGTCAAGGTACCAACTATAGCTCGACTCGTGGAAAAGTAACCTGCGATCATTGCAAAAAAGTAGGTCATACTAAAGATAAGTGCTGGGATATCCACGGTAAACCTGCTGACTGGAAGCCAAAGAGAGGTAAGCCTCGTGCTAATCAAACCTTTCAATCTCAAGAGAGGGCTCTACCATCGGTTCCAACATGAGCAAAGAGCAAATGGATCAATTGTTCGAATATTTTAATACTCTTCATACTGAACAGCAGTCTACATCTGCTGTTATTGTTACTCACTGAGGTAATTATGTTGGTGCCTTGCATACCTTTGTCCCTACCAAATGGATTATTGATACAGGAGCTTCTGACCATAAGACTTCAGAAATCAAAATGTTTGATTCGTATCTTCCTTTGACTAGAAGCCAATCAAGACAGCTACAGGTTCCTCTTCTCCTCTAGCAGGCATTGGGATAGTCCCTTTGTCAGACAAATTACATCTTGACTCTGTCTTACATGTCCCACAATTGTCTTGTAATTTACTATCTATCACTAAACTGATGAAACAAATCAATTGCTTGACTCATTTCTTTCCATCTTATTGTATTTTTCAGGATCTCTCATCGGGGATGACGATTGGCACAGCTAAGGAATATGAAGGGCTCCATTACCTTGATGTTTCTAACGAGAGTAATTTAAGTTGCAAAATAAGTAGTCTAGTCTCAACCACAAATGACAATAATATTGTATTATGGCATAAAAGGTGGGCTATCCTAGTTTTTCTTATTTACAACACGTTTCCCCATTTATCTTTGAATAAAAATACTATTTCCCATTGTGATATTTGTGAGTTAGCCAAACACCATCATCCTACTTTCACATAGTCAAACACCATCGTCCTACTTTTACACCATCTACCTATAAGTCCACTCACCCTTTCTCCATTATTCATAGCGATATCTGGGGTCCTTGTCGTATAGCAAACAAGACCCAGTCCAAATATTTTGTTATATTTATTGATGATCACACACGCATGTGTTGGGTTTACCTGTTAAAAGACAAGTCAGATGTTACCTCCGTTTTTGTCAAGTTTTATAACTATGTCAAATCAGTTTAACTCCACAGTGCAAGTCCTTTACACGGATAACGGGACAGAATATTTTAACCAATCCCTCGAGGGTTTTCTTAAAACCAATGGTATTGTGCACAAAGATAGTTGCACCTATAGTCCTCAACAAAATGGTATTGCCAAACGGAAAAATAAACACCTTTTTAAAATTGCTCGTGTACTTTTGTATACCTGTCATACTCCAAATTTTTTCTATCGGGATACCATACTCACGGCTACTCATCTAATTAACCATCTTCCTAGCCGTATTCTGTCCTACATTGCACTAGATAAGTTTCGTGAGACCCACACTATCACTCACCTTGAATACTCCTTACTACTTCGAATCTTTGGTTGCTTTGTCTTTGTCCATCAACATCACCCACAATCTAAGTTTGATACTAGATCTATCAAGCGTGTCTTCTTAGGCTACTCCAATTCCCAAAAAGGATACTGGTGCTATGATCCTATTACTAAACGTCTCTTCATCAGTTGAGATGTTACCTTTGCAGAAAACAAACCCTATATCACCACTTCAACTCAGGGGGAGAATTAGAACGAGTTTCAGCTTGAGTGTGTCCAGAACACATACCTCCGTCTACTCCCATTCCACTCTTTACAGACCCATCCTACCCATCCCATGTTATGCCAAATGTCATGCCACGGCTAGAGGTCCAAGCTCAAAAATTTGATAATATTTACTCACATAGAAATAAACAGGTAGTTGGGTCCAGCATACCCGAGGACTTCCCAATCCCATCACCGATGGAAGGTCCCATGAATGCTGATGAGAATATTCGAGCGACAGAGACAAGAGAGAAAAAACTTCCTATTGCACTAAGAAAGAAAACTCGAACATGTACCAAGCATCCTATTCAGAAGTATGTTTCTTACTCTTCTCTCTCTCTAAGAAGCATTACAGCTTTGTTACTAATCTTAATCGGATTCAAATCCCTAAAACTGTATATGAAGCTCTCGAGAGTCCATAATGAAAAAATGCAGTAATGGAAGAAATTAGAGCATTAGAAATGAATGAGACATGGGAGTTCATTGTACTACCAGAAGGAACCAAACCCGTGGGATGCAAATGGGTGTTCACACAAAAATTTAATGCTAATGGTTCATTAAATAAATATAAGGCAAGGCTGGTTGCCAAGGAATTCACCCAGACTTATAGAATTGACTACAATGAGACGTTTGCCCCTGTTGCTAAGTTAAATACCATTTGGGGTTCTACTTTCCATTACTGCAAATCTCGATTGGCCACTGCAACAATTTGACATCAAAAATACGTTCCTTAATGGTGAATTAAAGGAAGAGGTCTACAGGAGTATCACACCCGGATTTGATAAAGGGAAAAATAGTCAAGTATGTAGCTAAAAAAATCAATTTATGGCTTAAATCAATCACCACGTGCTTGGTTTGACATATTCTCTATAGTACTCAAGGCTGAAGGTTACAAACAAAGATTGTCAGATCACACCATATTTGTGTTAAAAGAGGGTGATTTGATAACTATCCTCATTGTATATGTGGATGATATTATTCTCACTGGGAATAACATCAAGGAGATGAAGAGAGTTAAAATTACCCTCAATAAACAGTTTGACGTAAAAGATCTTGAAAAATGAAGTATTTTCTAGGTATGGAAGTAGCAAGGTCTAAAAAAGGGATCTATATTTCTCAAAGGAAGTATATATTGGATCTTCTCAAGGAAAAAGTAATGCTTGGGTGTCGGCCAAGCAAAACACCTGTTTGTACTAAAAAACAAACCAGTTAAGAAAAATAAGGAAGCAACCCGGAAAAAAGAGGCAAATGAGACAGTAATAGATAAAGGCCAATATCAACGACTAGTTGGTAAGCTCATATATCTTTTGCATACTAGGCCAGATATTGCCTTTGCAGTAAGTGTAGCTAGTGAACACATGCATGATCCCAAGAAGAAGCATCTGGATGCATCTTATAAAATTCTAAAGTATCTTAAAGGAACACCTGGCAAGGGATTGTTCTTTAAAAAGAATAATGTCAGAGATGTTGAAATCTTTACAGATGCAGATTGGGCAGGAGATCAGGATAACAGCAGGTCTACATCTGGATATTGCACCTTTGTATGGGGTAATCTAGTGACCTAACAAAGTCAAAAGCAGGGAGTTGTTGCCAAGAGTAGTGTAGAATCCGAGTTGAGCCCTATCTTAAGGCATTATGGAAGGGCCATGATGGAAAAGAGTGGCAGAAGAACCCATTTCCAATTTGATTCTATATTGAAATTCTACTGTGACAATAAAACAACTTTAAGTATGGCACTAAATCCTGTTTAACATAGCAGGACTAAGCATGTTCATGTGAACAGACATTTTATTAGAGAAAAAGTTGAAGATAAAACTGTCAGCCTGTCATATGTTCCCATCAAGTTACAAGTTGCCAACATTACTAAAAGACTACCAGAAGATGTGTTCGAACGCTTTGTAGGCAAGTTGAAAATATTTATAATCCAACTTGAGGAGGAGTGTGATAATTATAAAAATAATTATTGTAAACATTTAAGATTTTATGAGATTATAGGAGAGATATTAGGATGATTAATTTAGATAAGATTATGATTAATTTATATAAGATTAAGATATCCTAAGATATTATTGTTATCTTCTATTTAATTGTACTCTATAAATTCAGTAGCTTCTAATAAATAAAATCATAGCAGTATTCAACTCCAAAATCACCACAACAACCTAAAAGAAGTAAATACAACTTACGTGAAAACTTTTCACATCCATCATCCGAAAGATTGCATCTATTGAGATTCAAGTTTGATAGGGCAGGAAGCTCTGGAAGGAAAGAATGGCAAATCAAATACTTCAATGAGGTAATCAACTAAAACTTCTAATATCCCAGAAAGAAAATTCACTAAAGAGCATATGGTAGTTGAAGTACCTCAAAGATATTAAATAAAGCAAAGGTCAAACATTTTACTGACAAAATTGGAAACAAAATTAATTTTACCTTCATATGAGTTAAAGCACTATAGTTTGAAACCTATTTATGACCTTGCCTCTTCTGAGCCCCCAAAAGAGAAAAAGAACTTTAAAAAATGAATCTTCACATATAACCCTTAAATAATGTGTCCTTAACCTCACCCCACCCACCCCTCATTTTTTTTTCTTTTTAACTTTCACAATTAACTAACTCTTTTTTCCTCAAATCACTCTACTGAAAGTTACAGCATCTCAAGAAGCTCCAGTGTGGCTCAGCTTCAAGCATTCATAGATTATTAACCAAGATTATAGGTCTAAAGACTATTTAGAACAAGTAAAATATCATAATACTGGTAACGCTGGTGTAAGAACCTATGAAAAAAGGCAACCTGCTAGAGAATACAAGCATGCAGCTGTAACAAGGCATCCTTCCAAATTTAACAGAGCAAGCTTTTGTAATCCTGAAATGAACCGAGACATTACTGAAAATTGAAGAGACACAGAAATGACAATACTAAGTTGAACCTACCAATTTCAAACTTTACTTTCCTGAAGAAAAAATTATCATAAACAAGAATTATAACTTGAATAAAAAACTTTTCCGAACAAAAAATTTAAGACAACATACCTGACACATAATAACTATATAACTCTTAACACTCTGAATATCACAATTAGACAAGGTCAGGCAAAATACCTTTCAAGAAAGTGACGCCAAAATCTGTCACTTTACAGCATGAAATCTCTAGACTCTTCAAGTTCGTAAGCTCTGAAAGAAAATTATATTATACTGTTAATTATTGAGAGCCATGTATTCTTTTGAGGGCTAGTAACACTAATAGGTCAGACCATGGACGCATATATTTCCAAATCCCATGACCAAATCCACACACAATTATACTTATATAAACACAATTGCCTGCTCATAATTATACTATTGTCAAACAGTGTCTATGTGTTTATCAATCGCAGCCTCTAGTTAAGAAAAAAATTTCAAAAGAAATATAGCAATACACATAGCAAGAATGTTTATGCCACTAAACAATGGAACAACACAAGTATTCTTCACAAAACCAACATATGTCATAATTCAATGAGTTCATGACACTTTCCACACACACACACCCAACACACACAAAAAAAATACAAAACAAAAATCTAATTCAACTCCCACTGGAATCTCTCAAACTAAAAGATTCACATTATTTAACCAAAATTTCATCTCATTTCAATCAACTAAAAAATAGCAAAAAAAAATAGGTTAAGTTATTATTGGTAATATCAAGTTTCAATAAGAGCTACTACAGTGGAAAATAAAGGCTTCAAGTCAACAATGTAATAAGAGGGAAGCAAGATTCGATTAACCTGACAAAGGCTTCATGTCAGCATCTGTTATGCAATTACACCACTTCATATTTAGAGATTCCAGCTTGGTCAAACCTGAAATATGAATCATATTAAATTAATTAATTAATACATTTCTCCAATGCGGTACAATAAATGGAATTAATGAAGTGCACTAGACCTAGAACAGTGGATATACTTGATTATTTGCAACATAACATAAAAACCAACCTTGAAGATGAACAAGGCCTCCATGAATCCCGGGACATCTCTCCATATCCAACTTAACCAAGTTAACAAGAGCAGAAAATGAACTTATTCCTTGTGCAGAAATGGCATTGTTTCTTCTAAAACTCAAACTCGTCAAGTTTGACAGACCTATAAGATTTGATTACAACCAAGTTAAATCTTCAGGAAATAAGCAACTAATGGACAAAATCTTTGAAAACAAACAACTTTACATAAATGTTGGCACTGTATGGAAACACAATTTGAAAAACATTGTGTGGCAGCTATTTAAAAGAGTAAGAGGTACTTCCATACATTGGCAGCAATAAGGAGTAGATACAGTGCTATGTCATTTATGAGCGATCTTTTGTTCTTCTCTTCTGATAAATTATATATGAAAGATGCAAAGGGACCCGCACTTTGGCAGCAATTATCAAATAGTGGATATTCATGAAGGATGGCTGACGCATAAATTGTCAATCCATAAAAAAATGCCTAAAGAAAAGCAGAAAAGGAAATACTACCATTGATATGCTCCAGACCATAGTCAGAAATCTGGTCGCAGTGATTAAGATTCAAGTTTAAAAGATTTGAGCAATCTTTGAGATAGGTCAGTCCATAATCAGTGACATCAGACCCAGAAAGATCCACAGATAGTAAAGATGACCCTTGCGATGAGATAATTTGCATCCAACTGTCATTCACACCAGGATATTCTCCCAAGTAGAAATCCTGTTGAATGCAGAATAACACATCTGGCCACTTAGATCAAGAACATATGATTGACTTGAGTTGAAAATTTAGCAAGGAATTTATTCCAACAGGCTATGCAATTTAAAATGATTCACCTGGAGAGAACAATCTTGAAAAGCTTTGAAGGAAGCGCCAGTTAGACATTGGGAACAAACCAATTCATTAAGAATTTGCTGACTTATGTCCCGTGGTATTGAAGAAAACGTGCTATATTTATGAATCTCCTGTTGAAGAAAGAATTTCAGATCAATTCTTTAAAAAGGGGGAAAAGGGGAGCGAGCATAATAAAAACCTTTCAGATCAATTCTTCAAAAGGGAGGAGAACAATAAAAGGACTGATCATGATAGAAGATTTTATCAATTTCTCAAAAGGGCGGGAAACAAAAGGGACCAAGCATGATATTTTGCTTAAAAAGTACCTGGCATATTTTCCGGACACATAAGTCCAACAATGATGGACATTCTCCTTTCTGTGAATGATAATCTATAGAAGGATAAGAAAATGATGAATTCAACCATTTCAAACTCCCACTTTTGCAATATAGTCGTAAAAGTCTTCTATGAGAACCATCTTCACTGTCCCGATCTTGCTTCCTAGAACAAGCTCCCCCCATTGAGAAAATATCTTGCAATCAATATATGTCATAAAAATTGCAGGAGAACACTAGTGTAATCCATTCAATAACCAAACATGAATATATGCACTTTACTTCACCCTGTAAAAATACAAAAAGGGAATAGCGCAGCTGAATAAGTTTTCAGCAGACTTGATCATCAGGAATTGACATCTTTAAGACAATTCTCGAAAATATTAAAATTATGAACATGAACACTTATATTTGCAGCATTAATACCATTTATTAAATCCCACAGAATACAACTGCTAAATCAGTTTAAGAATACGAGCATCAGTGCAGAAAATCACATTTAACATCACAGTTTTAAGTAACCTTTCCAGAGCATGTTCATAGTAAATTATAACTAACAGATCGCCACAGATGCCAGATAAAAAGCAGACTAGTGGATGACATAATAGCGTTCGTCAGAGGATTTAAAGCTGTGCATCTTAAAACCAAACATCTATATGTAATGGTAACACCAGAAACAACTAACTGCACATTGTTTTCCTTATAAATACCAACTAATTAGTAACACCATCCCTGGTTAAAATTTCTAATTCCGATTTCTGACATAACTGTCGACTTTAAACACCGGAAACCAAGCAGTCGTCGTTCGCCCCAACATTTAATCTATACATGATTTTGCTTTAAAACCCGCATAAAACCAATTTATTGCCTTTATGCCTCTGTATATCGCTTGAAGCAACAAACTTCTACGAAAGTTGGAACACTATCCCCGAAAATTACAGTTGAAAAAGTAGCGCCTATTATCATAATCAAACGACGTCGAAATAAAGTACTATTACAAGCCATGATCGAACCGCAAGTCTCCAAACTCCACTGATATTCTTCGAACAACAGCCACCGATATATACACAGTAAATTAATAAACAAAAGATAATATTAAAAAATTCTGGTATCTGCTGACTGCAAGGCATCAGCTACTCACACCAGGATGAAGAACATGAGCAAAACAGAGTGATCACCAGAAAAGCGTGAGAAAACCGCAGTTACCCTTTCCACAAGAACAAACAGATCATAATCGAAGGGAGAGAATATCTGAGAAAGTAACTGTACCCTGACATGATGAAAAACTGGTGCGAGATTAATTTCTCTCAGGTAGAAACGATCACGGAGGAAGGTGTTCTGAGGTTCAGAGATGACAAAATATAGCGGTGAAGAAATAAGGAAGGATGAAGAATTGAAGACAGTGCGAGAAAAGACTGGGGGGTGGGTTACAAAAAAGAGCAACATGGGCATCACCGAGCCGAAATCCGAATAGACTGATGGGTGACACGTGGCGGGGGAAAGCTTGGGATTAGGTGGAAGCGAGAGTAAGATTGGAGGGAAAAGAATCGAAGAGCGAGTGAGGGTGCAGAGAGTGAGGGTTGGCACCAGGGCAACTACTCTGAGGTTCTTGACTTTATCCACTGGGGATGTGGTGTGGGTCCACGGAATGCCTTTGCAAGAAATTTCACGCAAAGGCTTTTTTACAATAATTTATGTGGGAAAAACGGAAAGTGATTTTGGGCCCATCCACGTACATTAGGGGTTTGTTTGGTACGTGAGGAATCTTCTACTTTTAATATAATAAAAATTATTTTTATTTTTATTTTTAATATTTTTAATTATTTTAATTTTATTAAAAAAATTAAAAAATAAGATAATAGAAGTAAAAATAAAATATTATATATTATTTTACTCAAAATTATAAAATTTTTAGATAACTTTAACCTTTATGAAGTTATACAAAAATATTTTAAATTATTTTACTCTAAGTTATAAAAATATATATATCAATTTCATACTCATTTTTATCTTATTAAATAAATTTTTAAAATTTATTTGTAGTCTTATTTTATTTCTATTTATATTTCTATTTATATTTATATTAAAAAAACTCTTATATCCTATTAAATGTACCATATGAGTATATAATGATAGTTTATAATGAAAATTATGCAAAATACGCCTAATCTAATGGTGAATTTTAGAAGCTTATTATGAAAATGGTTTTTAAGTATTTTTGTTCCTTTTTTATATAAAAAGAAGGTATAGGGGAATTCTTAATTTAATCAAAGTATCCTTTTTAAAATTTAAAATATAAAAGATTTTTTATTCTCTTAATAAGTATATTTTATAGAACTTAAATTTATATTCTCTTTATTAGATCAGGCGACATATCATCTTAACTAATATCTTTATATGAAGTAAATGATTCTTATTCATAACTTAAAATAGTATAGCCTTTTGTGTTATTCAAAAAAAAATGAAAAGAACAAGATATGATAATAAAACTTTTCTAAATTCACATTCCAAAAAATATCACATGTCACTCTATTCTTAGAACTAATTGGATGGCTTTTTAAAGCTTTTATTGAACTATAATTCACATATTTTGCTCCAATTCTTTTAATTAGATATAAGCTAATACATACACTGTATAAAATAATGATTGATACTATTCATGGCTTATAAATTAATGTGTCTACATATATATATATATATATTGTATATAGAAAAAAAAATTATGACCAATACTAAAATCTTTTCAAAAAATTTATAATATAAGGGAATTAGTCATTATTTTTTATTATAAATATTTTAGACTTATCTAAAAAAGAAATACGCTTTATATAAGCAATAAATGAGATAACTTATACTTTAAATTTTATATAACACTAAGTTCTAATTTTAATATTGATCTTTCCATAATTTTTAATATATAAAAAAAATTAAATTTATGTTTGTTGTTACGGATAGAACTTCAATTTTATTTTAGTTATAATAAAATTAATTGAACAAATTGAAGGAGCCCTGCTTAATCTTTATTTAACAAGAAGTGTGAGAAATGAGGTGACAATGATAACTAATGAATTGGGTAGCTTTTTATATTGTTGTATAGTGTTAAAGGTGAATATCACCATGAAAGTTTTTGCCAAGTGTGGATATTTGAAATATTTTATTAAATCAATATTATTTTATAAGTACTAAAATATGAGCAACATCATCTCTTGTTATTAAAAATATTAACAAATAATAATAGTTTTTTTGTTAGGACGATATTGCTTTTTCTTAAATATTTCTAAAATAATATTAATTTAATAAAAACTTTTAAATATCTATAATTTTTATGTAAAAAAATTTTAATAAAATTTTATATTAATCCTATTATACTTTTTTAATTATTAATATAAGATTAAATTATATTATAAATTAAGTTTTATATTAACGATGAGAATAATATTTGATACGGATTAACTTATTGCTAATGATGTCATCAAAAATAATCCCATGTCTAAAATAGTAAAATGCCTCTGTCCACATTCCACCCGGATTTTGAAGATCCTTACACGTTATGTGTTCAGTTTTAACACGGAATGAATTGACAAGAGGTTGATTGAACTTTTTATGCTAAATAATAATTATTTATCGCTAATCACATCAACAAATTACAAAATACTGAGATACTTGCCCAAGTAACGTTTCTTTCTTTATTTGTTTTTTTAAAAAAAGTAACGTTTATTTTTTACTCACCCAAGTATCATCATTTTTCTAAAAACAATCCTATTATTTATATTATTAAACTGAATAGATTATGGGTGTTCATATGATAGATTAGCACTGAGATAACTCTGTCCCGTATTCCGTTCTGATATAGTATACGGGACACAAAATGTATCACGTGTCCCATCCTGTCTTAAATTTGTCCTGGTCCCATTGGGACAAGGATAGATTTGGGACAGGACGAGAATTATCGACCATATTTTTTTAAAAATAAATGTTATAATAAAATTATTTCAATAAATCATTCCATATAAAATACTACGGTAACTTCCTCTTAATATTAATATTCTTCCCTAATATAAAATAATAACTTACTCAGATAAGAGGAACAAATAACAGTAAGGAAGAATAAAAATATATGTATAAGAATATTTGTAAGTAAAAATATCTGTATGAGAGTAACGACTGGCAAGACCTGTGACCGTGAGCAAACAAAGTGTAAGAGAAGAGAGGTGGAGAGTTTGAGATGAGTGAATAGAGTGAGAAAGATAAGAGAATGTAATATACTTTTTTATAAAAAAAAATTGGGGTCGGGACAAGACAGGAGTCTCAGAAGGTTAAGCCAAGATTCGTCCTGTCTCGACCCTTCTCTCTGTTCTGTCCTAATAGATTCCTGTCCTAGTCTTTCTTAGGATAGGACAGACCTATCCCAAAATCACTAGGACCAAATCGGGACACCTAAAATGAGATAATCTTAGATATCCCTAGAATAGATGATTAAGTCATTTAAACAATCAATTAATTACCTAAACTAAAAAATAAATAACATAATTTAACTTTCTTAACCTATCATGTTAGACAGGTCAATCAAATTAAATTTATGTGTGAAGATAAAATTAATCTTTATAAACTAACCACGGTGAAATATAGAATAAACTAAGTTTATTTTCATAGAACTATAGAATAAACTAAATTTATTTTCATAAGATTTAATTGAATTATAATATTAAATAATAATTTTATTGAGATTTTTTTAATATGAATGATTCAAATGTCAAACTTTTTTACCTTTTAATTCCAATAGTATTTAAAAAAAAATTAACGTTACATTTTTTTTTCAATCCATGTTCAATTCCTTTCAAATAAGAAAAAAGTGAATTAATTTTTTAGAGCTCAATAATAGCAGCATATCAAATGGGAAAGGTAATTATGAACCAATTTCTAAATAATAGCCCTAACAAATATCTGCAAGTAAACAGAACCCACATCATAATAAAGTTATTTTTTTAATATTTACATTTAATTATGCTTATTAAAAACTATATTACACAAATTCAAAATAATCTGTAGTGCTAAATACATGGGGTTTGTATTTACAGTTAAAAAGAAAAAAGAAAAAAAAATGTGACAAGGAAAAGATGAATAAGATATAGCAATTATTATCTCTCAGGAAAGTAAATTTCAGCCTCATTTATTCAACAGGAACTCCAACTTGCATTTTCAGGTTTGACTGGCCGAGAACCTGTTAAAATTTAAAAATAATAATAAAATAAAAGACTTACATTCTCGGATTTAATGTATTTAATTAAAATACATTTCAATAATAGACCTAATTATAACTAATTACTTGCATAAATCAATATTAGGCCATATAATCAGTTTAATTTAACTCTCTATCCTTGTTACATGATAAAATAAAAAGGTAAAATTATACATTTGGTCCCTTCTAACTTTATACAATGCTTTATATTGATTCCTTAATTTCATAGAATATTTTTTCAGTCCTAACCCTAACCCCGTTAAATATTTAAAATATAAATAAAAAACACTTTATAAAATTATGGGACAAAAATAAAACTTATGTCAAATTAAAGGACTAAATCTGCATTTTTGCCATCAGAAAAAACGGTTAATTAAAATTACCAATAATCATAAAAGCTCTTACTTTGTGAGAACTAATCATTTGAATTGTTCCTTTTATGTAATTAATTAATAAATTAATTAAAGATTTGCAACAAGATGTACAGACCTTGAAGAAGTCATGGAATGTCAAGTAGGAATGTGTTGAGCATCCTGCTTCTTTGAGAAGTTGGCTCAGTACTTGCTGGAAAATATAAAAACACGAAAAATATTTGATCTTTGAAAAAAAAATTGCATGATATTTCATGATAGGTAATAGTAATACAAACAAGGACAAAGAAAAATCATAACACCATTGAAATTCTGTTGGACAAAAATTATTGGCATTTAATTTGTCCTTGAAAAACAAGCCAAACAAGAGAGACCAACAGATCAAATCAAACACTAAATCTTACATGTAACAGAAACATATCTTAAATAAGCTTCTCAGAAATCACGGCTCAAAAAGAAGAAGAAGAAAACCCAAAAGAGATTTCAAAGCAGTAACATAACATGAACATCAATGAAGAGTTGAAAACTTGAAGAAAAGGTAAGCATATACATATATAAAGAGAGAGATTGTTTAAGGTTCAATTTTACCTCAAAAATTGTCACGAAAAAATAATGTTATTTTAAAAAAAATTTGAGTTCAATGTCACCCCAAAAGCATTTAAAATCGAGTGATGTCGCCTTTGACTATTAAAAATATTAAAGGCTAATGTTAATCTTTTAACTGTCAATGTTAGTTTTTTAACTATTAAGGCGACTTTGCTCATTTTTAACATTTTCAGAACATTCCTTCTACGTAATAATTTTTAAGCTAAAATTGAACATTAACCCTATCTTGATATTTAGTCATACCTCTCTCTGTTCATCAGACATGAATGGACCTGATAGATCTTTTAGTACTTTCACCATATCTTTCAGAGACACCTTCCCATTACGATGTGAATCATACACCTTGAAAATCACTGAAACAGAAAAAAGACCATAAGCAAATAAAAGAAATTAAAATCCCAATCCATATACAAACACTGAAACTTTAGATAAATAAATGATCATTGGTAGAAGATAGCACCACAATGAATGAGAAAAACAATATATAATAATGGAAGAAAAACAAAAGGCTGGTGTGGAAGATGATGCACTTTGACCAAATTATACTAATGAATGACTATTGAGAACTTAATCAAGTTCTTCCTGTAAACATGTAATTATCAATCACGGAATCTGCTGGATAACTGACACGCACGTTCTATTTTCTGCTGTGTGCTAGCTTTGTCACTGAAAGCAGACAAGAATGCCACAAAGTCCTTAAAATTCAAACCATCAACCATCTTGAGTAGCCTCTGCAAAATACCCACATATAAAGTATCAAACACATACCCCAAAAAGGCATTCAACTTCCAAAGAAGATTCAATATGTGTGTGAGGATGACAATTCACAAGTTCCCAACCTATTCTACCATGTTTAGGTTGGTTACACTGACATTTTATTAGGGATTAAAGAAACTTCAATATTTATATTTTGGGCTCAAGGTGAAACTAGGACAGAATGACCCTAATTTATTGAACTTGTCCAATATTTTCATATGCTCCTTTGATCTTTAATATAAGACCTAATTTGTAGTGTACATTGCATGACAAACTAAGTGTTATAATTAAGACGAGTAGAGTATAATATAAATTTATAAAAGGTGAGCATTTGTGCAATGGTAAGATTGTTGTTATATGACTTCTAGATCACGGGTTTAAATCCTGGTAGCCTCTCCAATTATGGAAGTAAAACTATATATATCTATCTCTCTTGGGACTCAGACTTAATGGGAGCCTTGTGTATTAGACCAAAACGAAAGAAATAATATAAAGGTACAAAATTACCTACAGAAAGACTTGAACTTAGAGTCATAAAGAGTTTTATCTCTAAACTAAAATGTTGAGTTGTACACAAATTTCTATTTTCATATTCATGATATGTAGACATATCAATGGATTTTAATGGAGGAGGAAGGGAAGACTAACAAAGACCACAGCCCCCAAGTTTTCAATTTTTCTTAATATTATATATAGGTGTTATTCATATCGCACTTCCCAAATATTTATAACAACTTTATATTATATATGTTTTTTAATCTCGACCCCCTCATACTTAATTCTAAACATAAATGATAATTAATTAATTTAAATAGATTAAAAAAATTAAATAAATAAGTTAATTATGACAAATTTAAACCCTCAAAACGAATTTATATTATAGACTCTTTAATCTATTCAAATTAGTTAATTAACTCTTAAATTATTTATAATTAACTAATTTATTTGACTTTATTAATCTATCTAAATTAATCAACTAACTTTTATATTAATATAGGAGAGAATACCATGTAACGCACGCGTGCATATGTGCCTAAAATGAATCAAGATTATACCTTAGAAAGTGGATCTATTGCAAACTCACGGGCAGATAAGAACTCATCAGCTGAAATAAATCCTTTGGCATTACGATCAAGCTGGCAGACCCTTTGGTACAGGGCCACTATTTCCTGCTGGGAAACTGAATGTCACACCAGAACCATATATATATATAACTAAGAGAACTGAAACAAAAATTGAACAACACTAAAGGCAAACCTATATAATATTAACTTTAATATAAGGATAGCCTACACAAAGTATTGATTGCAGTGCTTTTCCACTTCCTCCATGTCATATATTGAGTTTGCATTGATGATGCACTGCCCATTATTTCTCAGCTTCAAACTATAAACTGAACAAATATTTCACACTCAATCAAACAAGCTGATAAATAGTCCCTAAATTTTTGAACTCATTTAACAATGCTACAATTTATGGCAGAAATTGTTAGTTTTCAACAAAAGGGCAAAAGTCTGCTTTCTTGCCGAAATGAAGATAGTGAACAGATATTCATATTTACTGATTCATTATGCAGTAAAAGAATGAAACTGATAAATAACTTTTCTTTGGATAAAGATCAGAACTTCAAGGAGTTGCCAAAACAAAGAAGAAAATGACTTAGGGCTGTTTGGATTATGCCAAAACTAAAGTTTTAAAAGGTTTCTAAGCTCAAATTTTAATTTAAAAAAAAATAAAATAAACTGTTATATTTATCTAAAAGTATTTCCAGTGTAAAGAATAGTTTAAAATTATAGTTTTAAATATACTACTCAGATCCCATTTGGATAGGCTTATGGAAAAAAAAACTTTTAGATAGTTATTAGGAAAAAAAAATTTAAATAAGAGTTTATAAAAATATTAATTCTAAAAAAATGAGTGTTTAGATGATTATTATCACAAAAACTTTTATTATTGATAAATTACTAAAAATGGTATGAAGAAAAAAAAAATGGCACATCCTTCTATGTTTTCTGTTTATCTTCTTCTCTTTTCTTCCTCTCTCTCCTTCCCACAATTGACTAGCCACGACGAGGTGAGTGACTAACTAGCGAGGCAAGACTTGACCCACGGTGATGGAGAAAGAAGAAGGAGGCAACAGAGATTCTAGAGAAGGGGGGAGGAGATAGAGTAAAAAAAATATGAGTAAAATAATAATTTAGTAGTTTATAAACTTTTTTACTATTTTAGAAACTATTATCAATAACTTATTTAAAACTATGGTTTTAAAATTATAATTTAATCCAAAAGTTATTTTAGACAAATATGATTATTTGTTTTAAAATTTTTCTAAACTAAAATTTGGGTTAAAAATTATATTAAAAAACCGTTGGTTTTTGTGGAAGCAAACAGGCACCGTTTTTAAGCACATAAGGTCTTTTTTTATGACCAAAGCATGCATGGGTCGACTCCCATATTTATTAATTGATATTAAAATGAAAAAATATAACTATATAAATGTTAATTGTATAGAAAAATAAATTGTTTTTTTACTTTTATTATTTTATCATGTTTTCTCAAATATATTACCCATAGGAGGAAGCTTCTTTCATTTCTATTATTTATTATGTTCACAATTCCCATATATTGTTTTTAGGAAAAATTTAAAATTTTTATTATTTATTACTCCTCCTTAAATATAAGATATATTTAATTAATTTAATTAAATTAAAGAAGTTAGTTAAATTAGTTAATATAGTATATGCTTTCTAAATCACCCTAGCCATATTTTTTTAATTCCCTCCCTCCCTCTTTTATTTGATTATTATTATAGAAGTATCAATAAGGATAATTTAAAAAAAAAGATAGATAAATATAAAAAATAAATATTATATTTAAAATTAATATCAACTCTCAATTAAGTTACATATTTAATATCGGAGGAGTATAACATTATAATTATAATTTCATAGATCAATTTATTACATGTTTGACAATTATGTAAACTATGAAAATAGTTTCTAGAATAGTGAAAGAGTTTATAGACTGCCTAATTACTATTTTGTCTCTATTTTTCCCATTCTCTCCTCTCCTTCTCCATAATCTCCATCACCTCCTTCTTCTTTCTCTGTCGAAGTGGTCCATCATCGTGGTTCATGCCGTGGTTTGCGTCTCACCTCGTTGTGGCTAGTCGATCGTTGGAAGGAGAGAGGAAGAAGATATAAGAAGATGAACAGAAAACATAGAGAGATATGCCGTGATGTTTTTTTCCTCATACCCTTTCTAATAATTTATCAATCACAAAAAATTTTCTGGTAATAACTATCAAAACGTTCATTTATTCATAACCTTTTTTTTATAAACTATTCTCTAGAAACCATTTTTCAAAAATTGTTAAAAAATCTTTTTTTATAAATTATTTTCTAAAAATCTATTCAAATATGTTCTTAGATTGTGTTTCACTTAGTTTGTAAAGGGAGGGAATGGTAGAGGAGGATTTTTAATAGAGGGGAGGGGAGGAAGGAATTTTAATCATTTCTTGTTTAGATTGATTGGTGGGGAAGGGAGGGAGGGATTTTAATGATTTATTATTTGACTTAGGAGGAGAAATTAAGTGAACTAATAAAAAATTGATTATTTTAATCTTGTAAGATTTAAATAGATTACTTGCTATGGTTGTATTATCATGGGTCTAATTGTTAATAATAAAAATATAGTTATATAACACATAATATCATAATTTTATTTCTTATATACGTCCAGTCTCTTAATCTTATTTGTAGTATAATTTTACCCATAATATTTTTAATTTAGAGCAATTATTAGTACTTGAGAAATAAAATTATGTATAAAATTGTATTAAATTAAAAAGATTATAGATAAAATTATATCATAAATAAGATTAGGATACTGGTATGAGAAGTGACATCATGATATTTTGTGCTATATAAAACATAAAAATAACCAAGTGTAAAATTTAGCATTGGTACTGTAGTTTCATATCTCAAAAAATAATTTGAATATATATAATATTATATGAACATAACCTTGAAAACAAACAAAAATTAAAACCCAACGAGATACACTGAAATAAACTCTCAGATAGAAAAAACACTTGATTAAAATTTATATTCTAGAGAGAAGACACGTGAGATAATAACATAAAAGGTTTAAGGTTATAAAATATAAAAGATAAATAATATAATTTTATTGAGGTTAATATTGGAAGAAAAAATTTCTCTCATGTCCCTTATAAAAAAACTTTACTTTTAGATGAGAGGCTAAAAAAAGAAAAAGGCGAAACTTTTTTCTCTTTAAAAATATTTTATCTAAATAATTGGAAGAGTGTTACTTCGCTCTATCCATCCTTTAAAAAAAAAATTAGCCTAAAGGAGAGGATCCCCTGCCCTACTCTCCTCTCTAAACAGCCCGTACGGTAAGGATGAAGCTATTTTCATCCTATTAAATATAAAATTTTCCTTCAACCGATTTACTCTCTTTTTTTCATTGTCAATCAAACGCTCACTCGCTCTGTTCCTTTATATATTTTCAAGAGATGGATTTTTTAGTTAATAATTAAACGGATAATAATGAAGAAGATTGAATGCGAGGGACGTTAGACGGATGTGGATCACGAGTCATGACTTGATATTTCATCTTTGGGTCCATTTCCATGCCGGGTAATTCATTTGATAATTTTTTTTTTGTTATAAATTCATTTGATAATTTAATGATATTGCCTCCTTTATCGATGCTAACACAGCATTTAAAAATTTTTATTTCCTAAAAATTATTTATAAATATTAATTCAAATAATTACAAATTCAAAAATCTTAATTATAAAATAGAATAAAAATAAATATATTTTTCTCTCAAATTACCGTAAATTACATGGCTGCTGTATTCTTAGACCATTCAAACAGATACTAAACACAACCACCGCTTCTATTGTAATAGAAATTCAAATCTTAAATATTAGTTTCTTATGTTATAAAAAAATAATCACTTCCATTAAACTTGCGATTTTATCTTCAATTATATACTACCTTCAATGTAATCTACAACTTTGATAGGTTTCCCTTACTCACCTTTCAGTAGCCTGTTGCAGAGCATAGATTCATTTCATCCACTTACCATTCTGAACTTGAGATTCAGAACGACTAATATTTTGTCATCAACGTATGTGAATCTTGAGAACCAATTCAAAGTAGACCAAAACAACCAACACATCAAAGAACTTCAATACACTCCATGATTTTAGATAACTGAAACTTCATTTCGTCAAAATATCAAAGGAAAAAGCAAGAGTTTTTGTAATAAATTTGAAGTTCTCATAATTAAAGAGCCGCCGCCGCCTAAGGGTGCGGATGCTATTGGGTACAAAAGAAAATGGCTTTTAGTTGTCAATGGCAAACCCTAAAAAACGGATAAACAAAAAAGATACCTCTCTTGATACTCTTCCATGTATATATCTCTCCCCCATTCCCTTAAAAGATCTTAAAAAGTAAACCGCCGTGAGTAGCGAAAAACGGAGCAAACACAAGCGACTCCACCGCCATGAGCTTAATCAGGATGTTGAGCGATGGGCCAGAAGTGTCCTTGAGAGGGTCTCCAATGGTGTCACCGATCACAGCCGCTTTGTGTGGGTCAGATCCCTTTGGCCCCAAGGTCCTAGCGTGCTCGGATGCGCCAGCCTGAGTAATTTCATTCATTACTCATCAGAAACAGGAAAATCATGCAAACAAAAATATTATGGAAGATGCAGTTTGTAGACAGTAACAAGCATGAACATTTACCTCAATGTACTTCTTGGCATTATCCCAAGCACCACCGGTGTTGGATGCCGAAATAGCAATCTATTGGGAAAAATGCAATGCAGAACGTTAAGCAAACTTTAGATCAAAAGAAAACATACAACCTCAATGTTTCATGTTCAGTAAAGATTTTTACCTGAACACCAGAAACTAGAGAGCCAGCAAGAACACCAGAGAGAGTTTCTACGCCGAAAAATGTACCAACGATGAGTGGGGTGAGCATGACGAGGGCACCAGGAGGAATCATCTCTTTGATGGATGCATCAGTAGAGATTTTGACACAGGTAGCATAATCAGGCTTGGAATGACCCTCGATGATGCCAGGAATTGTGTTGAATTGCCTTCGAACCTCCTCAACCATCTTCAAGGCAGCGCTTCCGACACTCTTCATGGTCATGGCAGAGAACCAGTAGGGAAGCATGGCACCAACTAGGAGTCCAATGAAGACCTTAGGGGTCAAAACATCCACTGTTGAGATTGCAGCTCGGCTCACAAAGGCACCAAAGAGTGCCAAAGACACTAGAGCAGCAGATCCAATGGCAAAGCCCTGATACAAAGAGAGAAAGCTTAGTGATGAAATACATGAAGCAGGTACGCAGAAGCTTATTAAAATAGCTTCGCAGATTTTTTTTTTTTTTTTCTGCCATTACAATGCAGGAATATCCATCAAGGCTCTCCCTCAGTTGAGCCAATATAGATCTTATGACTGACATCCATATTATGAGAAAATATCCATGAACAAGCAAGATGATTTGGTGTGGCTCAGCACACAATGTACTACCCGAATCCTTATGCGGTTTGAACAAGGAAATCGGAGAAGATTCTGAGACATGAACAATAAATAAAGCAACCCAAAAAGAATCAGAATACCTTTCCAATGGCAGCAGTTGTGTTGCCGGCAGCATCAAGGGCATCAGTTCTCTCACGGATGCGGTGGCTCATGCCTGCCATCTCTGCAATACCTCCGGCATTGTCGCTGATGGGCCCATAAGCATCAATAGCCAAGCCAGTAGCAATGGTGCTCAGCATCCCAAGGGCAGCCACAGCAATGCCGTACATTGCAGCGAAGCTAAAACTAACAAAAATACTGACTGCAATGGCAAAAATAGGAATGATAACAGATTTATATCCCAGGGCAAGGCCAAAGATAACATTAGTTGCAGCTCCAGTCCGGCAAGAATCAGCTACATCTTGTACAGGGCTGCAAGAAATTATCTAACTGATCAAAATCATGAAGACAGCAAGAAATATAAGCTTGCATCCATACTTAGCACACATTCAGATACCTGTATGCGTTGCTAGTATAATACTCAGTCACAAATCCAATAATAAGTCCAGCCCAGAGGCCGACCCCAACACATAGGAACAGCTGCCTGGTGATTTCAACCATGTTAGTAGGTGATGTTTGTTATCATAACCAGACAAAACAAAAAAATCAAAGCATAAGTCCATTAGCAATTTAGCATGAAGTAAACGCACTTTGAAAAAAATGTCCAAGTCTATCTTTCTGAAAAAGAACTACATACCAGCTCTTCACTTCCTTTTGGGCCCCAAAGTTGAAAATAGAGAAGGATGATGGCAGAGCAACCCAAGAAACGATTGCGATTCCGATGGTCATAAGAATTGTGGAGATGATAAGTTGCTTCTTCAATGCTGGTTCAATTTCCTTAACAGCCTTAATCTCGAAGAAGTCAGTAGCAAAGAGAGTAGTGAGCAAACAGACGAGAATGCCCATAGAACTAATGAGCAAGGGATACAACATTGCTGTAAACTCGTGGTTGACTCCAAATGAAGATATGGAAGCAACGACCAACGCAGCACAGGATGATTCTGCATATGAACCAAACAGATCAGAACCCATTCCAGCAATATCTCCAACATTGTCACCAACATTGTCAGCAATCACCTGAAGAGACAAAACAGAAGACTCATTAAACATCAAAGAATTGAACAATTTATCAAAGAGGAGATTTTGGTTGTAAATGGAAACAGATGGTAGGGGGCCAGTATTGCTTACAGCTGGGTTTCTTGGGTCATCCTCGGGAATATTTCGCTCAACTTTTCCAACTAGATCAGCTCCAACATCAGCAGCCTTGGTATAGATACCTCCACCGACTCTCCCAAACAGAGCCATGGAAGAGCCACCCAAACCATAACCAGTAATAGCCTCAAAAAGGCCTTCCCAATCATCACCATAATATAGCTTGAAAAGATTGATAGCAATGTAGAGCACCAAAAGACCATTTGCTGCAAGAAGGAAACCCATCACTGCACCAGACCTAAATGCAGCAATAAAAGCCTTACCAACTCCCTTTCTTGCTTCCAATGTTGTCCTTGCATTGGCGTATGTGGCAATTTTCATCCCAAGATAACCAGAAAGGACTGAAGTCAAAGCGCCAAGCAAGAAAGACACGGTGCTGAAGATCGCAGTTGCGAGTGCTGGCTTGCACATCTTATCCTTTGCATATGTGCAGGGCTGACTCTTGGTGCTGAAGCCCTCCACAGAACCCAGGAAAAGGAAGATAAGAATTGCAAATGCAGCCATGAAGACTCCCACATATTGATATTCAGTAAATAGAAACGATGTAGCACCTGCAAAATTACATGCTTATTGTGTGTAAGTACACAAGATATTCTAATGAATTTATTGAATCACATCATGCAAAGATAATCATAAACCAGTAATGTATTCAAGAGAACGAAAATAGCCATCCCTACAAAGAACATAAATTTCCACAACGAAGCACACCGTGTTTGTCAAAAACGAAACGGCTAGCAATGCGATATTGAACCATAATTAAGATTAACGATTAGTATTTCACAACGCAACCGGAAAATTAAATTTTTTAGAAATACCGAGCACGTTAATACAAGTAGTAGTATTATCCATATCTCTGGCTCCAGGAAACAATCCGCTAAATGCGCTACACATAAAAATGTAAATATGCAGAAAATGGGAAAGACATAAAATATAAAACTCGAATTTGAAGCCAAAAATTAACACCAAGTAGCGAAATAAAAAATAATAATAACACAGATCACAACGTGGACAAGAAAATATCACAAAATCACCAAAAAATATAGTTCACGTGCTGTGCACATGAATAGACAACAATTGGGCATTTAATTAATATTACTAACAATCGGTTAATGCTAGCAATATATACTAGACTCCAAGCCCTTCGGAGATCGGAATCATATTACACATTTTATTAATCCAGAGCAAAATCAACTGCACACAGTAAATAAAATGTAGGACGGAAGCATAAATGAAAAATAAAGGAGAAAATAGAAAGCAGGTCCGATTTCAAGTTCAAGATCATTCAACATCTGAAGCCAAAAGAATTAAGGAAAAAAATTCCCTGAAAAGATCTAACTTGTAAGAAGCATAAAAAAAAGGAAGAAGTTTTATAAATTCGTTTCACGTAATAACAACGAAAAAATAAATTCTTTTTTTCTCCTCGTAATCTGCCGAGTTTATTAATAATCCAAAATTGTATTCACAGGTGATTCAAACCATGCGGACTCGTTTCAAATCAACGTGCAAATATCAAAGCCAAATAAGATCAAATTTTTCGCTTAGTTAAATGCACTCGCAGAATCAGAAATATCAGAGAAAACGAAGCATTTAAATTTGCGTCGTTGGCGAAATTCATTTCAGAAATTTTAAGACTAAAAACCCATAACCAGATCTCAGACAAATCTCCAGATCTACAATAGTAGCTCACCTTCAGAGATGGCGCTCTGAATATCAGCGCATTTGACAACGACATTGTGGTCATTGATACCCTCCTCTTCTTCAATCAGGTAGTCTCCGTACCCATTCTTGTTACTCGGAGACGACGACGGCCCGTGACGCTCGGGAGTGAGCTTCACACGCGAAACAAGGAACCACTGCACCAAAGAGAAAACGATCCCGATAATAGCACATACAGGGATCGTTATCTCCGTCGCAAGGTCCGACAACAGAGTAGTACCCATCCTCGCCGGAAACCTATCACCGCCGGTGACCCTAAAGGGAAAATGCAAGCTCGAAGACCGGCAACGAAATTACGGAGACAGACACTCTAACAGAAGAAACGAGCTCGGCTACAGCGAGGGAAATGGACATTTATAATGAAAAACTAGAATCGACGTTGAGGAGAAAAAAATGTTACTCTACACTCAACATCATACAAGAAATTTGACCCGAATTCCTAGCCGTCAGATTCTCCGTGGAGATTAATTGTTATCCAAAAGTTATATCCAGTAACCCTCCGTTCATGTACCAGTGACGTGTCAGTTTTTTGAAGGTTAAATCTGGGATGGACAATAAACGTGACTAAGGGGATGGAATCTGGACCGTTGATGGTGTCGGTTTGACGGGGATGCTAGCGAATCAGGGGTATAGATTGTGGGATTAAATTTGTGGCGGGGCAGGGGATTGTGAGGCTAAGGAAATAATCGTTGAGAATATTATGGGGAGATTTGACCAAAACACAATAGTAGAGGGAGAGAGAGCCTGAGAAGTTTTATAGAAACGGCTTTAGTGATGCTGACGTAGGCAGTGTTGAGTGGCGTGCAAAGCATTCTAGGGGGATAAAAGTCGTTTTCTTTTTCTATAATTTTCCGTAAATGTACCGTATTGTACCATCTGTATACTATTTCGTATATGGTATTCTTGGGTCGTATATGGTATAATATTAACATTTATCCGAGTTTCAGGTTTATGACTTTCCCATTAAGATTTAATAAAGTCTTATACTATTATAATAAATCTATATTGATAAAATTATAATTATTTACTATTTACGAAAATTTCATTTTTATATAAAATGAGAAAATATCACATTGACAAAACAGAGACTTTTTTAATAAATAATTGAATTTGGTCAATTAAAAAATTTATCACATTTATGAAATGGAAAATTGATAAAAAATCTGCATTACAAAAGTTATCATTTAAAGATATTTAAAATTTGTTTAAATACAAAGATGCAAAATGGAATACATTTCTGCATGTCGAAAAATATGTTGTGAAGAAGAGTTGAACTCAATAAAAATGAGTTACACTTATTCAATAACTTAGTCATCAGATACTAATGAAAGAATTATTGGTAATTTTTTATTTTTGAAAAGTAAATTTATTATTTTTAAAGAATTAAAATTTCAAATCTATATAGATATCATTAGAACTAATAAAATAGATTAAGCAAATAGCTAAACCCGTTAACCCGCCAAAAAAAGGCGGGTTTAGTTGAATAAATACTAGACTTGCACTCGCCAATTAGCTAAAAAAGCGGGTTAAGTTTTTTTTTAAAAAATATTATTATTTTATTGATTTTATTTTATCTCATTAGCAACTAGATGAGCACCCTAGGTTCTTTGTTTTCTACTCAGTTGAGTTTGACACCTTATCTCCATTGTCTCTGGCTCCCCAAGTGACTTCGACACCTCCTCCTCCTTCCACTTCTCTTCAGTGAACTCAAGTATTTTAGTCCCCGTCTACAATCAGAAAGTTAGAATCATCTCCCCTCATCGACTCTTCTCCATTCTATTTGTGTCTCTACCTCTCCTCTATCTCTCAATAAGCTTGTCTCTAAGTCGACATCCTACCCTTAGTCTGGCCAAGCTCGCCATTGGATGCCTACCATTCTCAGCCGTGCATGGTTGTTTTCTGACAAATATTGAAGAAGGTAAGAATCCTAAGGCTTTGTCTTTTTCCTAAAATCCAGTGAGATTGATTTGTTCATTATAGCTTTGAATCTGGGTTTGAATGTGCATCCTCCTCATTCCACTTCTCTTCAGTGAGCTTGAGTATTCCAATCCCCATCTACCCTCGTGAAGTCAGACTTATCTCCCCTCGTCAACTCTCCTCTACTCTATATATGTATCTGTCTCTCCTCTATCTCTCACTCTTCTTGTCTCCCCTCGTCGACTCTTCTCTAAATCAACATCCCACACTTGGTCTAGTTGAGCTCATTGTATGACGTCCATCATTCTAAGCCTTGCGTGGTTTTAGTAGATTATGCTAAAGGAAAAAAAAATTTAAAAATTTAGTGACCCACCATGGCAAGTTCAGGTTAATTAAATACTAACATATTTAGAAGTGGATTTTTTAATCTGGCCCATCTCTAATCCAACTTACTATGAGCTAGCCTATTTTGAGTGCGTGACATGCAATACCCACCCTATATCTTATCACGATGACCTATGTTGAACAACCAAAATAGATGTATCTTGATAATTAGTCTAGTAATCTCATGAAAACATATTTATCCACTATCTGGATAAGCATGTCTCTACAAAATACTTTCACTAAATTTTTTAATGCTATTTATTAACTCATTTTTTGGGTCCATAATAATCATTTATTAATTGACTTAGTTATTAGTATTCCGGCATATAAAAACAAACTTCCATTGTATGGAAAATATCAACAAGCTTTTAGGAACATAGTTGTTGGAATTCATAACAATAATAATAATAATAATAAGATGAAGGCAATAGTGTCTTTTTCTTGGGCCATTGAAGGCGATACCAGTATTTAAACAAAATTAAAAATATATTAAAATATATTTTTTCTTAGAACATTTATTATTATACAATCTAGAGATAGATTGCGCCTTTGAATATATACATCACCATTTATTTTGTTTCCTTTCATTTTTTTAATAAAGTAATATGATGTAAAACAAATAAAAAATTAGAGAGGAAGGGGAAGAAATAGAGGGAGATAGAAGAAGAGAGATAGAGAGAGAAATCATAAGAATCTAGAGAGAGAGTTAAGTCTCAATTTTTAATAATCATTCAAAATTTTTCATAAAATATAAAATCTAAAACTACTTATACTAATAATAATAAAACTAATTTTATTCAAAGTCTAAAATTAATAAAATAATGGTAAATTAAAATAATTATAAAATACTAATAAAATATAAAACTAATAAGATAATGTGATGTAAAACAAACAAGAATTTAGAGAGAAAGGGGAAGAGATCATAAGATAAGTAGAGAGTCTAGAGAGAGTTAATTGTCAATTTTTAATAATTATTCAAAGATTTTGTAAAATAAAAAACTTAAAACTATTTATACGAATAATAATAATCTTAATCCTAATAATAATAATAAAACTAATTATATTCAAAGTCTAAAATTAATAAAATAACAGTGAATTAAGATAATCCTAACATACTAATAAAATATAAAATATTTCATCATATTTTTTATCCCATATCTCATCATAATCACTACTACAGAAGAATTAAAAAAGTTTGAATTCGTTGATCAGTTATCTTTTAAAGGAAATGCTTGGTCTGCAGGTGAATCAATAAAATAAAAAGAAAGAGGTGGAGTTAGGAAGAAGCGATAGGTTAGTGGTTCATACCTGTCATTATTATTAATCATATATATATATATATATATATATATAATTCAAATTTTAAATTTTTATAAAATACTTAAAATTTTTCTAAATAATTATCCATACTATTTCAACTTCTTTCAATTTCTTTATTAGTTATTAATAGCACAAGCAGATATTGAATTTATTTTTTCAAAATGTAGTATAATTTTCTCATATTTAAAATAAAATTTACAAATTTCCATGATAAAAAAATAGGAGTTTAAGCTAACAACAGTTGATAAATAGTTGATTCATAGTCATAACATATAAGGTCATAAATTTAAATCACATTGTCAATATAAAAATTTTATTAATATACGATCTATAAGTATTATTTGAATTTAGAAATATGCCATAACTCTAACTCATCTATACAAATTTTTACCCTAAAAAAAGGATTTAAGTCTATTTTTTTCTCAGATATTTTTAAATAGAAACGGTAGATATCTCAAAAGTTTTTCTAAATATCAATATAACTTTAGGAGTGTTAAAAGATAAATAAAGTTGTTTAAATATTTAAAAAAATAATATTGACTATTAGCATTTTTAATAACTCAAAATGACATTATTATTTTTTTTAATACACTTGAGGCTAATATTGATTAACAAAACTTAATGCCTATAACTCTTATACTAAAACTTTCTCAACAAAATTGAAACTTAACCAAAAAACAAACTAATATATTCTCTCATTTTTTATAAATAGCTAATACGAGTATTTTGTGCTTTGGGGAGTATAGATATACACATACAAATACAAATATAAATACGTAGAAGTATTTGGAGTGGGCGTGGAGCCCATTAAAGACGGTGGTAGAGGAGAGACCTGGCTGTCATATTGAGAGGGTGGGGCCAAGTTAGGGCATTGGGTTCAGAACTAAAAATTTAGGGTAGGTCTATTTGTATTAATTTTTAAAAAATAGATTTAAAAAAAACAGTTATTTATTTAAATTTTTGTTAAATTAAAATATTTTTAAAAAAAAAAAAAATTATTGTGCCAATCACACACCTAATCAGAAATCAGAGGCCACACTGAGACTGGGACCCCTCCGCCACCTTCGCGCACTTGCACTTGATTCTCTTGTGTTTTCCCCCTCTTCCTTTTCCTCCTCTTCCTTTCACAAACCCTGGTTACCCCTACTTTCTCCTTTTTGTTATTTTTCCACGCCTTCACCTTTTTAACATTTTGATCCATTTCAAAACTAATTGGAAGGATTTCTTACAAACTTTGTTTCGTTTCGTTTTTTTTTTATTTTGCATTTAGACTGATTAACTCAAACTCTGATAATTATAATTTATTTATTTAACTAGACCAACACCTGTTAAAAATGTTAAGACCTAACGTTTCCTCAAAAATTTTCACACATGGCATCTAAATTTTTTTGTTAGATCTATATTATCTTAAAAGTATTAAAAAATAAGTAATATTATTCTTAACTATTTAAAAAAATAACGGTAGATATATTATTTTTTAATAATTATAATAAATTTATTTATTTTTAAAATACTTTTGAGGCAAGAGAAACTTCTATATCCAACACACTAAAACATATCAAACCAGTCAAATTTATGGAGCCAACCTATTTATGCCCATTTAATTAATTTAAGGGTGGAATTATTCTTATTTATAACTTTGAACAGTAATTATATGTCCTTTTAATTAAAATAAAAAAGATTTTATATCCTTAGGCATTAGTAAAATATAGTTATGGAGATAAAAGATAAAAGGTTTAAAATTTTTAAAATTGACTTATGAAAAAAAATTTATATAGTTTTTAGAAAATGGCTTATGAAAAATAATTTATAAAAAAAATAATTTTAAATAAATGGGTGTTTAAATAATTATTTCTAAAAGTATTTTTATTATTAGTAAATATAGGAGAGAGATTATAGAAGAGATATAGAAGATGAAAGATGGTATAAAAAAGAAAAGAAAGAGAAGATATGGTATAAGAAAAAGTAAGGGTAATATAGTAATTAATTAGTTTATAAATTTTTTTACTATTCTATAAGTTATTCTAACTAATTTATATAAAATTTTAATTTTAAATTATAATTTAATTTAAAAATTTATTTAAATAAATATAGTTATTTATTTTAAAAAAATTTAATTTAAATTTAGAGATAAACCAACGCCATATAAAGTGAAAATTTTGTCCAAAAGCGAGGAGACAGAGAGAAAGAGAAAGTGAGAGGAGGGAAAAGAGAGCATTGGATTCACATACATATATCATTATTAAAAGGTTAATTCCACAGAGTAACCAAAAAAGGCCATGACAGTTTTGTCGGGTAGAAAATAATCATTTTTCGATTATTATATTTATTTAATAATTATGATTATTCGCTGCGACGCTATTACAAACCGACAAAGCGTACCGCCACCGTCCCCACTTTTCCGCTATCATCCTCTTCAGTTCCTCGCCAGCTGCAACCTACTGTCTGTGGGGTTCATGTTGTATCGTAAGCCGTAAGGGGACTACTTATACGCCTCGCCACCAGCGAATATACGATCATTTTTCTAAATATAGGATTTTTATTTTAACAAATATGATAAAACTGGGGAAAGTCTGTCATTGAGAAATTTTTTTTGTCTTCGTTTTGAGAGATTTAAATCAGAGTATTAATATTTTTATGTATTTAAAATTTATGCAATACTAATTTATTTTTTATATATAAAAATTTATTAAATTATTCTCATCAATCAAATTTTTATAGAAAATTTTCTCAATTTTTTTCTAATATTTTTCTGCCAAAGATATAATATTTATTAGTTATTATTTTCTCCAATTAGTAATATATAATTTAATTTGTAATACAAATTATACTATAAATTAAATTTTATATTTAAAATAAAATATATTAATCTACTCCAATTTCATTTATGTAAAGGTTGGCAAAGAAAATCACTGTTTTTATATATAAATAACTCGTATATCATTTTCATGTATCAAAGAATGTATTAATTAAAAAAAATTACATTTTCTTTTATTAAAGATAATGTATTGAAAAAATGTCAAAAGTTATACTATAAATTTCTTCTATTTATTAGGGTTGAAACTAAAAAAATGTCATTAATAATTTTACGACTGAATTATTATATTTAAAAAAAATTACAAACATCCTAGAGTATTTCTTTTTTTTTTTGTACATTACCTAAGATATTTTTTAAGTAACACTAAATATTTTATATGTAGGGTATTCATTGATACTAAGAAAAATATTTAAACCTAAAAATTGTACAAAAAATTATTTTAGAACATGGTGTACCACTAAAAAAATAGTTTAGAGTTATGAATATACTAAAAATTAGTTAAAAATATCAATTATTCCTAAAATTTTTCTTTTAGAATGTGGATGCAATTTAACCTATTAGTATTAATTACCTATCTTGATCTATGAGATCTAATTATTAAATTCCTATGTATAGGATAGGAGGGAGTAGTCATGAATATTCTATCGCTCAAATGTTTAATGGTCTTGTTTTTTACTCTTATTAATCATATATATATTATTAAATAATTAAATTAAATATTGGTTTTATGTGACAATTTTAAAATAAATTAACACTCTCTTTTTTTAAAGAAGTTCGCATTGTAAAGTGTAAAAAAGTATTACAGTATTTTGTTAGATGATGCCAGGTTATTACAATATACCACATCGAGACTGGCAAAAAATAAATAAAAATTCCATAGCTAACTATTTAACTAATAAATTATCTCATAATATATTGATAATAAATTTTGTATTATTGATCATCCTTCACTTCTTTGTCAAGACGAAGGAGAAGCTAACTTATTTTTGTATCAAGTTCTACTACTCTTCCGAATTAATAATATTCAGTATTTCATTAATTAAAAAAGGGGCCAAAATAAGAATTGTGGCCTACACAGAAGGGCATATTAGTAATTTTATTTAAGATCTTCAAGAACAGTATAGAGGACATAGAAGCACTGATCATGTGGGAGATCAGGATATGAAGATTAATTAAGTAAGTAAGTACATTATAATTAATAATTAATAATAGATTACTAAGTTAGTTCATTCTCACTTTAGTGTCGGCTAATGTGAAGCATCCTTCAGAGATTCAGAGACCATGATCTTCCTTGTTTCGAACTTTCATTTAAATAAGGAAACATTAGAGAATCACCTCAAAAAAAATCTAATTTGGTAAGATTGCGTACAGGTTTGGCTTTTTTACTTCTTTGGATATATATCGGTAATAATTGGTTGAGTATTTGGATTAAAGAAAGCGTAAGATATTAAAAGTAATAACTTGATTAAAATTTATGTATAATGTATGTTTAACCTTTTTTTTTTTTTTACTTTTCTTCTTTTGGCTAGAAATGTTCAAGTATTTATAGTATAACATTTTGTTTTTATTAAAAAATTATATTTATATATAATATAAAATTTATATAAAGTTATACTATTTATAAACCATATAAATAAGGTAATTTATTTTTAAATTTATTAATAAATTGTTTGGTGAGATAGTAAATAGTTTTAGTTATATGAGGAGGAGAACAGTTCATTAACGAATGAAGACGCAGCTAATGGGTGCACAACAGAGGGCACAGGTCAAGGTCAACGGTACCCAATGGTGGGTGCGTTGGTGGAGGGAGGAGAAGTGCATCAGGATAAAGTGGGAATGTAAATTATTTTTCATTGGTTGACTGATGAAACCATAATTTTTTTTAGTTACAATATTTTTTTTAAAAAATAATTTCACCTATGATATAAATGTAGAATGAAATCTCCTTTTTATATAGAAAATATCAATATTAGGTAGGACGAGTTATCAATTACCTTTAGGTATAAACTTATGTACCTAAGAATTATGATATCCCCCAAATATAGTAATTATAATAATAATAAAATAATATTTTTTAAAGATATAATATACTTTAAATAATTATATATATCATATTTTTACTAGTTAAATTAATAGACAACCCATAATAGTGAGTTTGATGGAAATTTACTTCCTAATAACAATTTTTCATCCCAACCAAATAAATAGAAATGGCTTTTCCATTACCATTTCCATTTCCTATATTCAGTTTTAGTGAACCAAATGAGGCCTAGAATATATTGTGGTGGAAGTGAAATTAGGAAATCATTGAAAGAGAATTGGCAAAACCATGAAACCAAAACTTACAATCAAATCAAATAGAAGTGAACGCATAAACCAAGAAGATATCGAATACCAATCAATTGAAGCAGTAGACCTTATCACCATTGCAAAATAGTTATTGATTTTTTTTTATAAAATATCGAAATCTAAAATACAAACTAAAATTTTGTAACCTAATATTATAAAAGCCTTCTCATAAATAATAATAATAATAATAAAAGGTTAAGATTTCAATTTTACCTATAATTTAATTTCGGCCTTTCTGATTTAAAAAAATGCAAAATACCAAATCACGTGGAATTTGACTTCCAAAAACCATCCTCAACCATGAGTAATTAATTATACATCACAATCACATGATATATATATATATATATATATATATATTTAATTGCGTGATGAATATTTAAACAAAGGCATGACAATTTTAATTGAAAATTAAACAATAACATGATTCCGTGTAATTAAAGTTATGGGGAGGTGGGAACCAGGAAAGGCTTATTCGGGCAGGGCTGTTTGGAAACTGGAGCAAAGAGTTAAAATAATGCCACGTGTCTTATAATAATCCTAAAATATCGGCCTAAAGTGGGGCTATTATTCTAAGGCGTAATTTGTCATATTTGCCTAAATTAGCCTAACATTTTTTGGGCAATTAGTGCCAAGTTATCGAACAATCAAGTACCAACTACTCCACCTCGTCCATGAATGATTAATCCACCAAGACTTACGTATGAGGAAGTTTCCTGGTCATATGTAAAGCAACAACACGCCACTTTCCTCGCTTATTGCCTTATTGCTGAATAAAGGATGCTACTATGATTTAATTTTTTTTTAATAATAAATAATTATTATATCATATACTAAAAATAATAATATTAAAACTTAACTCGTATCAATCGGTCAGATCAATGAATTCCCTTATCAATCTGGTTAAATTTTTTTTTATAAATCAATCGAATAATATTTTATATTTTTTTTCTCTTCTTCATTATCCCTAAACAATGGCATTTTGAATTAAAACAAAACAATTCTGGTTTACAAACAAAAAATTCCATAAGTCATGGGCCCAAACTGCAGAATTCATTAGAGGATTGGGCTTATACCCACTGGATAGTTTTAATAAGGTTTCGTGATGTTTATCTCATGGAGCTGATGATGAAAATTTTGCCCATACCATTAATAGGGTTGGGTCTAACACCACAAAACTAATATTTTATAATATAATAAATTTAAATTTAAATTATTATTAATAAATATATCTATATTTAATATCTAATAATATATTAAATAAAATTATTTTCAATTGAAAAATACATATCTTTTAACAAAAACAATGCACCTATCCAGTTAAATTCTCTGTTGGAAAATGTGTCCATGGATGTATTTGGTATAACTTATAGATAATATTTTTTTTAAAAAAAATATTTTAAAGTGATTTTATAGCATAAATTTTGCATAAAAAATTATTTTGAAGAAATAAGTGTTTGGATGGTTGTTATGAATAACTTTTTTTTTAGGCAAATTACTATAAAAAGAATGAGATAAATGATAATTACATAAAAAAGATATGAGATATATGAATACGACAAAGATTCATAGGGTTAAAATCATCAATTTTTTATGCTTATTATCTAAAAGTTACTTAAAAAGGTGATGACTTTTATTTATCTAAAACTATAATTTTGGCTAAAAGTACTTCTACAACTAAAATATGTGTTTAGATACTTTTAGATTTAATCATGATTTGGTCTAAAATTCTTGTTTTCCTAAACCAAATAGTCACTACATTTAGTGTCTAAAAGGTATATCATTATATGTGCTTAGGAAAAGAACACCTGTCCATTTAATTTAATGGAAATCACTTGGCAGAGAGTGTGTTCATGTTTGCAGGAATATGGAGAAAAATAGATGCAAAAACCTTTACTTCAATGACGAAATTCCAGAGGCTCATATTGCTTTTCTTAAGGGAGCAACAGGCTTGAGGTGGTTTTTCCTGGATGCCCATATAAATTTGATAAAAGGAATCAAATATATAAGTTGTTTAGGTTTTAAAATAATTATTTTTATAAAAAATCAACTTGCATGATTTATAATTTAGGATGTTAATTGTACAAAAAAAAATCTAAAATATTAATTGCATCACTAAAATTAGTTTAGGGTGTTGGGTATACTTTTATATTAAAAATAATATAAATTAATAATATAATTCATTTCCCTTACAAATTAATAAAATATAAGTATATAGACTAATATATATAATTGATCAAATTATAAATACCTAATAAAAAGAATACAAAGACATAATTGAAAATGGAGTAAAATTATAAGAATTTATATATTAATTCTTCCCAATAATTAATAAGTTTTTAGACCAAAAAATATAAAGAATGGCTATATAATTTTAAGAAAAGGATTAATTATATTAAAATTTAATGATAAGTTTTAATGTAAGAAATAATAATAAATTTATATTGTTTATTTGTCACTAAGATCTTTTAGGGTATATTTAGTTTAATTTTTAAAAAAGATCTTATAGAGAATAGATCATAGAAAATAACTTTTTTAAAAAAAATATAAAATAAATAAATATTTAAATATTTATTAATAAAATCACCTTTTTATAAGTAAATTACTAAAAAGTATATATGTTAAAATTATAGAAAAAAGATAGAGATAAAATAGTCATTATACAGTCTAAAAATATTTTTCTTCATTCCAATACTAATATCATAAGATTATCTAAAATTGTAATTTTAGACTCTTAAAATTATAATTTAATTTAAAAATATTTTTAGATATTTGATGACTGTTTATTTAATTTTTTATCTAAATTAAAATATACTTTTGAATCCATAATTTTTATGTAAATTAAATAGACACTTAATGATGAAGTAATTTCTCAAAAAAAATATAAACAATTAAAATTTGCCCGACAATGAAAACCGGGATTTTGTTTTTCGGCCAAAAGTAGCAAAATGTGATTTGCTAATTACTTGAACCAAAAAAAGAGACTATTTTGCGAACACCGCACACGGAACTAAAGCGACCCACATATAACGTTAAGAACAAGAAAGAACAACATTAAACCAAGAGAAGACGTGGGATTTATAGTTAGTTAATTGTTCCCCGTCCCCACCTCCTGTTCTCGTGATCTCCGCCGCCATATCCTTCCTTTTCCTATTCTCCTTCATTCGCTTTTACACTCCTTTCCAGCTCAGCCTCGTGACCTCCGAAAACCTTGCTCCAATCCAATCTCATTCTTAGGGGCGTTTGATTTTTAGTCTATGGAGAATCAAGAATTGATTGAAGAATATTTTTTTAAAAAAATATTTTAAAAAATAAATATTTTAATAATTATTATTAGAATAATTTTTTAATAAATAAAATATTATAAAAATACTTAATAAAATAATAAAAAATAAAAATAAAATAACCTTTACACAATTTAAAAATATTTTTTTTAATTTATAAATTAGTCTTATAAACTTATTTTAAATTATAGTTTTAAATTTATTTAATGTAAAAACTTTTCTAAATATTTAATAGGTATTTTTATAAAAAAAATTTGGCCCAAAAATATAGTTTTTGGGGAAACCATATTTAATCTAATCCTCTTTTTGACCCGCAATCTGATCCACTTATCAAAATTTGGAAATTGTAAGAGTCGGAATTGATTTGATAATTGATCATAGTAATTTGGGCGTTTCCATTTCAAAGGAAAAAAATAAGATCCCTGATTTATTGGATTTTTGGTTTGGGATAAGAGTTTATAATAAACTCGATTCGTTTTTTAATTATTAATTTATTACTATTTCCGTTTCCGAAGTCCCGACTCCCGAGCAACATTTTTCATAAGTCAACAGCGTCAGAGCGGTGGTTCACATTTCAGGCTTAAAGCCTTAGGAGGAGGAAGAAGAAGAAGTTTGTGAAAAATGTCGAAAGAAGAAGCTTTCATTGGGTCGATTGACCAGGGAACCACAAGCACAAGATTCATCATCTACGATCGCTCTGCTCGACCCATCGCATCTCACCAGGTCGAGTTCACTCAGCACTATCCAGAAGCAGGGTAAACAACCATGATTCCTTCCCTTTCTTTCTCTCCCTTTCAATTCTTTCAAATCATTTTTTTCCTGATAATTTCTGCCGGTGGCGGTAGATGGGTGGAGCATGATCCGATGGAGATTTTGGAGAGCGTTCGGGTGTGTATCACCGGAGCTCTCGATAAAGTCAAGTCCGATGGAACCGACGTCGTTAAGGGATTGAAGGCAATCGGTGTGACCAATCAGAGGGAGACTACTCTACTTTGGAGCAAATCCACTGGGATTCCACTGTATAACGCTATCGTTTGGATGGATGCTCGTACCAGTTCTGTTTGCAGGTACTGCTTTGTATCTTTTCGTTCTTCGTCAAGAATTCTTCATCTGATTGATAGCCATTCGTTTAGATAATACAGTAGTATGTATACTCTTATCGATTTATTTCTGAGTCATTTATGAGTTTTGGATTTTGATCATGAGCTGTTTGTTTGATGGTTTCATAGGATCAAACAAGGGATTAGCTCATCCATAGTTTTTTCCTTAACAACTTGGTATTGAAGCACAATTACAATTATGAAATTCTTATTGATAGTAGTCCAATGAGTAGAGTGCGGTTTTCAGATTGTCTAGCTTGAACAAATTGATAGGATAACCATGATACAATGACCATAAGAAATACTATATTTGTTATTTAATATAAGAGTTAGTTGATTTTGTTTTAGGATATATTATGGAAGGCAAATATAATTCTTAATTATGTAACTAATATAAAAGACACTGACTAATATATAATATGAATTCTTCTTCACGATTAACTATCAATGGGGGAGTAACATATCATGTGTGTATTAATATTCTTGAATGTTTGGAGCTGGCCTTTCATATGAGAAGATGGCACTGATTTTCTTGTATCATTGTTAAACAGGAAATTGGAGAATGAATTATCAGGTGGTAGAACTCACTTTGTGGAGACCTGTGGTCTGCCTATAAGCACTTACTTCAGTGCAACTAAACTGTTATGGCTGATGGAAAATGTGGAAGCGGTGAAGGAGGCCATTAAGAAAGGAGATGCTCTCTTTGGAACTATAGACACTTGGTTGATATGGAATTTAACTGGCGGCGTGAAAGGCGGATTGCATGTCACTGATGTTTCGAATGCATCACGGACAATGCTGATGAATCTTAAAACTCTTGACTGGGATGCATCCACATTGAAAAGCCTCGGAATTCCAGCTGAAATTCTGCCGAAGATTGTAAGTAATTCCGAAGTCATTGGAAAGATTACTCCGGGATGGCCAATTGCCGATACCCCAATTGCTGGGTGTTTAGGTGATCAACATGCTGCAATGGTAGGACAAGCCTGTCGAAAAGGAGAGGCTAAAAGCACATATGGCACCGGTGCTTTCATACTCCTAAATACCGGTGAAGAGATAGTTACATCAACACATGGTCTTCTGACCACTTTAGCCTTTAAGCTTGGTCCTAATTCCCCAGCAAATTACGCGCTGGAAGGATCAATTGCGATTGCTGGAGCTGCAGTGCAGTGGCTGAGAGATAGCCTTGGTATTATTAGTAGTGCTAAGGAGATAGAGGATTTGGCTTCACAGGTTGAGTCCACAGGTGGAGTTTATTTTGTTCCTGCTTTTAATGGGTTGTTTGCGCCGTGGTGGCGAGACGATGCTCGCGGGGTTTGTATTGGGATTACAAGGTTTACGAGCAAGGCTCACATTGCTAGAGCCGTGCTTGAGAGCATGTCTTTTCAAGTGAAAGATGTCTTGGATTCAATGAAGAAAGATTCTGAGGAAACTGATAAAGATAAGAAAGAAAAAGAGGAATTCTTGCTCAGAGTGGATGGTGGTGCAACTGTTAACAACCTTTTGATGCAGATTCAGGTTTGGTTTTATTTCTTCTATTATATATTATGCACAGTTATGCAGAACTTACTGCCCTGTTCTTTTGCCTTTTCCTCCACGTCCCTTGTCTTTTATAGGCTTGTTTTTGGATTAAGGCTTGCAAAGAAACGTTAATCACTACTGACTTTTGCAAACTATAAGTTGGGCTAAAAGTCAATTAGTGTAATGCAATGTGTTTGTATAGTCATTTATAAAAAGGCCCGAAACTTATTTGGTTTAAATATGAAGAAAAGTCAAATCAAAAGACGTTTGTGGTGCTTTTTGAGTAAAAAGTCATGTCAAACATGCCATATGTCACAAAAACACATGCTTGATTTTTACGGATCACACTCTTCAGATTTATTTTGTAATTTGTAATATGCATGTAAATTATAAATGAATGTTTAATGCAGTAAAGTTGCATCATGGAGTATCAAGTTCAGCTAGTATGTTAAATATCTGTTTCATAAATTACGGAAAATCTTTTATTATCAGTGTGTTGCAAATATCTTATAACTGAGACTTCTGATGCTGCATTCTATTAACTAGTAAATCTTTTATTATAATGTTTTACAGGCGGACTTGTTGGGAAGTCCGGTGATTAGACCGGCCGACATAGAGACAACAGCGCTTGGTGCGGCCTATGCAGCCGGGTTAGCTGTTGGAGTTTGGACAGAAGAGGAGATATTTGCTTCTGGTGAGAAGGTAAAGACTTCAACTGTATTCCGTCCAGTATTAGATGAGCAACTGAGGAAGAAGAAAGTGGAATCTTGGTGCAAAGCAGTAACCAGAACATTTGACTTGGCGGATCTTTCTCTGTGATTTTGGTTTCTACTCAATGCTGTCTAATTATTATATGCTTCTGTTTCTTCCTCTCTTCTTCAGTTTCTACATCTTGCATTCTATTACATATGGCTTGTTACTTCAATTATTCCTGTACATTTCTCTGAATGGTTATAGCAACCAATAGAAACTAAAATGAAATGAATAATAACGCCATTACACCTTTCTGAACGGCTCCAGAAATCAACAGAAACTAAAATGAAATTAATAATTGGCATATTGTGAAAAAAAGAATTTAATACTATTGACCTTTTACAAGGGGAATTATAAGGACTGAAACGGCACGTGTATAAATTGGCACTGGGTTTAAGATAAATCCAATTTGTCAAGTCCCAAAATTAGGAGCATAACTAGATGGTTTATGGTTATGGTTATGGTGACTTCTAGTCGCGGCGCTTGAAGAGACATCCTAATTTTTGGGTATTTAAGTTTATATTTGAGGGTAATTGATAATTCATTTTATCCGATATTGATATTATTTAAAAAATTTTATTTTTATCTATTTTGTAATTATGAGTGAACTCAGCCCGGTATATAAATTTTTTATTAAAAAGAAGACATAACGTGACGTGTCGTGTGAAATATTTTCGGAAGACACAGCTTGTACTCCATTTCCCTTTCTAGAACATTCCAACGCTTTTAATGTTTTTATTTTTATAATAATATTTTTTAATAGTACTTTATAGTAATTTTCACTGGCCCAATGACGTGCCTGCATGATCTTGCTTGTTTCAACAAATAAATAAATAAAACAGAAGGAGGGGTAATTATTTTTTTAATTCAATATTTTCAATTTTTATTTATAATTTCCATCTTTTATTTTCTAGTCTCCTTTTTCTTAAATACAGTTGTACAGTTATTCTATAACTTGATGTTGTGTCGCACAAATCTAAGAAATAAATTATATTATTCATGATATGATTTATTAGAAATTTATATTTTATATTAATAATTTGTTTTTATTTATTATACATAGGAGATCCATTCCTCATCATCTTTTAATTAATATATTTTATTAAACTATTATAATTAAGTATTGAAAAATTGAATGTATGCTTTAAGTAATATTAGAAAAAGAAAAAGAAGTAAAATTCTTATACTTTTTGAAGAATGTGTTTACAAACTTAAAATTTGAATGATTTTTTAGTTTAAGTCGTTAAAATTCAATTTCAAACAAACAAAAAATATGGACTATTTTCTTTCTTGATTTGTTTTTTCCTTTTCTTTTGGTTGGGACCAAATTGAAAATGGGAACTCAAATGTGAAGACTTGTAAAAGACAAAAAACATAATTGAAGAGCCAACAAATGGTGATGACAATGTCGGAAGAATGCAATTTATATCTAATAAGAGATTTAGTTCAAATCTCATTATCTCTTTAGCCAAAAATTCAGATCTCATTATCGATATAAGGATATTATTAATATATAATTTATAAATATTTTTATAATTTTTTTAGTTATAACGTTTATCTTAATTAATTCTGATGATCTTTAAAAACCAAACTCATTATCAAATATAAGCAACAAATTAAGAGAATATCTTGTTATAAAATATAAAAAATATTGCAACTTTCTATGAATATTTAATGTGATATTTACAAAAAGAAAAGTATCCCTTATAAATAACAATTGGACTCTCTATTTTCTTATGAAGAGTAATAATAATAATAATAATTAGCCCAATTACATGAGGTAAAATAAGAAAGATAGAATACATTTTTAGACACTCAAATGTTTCTTAATATTTATTCTTAACTCACTTGTTTATATTTTATAACGGAGAGAGCAATATATATATATTTTAAAAAATATGACTAAATAGTGATGGGAATAGTGATTGTATGAAGGATAAGATTTAGGGAAAAATTGGTAAAAAATATTTATTTAAAAATTTTAATAGTTACTATTTACTAGATAAAATGACATGATATATTTTTATATATAGAAAGTATTTGGACTTAAAACCATGTCATCATGAGTAATATAATTCTTATGATCTTTCTGGGATTGAAGAATGTTACATATATTTGATTTTTCTAAGATTGAAGAATGTTACATGTATATTTGATCATGTGAAAAGCAGAGTGGTTGGAAAATAAGAGAGAGGGGAGGGAAGACTCGAGGAAGACGAAGGAACTAAAAATGTCAAAAAGGAAACAAACTTGAAGGAACCAACTCCGAAACACACTCTCTCTCTCTCCTCTTTTTCTGCCATCAATTGTCAAAGTCCCAATTTCTCACGCAAAAGGAAAATTGCTCAGAAAGTGCAAGAAAACAGTCGGAAAATTGAAAAGAATTATGGACCCCATCCATCCATGCGGAGGAGAAGAACAAGAAAGAAAGAAAGAATCACAAGGCACACAATGCCCTCTCTCTCTCTCTCAATGCTTCTCTGACTCTGCAACACCCTCTCATCATTCCTTGCCTGCCAGCTTACCCCCCACTGGACCACCATTTCCTTCATTCCTCACAATTCTTTTCTTTTTCTCTTCAAGCGAACTTGAGGTCAATTAACTATTGGTAGATCTTCCATGCCATTAAAACCATTTTCTTCATTTCTCACAATTCTTTTTCTCTATTCAGTCAAACTTGAGGTCACTTACCTACTATAGATTTTACACCTATTAATTCAAGTCTTAGTTAACTTATAATTGTTTTGATTAAGAGTTTATATTTTTCTCCTCTTATTAAGTTTAAAATTATGTTTGTTTAAGTTTTAAAAATAGTACCACGTTAAATTTATACTTTAATAACTTTTATTTTGTATGTATATATTTCATTTACTTGTAGGTTAATATCTTTTTTATTTAAATATTTTTTAAAGTTATATATAAATATTTTTATATATTTTAATTATGATTAGGTTAAACTCTATTTATTTATGATTATACTATTAACCCTTGAACTATTATCTCGATCCACTGATTTAATGACCAGGTTCAATTTTCAGTGGGTTGAGATTTTCTTGCATGAGGTTATGTGCTTGTTTAGATGGGAGTTGGGATTGGGAATAATCAATTTTGCAAGTTTAAAACGTGATTTTTAGAAAAATTTATCCAAACACCCTCATTTTTTATTTTAAAAAAAATACATTTGAGCTTCTAAACCACGATATATGGAAAGCAACTTTGACTCGTTTCTGTATTCTCACACTTATTAATTTTATCCAAACTGCATTTTACCTAATACACTCTAATCATTAGAGTATTATATGCATTAGAAAAATCATATGTAAAAGAATTACTTTCAATTAAATCTGATAGTGCTCAAATTTAATCTGATAATACTATATTTAGATAGCTATTACAAGAAACACTTGATATATATATATATATATATATATATGTGATATTAGTTTAATCTTACAAGTTCTGATAATATACCAATAAAGTTAGCTAAAGAAGATAAGGATAAAGAAACATCTATCCCCTTAATATTATTTTTTTAGTAGTATGTAACTATTTAATATTATTTATAGTGTATCAAGTATTTTGATATTATTTTAGAACTGCTATTTGAGAAATAATAATAGAAATATAATAGGTATCGTATATTTTAGCTTGCTTATTTTGAAAAATATGTTTTCTTTTTTATTAAAACCAAACAACTAACATATTAAGTTTTTTTCTGTTATTTAAAAAAAGGGAAAGAGTTGAAGATAGAATAAAGTGAGATTATACATTAATATTTTTTAGATATATTAGATTTATTCTTTATTTTTTTTATTTATATACACACTTAATTTATGATAGTAAGAAATTAGGTCCATATATACTTCTCCAACCTCTTCATTACTTTTCAAGTGACAAAGCAAAAGCACTTTATTTTTTTTGAATTCATCTTGTTTTCTCATTATTATTACCACATGATTTTTTTCAATCAATATGGGGCCACTGTTTGAAGTTCTTGCCTTTATCTTCTTCTTACTGTGCCTAATTGACTCATATTATATATATATATATATGCTTATATATGAATATTCATTAAACTTCAAAATGACTCAGATTAAAAGGGTTACCCTTAATGATAATGAATTTTTACTTACTCATATTTTAAAAAAGATACTCAGTTTCATTCATCCCCAAAGCTCTGCACTTTATTTCTATGATCCTCCTTCACTGCTTAGCAACTTGCAATAACCTTTCAGGTTTAAATAACTTTGAATAATGAAAAAATATATATAAAAAATAATATGGCCACATCATTAGGAATTTCATGATGTAATAATTTTAGCAATTAGACAATTTTTTTGTTTTGAATTAATTATCATATATAATTATTTCAACATTTTTATCAACTCTTGAATAATATATATGAGTGTTGTGTGTATATATATCATCTTCAGCATGTTGACGATAAACATTGCTTTTTGTTTAAAGGATATGTCGAACACCATAATATAAATAAAACTGGTAGTAACAAATATGCACTTGAGGCGACGTAGTATGAAAATAAATGGGAAATAATGAAAAACCATGGCATAATTTATTGCGTAAATGTATTTACAATTTGTTTATGTCTTCAATTATTTACAAAACATAAAATATTTATACATATATTTAAAAAATAGTTGCACTCGTTCGAGGACATGGGTCTTTACGTATATTTGGGCAACAATGTGGTATTTTTTTTATTGAATTTCCCAAAATAAATTGGGTACAAAAAGAAATTATATTATATACTTTTAAAATATTATATCATTTATTTGTTTTGAAATATTCTATTTCTTTTTGACAAAACGGAATTTTAAAATATACTCCTATATATGTCCTTATACAAGTTAGATGTTAATTTATAAAAATTAAAAAATTAATTATTTACAAAAAATAATAGACCAATTAGTTTTAATGTTCAGGATATGAGAGAGTATTAACGTAATATTCTACATGTCTCTACATTAAAGTTATCTAGCACGCATGACTTCTTATAAAAATATTTATTTTTATTTTAAATATAATAACTCAATTTATTTTATATTTTAATTTATATATTTTTTAAAATATTCTCTTTTAAAGTTTAGAAAGCAGAGAGTTTTCAAGTCTTTTAATAAATTTCTTTACGTGGGTGAAACTCACCACCTAAACTTACAGTTTTGTTGGTTAATGGTTTATTTTTTGAAGCTCGTGAAACAATATAATGGGAAAAAGGGAAAACTTGTGTATTGTAAGGGAGACAAATGAATCCCTAAGTGAAGAATCCCTAATTCTAGTTCTCAGTATTCTCTTTTCTTCTGACAGTCACTTGCACCACACACCACTCCTCTGAACCACCAAGCCAAAGCAAATCCAATCTAATCTCAAACATCACACAAATTTTTTCACTTCCCACTCTTCTTTCTCTCTCCACACCCTATAATATATATATAACCTCACACTTCCATTCTTCTCTTCCCGCTTCCTGTCTTCAACTCTCTCTCTCTCTACTCTTTCATGGCTTCTTCCCACCCCACTACCACCACCAGCTCCGCCTCCTTCCACCACCCACCCATCTACGGATCGGACCCCTCCAGACCCCACACCACCTTCGTGCAAGCCGACCCCTCCACCTTCCGCGCCGTCGTCCAAAAGCTCACCGGAGCTCCCGATGACCCATCCTCTCCCAAGCTCCCCTTGACTTTCCCTTCCCGCCTCGCCGCCACCGATATCGGGCCCAAGAGGCCCGCCTTCAAGCTCCATGAGCGCCGCCACTCCGCCAGGAAGATGGACCTCAGCATCGGAGTCTCCCAACGTCCCACAGTCTTCAGCCTCACCAGCCCAAACCCAAGTCCGTCTTCGTCTTCTTCCTTGTCTCCCTCGTGTTATGCTCGAACCAGAGGATCGGCAGCGGCGGTGATGGCTTCACCGGTGTCGCCGTTGGAGATGTTGGAAGAACGGGCCATTGCAGAGAAAGGGTTCTTCCTACACCCAAGTCCGTTGACTACGCCGAGAGCTTCTCAGCCACCGGAGCTATTGCCGCTGTTTCCTTTGCATTCTCCGTCGCACAATAACGAACCCACAAAGTCTTGAGGAGCTTCCTCACCATTCACCAACCTACCTCTCTCACGGGCCTGCGTGTGTTGTACGGATGAGTTTATTAGCAAATTTTTATTAATTATATTAGTTATCATTATTAGTATTATAATTAATTTTCTGGGATATTGCTGCTTTAATTTGGTCTCTTTGTCCTGTCAACTGACTTTTAAATTAATCTTTTAATTAAATCGGTTTTATGTTACTCAAGTTGTCATTCATCGTATTTTAAGTTTTTGCTATAGTTAGTTAGGCTTTGATATTGTTGGACACAATTCTAAGTTAACTTCAGATTACATCTTAATCCAAAATTTCAAGAGATTGAATTTATATATTTTTGGATTAATATAATTTTTAATTTTTTAAATTTATATTTATTTTAACTTTAGCCTCTCAAATTTTAAACTATATGTTTTTGTCTCTCAATTTTTTTTAAATATTAGCCTTTATAATTTAATAAAAAATATATATTAAATTTAAAATATTAAACATTATATTAACCTTATATTTTTAATGGATATATTTTTTTTAATAAAATGATAAAAGTTTTTTGTATTTGGCTAAAAAATCTTTTTAGTAAGTGGAAAATCATTAAACTAATATTGTTTGTAACTTTAAACTGTTTAATTTAAAGAAAAAAAACTTTATCTAATATTAAAATTTATCTAATTCTTTTCAAATTAACACATAATTTCTAACTTTTTTGTTAAAAATAATTTCTACTATATATTATACTATTTGTTTATGAAATACTATATATGTATAAAATTTAAGATATTTTGAGAAGGGGTGTGAAATTAAAATGATTGTAAAATTTTAAAAGGAAGGAGGAAAAAAGGGTAAGTGGGACATCAGACATTTTCTATTCTGTCTTGTTGTTCTTTAACAAGGTAATAATTTTATATTTTTATGATAGAAAAATTGAGAAAAGTTTTTTATTGGCTCCACACGCAATCTTACTTTTTATTTCCAAAACAAGACAAAAAGAGAATCATTCCATTTATATATGTTTCATTTTCATGGAAATCTGTGTTTCCTAGCGAGCCATGCACCCCCCCTGTACAAAATACCAATGAATTAGTATATTATTCATAACTCAAAAATAGTACTGCAATATAATTTATTAAATTTTTTATATTATATTAGCAAATATTATCAATAAAAATATTTTAATTGTCATGTTTGGTTACATGATAAAAATAAATATATCCAGAAATGTTTATTACTCCTTTTATATAATAGGGATAATTTGAAAAAAAAATTAATAAATATATAAAATATATATTTAGGATAATATTAACTCTCTAATTATATCATATATTAAAAACTAGAGGAATATATTGTCATAATTTCTATTTTTATTTTTATTTATATTTTATCCTATTAGGAGTATATGACTAACTGAGCACATATACATGTGTTTGTCCAGTTGAGTTATAACTTTTACGATTTTGAATTTAAATATTGTTATTAATGCAAATTTAAAGATATTTGAAAATATTTATTATATTGTTGATGATAGATTTGTAAATATTTCTTTAAATATTTTTCAAATTTAGATATATACTTTAATTTTGGTGAGTCCTCAACACCCTCCTCCCTTAAACTATTTTGATATAAAAAGAACAGAGAAAATATTCACTTTGACAAGTTATATGGTTCAAGAGATTGTCCTAAGGCTTCATGCATCTCGCATAAATTATTTAATTCCTATTTATTTCTCACATCCTTCTTAGGTGAAAATACTCGAATTTATCACTTTTATAACTTCCAAAATAAAATGATGAGTATTTGCAAATTTCAAATTACTTTAACTAAAAGCTAGTTTTGACCATGTCCAAACTATATATTTAATTTTGAAAAAAATATTTAATTTAATGCTACTTATACTTTACAAAATGACTTATATTAAAAATATTTAAAGTTTTTCTAAACTATATATATGCCTTATATATATGATAAATAAAGGACTATTATTCACATGTATAAAAATGACTTATAAATTTTGATGCCACTAGTTACAAGGCTATTATTGGCATTATTTACTTGTATAAAAAATCGAAAAGAATATTTATAATTTGTAAATACTATAATTTATTCTTTTATATTGATAATACATGAGAAGAATTTGGTTAACTTGAATTTGAAAACATGGGATATGGGAGCCTAAGAATACTGCAATTTTAAGAAATAAATAATAATTGTAATTGTAATTAAAAAAAACAGAGAGAATGATTCCAAAACTAGATGCAAAGGCAAGCTTGAGATGCATAAATTGTACGTAATTCACTATCAGCACCACATATATTTTTTTTTAAAATTATATGTGTCAATTGTTTGAAGATGCTAACAAAACAATTAATTAATATATTTTTAATTTCAATATATAACATATTATTTTTTAATTATTTCATAAAAGATGATATATTCATTATTGTTTTTTTTTATAAAAAAGATGATGATGATACTATTTTTGTAACATATTATTACTTACACGCTTGTTTTAATTGATTCATATACAGTTTTACGTAGAATTCATCAACTGTCATGATTATCTTCTTTCGAGATGACAAACTAATTAATCTCTTTTGGATATTACAAATGAATGAAAAATTAAATTAAATTAACTAAGTTTGTTCTATTTACAAAAGTTAAGATTGATCTTTTAAGATGAGAATCTCTATCCATTCACATCAACTCGTGCCTACATGAGTAGAGATAATAATCACACCATTTAACAGCATTTTGAGAATATTAGGAAAAGTAGTTGTTGATTCTTTTAAATTCTCTTTTAAATCACATCAAAATTCCAAGGAGTTAATATAATAATATTCTAATAAAATTTATTAATTATTATAATAAAAGTGAGTGTATATATTTAATTAAAAGAGAAAATTGGGGAATAAATACAAAAAGAAAATTACTCTCGTGTATGATAATTTTGTATCATTTCATGATATATATATTTGCATGATCATATAAATATTAAATTTAATAATAATATTATTTAATATATTTAAATAGACGAGTGAGCCCTAATAATTCATGAGTGACAATTGACAAATCATTCATTTGAAAATCTAATTCAAAGTTAGCCCAATGAATTCTGAAAAATCACTTTTACGTTAAATTAATCAAATATTCGTTATTATCATTATAACGACATTAACCATTATATATTTTTTTTAAAAAAAAAAAGTGGATAAATTTGACTAACGACAGCCGATCAATAAAAAAGCTAATAGGAATTGAAACATAATTTTTATTAGTTTATTATGAGATCAATAAATATACTAGTTGGCTTAATCAGCTCATAGTCTTTATTTTCTTTACTTAGTTTTTTTGCTGATATTCTTTTATGTTGCAGAAGGTTAATTAATTGATGTAGGTAATAAATAGAGTACTCAGAGTGCATATTAAGCATATTCAAACTAAACATATTTAAATAATAAAAAATAAGTTATACTATTCTTTTGGTACAAAAAAGTTAAATAATGTAATTTGTTATATGTATATATTTTATTCACATTAGATATGAAGGAATATGAACTTGGATCCCTTCAATTCCTTTCATAACTTTTTACAATTGTTAATGGAATGACATTTGAAATTTATGCAATTAATTAATAAAAAATATTTTTTAAAATATTAATTCATGATATTATATTTTTCGAAATATAAGAACATTAATCAATTTAGCCATTGTTTTTGTAATCTACAGGTCTTTCCAAACCGGTTGAACAAAATTGATCATTTTCTTCCATAAAAAAAATTGATTCTTCATTAATTTATCTTATAATTTAAAATATGTTTTACAGTGATAATAAAAAATAGCTAAAAAGTCAATCCCACTTTTGACAGGCTTTTAATGCAATTTTTGGTAACTGTTAGTGTAATTTTGTGAATACTTTTATTGTATGGCAATGATTTAGAGGTAAAATAACGAAGCACTAATTAAGGGACACAACAAAAAGTCTTTTTAGATGATGATATTGTTGACTTTCCATTGAAAAAAAAAAAGAAAGGGTGAAAAAAAAGAAGAGCAAATAGCTCATATTTTTATTTGAAAGGGACATATTTACCTTACTTTAAAAAATATTAGATTATCTCATTCCCATTAATTTGAGGCTATATGCTTTAATTAGGAAATAAAAAATATTGTCATATTCAAGCTAAAACATTATCGACAATAATAATAAACCTTATTTTATTAAATAAGGTCAGTTACATGAATCGTGCGATGACCATTTATTCTATTACCAATTAAATATTTAAATAGATTGCTAATAAAAAAACTCTATTTAATGATTTTATTGAGTATTCTTTTCAATTTTCTTTTATTAATTTTTAGATAATTCTATACTATCTAATACACCTCCTTCACCAACGCCTCTCCAAATCCTATTGGGCATGAGTTGTCTTTAGATTTTGTTGATCTTGATCATTTGAAGAGGTTAGGACCTTGAGGCCAAACCCTTATTAATTGTGTTGGTTTGACGTACATAATTGCTTATAATATTAATGCACTTTAATAAACTTGTAACTTTATATTAACATGGATAGTGATATGGTATCAACCTCTCTGGTAGAGAAAACACAGCCTGAGCTATATATTCTTTCTCTGAGGGTATGGTTAACGGTTCAAAATTGGGGGTTATATATATATATATATATATATATATATATTGAAGTGATCATAACTTATGATGAATATGTAATTCCAGAGCATTACTGAAGCCATACCACGTAATAAATTACATGAATATTTAATTTTGGAAAAAGAACATATAAAATATATAACAAAATTAACTATTCCAACAACTTGGATGGTTATTCTTTTTCCTTTTTTTTTTTTATTTATAAATTCAGTGTCACCTTTGAAAAACAATGTTGAAGAGAATGTAGCAACCAAAGTCCAAAAAACTAATAATGCACCATTATGATCATATAATCATTGCTCTCTATTTTCATCTTCAAGCCAGTGCACTCCCATTAGGTAGTGATTATAACCCACTTAGATGTGATGTGTCTCAACTTTATCAACCAATTTGTTTAAAATAATTAAAGTGATTCGATGATGCTCTAATTATACCTTTCATCCTTGTGTCTCATCCAGAAATAACAAATACATATATGTTAGTAATGCAGCAAGATAAATGCATATAGGTATATATATTGACACTGAAAGTGTTAAGAGATATTAAGGTGAGAATAGTTGGTTAGGATCTTATAATAATGGGTTAAGATCCTGTATTAGTTAATTGATGACCTAAAGTCTATATAAAGGATCTTATCGTAATTTGCTTAGGTGTGTAGGATAATCCTCGCCGAGAGAAAGGTTAACGTAGATTCTCACCTCAAGTATTACCCTAGAGTTTAGGGTAAGTCACAAGTTATTTTGTTCTCTTGAAACCCTTAGTTTTTTGGTTAATGAGATGGCTTTATATAACTGTTTACTTTATAGAAAGCTTGGTTCACTGTTTTTGAACCAGAAAGGGGATGCAACAAGCTACAAGTTACAGTCAGATGAGGAAAACTTTGTAATCTAGTTGCATGTAAGCACCCTATAAAAATAGAAAGAAATATATTCTGTTCTACTTGTAACTTCTCACGGTTAATGCTCTTGCCCCTTTATATCTAAAAAGATGAGAAAAAACGTGGAGTTGATTTCTCTTCAATGAGTTTCTCTCTTGTCCCCCTAATTTTTTTTTGATAGGCTAATCCTCCCCGAGAGTATCTACACTTGAGAAGGATTAGTTTCTAGCTAGTTATTAGAAGATATAGCCTAAACTCTACCAAAAAAAAAAATATAGAGTAATTTGTACTTTAAAAAAATTATAAAATCGAAATCATTAAATTTAATCCAAGAGTCTACAACTACAGCAGTCCCTTTACCAAGAGGAGAGTAGCAATTTCCAGAATCAGTGGCATAGATGATCACCACCAATAACAACAGTAATAATAAAATGAACTTGCCAATTGAACTTTTATATATCTTGAGGAAAATTTTACTATATGGAAAGGAGATTCATTAAGCCTCCCAAAATTGACCAGGGAAAAAAAGGCACTGGGCAATGAATGGCCAAACCTTCAGATAAACAGACAAACTCATCGGCTTATTGGGAAATGCCATTTAAGAACACTATTCAACGGACTGAAGCACAGACGGATTGCTGATTGCACAAATCTGATACTCCATTTGTAAACTTCTGCCTGCTCCTTCTTTTCTTAGTGACAACTATAAACCCCTCATCTCCATTGTTTTTATTGGCTGCATCTATGTTTTCTTGCTCTTCGCTTCCATTTGATTGGGGATTCTTCTTATTTTTGTCTTCATTACTGCATAGAATTCTTATAATAGCACTGTCTTTGGCTATTGCATCAGAAGAATTTCCCATTTTCTCGCTTCTTTCTTCGCTGACTCTGGATTCGTCAGCAGAATCAATATTTTGCTGAACTGATTTCACAAGTAAGCTAAGCAATATCTGCCTAGCTAGCTCTGACTTCTCAGATCCAGAAACACGCTTTCTCGGGGAACTTTTCTTCAAATCCTTGCTGAGTTTTTCATCTAGATTGTTGTTTTCTGCCATACTTGTTTCGAAGGAATTTGCATCATTGTTCTCCGTGTACAAGGCCTTTCTGGGAACAAACTCAGGTGCATGTGGATTCATTATTCTTGGAGCCCCAAATCCAGTTATTTCCCTGATGGGGGTGTGATTTTTTGAATAACCATGTTTCATGCGAAAAGTGTAGTTGGTTCTATAGTATAGAGGTGATCTTGGGCCACAGGGGACCCTAGCAGCAACAGGAGGAAGCACAGGATCCGCGAGAACGGCTTGACTTGCATTTGTATCATAAATGTTTGTGATGGGTACCGAATTTAAATGGTGAGGCATAAACAACATTCCTGGGTTGAATGGTTCCGCCGCGGCTGAAAGCTTACTACCATTGGTTTCTGCAGGTTTTGCCTGATCAGAAGAGAGGGACCCCTCCTGAAGTTCTGAAGCAGAACTTTCTCTTTGAATGTCATGTTCACAAGACCCCTCCTTTTTATCTTCTTGCTCAGAAACTGCTTCGACTACAGAGCTTCGGCAACTTTCTTTGGCTGCATTGCACTTCTCGCTTTCGGTCTTTACATTGTCCCCTTCAGCTTTCTCCAACAGGGGCTTTAGAACAGTACCTGGTGGTGCCAGAGCCACTTCTTTGTAAGATATAGACTTTGAAGCCAAAGGACTAAGAGCTGCTGGAGTAGAGGAAGTTTTGGATGCTGAAGCTCTTGTTGAATGATTAACAGGTTCCTCTTTTAAAGTGGAGCTTCTGGCTTTTAATTGTCCAGGTGAAGATAGTGTGGCTGAAGTAACTTTTGGAGTTCCTTTATGTGGTGGCGATGTAATGTCATTCCCGTAACCGCTTTCTCTGACGGTGTGATTCTCGGAGCTAGTAATCCTCAGCTTTGCAAGAAGAGGTCTCCTCCGACCAAACTTGCGGTTGGCTGTGTTTCCGGACCGCCCTTTAGAATTGGCTTCTTGCCACCCTCCATCAGAGGATATTTCCTCAACAACTTCACTTGTCTCAGGCACATATCTAGTGAATTCTCCATTTTCTTTCAGTTCTTCAGAATGAAGCATGAATTTTGTTTCTTGAGTGTTGCCTTTTTCCATACTTTTATCATCTTTTGATCCATCCAAGAGAATTTTCTCGTCAGCTACTGAATCATCATGTTCTTGATAGTTTTTATCCGTTATTGGGTGTATCTGCTACATATATAAGACACACACGTGTCAAATGAGTAATAAGTTAAAATGACACTATATTCAGAATGCACCAGCTTTTGAGATTCTGCTAGGTATAAAAAACTTCAAGCAAGCTCCAAAAGAATATATATGTTGAATGCAATCCAATTTAACTTACAACAAGCAAAAACCTTACTATTCTATCAAGGCAAAGGAAAATATCAGTACTATAAAAAAGAGCTACAAATATATTTGCCCACCTTTGCACGCCGTTTCCTCTGAGTGTCATTTCCTTTTGGCTCTTGTTCAGGATTAATAAAATCCAGGAGATCCGATACACTGCATAAAAATGGTCACATATTTTTGTGTCCAGAAATATAAAAATCCATTTGAAACCACGTATACCATTTCAGTACCATATCAGTACCTAAGATGACCTTTACTTGCAATGGATGCATCAGGCTTTGGAGTGCCATTTTTAGCTGCTTCTTGTTGTTCTATTGCTTTTGATTCAAAATAGTCTAGCCATGCAGCAGCATCCTGCATTGGGGGCAAAGATAGGTCACACTAAACATCAATTATCACCGCCTTATTGGGGAAAGCCTATCTTAGAGTTCACTCCAAGACAGCCGTCATAAATTCCTCAATAAATACGCCATTAAAGTTTAAAACCTTGAGAAAAATAATGACCTGTGTACGAAGATCTTCAGGTCCAAGCTTCTCTTGAAGTATCTTGAGGGTCGTTTGTTCATGTTGTACACTCAGGGAATATGCTTCCATCAAGGAAAGAGCTATGGCAATGGCATGGAAGCTTGCAGCAGTCTAAAACATGAACAACATCATCTAAAAACTTTGTGCCAGCCGTAAGTGGGCATGTAATATCTCAAACCAATAAGTGAAGAGAAGGAGAGACCTGGATATGATCTTCTCCTAACAATCTTTTGTTGCATTTAAGAGCTTCATGCAAATATCTGAGCGCCACATGAACATTTCCCATTCCCTCTTCCATCATAGCCACATTTATATATGTCGCTGCTGTGTTTGGATGAGATAGTCCACATGTGAAGTGAAGAAGGAAGAGAGCACGGTTGACATACCTGCCAAAGGATACATTAAATTCAATGAGGAGTAGTGGCCCATGATAAGTAGTGAACCAATGAAGGGTATCTGAGCAATTGGTTAATAAGTCGTCATGGTGATGGAATTAATGGGATTTGATAATATACAAACATAAAAATTTAATCAGATTTAAAATAATCAACAGAAAGTCATTGCCTAGGAAATAATACAAGTACAACAAAGTCACTTTTTCTTACTTCAGAGCTAGCTCCATGTGTTGCAGACGGTAATAAAAGACAGAGAGATCCCCATAGCTTTTCATTGTGTCAGGATGGTCAAGCCCAAGCTCCCTCTCATTTATATCCAGGGCCCTTTGTTGATATATGGTTGCCTAAACAATGGAAAGGTAATCAAAATTCAATATAAACAATTGGTCAATCTAATCTAAAACCGTCTCCCTCAAGATTCAACACAGGCCAATACAACCCCATAGTATAATTTGAATATATAGGCTCCTCACTCAACCATGATGAACGATGGATGCAGAGACACATTTACACATTTTTAATGTTCTTTTCTTGCATTCTTATCTTTTTGGAGGAACCAGGCCATGAAAACAAAAACTCAACACAACTTTAATTTAATTATTATGCAGAATCAGCTTGAAACTGCAATTTTTCTAAGAGAATATTACTTCATAAACTTCCTCTGCAATTAAGAAACAATCACAAAGAATAACCTTTGGCTTAAGAAGAGCCTGAGACACATCAAAATTTGTAAAATAGCTGTCATAAGAATAAAAGTTTATCTTTACTTGATTAAAATCTCCAGTGTGGTAGAGAACCACAGCTAGAAGACTATAAGCACTTGCAGTAGTTCGATGATAGGGACCACAAACAGCCATCATCTTTGCTAATGCCTGCAATATGGATGGGTAACAAGGTCAACTACTGGACCATTTTAATAATGAACAATATAATGTTGCTTCATGTAGAGAATGAACAAAATGATCGGTACCTTTGTTCCATAATTTACTGCATCCTCAAGCTTTCCTTTATCAAGAGCCATTTTGGATGATTCCAATAAATTGCGTCCATCTGCTGAGGAGCATCCTATGTACTGTTGAACAAAATATGTTCTTGCTGATAAATGGCTCAATGATATAATAATTATTGGATCAAACATATAACTGGCTTGGTATTGAGGAAGGGGCTGATAGAGAGACAAGATCCCACCTTGCAAACAGGAACTAGGCTGATAATATCGTATTTCCCAAATGGGTGGGAGGTCTCCATGTCATAATCTCTTGGGAACAATTCCAATCCAACCTAGGAAAAAATATAGAATTTAATTTTTTTTTTGGCCAGGAAAATCAATTAACGAATACATCATACAAATAATATATGCACAAGAAGTCAAATCTGGGATACCTTATGACAAAGCCCTCTCAGGACTGATAACTTCCTCAAATGTTGAAATTCATCATTTAATGTCCATCCAAATTTTTTTATTAAATATACCCGTAGCCACTGCAATCTGAGATGATTGTCTTCCGTCAAATTTTGGTCAGTAGTTTCCAATTGACAGCTTCCAAGTAAGAAATTCAATGTTGATGCAATAGCGGGAGATAAGTCTGCTACACTATCAACTGAGGCAATTACGGCTTTGAGTAAATGCTTGAAGGCCCGAGTAACCATCTCATGAATACAAAGAGATTGTATGTGTGGAAGATTTTCTGCAAGTTTAACCTGAATTAAACAAAAGAAATTAGAAACAAAGAAAGATAAATTGGCAGCATGATTTAGACTAGAATAATAGCTTTGAAATTGTAATAGCTGAGGTTTAGGCTTGTTCACATCTATGCAAAAAGATGTATTGATAAGAATGCTTACTACTTCACCAAGGGAGCGCATCTTTAATCCTCTTAGATGCATAAAATCAGTTAGTGTACGACCATCAACTGGAGAAAGTTCAAGTGATCCAAAGTCTGTAACCTACAAAAATAAGACATACAATTTCTTCAACCATGTCCATGAGTTTTAGTTATTTATCAAATGTATGCTCGAATTAAAATATGCTGTTACCAGCTTTGGCAAGGCAGTTTCGTCATAGTACTCGTGTGCCATGTTGATGAGCTCATCAACTGTCTGTTTGGAGAATGAAATTCAAATAGTAATTATTAAAACGCTGAAGTTGTAACATGAGCATATTAAGTATAACAAAGTCCAACATATTTTACAAAGAAAGAAAGCTAAATCTGATTTTACCAAAAAAAAAACAGAAAGCTAAATCTGAGAGTGAAAAAACTGGAAAAAAGTGAGAATGACAAAAAAGATACAAAATATTCCAGAGAGCAAAAAAAAAAAAAAACAAGCCAAATAATTAGCAACAGAAGAGAATATCGTAATAGGCAGCAAGATTATCTTCAAAATCTTTCACAAACCTTTAGATGCAGACCAGTTTCAGATTCTTTCAGTCGCAAAAATGCTTCTTCTGAAAGATGTTTCTCCAATTCAGCAGAGATATTTAAGGCATCATTGTTTAATTCAGCTTTATTAGTTATATCACAAGGTCCAGAGTCATTTTGCTCTCTATGGTCTGTACAATCTACACTGGTTGGTTTCTTTTCCCTCCTCTTCAAAAATTTGAATTGCTTTCCAAGACCCTTGACAGCTTGTATAGCTTCCTTGCCATCTTCCTTTTTTTCAGAATTTTTATCTGTTGAAGTTTCCTGCTTTTGCAGATGTTGTACCCAACAAGAACCGAGTTCCCACCGAATAGACCTTTCTGAATTAACTAGCTCCTCACTTTTCTTTTCCAAGCTTTCTTTAACCACCTTCCGAACATGATTTCTAGAAGAGTCTAGATCATCCAAGTTTGGAATCGATGATCTCCCTTCAGATGGCTCAGCTCCAAACTTGTGAAGCAGTAGCCTCAAGCTGTAAAGAACTCAGATTCATTTAGTTCAAAGATTACCCTTATCCATAAAATCAGCATACTGACAAATAGCAATGAAAAGAGGTTTGGGTCTACATGCTCTTATTCTGTTACTTTTCCCCTTAGAAAGTAAAAGAGAGAATAATACATGGAAATTTGTGGGGCAAAACATATACAAATTTTTCCAAAGAATTTACAAAGCAAGTAAAATTCGAAGTTTCAAATGTCCATTTAAGGAAAGAGGGAACCACTGCCCCCTCATAACCAGCATAGCTCTACCTTGAGTATTTTAAGTAAATACATTCATTAGTATAATACTTAGTAACATGTATTGATGTCTACTCCCGAATTACTACATTAACCAAGGCCCATATCAATATAGAGGAAGGAAAATTGTCTTGCTTGATAAGGTTTATTTTCTGAAATGCATGCCTAAAAAAAGAATGGGCATAACAGCTAATGGTTCAAACCTATTGACATTGAGAGCATTTGCCCCTCCATCTGGTTGACAATCGATTTCAATGTCTTGAAATTCAGGCTTCGTTGTGTTAATGTTACCCACCACACTTACTGTTGCAACGTATCCACAGTAGTTTACAACAACGACAGCCAAGGAAGAAGTATCCTGTAGAAATTATTGGATATCTTTAAAAGAAAAATAAAGATCATCTTAAATGTGTAATGTCTTTAAGCTTCGAAAAACTCAAGTTTAATCCTTTTGAGCCCTTGATTCACAATTTCAACTCGTTGAGAGTAGATGTAATTCAACCATGTGGCATAGAGATAAAAAATTCTTCTTGATTGATGTGGAAGAATAATGGTTTGAATTTCTAAAATAAGAATGGGAACACAATTTTATGTTGATGCCTGGCAATTGACACGTGGACAAAACAACGGGAGATGGAAGTAGATTTGTTTTCTTAACTGCTGAGTGAGGTCAATGTGAAGATATATATAGACACATATATAGATATACTGGCACACATGATAATGACTTACACGAACAATTACACTTTCATCTGCAGTCAATCCTTTGAGTAAATTCTTCAGAGAATCCTCCTTAAACACTGTGGACTCACCACCAGAAAATTTCTTATCATCCTTATGGTTTGTGTCTCCGATATCACGTTTGACTACTATAGACAAGTCCCCCACATGATCTTCATGCAGGATTGAATTCGGAGAACGATGCAGTTCGTTATTTCCATTGGACTTTGACTCTATGACATGCCTTATAGCTGAAACAGCTGTAAATATTGAGGTATCAACAAATTGATTGTGAAGCAGAAAAGCTTTTCTGTCTCTGACCACCCTCTCCTCTTCAGTTTTGCAAGGAAGAGAAGCCAATATTGCAAAGTCTGTTGCCCATGGTCTAAGATTGTATTCACCATTTCTCCCATGACCACCACCATTACCACCCCAGCTTTCGTCCTCAGTAGGTAAGGCAGGAAAGTTGGAAGGACTCTCGGCCACAAATGGAGGGACAAGCCATGTATTTGCTCGGAATCCATATGGAAGATTACCAAACTGAAGGTGCAATGATATTAGAAAATGCACAAGTGTCTAGTGGGAAAAACTGTAAACAAATTATTTCAGTTGGATGTGAAGTGTCACCTTATTATGCTCCACAAATGCTTTCATCAAGGATCCATATGCCTGCATTAGTCAGTCATCGTGAGTGTCATACCAGAAAAACATCCAACTAACAACTTGCTTCAGATCAACATCTGCCATAGTGAAATAACCTTGGTCAGAAACATACATTAGCAAAACCTCGGCTGAGCTGTTGTAGAAGATCCACTAACGAATGGCTCTGAAGAGACTGCTTCCCCACGGTATAAAAGCCTTTTTCTGATGCGACCACTTCTATCTGCTTCCCGTTGCCGATTTTAATCTGCAGGCAGCAATATTAACTTTAGCTTTAGACCACGTCTGGCATGCAAGGAAAGAAGGTCAAAATTATAAGATTTAAAGGCAAGTCAAAGATTTGCAACCTGAAGCTGAAAGTAATCTTCTTTGCCTCTATCATCCCCATTCTTCAGTTCACATCTCTTCAGGTCTGCAAAAAATCACCCATGCAGCCAAAATCATGACTTCATCAAAACATAATCTCCAATCTCCATTATCCACTATATACATTAAATTCCTTTTCTTTTCTAACACCATTATACATTAAATTCAAGCCTATGATTTTCAGTTCACTTCTTGGGAAACTACATTTCAGCACCATAGATCAACTTGTGAATAACTTTTTTTTTATAAGCATAAGTATCCTCCCAACCCCTAAGCAATTAATTTTGAAACGAAACAAAACGTTTTATAATCTTTAGACTAAATTAAAATATTAAATCTCAATCCTAGTCATACATTAACATTATATATCTTTTTCGTAAATCAATTCATAATTATAAATAATTATAATTTATTAATTATTAATAGTCTGAGACCGAAAGTGAATGAAAAGCACAAATATAAAATCATCTGAAGACTAACGCGTTAATTTTGCTAAAATTATATATTTTTTATTTCTAGAATACAATAATCTTTTTTCGTATTAAAAATTGTGTTATATTTTAATTAAAATTAATTTTTTATTATAATTCAATTATATGTGTACGCTTTAGATAGAAGAGATTTGCAGATAAAGAAATTTATTTTCTAAAATTTGAATGAACAATCTTTAAAATTTAATAACGACTTTAACCTTTAAATTTGCGGGGAAAATTCCCAATCATCATTTTTTTTTATTTTTGTGTAGATATAACTTTTCAAATTCTCAATTATATACAAATAGCTCTCCATCTATCAGCGTAAATATGAAAATGTAGATGGGTTCATTGTAAAACTTTAAAGCTTAGGAAGATTCTCTATACCTAACATAAAATTTAAGAAGGTATATATAATTTAGCCTAAAAATTAAAATAAATTCTCACAAGTCAAAAAATTATTTTTGGTCGAAAATATTTTTTAAAATACAAATAAAATTAAATTAAAAGTATTATTTTAAAAATAAATAATTATATAATTTTAAGTAAATTTTAAAAATTAAGTATTTATTTTTGTTTTAATTAAAAATGATATTTTTATTTTATTTTTAAAATTAAAAATTATCTCAATATTTATATGTCTTATAATTATAATCAAAATTAAATTGAACGATAAAATATGATTTCTTCTCTCAAATTTTTTTTTGGGTAAGAACTTCTCTGAAACTAAAACGACCAACGCCAATACTAACAGTTTTCACCAAAAAAATTACTCTCTTAGCGTATTTATTTATAAAAATTAAATAAATTAATTAATTATAACTAAATTTAATTTAAAATAAATTATATTATAAATTATTTAATCTATCTAAATTAATCAATTAATTTTTATATTATTTATAATTAACTAATTTATTAATTTTTTTAATTTATTTAAATAATAATAATAATTAATTTTTATAAGAAGCTAGAAAAAAATTAAAAAGACAAAAAATAATGGAGAGAGGCGGCAACTCTAAGAAACAGTAGTAATGGAATACTCACGTTCTTATATATATATATATATATAAAAGGAATACTCACGTAAAATCGGAGGAGACAGCTGAGAGAAAGAGAAGAACTCGTAGAAATCTGAAAGCTTCGGCGTGGGATGAATGGCTACCATGCCTAAATTATCGGAAATAGACGAGACGGGCGCGGGCGACCCGATCCGCAATTCCTCATGAGGCGTAGTTGATGGGCTCGGATTCCCTTTATGATTATTTTGGGCCTTGCTAGTTTTCTTAGCTTTGGATTCTGGGCTTGACCAGGCCCGTCTAGGCTTCACAAACCTGGTTGTGCAGGCCACGATGTCCAACAGTCGCCTCACATGTGCAATAGCTTGGGCTTCCTCTGCGTAATCCTCTGCAAGAATAACATTGACGAAAATTTTACCCAAAAAAAAACATTAACGTAAAAAGTTCAAATTATTACTTATTCTAATTCCAATGGAAAAATGAAAGTTTAAAATAAAAACTCACCAAACCACGAATCTATGATTTGGTTCACAAATTAGAAAAAAACCATTAACCGCTTCTTATTCTACTATAGAGTTTAATATTAAATATTAATCACAAAATTAAATAGTTTGTTTTGCATAAAATACAATGAAGCTTAATTTCGTCTATTATAATTCTACATGCTTGTTTAAGGACAAAAACATTCCTCAGAGACTGAAACAGTATCACCTAAATTGTAAGCAACGTTTTAAATAAGTAATAACTTTGACGTATCCCACCCCCCCCCCCCCCAAAAGAAATATATTATTACTCTCATTACTACATGTGGTTAGATTTTTGGGGGGGGGGGGGGGGGGGAAACCATGTGGTGAAGTCTGTGATTAATTAAAATGCGTTGAATTCTAAGGGGGGACCATCTTCACATAGACCATACTAATTAATCAAAATATATTACCTTGAGACTTTGACCTTATGGATCAAAGACAAAGTATTTAATATTTCAATGGAGGTAGATGAACTGAAGGCTACAATCCCCCCAACAACCCTCAACAAAAACACGACCTTCACATTTTATAAAAGATTCTCAACCTCAAACACGTTACACTTTATAAAAAGAAGGCATTGAATAAAAAAAAGTAAAAAAACGGCAGTATAAAACTTTAAAAGCAAAAGTTATGACGAATGCCCATGAGTTAAAAATAATTTTCTAACAGTGGATAACCTATGTTTAACTAAAAAAATAGCTTTAAGGGATCAATGTATGGATATATTAAGTTATAATCAACACCATACTTAGATTGGACCTTAGACTGTTTTCTTTGAATAAAACAACCTCTTTGTTTTATATGATTATATATTTATTGTTGTTGAATATAAGTTTTACCCCAAAAAGGGCTTGTTTTACTTCAAGAAATCATTTGTGTTACCATTAATTTTGTTGTAAATAAAATGTTAAGATTAAAAAAGTGCACAAAAAGTTACAGAGGCACACCTATAACAGCAAAAGTGGGAGATCAGCTACAAGAAAAGTTAAAGCAGTGATAAATGAGACAAGAAAAAAAATTATATTTTAAGAATATAAGATACTATAAATTAAAGCTAGTTTCAGAATCAAAGGACCTAATAGATTATTGCTTGAGCATCCATTTAATTATTCTGAAGAGCCGTCATTATTCATAAGCAGTTCTCCAAAGAGAGTAAAAAGATGCTACAACTACGTTTTAATTAATGAGATTTTTTTAATTTTCTTTAAATAACTAAAATTTAAAATCATTTGTGATAATTAAAGGGGTTTGATGCTGAATAACAAGCATGTGAAATGCACCTACCTTCAACCATTTTTAGAATACATGGCTTTAGAGTAACAACCTCTACTCTGTCATTCAATCTCTGCCCTTTAACCTAACAGAGGAAGACTGCGTCAGTTTAATTATACAATATTACCGCCTCGGAGTTTCAATTAGACAATTATTATTCAAATTAAGAACAAAGAAGAAAAAAATATTGCATTGAATAGGTCGAGAATTAAGCCTACCTCGTGAGAGAGAGAATAGTTTGTAAAATGGCAGGTTTCCATATTTACAGCTAATAGCCTTCTTACATCAAGTATCTTATCAGTAGAGATGCCCTTCAGAAAAATTTCCAACAAAGGAGAATTTCATAATGCTGGAATTTTTTATTCTCAGCTACTAAATTTATCAGTATTTGAGGGAAAATCTAAAGAGATATGAACCTTGAGGACAACTTGAGAATCATAAGGAGTGACTACATTAATGTCGACCAGAGAAGGTACTGATGCTAAAACAGAAAGAGAAAACAAATTAGGTTAACTTTAATTTTTTGATAAGCCAAAAAAAAAAAAGATGAAAAGAATCATGATAGCATCACGAAAATCTGCAGGTGAAGATATTCTCCAATTAACCTTTCTCTTCCTTCTTCTTCTTCTCTGCCTTGGCTTTATTCGATTTCCCTCTGCCAGACCTCGGCGCCATTTTCTTCAATAGGAAAGGAAATTCGATTGGGAAGAACAGACGACGAAGAAGCTAGCTCAAAACCTCACTTGAGAGAAATCATCGCAATGAAGAATCAGAGCGATGAATGAATGAAGCTCAGGGAAATGAAGTGAAGAGAAAAAGAAAATGGAGGAAGAAAAGGATTTATAGAGAGAATAAGAGAGGATTAAGCTTTTTATATGCGAAATTGCATCGAAGAAGATGATAGGATAAGGCGTAATAAGTTTCAACCCTTTTCAAGATTTGTGAGCAATCCTGGCCTCTCCTTGTTGCTAATAACCTGATTCACTCTCTCTCTCTCTCTGTGAAGGGCATATGAAGTAGGTTTATATAGCTGGAGGAGCCCATGCTGGAGAGCAAAAACAAAAATGGGCCGTTGAGGAGAGAGGGTGGCCGTTGAATTTGTGCCACGTGGCGGAAGAATAGTGCTGCTGATTCAATTTTGTTTTATCACGTGTTTGCGTCCTAAAACGAAATCAAAGTAAAATTGAACCGTGGATATGGCATATTGGCAGAACGAGGGGTTCTTTTTGACGAGGGGTTAGAATCGGTCAGCTGTTAGCTGAATCCCAAGCTTTGCAATGTTCTGAGTGATTGCTAGTGGTTGTATTATATATTGCCTCTATTCTAATTAGCCAAAATCTTAAAGTTCGGTTTAATTTTAAATATAACGAAAATATATGATCATTAGACTTTTTTTAAATATTCTTCCTCCGTAATTGCATTAAGTTTTTTTACGTTTTTAATTCCTAAACACACTTTATTGTTAATATGAATATTAATTTCAGTGAAAGGTAAAATTGGAAAATTACCTATTAATCCCTAAATTTAAAGATATCAATAACAATATCTTTTATTCTTTTATCTTTCTTCTAAATTACCTATATTAACTCCAAATAATAATAAGGGCAATTTTTAATATAAATAAAAGGAACAATACTTTTAAAAATAATTTATAATTTTATAAATAATTAATTTAATTAATTTTTTAATCGTATAAGTTAATAATATAACTCTTACAGAAAAACAATTACTAGTATTTCCCATATCTTCAATTTTCAAAACATTCTTCCACTTAATTTTAAAATTTTTACACAAAAAATTAGTTTTTTTGCACTTATTTATTTTAAATATTTAAAAAAATATTTTTATAATTTTTTTATCTCATAAATAAAGGTTGATTCAATTAGTGATAATGTAATTCAAGCCATATATCATATAAATTAAATTTTAATTTATAAAATATAATTTTATTTTAAAGTAATAAATTGTAAAATAGAACATGTTGTTGTTGTTTAAATTTTAATTTATGTGGAGAATTGGAGATAGCACATCTTAAACTAATAAATTTGTTTTTTATATTTGTAATATGCATGGATGACAAATTCTAAAATAATTTTGTGAGAATAAAACAAGTGGTTATTAAATTTTTAACACGCATGACGTTGCGAATTCTAAAATAAAATAAGTTATTTATATGATATGAAAGAAATAAATTCTAAAACAAAAATGTGTTTTAGATTTTTAATTTTATTGAATATAATATTTTATAATAACTTTTTTATATGTAGTATTTAGTACTCACAACTCCATATTTATTTTTTTAAAATAAAATTTTAAAAAAAATCTCTTCCCTTCCCCTCCATCCCCAACGGCGCCCCTTAATTTGAATACAGTTTAAGTTTACATCACATTCTCTCTTATGACTAATAATTTTTAATAGATGTAATATTAAAAAATTTTAATTAACACCCTATCACTTATAATAAGAATCATCTATCTCCTTTAGTAGATGCTTTATGCTCCTTTGCTCCTATAAAGATAAAAAAAAACATATCTTATTTATAAATCATGTTATTAATTTTATTTATAAAAATATACAATTTTATTATTTTATTTATTATTATATTAACTTTATTTTTATAGAATATGATAAATGGTATTAAAAAAAGTTAAAAATTATTAAATTTTAATATAAAGTAAATGAAATTTAAATTTTTTTCAATCTATAGACAATATGTTAAAAATAATTTATAAATAGGATTAGAAAAATAATAAAGATAGAAGAAATTATTTTTTCTTCTATTTATATCCTTACTAAAAAGAGGAGAGGAGCCTGTGGTAAAATAAAAATGGAGAAGAGAGGAGATTTTTTGGAAATATGGCCATTAATAAATGAATTACTTTGATCAATTTTTTAATGATATTATTGAGAGACAAAAATTGTTCACCTACATGTTTAAAACTCTTAACTAAATTAATATCCTTTTGTTAGTATTGAGAAAGTATGTACTCTATCATATAGTAGATAAAATAGGTTATGCCTCTTGCTAAAATATGGTAGGTTTATTTGATAAAATATTGGACTATTTTGGTATGGTTTTTTGACTTGTACTGGCGAACTTATTTATATATATATATATATATATATATTATTGTTATTATTTTATTTAAATTTTTTTATTTATTTTATCATTTTATAATAATTTATTATTATTTTATTTAAATTTTAGTATTATCTTAATTTTTATTTATTTTTAAATTTAATATGTTGTGAAAAAAAGAAAGAAATAAATTAAAAAAATTAACAGGCTCGAATTAGTGAAATACCAACTTAAATGGACGTGAGTATTTTTAAACCAGCTTGCCTCCATCCCAACCCGCCACATATTAATTTGTTTTCGGTGAATTAACCTGTATTACTACCTCTACTCTATCTAGATTACAGTATATTATATTATATGGTATTTTAAATCATTTCATTAAAATTAATAAGAATTAGTTAAATCATTATATTTGTTTAAAAATAATTTTTTTAAATTTATCTATATTTAAATTCATGAATTACATCTTGAGAAAGAAAAAGAGGAAATTATATTAAATTTTAAATAGAGACAATATTTTAAAAAAATATAATTGATACCCCATTTAATAATTTAAAATATAAGGACTATTCATTCTATAAAATATCTTATAAAAAGGATATGAAGGAGTATAATGAGTTTCAAAGCACAGAGATTAATAAAAGTTGTTAGATTGCTTTATTTGTTAAAAAATATCTCAATATTTCAATTATATTCTTATTAATTAAAGGGATATAAACTAATCCATCTTCATAATTCGGGCAACCTCATTATAGTAAGGGTAAAAATGGAACATCGTTTATAGACACCTTATAGCTTGGACCACCTTTAATTCTTGGCACCTTATAGAATAAGGGTAAAAATGGAACATCTTTTATTGACAGCTTGGACCACCTTTAATTATTGGCACCTCATAAGGGACCATCGGTAGTTCACTTTTTTAATTTTTTTTATTTTTTTTTTACATTTTAACTTTACTCTTCTTTTATACTCGACTACTCGTTTGTCTGCTTTTGATAGAGTCGCCTGATTTTTAAGTACCATTAATTATGTAGAGAGAAACAAAATTATACAAGTATAATAAACTGCATTGAGTAAGGATAATTTTAAAAATATGCTTAAAAATATGGCATATTTAATAAAATTAATTAATTTTCTTAATTTATATGAAAAAGATAGACGTGTTTTATAAAAAAGGACCAAATACAGTACCGACCATTAATTAGGGTATTAAAAATGGCTGCTTAAAATTTCCTTAGTAAATAAATACGGCAGCTTAAGCTACACATATTTTAAATCTAGATGTCTAATTAAATGTAGGCTTATATTTTAGATAGAAACCATAAATGAACCGTAGTCTAATTAAAAATATACTATTTTTTTAATTTTAATTATAAAAATTAGATGGGGGTTTAATTTGATTTTAATTATAATATTACAATCTATTTTATTTTCTAAAATTATAATTTTTTTAAAAATATTTTTATATAATTACACATATTAAGGATATTTTTATGAATGATAACTCAAAATGCATATAATTAAATAAATTATTTTAGAAAAAAATAATATATAATTATTACTAAATTTTTTAATATATTTAAATTAATTAAATATATTTTATATTAAAAAATTAAGAAAATATTAAAATTTATTACCGAAAATCTAGTTGGAACTAAAAATGTGAAAATTAATTAAACAAGATAACAATACAGCGAAGCACGTGATAGACTTAGTGAACCATATAGTATGTGTTTTGGGACATTCTAAACTTATGTTTTAAATTTAGATTTAGGTAAAATTTATATTTTAAAAAATTTTAAAATAAAAAATTATATTTATTCGAACAGATTTTTAGATTAAATCATGGTTAAAAATAAATATTTTAGATAAGTTGATCAGAATAATTTATAAAATAGTAAAATAGCTTATGAACTAACTAATTATTATATTACCCATACTTTTTCTTACACCATCTCTCATCTCTCTTACTTTTTTTATACTATCTCTCCTATTTTTTCTTATACATTCTCTCATTTTTTTTATTATACCATTCCTCCTCTCTCTTCTTATATCTTATTATCATCATTTAATAGTCATATATTTTTTATAATTTATCAATAATAAAAATACTTGTGAAAATAACTATCCAAACACTTATTTATTTAAAACTATTTTTTTTATAAACTCTTCTCTAAAAGTCATTTTTTTAAAAATTGTCCAAAAACCTTTTTTTTATAAATAATTTTTTAAACTATTATCCAAACAGGCCTATAATGTGTTTAAACCCATATATGAGATAGACGAGAAACTTGTTCAAGTAACGGCTAATGTTCCTTGAAAAACTATTTTGAAAGTAATATATTCTATAATTTTTAATTTAGTATTTATATTATTTTTTATTAGATTATTTAATTTTTTTCTATCAACACAATTAGAAGTTCGAAAGATAATTTATTTTTAAAATCTAGCCAATCAATTATTAGACGTATTCATTGACCTCAAGAAAGTAACTAAGTTACATGTTCCAACTATGAATACTCCTATCAGAATTAATGTTTCTATTGGACAATTTACTGATACAAATGGATTAAAAGCACACTTGAAGCGTGGCAATCCCATCGGTGCCAAAAATAAAAATTCTCAAAAAAGAAAAGGAGTTACAAATATAGATAGTCAGGTCGAGGATATTCAATAAAATTTAGTGACTCCATAAAAATCATTTGACAACACTAATATCTTAATTCTGAGAGAAACTCATGTACCTAAAATATTTGAAAATAATGAGATCTCAATAAATTATATTGTCAATAGAAAATGATGGGTTCAAGATAAAATCAACGTTGACAATATTTTTGCATATAATATATCGCTTGATGTAATAAATTATTATGAGGATCATGAATCAAGGTCTATTAGCAAATGCAAACAAAGAAATAATTGGTTAAAATGTAAAAACACAATTGAGTCAGAATTAAAATCATTAGAAAAAAGAAAAGTTTTTGGTCCTGTGATTCTTACACGTTAAGATGTAAAATCAGTTGGATATAAATTGATTTTTGTGAGAAAATGAAATGAAAATGGTAAAGTAATAAGATACAAAGCACAACTTGTTGCTCAAGGATTTACACAAAGAGTTTGTATTAATTTTGTATAAACATACTCACCAGTGGTGGATGCAACTACTTTTCGATATCTAATTAGTCTGGCAGTAAATAAAGGCCATCGATTTGTGTTTAATGGATGTTGTTACAGCCTATTTGTATAGCTCACTTGACAATGATATTTATATGAATCTCCCTAACGGATTTGAGTTACCGAAAGCATACAATTCAAGTTCTCGAGAACGGTACTCAATTAAGTTAAATAAGTCTTTACATGGATTGAAGCAATTAGGGCGTATGTGGTATAATCGACTTAGTGAATATCTATTGAAAGAAGGATATAAGAATGATCAGATATGTCCATGTATTTTTATTAAAAGATCTAGAAATGAATTTGGTATAATTGCTATTTATGTTGATGACATAAATATTATTATAACTCCTGAAGAGATTTCCAAAGCTATAAATTGCTTAAAGAAAGAGTTTGAAATGAAGGACATGGGAAGAACAAAATTTTGCCTTGGACTATAAATTGAATATATGAAAAATGGGATATTTGTGTATCAAGAAACTTACATGAGAAAAGTCTTAAAATATTTCTATATGGATAAATCACATCTATTATGCACTCCGATGATTGTAAGATCTTTAGAGAAAGATAAAAATCCCTTTAGATCTCAAAAAAGTGACGAAGAACTACTTGGCCCAGAAGTACTTTATCTTAGTGCAATTAGTGTGCTTATGTATCTTGTTAGTCACATATGATTAGATATATCATTTACTGTTAACTTACTAGTAAGATATAGTTATTCACTAACACGAAGACATTGGAATAGTATTAAGCACATTCTTCATTACTTGAAGGGTACTATGAATATAGGATTATTTTATTCAAATTAATACAAAACTTACTTTGTCAGCTATGTCAATGCTGGATTTCAGGAGTTCTAATGATTAAAGAGTTAGATTTGATTATAATTAGCTAATTTATTCAATTTCATTTATTTACATAAAAATATTTAACTAACTTTTATAATTAAGATCGAATAAAGTATTGCTCAATGGATAATACCTAGTATTATGATAGGTTAGATTCAAATAGGGTATCTAGTTTTTTGTCAATTTTTTTAGACAAAGGTGCATTTAACATGTCAAACTAATTTTAGAGAAATAATTATCATCATAAAATATTTAATGGTGCAATTAGCGCCCTAAACTAATTTTGGAGGTGTGGCTATCACCCTAAAGTATTTAAGGGTGCAATTAACATCCCGAATTAATTTTAGAGGTTCAACTAGTACCATAAAGTATTTAAATTTGTCCAATTATGCTATTTCACTAATAGAAATATAAATTTATATTTAATCCATATCACGTAAGCTTTTTATTTCGATACATTATTATTTAAAATGTCATATGTATCATATTATTTAAATAAGAGTACTGAATAAACTATAAAATTGACATTTATACAATTCATATGTGAAAAATGAGAAATTTTATAATTTATTTAGTACAATTTATTAAAATAATATTACACATTTAGTCTTTTAAACAATAATATATCGAACTAAAAAGTTTGTGGCATATATCATGTAAAATTTCTTCTCTAATATAATTAATATTAATTACTGAAACTCATTTTTGTATACGATATAAATATAAATAATATTATAAATAAATTTATTTTATTTTAAAAGAGTTAACTATGGTAGAAAAAAGTTTACTAAAATTTAAAAGCAATCCTATCATGGTTATAAAAGACTTTTCGTAATCAATAACTAACACTGTAGAAAACCACCCATCCAACACTAACATGGTTAACAGAGTTTAACTTATTTTGAAAATGATATCCATGATAGAAAAGAGTAAAATTCATGAAATTGTACTATTATGGATATAAAAATTTTACATAATTTTCGCACGTAAAACCATGTTTGAAAGAATTCAACCCCACTAACATGGTTAAAGGATTCAAGCCCCCATTTAACTTCATCAAAGTTACCAATTCAAATTTTCTCGGGCAATGTACTTAAGTGAATAACGTCAATGCCTACAATGCTAGCAAAATTTCTAAATAACACTCATAATATAGTAAATAGTCTCTAGGGGTTCATCATGTCACATGAATAATCCTAAAATGCTCTAGCCTACTACCAGCACACATTATTTAGTACGAAAAAAAATAGAAAATTATCAGAGTATAAAGAAAAGTATGAATAAAAGTATGTCCTATAGTGATAATATATATATATATATACTCAACACATAAATATAAGGGAGGATGTTGTATAGTTCAACTAGCACAACTATACCTCCAACGCCTTCCCTTTCAAACCAATAATTAAACTAACTCCTAAAAAATATTAATAAAAATAGAGTGAGACAAAAGCCTTAGTAATCATCAATTATACGCATCATGCATACTAATATATGCTCGTAAGGTGTCAATTGAGATAATTTATAAAATATAACATATATAAAATAACATATCATCATATTATAATTAAATAGACAAACCACCCAAGTTCCTTCTATCAATCCAACCGAGCCGTCTTATTCCCACCGACCAAATCCATAGGTTAGTGATAACTACTGTATGACTGACTACTTAAAAAGCTAACCAGTCAAGTGATATAGACCGGCCAAAATCTATAGAGCACGTGACCGGACCATGGGTTTATTCTCTCTCGGTAAACAGATGGGGATGTCGCAGCCCCTCGGTAAATAGGTGGGGCAAGTCTCTCAGTAAACAAGTAGATCAAAACTCAACCATCTAGCTTCAATGAAGGTTATACCACATAGTAGAAATATAACTCCCTAATCACTAACCCCAATGCATAATTCTCAAAATAATAACATTAATAAAAATCTCAAGCTTAATAATCAATAGCATCAATAAATGTCACAATAGAATTTTTCTCAAGATAATAACTTTCTTCAAATATCAATAGAAGATATAACAAGTTTTTGCTCTCAATTCGACTTTTCAAATTAAACTTCAAGTCCCACAAGATTATTTTTAATAAACTCATTAATAAAAATTTTCTAATGTAATCATATAAATATCAATAGATTTATATATATCAAATCATTCACAAATATCATATTAGCACGTACAATGAATAGAAAGTAGTTACCCCTCTTTAAAATAAGGAATAATTACACTAGTGGAGTGGCCTAATATATAATAATATCAATCATAACAACATAATATTTTATTGGGAGTTACTCAAAAACTCTAAAGATAATCTACAAAATTGTCACACAATAACTATTAATATAGTACTTAATATTTCTCTAAAATTATTATAAAGCTATTCTAAAATCTTATAACTAATCTCTATAAATGAATAGTTTCTTAAATATATGTACATAAAAATAGTTACACATATAAAACTATTTTTTATTTTAATTTAATATTATTTGAAAATAGAATATATCTTATTTATAAGATATATATTCATATTGTTTTACCAAGCTTATTGAGCTCTCCCCTTTTTTCGATATACATGTCCACGAGTATATCTATGTATTTAGTCACTTTAGTAAATTTTTAACCAAATGAATAATATAAGGGAGAGAAGAAAATTGTCAGAGTTAGTGTAGAGGTAGATTTGGGCAAAAATCTATGATTCCTATTTGTGATTAGTTTATGAAGGTTTAGATGTAATTACAAAGAATATGATAACTGAAGTAGAGACTTACTTTTCAACAATTATATGATAGGGCAGTGAGTGAGAGAAGTCAAACTAGAAGAAATGGGTGCCATAAGAGAAGGTTATGTTTTCAATGGAAAAAGAAAAACAAAAAAGGGCACTCACCTGTAAAAAGGTTACTTGTTCACGTGGATAAACTATTCTTAATTCACAAGTATTCATTATATATTATTTTTATATTCTAATTCACTTGTCAGGTGGCGATTTGTGAAGGTAACTACACACTTATATATTTTATATATATACTCAGAACCTGCAGCACTTGACAAAAAGAAAAGGCAGTGGCGTGTAATAATTTGACAGAAGAAAGGGCAGTGGCATATAAGTTAAAACACTTGGCAAAAGAAAGAAGTACAATGGTAATTGATAACTACTAACAGAAACAAATGAGAAAGTGTATCTCCGTTGTTGTGAAAGTGATATTAATAAAAAGAGAGAAAAAATGAGAACATAATAGGTGATGATGACTAATAGTAATAAAAAAAAGATAAGATAGAGATAATTTTAAATTTAATATTTAAATTTTATTTAATATAATTATATTATTTTTTTATTATCATCATCATTATCATTATCATCATCATCGTTATAATTTATTATAATTTTATTAAATATAGTAATTTAAAATTTTAAAATTTATATTTAAATCTAAAAATAAATCTTAATATATTTATAACTAATAACATCAACTATATAATAAATTTTAAGAAAGTTAATGGTAGAATAATTTAAATATCCTGGTTTCATTAAAACTAATAAAAATATTAAACTATAATAGTTTTAATTATTTAATATTTTGGATTATTGATAAATAATATTTTAAATTATATTTAAAAAATAAAACTAAAAATTAAGATATTACATATCAAATAAAAATTAATATTTTTATTAGCAAAAGGGTAAAATTGTATCAATTTAAATATTTTAGGATATTAATTGTCCTTTCAAAATTTGTTTGGGATGCTGATTACACCCTTAAATACTTTAAAGTCCTAATTGTACCTCATAAATTAGTTCAATGTGCTTATTATACTATTAAATATTTTATAATACTAATTACTCATTTAAAATTAGTTTGAGGCGTTATATGTAACTTTACCCTAATTTTTTTTATTTGAGTGCATGGGTTATGAACATTTTTATTTGTCAATACTCCAATATATTTCTATTTATAAGACACTTTTAATATATTTTACTATAATAAAAAAACCTTAAATATTATTAACTTTGCCTTAAAATTGAATAACTTTTTAATTTTACCTATGTTTAATATACGATATACTCTATGAGAATAAAGTCAACATAATAACAAATAAAAGATAAATTTGTACGCTCATATAAAAATTTAAAAAATATAACTTATAAATATGATAAAAAAAATTTCTATTTTATAAATAGGATAAGAAGAATAATCAAACAAAAAATTGAGTCAGTCATGTGTAACTTGTAATGCAAGCAAATTGTTAAAACAAACAAATAAATGTAATTTGGCAAAAAAGAAAGAAAAGAAAAATGGTAGATGTAGATCAAATCAACTGGTAGTGTGACATTCTGAGAAATATGACTACTAGTATTTGTCAAAGATCAGGGATTGTGATAACTTAATTTAATAATTAAGGGAATGGTTGGTAGGGGGCAAAGAAAGTGATTTAAAAAGAAATATGACCTTGTGGTTAAAAAAAATAGTTTAATCACGACTGATTAGGCTTTGTCTCTTTGTGCAAGTTGAAATGAATTTGGACAACTAAAAATGTCATGAAATTAAAGTGAAATAAATCCTATGACTATCATTTTACAATTTTTGGGTCACGGTCATTATCATGGATAATCATGATTTGAAGATAATTTTTAGCCGCTTAATTTGCTTTTAAGAATGGACGGAATATCTTGCTTCCACATGTACGTCCGGTTCATCCTTTCATTGCCAAACAGATTTGATGGGGTTTAGATTTCGAGTTATGTGAGATTTGAATAATGGATCTCAATGATTATAGAAAAAATGGTGCAAAATTCTTATTTTAAAATTTTATTTATCAGCAATATTTTAATTATAAAAAATATCAGTATTTTAAGAGTTTTTATATATAAAAAATATTAATATTCAAATTTTAATCCTTTTAATCAATAAATTTTTAAATATAATTTTTTATTGATTATTTTTTTTTATTATTTTTACTTAATCGACATGTTTATCACTCTTTTTATAGCACCATATTGCTATAATGATTATAAACCATTAAACATATCAATACTTGCCATTTATTCTTTTTAGGGCATATTTGTATTAGCTTTTAGAGAATATATTATGAAAATAATAGATTTTAAAAAAAAATAGATTTTGAGAATAATATATTTTAAAAATAGAGATATTTAGATGATTAGTAGTAGAATCACTTCTTATATTAGTAAATTATAAAAAAAATATGATTTAATTAGAAATATGAGAGATGTAGGAGAGAGTGTAAAGAAGGGAGGGGAGATAATAGAAATGATGGAGAAAAGAGATAAAAGAGAAGAGATGAGAGAGATAAAAAAGAGAGATAAGAGAGGAGATAAGGTGTAAGAAAAAGTCAGGGTAAGATAATAATTGGATAGTTCATAAGTTTTTTTACTATTCCAAAAATAAGTTTCAGTAGCTTATTCAAAACTATGATTTTAACTAAAATAATCTTTTAATAAATATGACTGTTTATTTAAATTTTTTTCAAAATTAAGATTTTATTTAAAAGAATTTTTTAAACCAAACCCCCAAATACACACTTAAATTATTGCAACTACCAAAGTTGTTAATTTGCAGTTAGACATGCTGATAATTGAGTTATGCCTGATAAAATTGGGAGACTATTCCTCCATCTTTTTCTTATCCAATATTTTATTATTTAATTTTATTTATAAAACATTTTCAACATCTTCATTTTTCATAATGACAGGCTGAAAAACGCATTGCTTTTGTCTAAAAACAGTCAAAAGTTTTAAATTTATCCGTATTACTAGCATAATAAGTGAAAAGTTGATTAGCCACATTATAGAAACATCAAACTATATTAAATAAAAAAAAATAAAAAAATACTCTATTTAATTTTTAATATAAAATATAATTAATTGATAAAATAAAATTATAAAAATTATATTAATTATAATAAATATGATATAATATTTTTAAGATATTTTCTTATAATATTATTTTATATTTGTCAGTTCATAAATCTAATAAATTAATATATAAAAAAAATAATAAATATAAAAAATATAAATTTTATATTTAAAATTAAAATAAAAACTCCTTTGCTAAGTTTATAAAATTTAGGAATGCTTCATGTGAATGTCTTTTCAAGTGTATCATTACTTCCATTTTTTTCCTTATAAATCGGAAAATATCATTAATTCCACTTTTTATTTAAGGCACATGAGGCACGTGAACATTAATGAATACACATTTTTGTTCAATTCAAACACGAAATAATGGAGCTTTGAATTTAACACCCCCGTCCTTATATCTTCAATTATGTTACGTAGGTCCAATACAATTCAATAGGTATAGACAAACCCACCAGAGGTTTTGTGTAAGCATGAAGTACCCCCCACAAAAAAATTAGATACCCAATCTAAAAATATAAACTACTAGTGCACCAAAAAAAATATAAAATATTAAAAATAGAAAAAAATACTGCTATACTAAATAAAAAATGCTATTTATTATAGGTAAAAGTGTAAAAATATCCATAAATTTTTATTCAAAATTCATCAAACATCATGTATTTTTTAAAAATATAAAAATATTTATGGACGTTTAAAATAAGAGTAAAAAAAAATTATATTAATATAGGTTATGTTTTTGGGTGGGGTCACACTATTAAAAAAAATTAAAACATGCCTCATTTTTTTATCTCTCCCTTCCTTCTTTCATCTCAGTGTTGCCGGTGACAACGGCATCCTCCGCCAACGAGGGCAAACAGTGGCTAATTAGAGCGCCATTTTCGAATATTTAAAGTATATAAAAAATCAAATATTTAAATTTATATAAATTAGTTCAAAATGAGTTGTATAAATAGGGACGAGTGATATATATATATATATATGTATATTTAAAGTATATACATTTTTCATAGAGTACTCCTTAATTAATTATGGATAAATCTAAAAATAGGATTTAAATTAATTATTAATTCAGACGTGGAGGTGACATATTCCTAGCCAGGATGTTTTTTTCGCGGTTAAGGTGTTGGTATTTAACTCTTTTTTTATTTAATTAAGATATAATTTCTTTTAAAATTTAAAATATAAATTATTTTTGCCTCTCTAGATAAATATGCTAACTCCACCTGTATTTATATGTACTCATTACTAAGATGACAAAATTATTTAGATTTTTAAAATTAAAATACCTTCCTATCTTAAATATAAATTACCTTTTATAAGGTGCTCTTAATTATAATTAAGTACTTTGATATTATAGAATATAAGACATCTTTTAAAATATGCTCTTAATTCTTTTTATAAGATATATTATAATTTGAACTTTTAAGAAGCATTAAATATTTGTTTATATATGTTTATCTTTAATAAAAACAATAATAGAGTAGAAATTAATATAATATTAAAAATTATGTAAATCTTATAATAAATTTAATGATTTAAACTGTTTTTACTTATATGTCTGAATTAATTATAAATGACTTTATTTGAGAGCAAACAAGCATAAGCCATCTTACATATTTGTAGAGTATTAATAATTATTTTTTCATCGATATATGCATTAATTAGTAAGGATAATGAAAGAGAGTAGAAATTAGGGAAAATAAAAAAAAAACCCTAGAAATTGATAAAAGACAAATCAGGGTTTTGAATTCCAATAATCCCAGATCAGGAGGCTCATTGTATTAAATTGGAATTCGAAAATGTTGTTAAATTACCTCACTGCCCCTCTCTTCTCTCATCAATCTGAAACGAAATATCTTTTCTTTCCCATCCTTCTCACTCTCTCTCTCCTATAGCAACCTCCTCAGCTCTATCCTCGCAAGTGCTCACCGGCAAGAAGTAGGGAAAAAGCGGGGTAGCACATGGTGAGTTGCGCAGGAGCAGGTTGGGTAGAAAATGCCCCATTTCTTGACAGGTTAGTATTTAACTAATATGAACTGGTCATGATGAGTGGACGTCCATCACTTGCGCCTTATTTTTAATTTTTTTTATATAAAATTTAAAATAATAACAAACTGAAAGGAAAAAAGTTAAGTTTAAATGTAAGAGAGTAAGAGTTAGATTAACAGTAAATAGAAAATAAATAAAATAAAATAAAAAGTTAAACCGTCAAGCTGATGATGGATTAGCTCTGTTTTTTTATTAGTTGGTAAAATGTTGGTCAAAAAAATATATACCAAAATAACCTCTGTGTTTTTTTGAATCTAACCCATCGTTTTTTTTGGAGGGTTGATCCCATGGGCCCAACCTCAATTTACTGCCTCTAGCAAGAAGAAAAAAGTTGGAGGCCAGGCTTGCCGGGGAAGAAGACAACAATGATGGACGGTAGGAGGGGATACTTTGGAACAAATGTTTTGGCATTTTCACTGTATCATCTTCCTCATCCATCAATCTTGAGTGGTTCCAAAGGTGGGGTAAAAAAAATCGCGGAAGCATAGCTCCTGAATCTCACAATCTCTTCTTGTGCACGTTGCATTCCTCAACCTCGCACTTCATTTCCTTTCTTCTTTTTCCCGTCTCGTTCTTGGTGTGGTGTTTGGTGGGCAAAATCAATCAAGCTTCCTCTCCTCTTCTTTCACTATTGACGTGGAGTGAGACCCTCTTATACGACTAGCAACTCTCTTCTTTTGTTTCCTTCTTTTCTTTTAATTTCAAGCAACCTAACACTCTCTTCCTCCATTGCTATTGTTGAATGGTCCTTCTGTCTTACAGTCCTCGCTAATTCTACACCTTTGAACAGGGAGTTGATTGCATTAATGTTGGACCCAAATTGGAATCATGTAGGGCTCTTTCTCATTATCTACATTCATGGTTAGCCCTTTGTCTAGTATTTCAACGCCAAGCCGATGCTTTAATGTTTCTTTTCTTCTTTCCTTTAGTGTCATATGAAGATTTCTGCCTTTTTATCCTTTTTATCTACCGTCATTGCAACACTTTCTTGTGCCCTTTGACAAATGCAATATCAGTGAGAGTCCATCTTTATGTTTTCCCAAATGGCATGAACTTGAAGGATGGTCTTCCTCTTCATTCTCAGAAAGAAGATTTTTGCCCTTCCAGAAACCATTGTATTTGATCTTGACTTTTTATAGGCTCAAAATTCAGTACGTTTAATAAAATGAAAGAAGGTGTAGATGTATAAAATATACCTTCTGCTGAAAATCCTGTTGCTATCTCATTGAAAGTACCTTGACATTAGTCTTTTTTCCAGCTTCAAGCAGAGCTGAAACCCCAACAGCTTGAATATTAATAGATGCTCAAATTCATCACATTATATCATCATATGATTGACCTACTGATTTTTGAGAATCTGAAATAATTACATCAAATATGTTTCCTTTGAATTTAGCTTAGGAATCAGTTCTCAGTGAATTATTACCCTCAATCCTCACACTATGTATAGTTCATTTTTGGATTTAAGAAGATTTTACCAGGTTTCTTCAATACCCACTATAACAAAATCTTTTCTTCCATTTTGCAAGTAGATACATGATAAAGTGAAAAGAATTAAAAGTAAGTTGTTCCACAAACCAAATCCAGGTCCACTGCTTGACAAATAATGTAACCGGTAAACGTCATCCTTCTCATTTTTCAGGACGTAACTGCAAAAATGAAAGGTCTATAAGAGCAATGCCTGAAAGAAGTAACTGGTTGGGGAGATTTTATCCTCTCTCTTAACATATCCTAAGGAAAGTAGCCTGAAGTTTGAGGAAATTAATTGTCCAATAAGATTGAGATATGAAGATGAGTAAGTAGATGACCACGATTAAAGCCAATGGTAATGTTATGCTGTATTATCTACGCAATTGAGTTGGTGAAAAATGCCATAAATGTTGGATTAGGACTGTTAGAGATATTTGAGAATCTTCTGTATTAATTTGTAATTGATGACAAACTCATAGTAATTACGTAGTATAGAATCATTTTGATTGATATGCGATTATTAGCAATCAATTTTACAGGAGCCTCTCACTGTTATAAACAGGCTCTGAATTTCATTGATGAACATATTTTCCCAAAACACCCTCACTAGTCACTCCTCTAATTCATCCCACCACACATGGCCAACCCTCTTGTACTATCTTGTCTTTATTTCCTCATGGTAACCCCTTGACATTCTAGGTCCAAAAGCTAGGGACCATCTATAACATAATGCTATCTAACTTAGTTTTAAGTTAGTCGATTGCTTTTTGATAAAATTATATGACTGAATTATATTCGAGCATTGTATGACCTAATTGAGGATAATTCTCTTAAAAGCGTTTTCTACATTAACACAGACTCAAACTTGAGACTTTGTAATTAAATGGGTAAATCCTCTTTTATTAGGACTAATACCTGTTGGTAACTCAGCTAGATTTACTATGTAGAGTAATGTATTTTGCCTTATTCTCTATATTCATTTACTAAAAAAATGTCACTAAGAATTTTTATATTTGTGTGTGATGTGAACACTTGAAACATTTTCTTGTATAGGAACTTGCTTAATAATGATGTATCAATCACAGACTAAGGAAATAACATGGTCTTTAAGAAATTTTTATCATTTGCAATCTCTATTGGAAGCAAATAAAGGATTCAATAAATGTTAATAACCTCACTGTGGGTAAATACCAAGAGAAATATCTAGGAAAATGAAGTACAGATTCAGTCAAGATTTTATACATGAGAATTAGTAGTTTAGCACAAGTTTGTTCATATATACAGAAAGAACCAAGCCTTAGCTGCTGAAAAAGTTTAGGAACGGGAGATGAGACTGTTAATGGGATGTTTAGTATTGCTAGTTTTGATATCTTGCTTGAGTTCTTCAGGGCCTATGTTAATCCATATGAACCTACAAGAAATCCCTTAAGGAGGAGTGTGGAGTTATGTTTAAGACATTATTTAAGTTCAAGATTGCACATTGAATTAACATGCAGCTACTGTATAGACCAGATTCAAACTGGGGAACTCCAATTTTCAGATGCATATGTATATCTTCTATGTAACTATAATCAAGGATTAATGTTCAATTTTACCTTAAAAATTTGTTGAAGTTATGAATATCCAAAAATTTTCTTAGATCAATATCAGTTTAGAAGTATTAAAAAGATTGATATTATTTTTAGCTGTCAGAAAATTTTAATAGTCAATATAAATTTTTTAATAGTTAGAGTGATTTTATTCATTTTATAATTCTAGAATGATATTGATCCAAGAAAAACTTTTAGATACTTACGGCTTTTATATAAAAACTCTCATGACAAAATTGAACTTTAATTTTATAATCAATGTGCCAAAACTTCATATGCAAACGATTCTTCCAAAGATATATCCTCTGCGTGTTGTGCATACCTGAACAACCAGAAAAAAGGGAGATTTGACCTCTAGAACTTCGAGTAATTTATCCAATCCCTCATGAAACTCCTTTTCTGAAAGAATTATAAGAACATCTTAAAGGGTATGGTTTTTATGGGAATAGTTGAATAGTTGATAATGGTTGAGACTTGAGATCGTTCTTGTTCATTTTTTTAACTTAAAAAAAAAACCTGTGTAATCTAAACCATATCCTGGCTGTGGTTTGTCACTGAAACCAAATCCTATCCAGTCAGGTGCACGGCAGTGAAACCCTGCATGTGCCAACTATTTAAGAGATATTAAATTAAAATAGTGACTAAAAAATATTCAAAAGTTATTCAAGATAACATCTTTTTGGCACATATGTACCTAGTATCAATGCTAATGGAGATGATATTTTTGCAACTGTGCTCCTTTTCTATGACTAATGCTAATGGAGACGATATTTTTGCCCCTTTTTATAATGTTTATATACATTTTTGTATTCATGTAAATTTAATAAGGATAGATGCTCCTCATATAAAATTTTGTTATTAAAATTGTACCTTCACCCCTGAGAAATTCTTATATGAACTTGGAGTGTCACATTATTGTGTGCCAATTTCTAAATATATATTAGTTTAAAAATTTTGATAACTCGATAATTCTCTCCCTTTCTTCTCTCTCTTCCTTTACAGTCATGTTTCCTCATCTCCCTCTTCTACTCTAGGTACCGCCACCACCACTGGAGGTGCCTCATTTCCACCACCATGGGCACTGGCTGGCATTTTAAGTTCACATAAGAATTTCTCTCTTTTCCCTTTATTTATTATAGAACTTTTTTTTTTGGGTAATGATTGCCTCCCAAACCTTGCGATAATTTTCCTTTACATAAATGAGATAAAGTATGGTCCTGAGTAACAAAGATCATAAATTTAAACAGTGAGTTACTTACAAAAATACTTGTAAATTGTTGATGCCCAAAAATTGCTTTTACGCTACTGCTACCGAAGAAATAGTTTAGGCTTCTGATGCGCCAAAAAAAAAATTATGACTTAGGTGCTCTTAACTAAACTACTATTTCATATATGATACATAAATCCCGCCGTCCTGTCCTCCGAGGTCTGACTTCCGTCGCTCTCCTCCGGCAGCACCATCGATGCACTGATCCCTCTCTTCCTTCCCTTCGTCTGACTTCCCTTCAGCCGTTCATCCGTCGTCACGCAGGCTCGCAGCCCCAAGGGACAGCAGTAGCACGCCTGATTCACTCTACTCGATTTCGACGCTCGACAGCCTCAACCTTCCTCCTTCTGTCCTGTTCAGTGATCTTCTCTCCATCTCCATTATTCTGCAGGTTTGAAATTCGAATCTTTGTTTTTGATGCTTTCATTTGAGTTAAGTTGAGTTTCTATTTGATTTTGATACTTTTGATTCGAGTTCCATCTCCATTATTCACTGCTTAATGCTTATCTTCTTAATATCAGCTTTGATTTTGAGGTATGCTTATCCTCTTAGTATTCACTGATTTGTACTTCTGACTTCTGACAATCTGATTGCAAAAAAAAAAAAAACTGTTTTCGTTCCAATACGCTTCTGAATACCTGTCATCGCAATAGAGTGGTCTAAATAAATTTAGCATAATCCAGTCGTTCTCTTTTGCTTAACTTGGATGGTTCCCATATGTCTTGCATTCTGATGGATTGTATGCATGTAAAAGGGACAACTGACAAGTGGTGCATGCTCAGTGCCATATGATTAAAGATACCTTTAAGCCATAATACATTAGTAGACAGCTTCTAATTAATAAAAAGGAATGACTTTTAGGCGTTTTCTGTCCCAACATTTGTGTTTGTTACTTCATTTCTTCATGACAATCATTTGTTTTGCCAGTACGGTTACGAACATTTGTGTTCATGATGTGGTATGCATTATTTTGTAACATGTTTGAATTATTCATTATTGTCCAGATTTGGATGCTATACTCTTGAGTTTCCTAGCGTGGCTCCAGGGTAAAGATTCATCTTAAAGAGGCCCTTTGTTGACGTTACCCTGAAGGAGAACACCTGGCCCCAATAAAGAAAAGAAGTTATTTGTAGTGGCACTGACAGCAATATAACCTTTTGATCTTGAGTCTCTAGGACCATAATTTTATATTTCTGCCACATAGAGGAAGAAATGGGAAAAATAGCTCTTGCAGTGATTGTGAGCTTGTGGGTTATTCCTATCTTCATACTTGTCAATCGCATTGTTCCTGAGTCATATATGGTGAGCAAAGTTTTTGAAACTTGGAGGGACGAATAGTTATGGATGCCTATGAATGATTTAAGGAAACTTGCTTGTCTCTGAATATGGCAGATATTCTTGTTTTGTAGGATGAGATATTTCATATACCACAGGCTCAGAAATATTGCAAGGGAGATTTTTGGAGCTGGGATCCTATGATTACTACGCCTCCTGGCCTGTATGTTCTTGGAAAATTGATGCTTGGTGCCCTGTAGATTTGAATAGACATTATTTTTTTTGTTACAGGCATTTTAATATATATATTTAATACTGTAGATTGATCTGGTTGACTACATAAACTGATAGAGGAATATAGAAAGAAAAAAGGTACTTCCTTACTACTGACTTTCAGTGGTTAGAAAGTATAAAATCATTTATAGATTGTTGCACAATGCCAATTTGTGGTTCAAGCAAAGCTCATACAGTGGTTGTGGTGTTGTGTGTCCATCATGCGCACTGCAATTGGAAGCAGATGCAGTGCTCCTGAATAAGATTTATAACTAGGTCCATTATGAGATGTGGAATTATTATATTTTCTGGATTATAGTTTTTTTTTGAAGAAAAAATGTGGTTAAAAAATGCTCTTTTAATTCTTCTAATTTTCTCAGTAGAACAATATAGTTTCTATAGTTATTATTAGAGCAATCTTATTTGTATAGTTTCTTGTAAAAACTATTTAGTCATCTCTAGTTTCAATAAGGCCTATCTTTTTGGTCTATTTATCTGAAAATAAAAAAGTTTATATGCTCTCTTAGTTGTCAAGTCACTTAGGCTATGTGCTGTTGACACGATGTTGTATTTGCTGATATGCCTGATGCCAATGCCATTTTTTCTTATGTGGAATGACCTTACTGGCTGCAACTCTCTTTGCTGACATGGAGATGAATTGGTCACATTCAAATTGAAGAGGGCAACATTGTTCAATTGAAATTAGGGAGACCAATATGTGAAAATTTATAAACAAAAAGAGACCAAAAAAAGTATTCAAAAATAATTTTAAGCTCTCTCTGACTTAAAGGAGGTTACTGATTATCCCCCAGTCCGTCTGAGTAGTATATTCTATTGCTTAAATGTGATAATTAGAGAGATTAGTTTCTGTTATTGAAACTCAAGGCCCTAAGTCTCATTGATGAGTAATCGGGAAGGATTACATTGATGAAATTACTGCAATTTATAATAAGATGTTTTTCCACCTTTTCTGTTTTGACTGTAGTGCTATGATATTTTAAGTCATTAAGACGTAATTGTGCTAATTGATGCCTTTAAATTTGTGCAATGCTATTGTTTTCTAAAATATCGAATATTTATATACAGCATAGGTTGAGGTATAAATTATTCAAAGTTTTGTTCATTGATCTCATTGCATTCTTTCGATTTTGTCAAATAGTATTTGAAAATCATGGTCATTGATACAAGGACTATATTTAGTTCTTCCTATGTCTGAAGAACATGCTGAGGAACTTAAAAAGTCCCACATAGACATAGGCAAATATTTTTTAATAACTCAAAACAAATTATCGAAAGAAGATAGTATCAAATACCAAGGTTGATCTTTGCAATATTACAACTTTGCAGGTACTGTCTTTCACTTGCCCATGTTGCTTCTTTGTTTCCAGGCTTTTACTATGTGCATGCTGCTTCATCATTTGCGGATTTTTGCTCCACTGCAATTCTTCGATCATTTAACTGTGTCTTAGCAGTCATATGCAGCATAATTGTATATGACATAAATACTCACTTGAAGCCTACACTTGATGATAAAAAGGCGATGCTTCAAGCAGTGGTTCTATCCTTGTATCCCCTCCACTGGTTCTTCACTTTTCTCTATTATACTGATGTTGCATCTGTAACTGCAGTGCTGGCTATGTATCTTGCATGTTTGAAAAAGAATTACTGGCTTAGTGCATTGGTAAGGTATTTTTAGGAGTTTATGCTGTAAACTATCTGTTCATAATGAAATTTGTTTGATTTGTTTAGGTGGATATAATATGTTCATCCCAGAGTTCCTCATTTCTAGTATTCGGCATCATTCCTTGAGCATGCATTTTTAATGTAGTGATATTCAACAAAGATGCCTGCCATCTAGAATTCTTGGCAACGTATAGAAATACAGATGCCCTCCACTAAATATTCTTGCATAGTTGATGAACTTACACCGCACAGACCTCTGGTGTTTCTCAATGTTGTTTCCCGGGTTCTTACCAGCAACTAGGAAAATCATATATCCATGTCATTGTCTAAATAAATCTCTGATATCTTTTGGCTTGCATGCCCACAAAGTTCAAAGCAATAATCTACGCGTCATTCTGTAACTGAGTTCAAGAAACTTACTTTTATAGATTACCTAATACCATGTGAATTCAAAGATCTATCCTTATTTTCATGCATGGGCTCGGTTCAAATGAATCCCTGTTTCTTTTTCTTGCATGCCGTTTTTGTAGCATATCATAAACATTTCAGTGTTGGTTATTTTACTTGGCTATTGGGCACTGTGTATGCAACTTTTGATGCTTATGTGATTAAAGTGACAATTCTTGACAATTTATTTGACACGGGAGGGTTGTTATTGGTTGGCATACCAATGATAGCAAGGGAGATAGACAGAAAACAATAAGAGGTTCTGTATAATATTCTTGTATATTTGTTGTATATATACATGTAATGGATCCCAAAAAATGTGGGATTTACATAATGAAATAAGGTAATTAAATGCAATTAAATCTCCTCTAATCTCTCCTAATTAATTCTTGTGATTTCTCTCTATTAATTTTGATTCTCATTAATTCCTATGATGTCTGCACATTAATTCTGATCCCTATGATCTCTTTTCATTAATTCCGATCCCTATGATCTCTCCTCATTAACTTCTCATATCTCCTAGAGTTGTTGTAGCGCATTGTTTTTTCCTTTTATCTATGCAGTTGATGATTAAATTTATGGATATCTCATGGAATATGGATGCCGATTTTTTTAATAAAAATGAATTATAGAAAATTATTATTCGTGCAATATACACTTCACATGGAAACGCTTAATTTTATAGTGGTAGTAACTAAGCCAATTTTATATATGCAGACTGGAGCCTTTTCAGTTGCTATTCGACAAACAAATATTATATGGCTGCTTTTTGTCGCATGTACTCAGATCTTAGACATTGCCATAACCCATGGAAAGAAAAATGCAATAACAGCAGAGTCAGATGTGTCTATAAACAAACCTGGTTTGGCAGGTGATAACAATACTAGTACAGTGGGTTTAAATCTGAGAAAGCGAAGGGCTGTTAAAGCAATGGACACTGTCAAGAGTTCTTTGGCCAATGCACATGCATCTTCTCCTTCCTCTTCAGGTTTACTATTACTTGTTTCCTCCTAGGTTTCTTTATGCTCGTGAGAAAGTAACGCTGTAACTTGATGGCTGGAGAAAAGTTATTCCCATCTCACTCTGTTGTTTTAATGAAATATTTTAAATTATTACATATCTGATTTCTTTTTGCAGGCTTGCTCGAGGATGTTTGGGCAATTCTTTTAACGTTATGGCACATGAAGTGGGAACTTTTGATCTCATTTAGCCCCTTCGTGGTTGTATTGGTTGCCTTTGTTTTGTTTGTCCTATGGAATGGGAGTATTGTTCTGGGTAGGACTCCACCTGTTATTTAATTATTCCATGTAAATTTTTGGGTCACTAGAATTCCCATTTTCATTTATCCTTCTGACACTTCAGGTGCAAAAGAAGCTCATGCAGTGACCCCACATCTTGCTCAGATACTTTATTTCAGTCTGGTTTCTGTACTGGCTCTGGCTCCGATGCATTTCACTGTGACCCATGCTGTAGACCTGTTCAAGCACTTTAGGAAAAACATGACCTTTGGTTTCTTTCTGGGGTTCATGGGCCTGATCGCTGGCTTTGTCTCTGTACACTTTTTCAGGTTAGCTCAGATACGTAATTAAACATTTTAATTCAAATCACTTCGAATAATCATTCTCTCTCTTTTGTCTATACTTCACTTCATGCATTTTTAATAAAGTAATAATAGTTATTATTTGGTCCATTAATTGTTATGGTTATTTAGCTTTACTTGAAAATTATTTAATATATGATATGAGTTAATCTCAAAAACAACAAACTTGCTACGCATTAATCCTTTGGTCAGTGACTTAAGGATATGAGAATGATTAACATGCAATGAATTTTTTGGATTAGGGAACTGACCTATTCCTTCACTATTTTCAGGATTAAAGCTATAAGCAGAACCAATCATGTGAAGACCTAATTATTTGCTTACATTTTTTTTCTTGTTTCTACAGTGTATATAGCAAAACTGGTTTATGAGAAGCTAAATCATATGAAAATAAACTCAGCTTTTAATTTTGCTTCATTCTTGGACTGTTTTCTCTGTTACTCTCATTTTCTTACAATCACTGTTAGTTGATAAATGCAGTGTAGCTCATCCATACCTTCTTGCCGACAATCGGCACTACCCTTTCTATCTCTGGAGGAAGATCATCATGGCTCACTGGTCAATTAAATACCTTCTTGTTCCACTCTATATCTGGTCATGGCTTTCCATTATCCATACCTTGGGTTAGCACAAACCCTTAGCAAGCATTCTCTTGAGTTTCATTTACTGATAAGGTTATAGTACTTATTTAACCATCATATCTTGTGCCAAACAGGGAAATTTCAAAACAAAATATGGTTATTGGCATACTCTTTGGCTACTGCTGCCGTTCTTGTACCAGCTCCTTTGGTAGAGTTCAGATACTACACAATACCATTCTTCTTCTTGGTGCTTCACAGTAATAATAATGAAAGTGGACGTTGGTATCTCACAGGGATGTTATATATTTGTGTCAATGTTTTCACAATGATGATGTTTTTGTTCAGGCCATTCAGTTGGGATCATGAGCCTGGAATCCAAAGGTTTATATGGTAACTTAATTTGCCTAGTTTTTTGTTGTTGTTTTTTTTTGGGGGGGGGGTGGTTTGGGGTGGGCGGGCGAGAGTTCTGATGTGCTCTAGGCATTTTATTTGATTGAAAATCTTGATTAAACAGGAAAAAAACATTTGTTTTATTGACTTGTCTTCTTCTCAAGTTCTCTTGCGGTCATGTAAATCTTGATTAAGCAGGAATGACTTGAAGTCCCATAACATTTTTTTGTTTTAAACTTTTCATTTGTGCACTTAGTTTTACCTTGGTTTTGGGATCCAAGTTTGGTAAACCCCATGTGCCCTCATATATTATAAAGGAAAATTAGGAATGAATGTAATAATAAAAAAAATCTTAAAAGCAGTATATAATGATAAGTTTGAGCATCGACAAGTTTTTAATATATGAAATGATAATATGTTTATGTACATGTGGGATTAGTAATTATATTCTTTGCTTAACAATTCCGTGATTTTTCCTATTATTAATGCAATTGGTCAAACCTTGACAATCTCTTTCCACCACAAAGTTCAAATAATTCTGACGCTTTACTGGGGAAGCCCAACCTTCGCCCATGAAAGCAAACTATACGATGATACTAAAAGCCAACAACAGAATTACCTACTTTGAATGCAGAACCCTTAATGAATGATAATTCCAATTGTGCGGTATTGCATTGGTGATAAGATCATTGTTTACATAAGAAAACGTATCAACTTCCTAAGCAATCTATCTAATAATTTAAATTCTGTATTAGTCTCAGGTAAAAAGAAAAAAATTCTGTATCAATCCAAAAAAATTATATTTGGGGAAAAAACATAATATGTATGGCTAAAATGAAAACTGCTGTACTTTTATATTTCAAGAATAATAATGCTGCTAGGTACAAGCAATCTTATGTGCAGACCTGGGACTCAAAGGTATCTACCTCTATAATACACTCACGTCAAAACGTCGTATGGGTTGGGGGAAGTTTTTACTGTGAAATAAACGTTTATGTCTAATTCTTGTAAGTGAATCCGTGCCCTGAACCTTTATATCATTAAATATCTGCAACGATGTATTCTCAATTGCACAAGTTGATTTTATCCAAAAAGAAAAATTGTGCAAGTTAATGGAAACTTTTGGAAGAATTGCACCTAACAAGAAGCTAGCTCGAGATTAAAAAATCCAAGGACTTCGCTAAGGATCAAAATTTTATATTTTGAGACTCAAATCTCATAAATTGCAACAGAATTTGAACTGTGCTGCTCTAGGCTTAGCTTTCTAGCCCTCATCAAATACAAATATTAATGGAGGTTTCTTATATCTATTGATAGGAACTTTCGACCTCAGAATCACGCCCCAAAAAGTAGCTCATGAGGTTGATAAGCCCGAAGTCCATAAACCCGACGTCCAAATCTCATACTTCCAATGGGAGGGAGAATCATGTCCCTTGCTTTGTACTTGGGCCCCGCCAAAACCAAGAACAAATTAGACCTGCTGACGGATCTTCAACACTCACACCCCATAATGAATATATGATACTTTTAACTTTCCACATAGAAGAGTCATTAGGCATGAGATCCCTATCAAGCATCTCATCATGCAGTCTAAAAGCCTCTTGCAAATTCCCCTCTCTGAAATATTCAGCAATTAAAGTGTTATAAACAAGTACCGTAGGAGCTATGTTATTTCCATCCATTTCTTTCAACATCTTACAAGCATCCATTAGCTTCCCTTCATTACAGAGTCCATTTATCAAAACGGTATACAATATGATATCAGGCATAATGCCCTGGGAACGCATCTCTGAGTAAAATATCTAAAGCAAAACTCGATTTACCCACTTTAAGAAATCCATCAATCAGGGCAGTGTATGTCAGCAAATCGCATGGAATATTCTCACTTGTCATTTTCTTCTGCATTTCAATTGCCGCATCCATATTTTTCAAATTTCTGAAGCCACTAATCATGCTGTTATAAACAATTTTGTTTGGATGCAAACCAACTTCCCGAAGTTCAGAGAAGTATTTGCTTGCATTTTCCATGTCTTGCCTTTTGCAGAAACCATCGATGACAACATTGTATGCAATAATATCCAATCCCAAACCTCTGATTTTCATCTCGGCAAGCATTCTCAAAGCAAGATTCATGTTATTGCTTTTGCAATATGCAACAAATAAACAGGTATAAGTGACAAAAGTGGGAGAAATTCCATTTTCACACATCTCATTGTAGGTTGATATTGCTGAATCTATTTCACCTTTCTTGACATATCCATCTATGATGCTGTTATAAGTCATTGATGTAGGACTAAAACCCATCTCAACAAACTTGTTCAGCATATTTCTCACCTCAGAAATTCGACCAACTTTGCACATCCCATTTACAATGGTGTTAAATGTGAAGCCTGCAGGTGTAATATTTGCAGACTCCATCTGGCCAAACACATCTAATGCATGTTTAAAGTCACCTTTTTTGAAGAAACCATCAATCAAAGTAGTGCTAGTAATGACATCTGGTTTTAAACCCCTTTTAAGAATCTTATTCATCAAATTAAGTGTGCCGTCCATGCAACCCTTCCTACAGTAACCAAGTATCATGGTGTTGTAAGAAACTATTGATGGCACAACACCCTTATTCATCATCTCATCCCACAGTTTACTAGCCCCATCAACCTTACCCTCTTTACAGAGCCAAGATAAGAGGATATTCTATGTAATTATGTTAGCAATACCATTATCAACAGCCTCGTCAAACAATGTATATGCATCTTCTATCAAGTTCACTCTCAAGAATCCCCATAAGAGGTCACTAATAATGTAGGCAGTGCGCTGGATGCCCATGAGTTTCATTTGGCAGTAAAGTTCATATGCCTTTTCCACAGTCCCAATCTTTGAGCACCATCCAATCAAGACAGAGAAAGAAACCTTGTTTGGAGCCAGCCTCAACAATATCATAAAACAATTCTAATACTCTAGCCACATCCCCTTTCACACAAAATCCTTTCATCAAACTCGTCGCAACAACAACGTTCATAGGTATACCACTGTTCAGCATCTCATCCTTTAACATCAATGCCCACACAAGATTTCTCTGCTTCACACAAGCACAAATCACAGATGTATATGTACCAAGAGATGGCGTCCATCCCAAATCTTTCATCTCCTTCAATATCTTCAGTGCCAAATCTGAGCAGGCCTCTGACAAGCAGCCTGGATAATGATGCTATATGCCGCTGCATCGAGTTCCACTCCTCTAACCAATGCCTGTGCAAAATACTTCTCTGCCTCCTCAGGCTTCCCTTGTTTCAGACATGCACGCATTACCGCATGCAATGTATAGCGATCACCATAGATTTTTCTTCTAACCATGTCATCATACAGGTCGTATATTTCATCAATCATATTTCTTCTACGCATTGCCGTCAGTAGGATATTTATATGTGGAACCCAAGGATACACATCATGCTCAACATTTTTTTTTTCAAACAATCAACAGCACCTCTTATTTTATTAGCTTTAACACAGCTATTCTATGAATAACACTATAAACGTAAGGATTTGATCCAGATCGTACCTTTTCTCCAATTCAACCAGTTGTTCCATGAGCACCATCGGGGAACCGCAAACATTTTCTAAAAGATAATTATTGAGCAACTTCCCAGCAGCTTTACGAGTCTGAGAGCTAAGAGTTAGAGTATGAAGCAACAAACAGAGAACATTAATGCAATCTACATAACCACTTTGTTCTTCAAAGGACTTCAACGCCAGTTTAGGTTCACTCTTGTATATTAGAAGGGTATCTAAGACATGACTTTTCGATATAACTGGATTGCTTTCAGTGCCGTTACTGGACTGGGTAACCACAGATTCCATACAACATGAACTTCCATGTGAATGAGTTGTTGATGAAACTTTCTCATGAAAAGGGGATGTCAACTGGAATTTCTCAGAAAAGTGGTAGCTTGAATCAGCCTCAGATAATTGTTTTGAGCAGAGATAATTGTATTGTAAGAAATTGCAGAGTCTGTTCCGATGGAGTGAAGAAAAATTGATGGAAGGCACGGATCTCATTGCCCAAAAGATTCACAAAGAAAGCATGAATATGAAGGAAATTCAAGTTCAAAATTCTTACTTCAATGTTTGGAGTATCTGAACCTTTACAACCTGAAGATGAGCCTGTGGCACTAGGAGGAAGGCAGCAGGAGAACGTGTGCTAGGATAGCGTTTACGAATGAAGAAGCACTTTCATCGTCGTCGACGGGAGAACTATGGGGGTCGTGCGCAAGTTCACGGCTATCGCAGTTTTTACGGAAAGAGAGACGTAGCAACTTATTCATCACATTGATACAACGGCGACGATTATCCTTCCCTCGAGAAAAACCTCATTGATTCATTACCAAGTTCACGGTCGAAGGGTAAAATTGGAATATTCAATAAAAGTGATGCAATAGTTTTATTATTAATTAATAAATTAATTAAGGTTCATATACTCTAGAATATATTAATTTTATTTTTTATATGTGTTAAATATTATAATTTTATTTATAATAAAATTTTATTCATAATTTTTTTAATTTAATACAATTATTAATATTTAAAAAATAAAATTATATATAAAATTATATAATAAAAAATATTAATATATTATATATATATAAAAAATAAGATTTATATAACTCATTAATTAATTACTTGTATAAGTAATAGTATTATGGTTGTTAGTTAGGGTGGACTTAGATTATTAATTGAATTATTTAGATTATAGTTATTCTCTTATGATTTTTCCCTTCTTCTCCAATTTCTTTGGCTTTACATCAAATGACATGCCTAATTTAATCTAAATGTGGTAACTCATCCAATAAAAAGCCCAATTTTAAATAAAGAATAGAAATATGAAAAAAGGGTAATCTAAGAATACCTTACCCTATGAAGACTTGCAAATTTGAATACTTGGTAGGTATAAGTTTTATAGGCTGATATTTTTATGTTAATTTATTGCTTTGGGGTATTTTAAAGTCAAAAGATGAATTTCAAACTTAAAAGAAACTAAAAGTATATATATATATATATATATATATATATATTAAAACCACTTTTTTTTTTTTTTTTATAAAAGTGGTATTTGATAATTCATACTACTGGCACTGGCACACTGCTACTAAAAAATTGTGGGGGCGAAATAGCATTAGACACGAAATTCGGGGACCTATGTCTAAAACGCAAAGGGAGGAGGTTAGGGCAAGGCCGATTTCGCTATCTTCGACGGAACGCTCGGATGAGCTTCTAGCCAGACCATGACCGGCGATACTTCGTATTCTGCGGACAACAAGAGCTTGTCGCCGAGTCAAAACCTCGACATCACGGTAATTATTTTCTTATAATCTTGAAATTTTATGCCTGCGCTCAGAATCATCTGGTCCTCTGTCCGTTCCCCTAGTTTCCGCTTCAATTTTGGATTTCAATGATGCATATACAACGAGGAAAAAATAAAATATAAATAAAAACCTCTCTTTCGAATGGGTCCATGTGGGTTTTTTCCATTTTGTTCTAGTTCGACTGTATGGATCTTTATGGTTTGGTAGGTGTAGTAGTAAGTGGTTAACAGATTTTTTTTTTGAGATAATTTTTCTTCTTCAAGAACTTTGTGGCTCTACCTAATATTGAGACTATACTGTAGAAGTTTAAGATGATTGGATATTAAAATTACAGGGTCTTCTAATGGCTTTATGAGGATCCATCGTGAAATTGCCAGCAGACTGTAATTAACGGGTTAAGTCATGAAATCTGTTGACATATTTCATGCCTTTCTGGATATTCATCAAGATCCCATCAATTCAATTCATTCAATAATGTTAAAGATATTGCTGACTTACTGCTTCCAAAAAAAGTGCTTATTGGATGAGATTTTTTTTTTCCTTTTTAAAAGATGAGAGAGGTAAAGTGTAATTATTTAGTGGGAGAAAAAAAGGGATCGCAAGGGATATTTACACACTTCAAGGTGGTAAAGACCTTCTTTATCGAAGTATTTCAATTTATATGGTTGTCAAATTCAATGTATGCACACTTCTATTGGATTCCCTATTATTGAATGTTTGTTTCTTTTACTCAGATAGAGGAAGGATCTCCAAACAGTGAGCAATTGCTTGATGTCGAGGGTGAGTGCAATGACTTTGAAAATGACTGTGGGCAGCTATTTGAGATTGATGGAGATGATCATGAAAATGGGAGAGATGAAATGGAGATTGTTGATTTTCACGATGGGGAATCTCAAGTAAAAGACTACCCCCCACCAGTAGTAGGGATGGAATTTGATGCATATGATGATGCCTATAATTACTATAACGGCTATGCCAAGGAACTTGGTTTTGCTATTAGGGTTAAATCATCATGGACCAAACGTAACAGCAAAGAGAAACGTGGTGCTGTGCTCTGCTGCAACTGTGAGGGTTTCAAAACAGTTAAGGAAGCAAATAGTCGGAGGAAAGAAACAAGAACAGGTTGTCTAGCAATGATTAGGTTAAGATTAGTGGAATCTAACAGGTGGAGAGTGGATGAAGTCAAGCTTGAGCATAACCATTCATTTGATCCTGAGAGAGTACAAAACTCTAAATCACATAAGAGGATGGAAAGTGGGGCCAAAAGAAAGGTTGAGCCAACTTTAGACGTTGAAGTTAGAACAATCAAGTTATATCGAACGCCTGTTATGGATTCATCAGGTTATAGAAGCTTAAAAGGTAATGAAGAAGGAACTAGTGACCAAGCTAATTTTTACAAGCATTTAAGACTTAGAAAAGGGGATGCAGAGGTTATTACAAACTACTTCTGCCACAAACAACTGATGAATCCTAATTTTTTCTATGCGATGGACCTGATTGATGATGGACGCATGAGGAACATCTTTTGGATTGATTCAAGATCAAGGGCCGCATATGGTTACTTTGGTGACGTGGTTGCATTTGACTCAACATGTTTGTCAAACAATTATGAGATTCCACTGATTGCGTTTGTTGGTGTCAATCACCATGGGCACTCTATTTTATTTGGATGTGGTCTGCTTGCTGATGAGTCATTTGAAACATACATTTGGCTATTTAGGGCATGGCTTACACGTATGTCAGGTCGCCCTCCGCAAACTATCATTACAAATCAGGGTAAAACCATGCAAAGTGCAATAGCCGAGGTTTTCCCAAGAGCCCATCATAGAATTTGTGTTTCACAAGTCATGCAGAGCATCCTTGGTGACTTGGGACTTTCACAAGAATATGATGTATTTCAGACCGCTTTGAGTAAAGTGATATACGAATCTAAAACAGTTGATGAATTTGAGAGGGCTTGGGACGATTGGACTCAACATTTTGGAATAAGCAACTTTGAGAGGCTACAAACCCTACATGAAGAACGGGAGCGTTGGGCCCCAGTTTATTCCAAGGACACATTTTTTGCTGGAATTTCTGATTACTTGAAGGATGAGGCCATGAGTCCCTTTTTCTATGGTCACGTGCATCAACAAACTTCTTTGAAAGAATTTTTCGACATTTTGGAATCAGTTTTACAAGAGAAGCATAAAAAAGAAGCTCTTGCTGATTTAGAGTCGAGAGATTCAACACCCTTACTGAAAACAAGGTCTTACTATGAGTTGCAGCTCTCAAAACTGTACACAAATGCAGTATTCAGCAAGTTCCAAGATGAAGTGGTGATGATGTCTTCTTGTCTCAGCATCACAGAATTTCAAGCAAATGGGTCTATAGTGACGTACGTAGTTAAAGAACACATAGAGGAAGAATCGATGAGCGATGCCCGGCAGTTCGAAGTCATGTATGATAAAGCCGGAGCAGAAGTTCGCTGTGGCTGTAACTGCTTTAACTTGAAAGGCTATCTATGCCGGCATGCGTTGTGTATCCTTAATTACAATGGTTTGGAGGAAATTCCATGTCGGTATATTTTGTCCAGATGGAGGAAGGATTACAAGAGATTGTACGTACCAAATCTCAGCTCCAACAATATTGATGTCACCAACCCTGTTCAGTGTTATGATCATTTGTACAGAAGGGCTATGCAAGTTGTTGAAGAAGGAATGGTATCCCAAGATCATTATATGGTTGCTTGGCAGGCATTTAAAGAGTCATTGAACAAGGTACGCCTTGTAGCAACAGATAAGATTGACTAAATAGATCAAAGAGTGTACGTAGTTTGTACCTGTAGAATTTCTTTTATTCATTTTTTCTTGCCAGCAATTACACACACAGTTGGTTCTTTGGGTAATGTTCATAGCTGTTGGCCTTGGCTGTTCGTATATAGTTGTAAAAAAAAAAAATCCAACTCTACTAGAAATAAAAGTTTTTCCTTCAAATGATGGATTTAGTGGGCCTAACATTCCTACCCCAAGGTTATTTCTCTAGTCTTCACCTCAAGCTTGTAAGAAAAGCACTTGTAATCAACAGGTGGATGCGTTCTTGATCCAGAACTGTAGCAGAAATGTAGAAATAAGAAGAAACAGAAGGAAATAAAAGCAGAATAGAGGGAAATCGAAAAGAAAGAAAGAAGAGCAGAGAGAGAGAGAGAGGAAGATAACGAATATGTAATAGCACGTGTTTGATATATCTCATATCATTTTTCATCATACTGTTCAAACAAGGATATTACTATTTATACTATAGTCACAAATAGTAATTATTTAGAGTAATCAACAGTAAAAATAATAGTAGAATTTTATAACAATACCCCCTTTTTAAGAAGTCTTTGTCCTTAAAGATCAAGTAAGATCAAAATTATAAAATATAGGCTCTTATATTCTTTAAAAGATCTTCTACAAGTCAGCGAATAAATCTCTATGATTTGAATCTAGGATCTAATGCTTGCCAATTGACTTCATCCTAATACATTGCACATTTCATGTCCTTTTCTATCCCACTTAAACAGTAGACCTTTCCAAAAAGTATCATAATTAATTTTCCCTTAAACCATTCTAATACTAGAATTCTTGTTGGAGTAAAGTTTAGAAACGAAATCTACTTATGAAATAATCCATAATTAATGGCAACTAAAGGAATTGAAAAACCCAATTGCAATGTTATTGGAACCTTCTAAGCCTATATACCCATATGGCATTACTAAATTTAATGGACTTCCATAATACTTCTGCCATTTAAAGAAAGTGGTACCCATCTGTAACCTAATATATAAAGGAATAGTAATTGCAGTAGATTGTATAGTGCTGGAAACAAACAAGTTAGGAAACCATATCACTCTGCATATCACTAGCTAGGACCTACAATCAATTGGTGTCTGTTTCCTAACCTCACACATGTATCCATGGTATGAAAAGAGCCTGTAACTCGTCAACAAAGTCTAAGATTGAAGACCCATTAATTTCAGAGATCATTTTCACACCTTCCCACACTTCTAAGTTGCGAAAATCATAGATAAAAGCAGAGATGTCTCCTAAAGTTGTTCGTCTGGAACCTCTATCATCCTCAAGGGCCTGTTTGGATTAGCTTTTGGAGAATAGATTTTGGGAAAAATAGATTCTGGAGAATAGATTTTGGGGATAATAGATTCTGAGAAGAATAGATTTTGAGAATAGAGATATTTGGATGATTAGTAGTAGAATCACTTTTTATATTGATAAATTACTAAAAAGGGTATGATTTGATTAAAGTATGAGAGAGGAGAGAGGGTAGAGAAAAAATATGAGAGATGAGAGAGTGTAGAGAAGAGAGAGGAAAGAGGAGATAGGATGAAGAAGAGAGAGGAGAGATGAGAGAAGGTATAAGAAAAAGTAGGAGTAAAATAGTAATTGGATAGTCTATAAACTCTTTTACTATTCCAAAAGCTATTTTCAGTACCTTATTCAAAATCATGGTTCTGGCCAAAATCAATTCTGGACAAAAATTGCTGTTTGTGTGAAATTTTTCTAAACCGAGGTTTTGGCCAAAATGGATTCCCAGAAGCTGAATCCAAACAGGCACCAAAGGGCACCTTAGCATTATTTCTGGTTAATATAGAGGCAATGCTTGATGGAAGTGAAGAAACTGAGCCTATACTCGATGAAACAGAGCTTGAAACAGGAGAAATGGTTTTTGAAACTCCTCTAATAGAATCGAAACGCCAAGACCTATTAACTCCAGATGTGATTTCCATACTCTCCACCTCTGTACTCAAAGAAGATGATGAATAAGAGTCTCTATCTGCCACCAACCCTTGGATCTTGAAGTTAAAGGTCAAACTGTTTTCAGTCCCAATGAAAGAGTCTTGGCCAGTCTTGAAATCATTGTCGCATCCTTCTTGCTTAGCAATAGGTTCTTGGGATTCTAGGAATTTTCCTTGGAGTCCATTCTTGATCGATAGGATCATCTTTTTCTTGCTCCGCCACAACAAAGAAATCTCCTGTACTCTAGCCATGCATCGCGCCTCAACCAGAGTTCTTGGATTAAATAATCAGGCAAAGTTGGCGATTTCCTCCTTCAACACTCCCACGTATACATCTACCAAATACATCTCTGGTGTTCGTTAAGGTGGGGAGCACCATTGGCGATATCACTCGTTTCTTTCGTCATTGTCTATAATTCTTAACAGAAGATGCGACCCAAATTTCAAATTTCGTCCTAAATGTCTAAAAATGTCTCTTGTAGTTCATCCATGCTCTGTAACCGTTGTTCAACATACTGTATCTGGGCATTCAGTTTTTTTGGCATTTCCTTGAATTTTGGTTTGCACCGTTTAGGGTCGAGGTCCAAGGAACGCTGGCTCTGATAACACTGATACGTTTTTGATCCAGAAATGTAGAAATAAGAAGAAACATAAGGAAAGAAAAACATAATAGAGGGAAATCAAAGAGAAAGAAAGAAGAGAAGAGAGAGATGGGAAGATAATAAATATATAATAGTATGTGTTTGATATATCTCAAATCATTTTTCATCATATTATTTAAAGATGTTACTATTTATACTATAGTCACAATAATTAATAGTAATTACTTCCAATAATCAACAGTAAAATTAATAGTAAAATTTTATAATGTAGGTTGAGTCTAATAAAAATATTTTTTTATATGATAAATTTAAATTTAAATTTTTAGTAGGAGATATGTTTATATTTAGTATATAGTTTTTTTAAATAGAATTATTTTTAATAGGAGTATAGTGTCTAAACTAAAAAAAACACTTGTAAGGAAGAGGAGTATTTTAATTTTAGACTTTCTTTGAGAATAATTCGTCTCGGGTGGACCAAACTTCGTTCCATGCATAATTAAAGGAGGGGACTTTTTGGCATAGAAATCAAGAACAATGAAATTTTTATTGAATAAATGTAAAAGAATGATCTTTTTGATAATTAAAAAAATAACAAATATTTTAATATATTTTACGTTAGAACTATTATTCTTCAATACTAAGATGATTTTCCTATTTGATGTTTTTATTAAACACTAAAATATTACACACACATTCATAAATATATTTTACAAACCGACCAAAAGAGACCTTTATGTTGCTATATGTACTCGTTACTACTTCATGCACGTTTATGACATTTGTCCATAAAAATGTATTTCTCCCTAACATAATGTTACAAGGGTGACCAAAAAATGTTACAAGTCAAAATTATAGGAGTCTTCAGAACAAAAATTTATATATATAAATACTATAAAATTAAATAAAAATGACAAACAAAACATCAGAAAAATATACTTATTTGTTTTTAAATATACAGCTATTTAAAAAGGTTGAATTTAACTCTAAAACTAAAATTTCAATTTATTATCTTTTATATTTATTTTTTTGTTAAACTAGCTTAATTATATTCTTTCAATAATAATTAAATATAATAATTTAAATATATCTATTTATGTGGCAAATGAATATTTTACAGGATAAAGTCATATTTGTTATATTAATTAATTTATGTAATTTTTTTAATTTATTTAAATTTAATAAAAGAAATAATTTATTTATTTATTTATTTTTATTTTATGCAGCGTTTGGCGTTTTTGCTCCGAGTCATTTTTTATTGACTGAACAATTTTCATAAAGCGAATAAAAGTTGTAATTGCTTTTGCGTACAAAAGTGAAAAGAAAATGAAAATGAAATGACACCTGTCGCATTTGACGCCCATTGACTATGCTCTCACTGTGTCTTCGCATTGATGATTTTCTTCATCCGTTTGTCGTAGTAGCAGCAATAAACTGCTTCCCCATAATTTCCAACATCTCATTTTCGTTTCCTCGCTTTCAGAAAGTAACAGAATTGAGGAATTAGGATTTAGGAGCAAGTTTTGAATTGTAGCGATCAAAATTGTGTTCTTTGATTCAGTTCATTTGCAACTTCGCTCGCCGGACGATTGCTTTCTCATCAGAAGACTCTTTCTTCCTCGTTCCGACTCCTTAAGCAAAATAAATGTCTTCCAGTCATCGAATTGCGGTAAGCTCTTTCTCTCACTCAGATATTTTGTCCCATACTTTTTCTCTCCTAGTTTGACTAAACTTGCGTTCCGTTAGTAGATTAGCTTCTCAATTTTAGTCAGAAAGTGTTCAGTTTGTTTATCTTTTGATATCTATACTGGGTAATGGCCAATTGACAGGTTACTTTTTCCCTGTTGAGCTCAATTTTTCTTCTTTGGACGGTATGATGAGTGAATTCTGAGCTCATTGAGCTCACCATTATAATTATATATACATTTAATTATTTCTCGTATCTATAATTAGATTCATGTGTGAAAACTTATCAGTATTCCTGAGATGTTAAGTAATTTTGCTTTGGGTTTTCTTCCTTCTTCCACCTGTATGGCCAATATCGTGTGTACTTCTTTTGCTTCCTTTGAAGGAGAAAGGTATCTTCTAACTTAGAAGATTGGGTGCTGATATATTTACTTAGTACTTAAAATGCGTCATATTTTTGAGATGCAATGACGGCTATTGTCCAAAATGGAGTTCATGGGAATGTATTAATTGACTGTACTGTGTTTGATTCTTATATATGTTGATTTTTATCCAGATCTGTTTACTTTGAAATTTATGTTGTTCCTTAACAGCATCTTGATTGAGTCTGGCACATGGCAGAAGTTTCTCTCAACATTGAACCAGTAGTAGATGATGATGCTGATGGATTTGAGATTGAAGAGGATTGTGGAATGGCAGAATTTGTCAGTCAAACTGGCATAATCCAAGGGGAGGACCCACTTTCTCCTGCTGTTGGAATGGAATTTGAGAGGATGTATATTATTTCTACAATTGCTACGCCAAGGATCAAGGATTCGGTGTTCGAGTAAGTAATACTTCGTATAGGAAGAGCAAGGAACGGTACAGAGGAAAACTCAGCTGCAGTAGTGCTGGGTTCAAGAAAAAAAGTGAAGCAAATCGCCCAAGACCTGAAACAAGAACTGGTTGTCCAGCAAAGATAGAGTTCGGGCTGATGGATTCCAAAAGATGGAGAATTATAGAAGTGGAGCTTGAGCATATTCACTTGATAAACCCAACAAGTGGATTCTACAAATCTCATAAGCGCCTAGGTTTGGGGACCAAAAGAGCGTTGCAATTAGACATTACTGAAGAAGTTCAGAAAATTAGACTATTTTGGCCTGTGATTATTGAAGGTGAGACTAATGGAAGTGTAGATATTGATGAAGGACAATCGAAAAGCAAAGCTATATGGTCCAATCAATTGAAGCTAAATAAAGGTGATGCAGAGGCAATTCTACATTTTTGTAGTCACTCGCAGTTATCAGATCCACACTTCTTCTATGTGTTGGATATCAACGAGAAGGAATGCTCAAGGAATTTGTTTTGGGCCAATCAGAGGTCCAGAGTTGCATAGAGTTATTTTGGCAACGTAGTCGCAATTGATACTACATGTTTGACAAGTGAGTATGAAGTTCCTCTGGTTCTATTTCTTGGAGTAAATTACCATAAACAATCCATTCTTTTTGGTTGTGGATTGATTCATGGTGAAACCATTGAATCATATACATACCGGCTATTCAGGGCCCGGATTACATGTATCTTTGGACGCCCTCCGCAAGTCATTATTACTGACCAATGTAGCGTCTTGCAGACAGTGGTTGCCGACGTTTTTCCAATAGCTTCCCACTATCTTTGCTTATCCAACATCATGCAAAAAATTTCAGAAAAACTGGGGGGATTGCTAGATTATGAGGTAGTGAAAGCAGCAATTAGTATAGTAGTTTACTACTCTCTGAGGACGGGGGAATTTGATGCAGCTTGGGAGGACATGATGCAGCAATACGAAATTCGATGTCATGAGTGGCTTCAAGCATTATATGATGATCGGAAACGGTGGTTTCCTGCTTATATGGAGGAAAACTTCTTGGCGGGAATGTTCCCGATACAAGCAAGTGACACCGCCCCATGGTTTTTCAAGGGCTACTTAAATAAACAAACTCCTCTAAAGGAATTTCGGAAAAATATGATCAAGCTTTGCAGACAAAGTGGCAGCATGAAGCCCTTGCAGATTTGGACTTAAAAAATTCAAGCTTTATTATTATGCATAAACAACCAAGGTGTTGTTACTTTGAGTTGCAGGTCTCAAAATTGTCCGCAAATGAACTATTCAGGATGTTTGAAAGGGGAATAAAAGGAATGTTCTCATGTTTAAGCCCCAGACAGATAAATGTGGATGGGCCAGTGATCTCATACCTCATCAAAGAACAAGTTGAAGCTGAAGGAAATCAGAGAATTACAAGAGATTATGAGGTGAATTACAACGGTTCTGAAATGGAGGTCCTTTGCATTTGTGGTTTGTTCAACTTGAAAGGAATCTTGTGTAGGCATGCACTATCTGTGTTAAACCAGAATGGTATGGAAGAGGTTCCTGCTCAGCATATTCTCTCAAGATGGAGAAAAGATATGAAGCGAAGTTATGTTATTGATCAGAAATCTAGTGGCATTGATAGTAATAACCAAGTTCATAGGTATGATCATTTATATAGACGCTTAGTGCAGGTTGTGGAGGAAGTTAGGAAATCTCATGATCGTTTCAGGATTGGCATGCAAGCAATCAAGGAGATATTGAATAAACTTAAATGTGTAAATTTAGAGGGCCATTCGATACAGAGATGCCTGTAAAGGCATTTGCATTAGATTTTTTGCTTGTTACTTTCATAGTTTCATGCACGTCCTTATTTCTTCTCCACCAAATTACTTGAGCAAATAGAAAATTATGCATATCAATTAGTCGTTTTTCCTGGCTCAAAATAGCAACGAATTTGAACGGTATAGAAGAAACTAATGAAATAGAGAATTTAATATACTTATTTCTTCTTATTTTATTAATTTCTCTTTTCTCTTCAGAATGGGAAAATTTTAAATTAATTATAACTATAAATAATCACTCAGCTTATCAATTTCTATTAAATAAAATTGATCTAAAAGGTCATAACTTTAAACTACTAAAAGTGGATTTAAGTTATAAAACTAGCTAAAAAATCTACAAGATTAAGAGGAGAGAAAAGAAAAAGACAAGAAAATAATAGAAGTATATTGTATTATTCTACTTATTTTATAATACAAATGACATGTACTATTTATAGGTAATAATAATCAAGTAAAATTTGAAGAGATAGAAGATGAAAGAATAGATATAGATAGAAGATGAAGGGACATCCACCATTTAATATTCATAATAATTTACATGTTATTACGAAGCATTAGTAAATTTAAGGTTTTGTGAGTTTAATCAACATCGATTTGCGTATGTGTGTATTGACCAGTCATATTAAGTTATGATTACCCAGTGAAATACTTCTTTACTCTTATTTATAAAATTAAAAAAAATATATCTTAATTATAAAGCGTGCCATTAATTTTTTTATATTATTTTTTTATTTATCCTCTATTAAATATTGGTATATATTATTAAAACATACTTAATAAAGATAAAACTAATGAATTTTTAATTAAAGTTAATAAATTCTAATATTTTTTTTAGGGGAAACATAAGACGAGAGGAGTATACACGAAGTTCACTACGCGATCATTAGACAGAGCTTTGGCGCGCTTTAGCCTTTCTTATTCCAGCGAAGAAGCCATCGCCTCTTTCTATCCCAAGGTATGCTTTTTCAGGCGATTCAAGTCCCTATTTCTTTTTGGATTATGAGAAATTTTTAGTTACTTGTTTGCGTAACAGAAAAATTTTCTCGCCATTTTGTGGATTTCCTTTTCCGCTCTCTCTCTCTTGCATCGTCTGAGCCACTGACCGGTTACAGTTCCGAGAAGAAGCATTTCCGTTGTTATATTCTAATCGATTTTTTTTTATCAATAGACATGCTCTTTATATTTGAAATCGGAACCGGATTTGTGTTCTTCAACGGTGTTATTTATATTATGAAGGATTGACAGAGAATGTAATCTGTAGGTTGTTTTTCTCTAGTATGAAGTTCAAGGCTTTTCTCACGGAAAATGGAGTGACTCTTTTGGAGAAGAGGTTCCTGCCAGCACTCGACAAGATGGGAAAGATATGTCACCTCTACCTCACAAGAGATCATGCCATGTTCCTTCACAACCTCCTTAATGGCGATGGTATTCAATCTATTGCTCAATTTCGCAAAGAAGCCCTTTTCGATGACTATCGCATCTCCAGCCAGAACGAAGATCGCATTGCTTTTACCATAGATGTCACTCTTCTCCATCGTGCGGTTCGTAGCAGTGTGAGCATTTGTTCTGAACTTGGTGGCAGTGGAGTTACTGATAATCGTCTCCAAATTAAATTGGTGAAAAAGCTACCTCCAAATTGTACCCAACCTATGCCTTTTCTTACCTTTGAAACCAAAGGTTATAAATCTGCAGTTATTCAGGATATCCCAATTTCAAAGCCATTATCAAGAGCTCAAGTTCTTGAACTTCAAGCGGCTTTGGATATGGCCCAAGACCTGCCTCAAACTCTAGTTCAGGTGCCAGATTTGAACCAATTGCAGAACTTTGTGGATAGGTTGAAGCAGGTGGGTGATGTGCTTAGTGTCTCCATAAGCAAGTATGGGGATTTGCACATACAGGTTTCAACAACACTGATCACTCTCGGTGCCGAGTTTCGGAAATTGTTGGTCATTGGGGAGAAAGCAGATGCCCCTTCTGAAGATCAAAATCTGAGTGCTCAGACTCGGTCATCCCGGTCAGTTGCCAGAGGAGATGCCCGATCTGTGCAAGTGAGTGTGAAGCACTTTGCCAAGGGCCTTCAGTGTCACTTGACCAAACCAGATTGTGCTTTCTATGGGATTTCTCCACTTGATGCTTGTTTGACAGTTATATTTCAGTTTTTCATTCCTGGTTCTCGTCAGACCGATAAGTCAATTAGCTTGCACTGCAGACTTCCTGTACTTGACCCTGGCTGTTGACAGTTTCCAGGCCGTTAGTCGGATTCATTATGCTGAGCTTGGAGATTTAGTCTAACATTCTGTATCTACTCAAGTTTTTTCCCTACTAGAAATTTTCAGTGTATGTCATCAGTGAAATATGAGATCATATGAGACGAGACAGCTAAAAATTTGAATTTGAAGAAAAATCAAGTAGATGTGAATCTTTAGTGTACGTATAACTATTGCTGGGATAGGCCTGGTGCATATTCTGGCTTACACGGTAAAGAATTCTCTTATTATGAACTATAAGTTTTCTTTCATTTATTTATTTTTTGAGCAAACAAATGAAGAGTAAAATTCTGCAAACCAGTGCAATGTCACAGCTTAAAGCCCTTCAGATTTAACGATGGAGCATCGATTATATTTTCCAGTCCGGCTCTATCAAGATAAGCTTGTGGTATTGATCATAGCAAGTAACGAAACGAATATAATGAATTTATTGATCAAATGAGAGCATTAAGTCCATATGACTTAATAAATAGGGAAATGTTTTATTTACCCTTCACCAAAAATCATTACATGAACAAGGACCATGCTTGAAATGGTGGAATCTGGTTCTATCCCTAACTATCAGTTCCCTACTGTAAGCTTTAGAGAACAACTTGGCCATATGGTGACAGTCCACGCACATTCTGAGGTTCTTCACGATTCTTATAGCAACACCAGGTCCTGAACTAATAAGAGCATAGGCGATAGCCAACTTCTCGCTATGCCGGTAAACTGAGGTTTCCTTATCCTCTTCTCCGATATCAAGGAAGACCTCTGATGTATCAGGTGAATACCCTGCATATGTCAATTCTTGCATCATGTTTTCTAACTTGGCATATATTTCTTTAGATTGAGGATGTGACTGGTCTCCAGCAACAAATTCATGAACAGCACCATTCATCTCTATCAAACTACATCCTGGTATTTTCTTAATTCCCCTATTCTTCATGATTGTCCTTACTTCTCGTACCTTTTCCCATTTTTTGCAGGCAGCATATATGTTACATAACAGGACATAAACAGCTCCATTTTCAGGTTCTAGCTCAAGAATCTTGTTAGCAGTCATTTCTGCAAGTTCCACATTTCTTTGGACACGACAAGCACCGAGAAGGGACCCCCAGACAATTGAATTTGGCTCTATTGGCATATTCTCAATGAATTCATGTGCTTCTCTTAAATTACCAGCTCGACCAAGAAGGTCAACCATGCATCCATAGTGTGTTACATTGGGCTTAATTCCATATCGTGTGGTCATGCTTACAAAAAATCCTCTTCCTTTCTCCACCATGCCTGTGTGTGTACATGCACACAGGACACCAATGTAGGTTATCTCATCTGGTATAACTGAAGCTTCTATCATATCTGAAAACATATTAAGAGCTTCTTCACCACGGCCATTAATGGCGAAACCAACAATCATTGCAGTCCATGTAAATTTGTCTTTATGATGCATTTTCTTGAATGCTTTTCTTGCCTCTTCGATGTTTCCACATTTGAAGTACATGTCTATCAGAGCATTCCCAACAAAAGTATCATTTTTTATGCCTTTTTTGTCAATATAAGTCTTAACCCACTCCCCTAGTTCCAGTGCTCCCAGATGTGCGCATGCTGTTAGAATGCTAACCATGGTGAATTTATCTGGTGTTACATTTGAAATTTGCATCTCCCTGAAAAGTTCTAAAGCTTCTCTGAAACGGTTCAGTTTAAGGTATCCATCAATCATGGCAGTCCAGGAAACACTATCTCTTTCAGGCATTTGATCAAAATACTTTCGAGCCAAGTCGATTTGACCAGCGTTGGCATACCCACTAACAATGGAAGTCCATGTGATCACATCACGAATCTTCATATTGTCAAAAACCCCTTGTGCAACATTCATTAATCCACAAGCTGCAAACATATCAACCAGGGCATTTTCCAGTATGAGATTAGGTTCAACAATGCCTTCTTTGACATATTTATGGATCTTCATGCCGTCATCTAGATCCTTCAAGTTGGAGCTTGCTGAAAGCATTAAAACTAAGGTAACTGAATTGGGCAACACTCCTTTCTTTTCCATCACATTAAAAAGCTTCTTTGATTTCCCAAATTGCTTAACTCTATTGTACGCAGATATCAAAGCATTCCAGGTTGCCACTTCCCATTCATCACCCATATTAAAAACCTTGTGAGCCATATCCACTAAGCCACACAAGCAAAATACATGTATAAAACCCTTCTGAACAAACAAATTAGAACTAAACCCATATTTTACTGCATGGCAAAATAACTCTCTCTCACACTGCAAATCTTTGTCACGTTTAAATCCCTTCAACAAGAACGGAAATGTGTAACGGTCAGGCTTGATATTCCTCCTCAACATTTGCAGATACATATAAACACCATCTGAAGGACACTCTAACCTTGAGTAGCCTCTGATCAAGGTATTCCAAATGAACACAGTTGGTTCAGGAATTGTATCAAACAGGTGACGAGCATAGTTCACATTCCCTGAATTTTTCGTACAACAGAAGACTATAACTCTGTTTTGAACAGAAGGGTCGGAACTAAGACCCGTTTTGATGGTTTGTGAATGGATTTGCTTGAGTTGGTCCATGGACTTGCAAACTTCAATTAAAGAAAGCAGAAATTGCTCAAAGCCATGGAGGCTAGGATGGGAAGAGGCACAGTAAATTGGAGAAGTGGGACCAGTAAAGATCAATGCTTTCTGTGAAAACGAACGTGAAATTGCAAGGCCTGCGGCTGAAAAGGGCAGGGAAGTCTTATAGAGAAGCAAGGATAGCATTCAACATGCAACGAAGGCACAAGCAGAATGCAATTTTGGCTGGTTTGGGTTTCCCTCTCCCTTCGATTAGAAGCGCGGGTTGATCGCGGCTATTTGCTGCACTTGGTTTTGAAGAGGGATTTCTTTATGGCGAGAATGCATCAGGGTTATGTTTGGTGGAATGGAAAATTTTAAATTATAGAAATAATTTCTATTTTTAATATTTTAAGTTATTTTGATTTTATTAAAAATATATAAAAAAATGAGATATTATAAGTGAAAATAAAATATTTTAAAATATTTTTTCTTAAATTATAAAATTATTTAATAATTTTAACTCTTTTTAGATATAAAAAAGGGGGAAAGATAAAAAAAAAAATATTTGAATTTCAAAAGGATAAATTGGACTTCTCAATATTGAAAATGATAGATTGAACAAGAGGCTTAATCTGCCAGTTGTAAATTTGTATATAAAGATCAAATTAGTATTTATTTTGCCAATAATAGTATTTACAAGTTTGACAATACGATTTATAACTTTGTCAATGGTATTTACAATTTTGATAATAGTATTTATAACTCCTATAATAATATTTATAATTTTGACAATAGTATTTGTAATTTTGACAATAGTATTTGCAACTTTGCCAATAGTATTTATAATTCCTATAGTGGTATTTGTAATTCCAATAATGATATTTGTAACTCCCGCAATAATATTTGTAACTTCACAAAGGAGAAAAAATAAATTTACTAATAATATTTGTAACTCTTAGAATATAATTTGTAACTTTGTCAATAGTATTTATAATTTTGCCAATAATATTTGTAAGTTTGTTAATGGTATTTGTAACTCCCACTGATATTTGCCATTTTTACAATGGGATTTCAGACTTTATCAATGATACTTACAACTCCTACAATGATATTTGTAACTCCCACCACGAAGAAAAAGCAACTTTACGAAAGAGATTAACAACTTTACCAATAGTATTTGTAACTCCTATAATGATATTTGCAATTTTTATAATGATATTTATAACTTCCACAATGGAGAAGAAGCAACTTTGCCAATAGGATTAACAACTTTGCCAATATTTTTGCAACTCCCACAATAGTATTTACAGTTTTGTCAATAGTATTTGCAAATTTATCAATATTATTTATAACTCCTACTAGTATTTACCACTTTTACAATAGAATTTTTAACTTTACCAATGATATTTACAAATACTAGTAGGAGTTATAAATATTATTGATAAATTTGTAAATACCATTGGCAAAACTGCAAATACTATTATAGGGTTGTAAAAAATATTAGCAAAATTATTAATCTTATTGGCAAAGTTACTTCTTCTCTATTGTGGGAGTTATAAATACCATTAGTAAAATTATAAATATCATTATGAGAGTTATAAATACTATTGGCAAAGTTCTAAATCTCATTATAAAAGTGATAAATACCAGTGGGAGTTACAATTACTATTGACAAACTTGCAAATATTATTTGCAAAGTTGTAAATATAATTGTGAAAGTTGCAAATACCATTGGTAAAATTATTTCTTCTTGTTCTGGGAGTTGCAAATACCATTGCGAGAGTTATAATTATCATTGACAAATGTACAAATTCTAATTGTAGGAGTTATAAATATTATTGGCAAATTTATTAATCCTATTAGCAAAGTTATTTCTTCCTTTGTGAGAGTTATAAATATCATTGAGGAAGTTACAAATATCATTGTTAAAATTGCAAATATCACTATAGGAGTTACAAATACTATTGACAAAATTGTAAATACTATTGTTAAATTTATAAATACAATTGTCAAAATTATAAACACCATGTCAAAATTGTAAATATTATTGTTAAAGTTATAAATACTATTATAGGAGTTACAAATACTATTGTCAGAATTGTAAATACCATTAGTAAAGTTATAAATCGTATTATCAAACTTGCAAATACCATTGGTAAAGTGAAGGCTAATTTAGTCTTTGCACACAAATTTACAAATGATAGATTGAGCTCAATCTGTCATTTTCAATATTGAGAAGCCTAATTTATTCTTTTAAAATTTAAATAGGCTTTTTTTGTCTTCCTTCTCATAAAAAATTATGTTGAATCATTTTATTTTAAATTATAAAATATATATATCAATGACATATTTATTTTTATCTTACTAAATAAATTTTTAAAATATATTTTCAATTTAATTCTATTTTTATTTCTATAAAAAAATTTTACCAGAGATATCCTCGGTTCTAACAAAATTTGTTGAAAAGCTAATTAATTATAAATTTAGGAATTTTAAGGGTAAATAAGGTATTTAAGTTTAAAATATATTTCTCAGTTTTGCAACTTATTTTTTAAGAAAATTGTCAAAAACCTAATTGTCATTAAATCAATTTTTTGGTACCTACCTGTCATTCTCTGCTTTTTTTAATTGGATCACCGGGGAATTTTGAGTCTCATCCACTACAATGAGAGAACTTACCGAGCCTTAGACTAATTGGAGAAAATTTATAAGATTAATTTTACATTCCTTTATGTTCTAAATATAACAATTAGGTAACTAATTCACATATTAAAAAAATAATTAATTTAATTATTTATAAAAATTGTGTATTATTTTTTTAAAAATTCTCTTTTTCTTTTTTTCAATCTTTTACATTAGAAACTAGTCTTAAGTATGTGTAACCAATGAGGATAGTTTATACAAATTTGTTAATCATTCTTTATAGTCCCTTCAAGTAAATACAACAAAATTAGAAGGAACAGAAAAGATTTGTATAGCCTTTACGCAAGGATAACTTGCACTGGTGGAAATGGTCTTTATTCATTATAGAATTCTAGCAAAACATTAGCGAGTGAAATAAAAAGAATAAATATAAGTATAAATCAATTTTTTTAACTTATTTTTTTATTTCTCTCTTTTAACATACGCAATATTTTAAATTCGATAAATGCATGGGATTTTAGTCCATTATATTTTTAGCCAAAAAATACACTAAAATTGATATATTTACCAATTTTTTTCTGGGTAAAGTTATGATTTTTGACATCTACCATATCTATATATCTATTTTAATGATTTTACATCGACCCCTTGCAGTTTCACAATTGCTCCTGCAAAAAGGATGTCTAAGAAATTTGCATCCCCTCAATGCCTTTAAGTTCACTTTTCGTGGAATCAACGCATACATCAATAAATAAAAAAAGAATCCAACCCGAGAGACTAGAAAATCTTCCAGGTGTTTCATTGAATCCTTGAATACAATCGATTTCTTGTGTACAGAGCAAATGATTTATATTATTGCCATACTATAAACAAGTAGTCGCCAATCTGACAGTTGATCTCAACACTGATAGACCTGAATCGCAGTTGTAACACTTGAATACCCTAAAAAGCTACTCGTGGATCTATCCCCTACATGAAATTAATAACCTAAACTCAAAATTTCATTTGCATTTGCATTAGTGAATTGGAACATCTAAAGGTAATGATGATTGATAATGCAACCAGTCCTTGGCACAGAAAAGTGCCTCAATAGTCATGGAGCCTAATGAACAGCGGTAGTTATCCATTTTTCTAATTTCTGTGTCAAAAACAGAATCTGCTGAGAGAGTTGATAATGGCATAGACAAAATATCAGAAGCCACTCTAGACAAAGTTGGGTAATTTGATCTGTTTAGTCTCCACCAACTCAAAATGCCAAATTCTTCTGCTCTGGGTATCAGAGGCTCTTCCAGATATTGATCCAATTCTGACTTGATTTGGTTACTGGTAATATCAGAGATATATATTTCCAAGTCTGAAAGTCCCTCTGTATCTATGATAATTGATCCATCAAGAGACCCTTCTTGATATGGCTCTGTCTTAATCTGAATCTCATTCCCTACATTTTCATCTGTAGTTGTCAAAGGAAGAAGTTCTACGATATATTCGTGTAGAAGTTCGTGAAGACCATCTTCAACAACCCTGATCCATGGTTCAGCATTCTCACCAAAGATCTGACAAAAGGTTAATTCCACAAACTCCATTTTACATCTCGGGTCCATGGCTACCGCGGCCGCCAAGATGAGGCAACTTTCTCTCCAGTATTGGTCAAACCTCTCTTGCAAAGGCCTAATCAAATTGCTGAGGAAAGGATCCTGACTGAAAGCTGCATGAGTCAGCTCCACCAGAAGATTTGAAACTACGGAGAAAAATAAATTTGCAGTTGGATATGGTTGGCAAGTTAGAAGGTTAGCTGCATCATATAGCTGCTTCAAATACGTGCAGAGAATTTCTACTCGCTTCCATTCATCCATAGACAAAGTTATTCCGTAATCATGGCCAGGGGTCTCAAAGCATGCAAAGACTTCCTTCAATTCACAGGCAGCAACCAACATATGGTACGTTGTGTCCCATTTAGTTTGGTTGTCAATAAATAGGTCTTTTGTACTAGGGACTTGGAGTTGTTGCCTAAGCTTAATGAACTTTGCTTCGTTAGAATTTGAAATTTTCACTAACTTCACATTCTCTCGAACTTTGCGGATGGTTTCTCTCATTGCCCATAATGCATCTAGGGCAAGACGACTAAGAACCCGGGCAAAGCAGTTCCTGCTTAGTAACTGCCCATTGAAAATCACCGGATTCCTAGCAGAAAGGAGTCCTCTAAGATTTCCCATCACAGTCTCATTAGAGGATTGATCAAGTGCAAGTGTAAATACCCGACCTTCCAACTGCCAATCAGTTAGGCAGGTCACAATCGTTTTATTATAGGAATCTTCAGAGTCAGGAAATGGCACCATTATCACATTAAGAATAGGATGGTGTACATTCCAATCACCATCAATGAAATGTCCGCGAAGAAAAGCATAGCCCACTGTCTGGTTTGATGTCCATAAATCCAAGGTCAGGTTGACCCGTCCAGGAATTTGTCTGACAAGATTCAAGAGGTTTTGCTTCTCACTGTGGTACATAGAGATGCAATCCCCATGGACATCGGTAGAGCTTAGTGAGTTGAACTGGGGCTGAAGAGTCCATACAAAATCCATGAAGGCCTTGTGTTCCACAATTTGAAGGGGATAATCTTGTGCAATTATCATTTTCGCCATCTCATTGTTGCAACGTTCCTGATCATATGGTAGTACACCCATTCCAAGGGTTGCTCTTGCACGTTTCTTTGGTGGAGCAGCATCTTCAGAATTGCAGTTTTTTAAATGTTGGCCTTGCTGAATTTTCTGTCGACTCGCTGGACAGATTCCCAAGGAAATGTGTCGTTTCAGATGACTTGTGCCAGAAACTTTTGAGCCAGAAATATAAGCAAATGATTTTTTACACTGTTTGCAGTAAGCCCTAGTAATGCCATCTCCAACAGCTTTTACTGTGAAGTGTTCCCACACAATTGACTTTTTTCTCCTACACTTGCCACGTTGTGTTTCGAGGTCAGATTGCTCATTGCTATTGATAGGGCTAACAAGTGTATCAATCTCCATAACAACAGGTATAATCCTTGAAAGCATAAAGAATTGAACATTAGAAGGGCATGGATTGGCAAAGCAGGCCAAGAATGATCTTTCATACAAAATAAAAGCAGAGAAAAAAAGCAGCAAGACTAAGAATTTTGAACCTATCAAACTTCAGCTACAAAGAATCATATAACAGACAAGGAAAATTGATAAAAAACAAAGAACCTGGTCCTCTATGCTTACAGGAGAGCATTGGTTTCAAAGATAATAAAAATCATTAAATTTTGTCATATTTTTAGGGAAGAAAAAGAGATAATAGAAAAAAGAATCATAATTCTCTTACATATTGCCTCGCGACAACATCAGACAAAATTATTTTTAACCCTCTGAATGCCAAAAATAATTCTTCACAAAGTAATTTTCTATATTACAGAATCACAGTATATTTAAAAAAAATGCAACAATTGTGTTCAATTCTAAATGGCATGTACATTTGAATTTTGACATATATATAAATGAGTCAAATAATTTATCCATAATTTTTTTGTCCATCAATCACAACATTTCATTAAACAGAAGAGATAACAGATGTACATCACCAAAAAGACAAATTCAAAAAACTGGTACAAAGACATCCCACTAAATATCATAGGATAAAACTAAATTCAGACACCATAACAAACCTAACACAAACCAAAAATCCAAGATATAAGAATAAGCATGAAAGAACAAAACATACTAGTCAACTCCATCCCTATTTCTCTAGTGCCTCAACCATAAAAATGCATGTTATTGCAAACAACATTGAAAAGAGGAAGGTGGCGCCAATAAGCCCATCCTCTTCAAAACCACACAGATTTGCAGCTTTTTCTCCTTTCCTTGATACCAGGAAAATAAACAATGGCTAGCGCCATCCTCAAAACACAGAATGTGATGAACAATGCCATAGCCTTCTACCATTGGTTGCAATAACTCCAGATTAACTGGTGCTTGGGTAAACTACATAATATGTGACCACAAAACAAACAATTTTCTCAAACAGTAAACTACCCCACAAAGCATAAATGTTGCGCATTCTCAAGATTCATGTTCTGCAATGGGGTATTATGAATTTGTATCCAAAATGGACACAATTAAAAATAATCTTGTGCACCACAATAAATTTAGACATTTCCTGAATACTTAATAGACTTCCCGCTATTGACCAAGCTCTAATCTGAAAGATCCTCCGCTTAACTTCATACTTAGAAAATTGAATAATGAAGATCTTCTTACTAAATTCTACTTTTCCTTCAAAAGCAACTTGCATGACCACTACAAGGCCAAATACAAGATTCTACAATCACATTCACCCCACACAAAGTACCAATAAATGCCACCATGAAGATGGAAATGATACCCTCACTAACAGAGGGAAAGCATACTTCCACAAGAAGAGAGAACAATGATTATCTTTTTGGAATGCCAGATTGATGAGTCCAGCATTACAATCAACCAATAATTGGATATCATATCATACAACTTAATTTAAGACCCTAAAGAGATCTCCAAGTTACATCCACAGAACGAAGTAAGAAACTCTGAAGGACCAATGTTGCATTATGTACCCATATCTACATACCTGTATTGCATCAATATAATTGTATAACACCCCCCCCCCCGGGGGGAAAATACAAAGGAAGGAAAACAACACACACTCGCGTGTTTGTGCAAAGGCATAGTTTTGTCTGTTGCGCTGAAGTCAAAGTTTATAACTATTATATTTTGTTAAATGGATTTGGTATGAATGTAAAGTTCACAGGATTTTTTTAAAAAAAAAACATTTTTAATCATATGTTGTGCCTACATCACTGCTATTGCAACATAGGGTAAACATAGCAACATAAATTAGCAGGAGGAGGATGAAAACCACAATTGCAAGGACCAAGGAGTGAACAAATTAATATTTGCACTTATTAGACACATTATAAGCATATTTGGGATTAAGTTTCATGTATATATTAACAATTTACTAATATATGCAACTGGAACTAGTTTCCTTTTAAGTTTTATAGCTTTAACGTCCCGTGCCTCTATGCTTGATAGAAGGAATGCATAACTCATCCTCTAATCTGAATTAGACATGGGACTGACCATTCCCGCAGGATTATTTCTGGAATGCAATCGTCACTAATGCCCATAAAATAGGTTTTAATAATAAACTACCAAGTACAACGTGCAAGTATCGAGTTTCACAAGGCATTAAGCATTCATCTCTCTTAGATCAATCATCACCGGTAACTAAACACACTTTGGCAAAAAGTTTTAAACTCTCCAGATACTATTAGTAAACAGGCCAAGGGCATCCAAAAAAGCGGAACAAGAATCTGTCAAAGAAAATCAGGCACAACAGAACATAAACAAAGGAAACGACAGAACCAGTACCAGGGCATTCAATGGTCAAACAACGAGAAGAATACGGCCTATATGAGTATTATAGAATGTCACTAAACCGGAGAGAGATAAAACCTCAGAAAGCCGCAATTCTAAGACCACATGCTACAAGTGACGGCGGCGGCGGAGTATAGTGGGGTTGGTTTTGTAGAGGGCGCCGGAGGAGTTAAGAGAGAAAGAGAGGTGCCGCTAGCGAACAGAGCTTCGATTGACGTTGCGAGCGGCTGCGTGGGAACGGAGAGAGCCAAACCCAGGGTTCAAAAAGTATACGAGGAAAAAGAATATAATGATAATGATCCGAAAAAATATGAATAATTATAATTATAAATAAGATTAATTCCCGTCCAATTTATATTTATATATACTACATTTTAAAATAAATCAAATAAATGTTAAATAATTTTGAAATTTAATCAAATCTTGTCTTTAGATTTTTTATAATTATTACATTTTATTTTATGTGACACGTCTATTATTAAAGAATTTTTTTTTTGTTTTTTTGAAAATGTCAGTTAATTTGATTACATTGAGGTTTCCTCTTGTTAAGGTTAATAATTTTTAATTACTAGTGCTATATACAATTGAGGTTTTCTCTTTACCAGGATTATGATTGAGATTTGAATTATTTTAAATAATGTACAATGATTTTTATGAAATGTAAATACTCTATGTTTTTTATATCTTTTAAACAAATAGCATAGCAATATTTAAATAAATTAAGCTTTCAGGAAGTTTATGTTAATATTGCATTATTGAAAATAATGTTGTCCACTAAAAACATGAATAAAAATTTCAATTTTGTCCCAAAATGGTTCAATCTTATGCATATAAATATTTTGCAAAATAATCTATTAAAATGTCCTTGTCATGTTCTGGCCAAAAGAAATATTTTTCTCATGCATAAAAATGTTGTTTTCACGTGTGAATATATATATATATATATATCTACATAAAAAAATTCATAAAAAGTATATCATTCATAAATTATAAATGATGTGACATTTTTAAAAATCCACTGTTTACAAGCAATATGAATAATGCAGTTGTAAAATCACTAAAATGGTTCTCTTTATTCTATCTTTCTTTGTTATTCTTCAATATTAGAAAAGTTTTAAACTTTATATCTCTATATTTTTTATAATTTAAATTTAAATTTTGAAAACATCAACTTAGATAAATGGTAGAATGTGAAATTTTTGTAAGTTATATATCATTAAGCATAGGCAAATTTCTTAATAGTTAAAAAATATAGGGTATTAATTGCATACAACTCTAAAAATTGGGACGTTATGTAATATTTACAATAATTTTGCACTTTTTCATTATTTTCTTAAAAGGTATATTTTAAGTTTTGAAAAATTAAAAAGTTATATAAAATCTAATATTGAATGAGATTCTGTGTGTCGAATTAAACTCCATTGTAATATCATGTTCATAATTAAATAACTAAAAATATAACTTTAGTTCAATAATTATATAATTTGCTTTTGGCCAAAAAAATATATTTTGCTTCATTAGTGTAGTGACTTACCTAATGAAAAGTGCTTACCTGACACTAAATTAATTTAACAAGCAAATATGTGGCCCAAAAAACAGCAAATCAAATAAAGCATAATCTTTCTTTTTTAAGTACCAAGTTCTCAAGTTAGTTAAATAAATAATTCAATCCCATTATATTTTTTTATTATAAAAAAAAATTAGATAGATTCGATACCATTCTCTCATTAAGGTCAGAAACACAACTTTAAGACTCATAAAATATTTATAAAAAATTTACGAGATCATTTATTAATTATTATAATAATTCCAGAAATTAAAATCACGTCTTTATACGAGATAAGTATAATTTTTTATTATTTATATCTATTCTTATAGACTCAATTACATTCTTTTTTTTTTGGGTACATCAATTACATTACATTATGCTGTCTACAAACCGTTAAGGGTAATTTGTAACAAAAAAAAAATGTTAAGGATAAGAATATTCAAGGGCCAAGTCGACTTAGCAATTTCAAATCATCAATTTTTAAAAGAGGCCTCAACAAGCCTATAAGGTTTAGCCCAACACATCCAGTGAAGCAAAATTAACCTATAGGTTTAGCTAACTAAAAAAATAAGATATATAATTATTTTGAATTTATTTAATTTTTAAAGAATATCACTTTGTTGTGATTTTAATTGAAATATATATAAAAATATCTTAATTTTTAAGTGTTTAGATTTGCGTCTAAGAGTAATTGATAGTTCATCTTATTTGATATTGATAAGCTTAAAATGAATGCAGATTTCGTTCTACCCTTAAATTATAGGTAAATTTAACTCATTTTTAAAAAATTGTATACCAAAAAATATTTACTAAAAGGAAAATTAATCGATTTAGATAGCTTCAATTCTTGGCAGCATGTATAAAGAGTACCTTATTGGCAGTATTAAAGTTTTTTTAAAAAGTTTATGATATGAAAAGATTAGTTACTACTTCTCACAATAGGTATTATAAATTTATCTAAAGAAAATGAATCATTTTAATAAGTATTAAACTTTCTCTTTTATTTAGAGGGCGAACATAAATAATTTGAAGTGACAAACTGATGAGCTCGTGATCTTTTTACTTATACGGGAACTTTCTTGCCATATTAAACTATGAAGTGATTGGCATAAACATTGGACTTTTCTTTCAATCCAACTGGTAGAGAACTTTGTAATAGATGGAAGGAGGAGGGCCTAAACAAAGACCCGTTAGAGCAATGACTGCACAAGTAGAAGTTGCCATATTTGTCATCATGGCCTATTATTAGACCAGTTGGACAGGAGTTAAAACGAATTTTAATGAAGTAAACATGTTTTAAGTTTGATGGGAAAAAATATTGAAAAGATTGAAATACCTGTAAAAAAATTGGCCTTCCCATAAAGTTCAATAAATTTTCAAGCCATTATGATATTGTTTTATTAGAAGCTTGATATATTGTAGGGTTATTTTGCTCATAATTAAATTTATTATGAATTTATTTCTTATATATATATATATATTATACGTGCATATAATTATCTTTTAATTTTTTATTTAATTATATTTGATTTGAGGTAAAAGGATATATGAAAGATAGCTCTCTATTTATTTTTAATATAGAATTTATTTAATTAATTTAATAAATTAAAAAATTAATTAATATACGATGAGATCTACAATAAATTCCAACTTCTCCATTAGTTCAGAGGAGTACTAAAATAGTACAGTTTGATTTGATTACTTGTAAAAGTTTAAGACTCTTTCTAAGGAGGTGATTAAAGTAGGAATCGCTGATAAACTGATATTACTCGTCCAGAACGAGTTTAAAACTACCTAAAATAATCAGATACTGCCAAACTTGTCTCGGCCTTCTGCTCCTCGCGGCGAAGGATCGTAATTAGGGGTGGGAACAGGCCAGGCAGCCTGACAGGGGCCTGTGGCCTAGCCTGTATGTAGCCTGGTTTGGCCTGGCTTGTTATAAAGAATACACAGGCTCAGGCATATATTTAAGCATATTTCTCTTAAAAGGCCAGGCTTAAGCTCACTGAAAAGCCTGTTAGGCCTACCAGGCGGCATGTTTATATTATTTAAAATATTTAATATAAATATACAATAGGTGGGGATCGAACCCCCCACCTATTGAAGTGCATGAGCCAATAAGACCATCAAGCTAACCAATGTTATTGTAAGATTTCTTTATATATATATATATATATATAATAATAATAAGTAAAACAATCCACCACTGCTGCCGCATCACCATACATATGAAACATAACCCTAGAGAGTCTCTCTGCAAGACCATCGCCGCATCTCTGTATCCCTCGACTCTCTCATTCTCTCGCAGGTCGCAGCGCAGTTCTGAATCGCTCTCTCAGTCTCTCAGTCATTCTATCGCAACTTCAGGCGGCAGGCGGCAGTCTACGGCGTCGCTCACTCCAGTCGACGGATTGTGCACTTCTGATTCTGAATCACTGTCACTCTCGCAGAGTCGTAGAGTCGCCGTTCTGATTCTGAATCTCTTTCAGTCTCAGTCATTCCATCGCGACTTCAGGCGGCAGGTGGCAGGCGGCACTCGACCATCGCGTCTCTCTATCTCTCGCAGAGTCGCAGGTCTCACTTCTGATTCTAAGGTAATTCATGGGGGAATGTTGCTTCTGTTAGAAGTGTTTGTGCTTCTGTTCGAATAAATTCATGGGGTAATTCATGTGCTTCTGTTAGAGTGCAGTTTGTGCTTCTGTTGCGTCACTGATTCCTGTGTTAATGGTTTCCCCAATATGAGTGTTGAAACCATTATTTGTACTATCTTATAGTATCAACGCAGATACTGGGCTTTGACAATACACCTTATCACGGACACATTAATTTTGATCAAGCCTCTTAAACTAGACTTTGAATATATGCTGTCTTGAGGAATAACCATATATGCTGTCTGAAGTTAAGATTATCTCTTAAACTAGGCATACGTATTCCAGAGATGAGTGTAAGGGAATATTGCTCCCCTTGTCTCTACTCCCTCATGTACCATTCCAAAAGGTTTTCCCTCTAACTGAAGTCACCATCCCGAGAGGAAATGATAGTATATTTGCTTTTATTTAATTGTTGTCCTCATTTTCTGACATAGCATTTGAAGAGGGGATGCATTGATCAACTTAGGATCCTTTGCATTCCACTCATTTTCTGACATATAATTATAGTTTGCTGATTTGTGTATGCTGAAGTGAATAATTTTATCTAAGACTATAATTATGAGGGGGACGTATGAGAAAGTGTCGATGATGAGGGGAAAAGTGAAAGAGAAAATAAAGTGAATAATTTGAGAAAAGGGTTAAAATATTAGAGAAAATGATAGCGTGGAGATGGATGGAGTGAGAAATAGTAAAATAGGAAAGTGGAGGAGGGAGGGAGGGAGGGAGGGAGGGTTTGGTATATGTCTTATATGAGGGGGTGGTGGCCACTGGTGGGGACAGAGACGTTGGAAAGCTATGTCCCCATTCGCGATCTTGCCTCATTTTATTTTTCACTTACGTCCCTATCCCTCCTCCTCCTATTATCACTCCTTCACTTGTTTGTTCATTTTATTCAATCAAGCCGCTCTCAAGGTGCAGCTAAAGGCAACCAAGGCCCTTACTGTTACGTTGTGTGTGTGTTTTGCCTTTATTCATGCGCGCGCACAAGGTCCAGTTGAATCGAATGATGGAGGTGAAATAGGTAAAGATTGTTGGGGCGGAGAGAAGCTGTGGGAAATCTGCTGGTTTCCTCAAGGGATCGCTTAGAGGAATGACAAATGAGGCAAGTATTGGATGGATCCCATTGGCATTCACCAAATATATGTCGTTTCAAATCTCACCATATTGAGTCCGACACATTATAAGGATGCCCCAACTTGGTGTCTTTTTAATTTCACCTCCCTGTTCCTTCTATCCCTTGTATGTGCATGCCCATCTCCTTACCTTACACTATTTAATTTCCTCTATATGTAATCCACATACACCGTTATGGTATTCATACACATACAAGTATCATTAATTAAGTTGCCTTAAAATAATTTTTTTTGGGGGGAGGGGGGGGAGAATCTCTTCATATGTTCATAATTCAGTTGCTTGTCACGGCTTCCTTATCCATATGTTTTACAGCCTGTGATGCTTCAGTTGCTTTCTCTAATATATACGTCCCCCTCATATTTGTGTATGCTATTATAATTTACAAATAATATAATTCCTTTTACTTATTATTTGTTCAATTGTGATATGATATAATAATATACATTTGATTTCTTTTCAAGGTATTTGAGCAAGAGGAAGAAATTATATTGAAGATTTCATGATGTGAGGCTAATACTTTTACTTTGATTTGGCTTAAATTGTTATACTTGGATTCTTGTAATGACAATTGTTGTATTTGTTTAGTATTGTCTTGAACTCTTGATGGTGGATTAGATATTTTTTAATTTTAAACTGATTAATATCATAAAAATATTATTTATAGTTTTTTAAAATATGCAAAAAAACCTGTTAGAAGGCCTGTTTTAGGGCCTTTTACGGAGGCCTGTTGTGAGGCCTGTTACATAAGCCTGTTTTGAAGGCCTGTAAGTGTAATTGTAAACAGGCTCTTTTAACAGGCTTCAGGGCAGGCCAGATATATTTACAGGCCAGGCTTATACGAGAAAATTAGCTTATAACAGGCTACAGGCCAAATTTAGGCTAAATTGTTATTTAACAGGCTTGGCTGTTAAAGGTAAAATACTGGCCTATTCCCACCCCTAATCGTAATGTAAGAGAATTTTGGTTCTATTTTAGTTTTTTTCCCCTGCAATTTGATGTTGCATCTCGTCTTCAAGCTTGAGCTCTATCTCATCTCAGCAACCTGTCCATTCAAAAACTGAAGATCGAACAAGCAGAAACTCAGAGATGCATCACTACGCGGACGACCTTTCTGCACTCGACTTTAATTTCAATTATTCGGATCCGATTTTCAACCCTTATGCATATCGTCGCTCTTATTTGACAAGCTCCTCGACTTCACTGTATGATTTTGAGGATGATTATGATCTTCTCGGTGATGGAAGGAGCAGTCTTGATAAGAAAAAGCCGGTTGTGCAAAATCCAAGTCCGCCTAAGCATCGCCATGATGGCACGTCGCCTCTGCCTTTGGGCATGGATTGGAGCCTTCCTCCTCGAAAATGGGTACTTTATCTTCTACTTGATCTATCTATGGGTGAATTGTTAACTTTTACGGTGAACTCAAGATACAGGTAGTGGTTTCTTACGGTTGCAACTTGGAAGCTTTTATAATTTGATTTTTCATTAACAATTTGTGAGTTTGCTTTTGCCAACCATTGACTTAGTGTTTTGCCATTAGGACGGGCGGAATTCTGTTTGGCCTAATGATCCTCACGGGGGTTGGAGTTATTGCGTGACTGTTCCTTCGTGGGTTGTCCAGCCGGAATCAAGAGGTTCAGATTCTGTTGTGGTGAGTGATTTTTCCCCACTAAGAAAACTGAAGGAAGCGAATGATTGAAATTGAATATTCAATACACTGGTAGGTTCAATGTTTGGGTTCATTTCCTTTACACTTCCTGTAAATTTTTTTTTCTTCTTCTTTTAGTTCAATGGCAAAAGGCTACTTGATTTTCCAATCTATTTTTGTTCTTTGCAACGAAGGAAGAACTTTCTTTTCCTCTTGGTATATATATATTACAATGCAATTGTGAGGTATTATTGCATTCTATTATGAGACTGGTGGATTTTCAGACCTCTAGTCATGCTGCACCATGCCTCTTTCCCATTTTTATATAACTTCGGATAAAAATCTTCTCCTTAAGTCATCCGCTTTATGTTTTTTTTGCCATTAATTTTTACTTTAACATTTTAAGATAACAGTTTTACAGGGTCCAAGTTGGCATACAATCCCCAGAAGGAATCACCACTATGCGAGTAATCTTTCGCAGATTTAACGATTTTCTGAAGCTGTTTTCAGAAGTAAGTGTTGTTTTCAGTGCATTTAAATAATTTTTTCTGCATTATATTTCATTCATATAATGATGATAAGGAAGTATTATTTTCACTTTTTTCCAGCTGAAAAAAGAATTTCCCATGAAAAATTTTCCCCCAGCTCCGCCAAAGAAGTTATTGAAAGTTAAAAGCCAGAAAGTGTTGGAAGAGGTAGATTACTTACTCAAATTCTTCCATTTGTCTACCATGTTATACAACAATAGTAACTGGTCCGTCGATCTTATTAAACTTGAAATTTGTTATGCCCTTACTTTTTATTAATCCTTAATTGATCTTATTGCATTTGTTACTTTCAGCGAAGGTGTTTGTTAGAGGATTGGATGGAAAAACTATTGTCAGACATTGATGTATCACGAAGTGCCCCAGCAGCAATATTCCTTGAACTAGAAGCTGCTGCTCGATTGGGTACGAATCACCTAGAACTAGGATTCTATTTTTTTATGGTGAATTTTTAGATATATTCTTATTCTTATGTATGCATACTCCTCATTGGTCCAGTTTACAGGCTGAATGGTGCACCATGTGTGCATGCTAGAAATTTCCATCATTTATATTTAAAGTTGATAAACTCCATAGTTTTTTTTAGCAAAAACACACTCCTCCTTAGTTGAGAAGAATGAAATAAAATGTAGTCCATAGTTGCACCAACATATTAAGACCTCTATGTTGCTGTTTTTTTTCAGCATTCCATAATTCACGGCAGGTGTCAGATGAAACTTCAGTTAGTGGTACTGCATCATATGTTCTTCAAGACTACCCACATGTTTCTGCATCTGTTGCTTCAGATTCTGGTAATGATACTTCTTATGAAGTATCTGAGCTTGGGACACCAAGGCATGGGAAAGATGGATATTCTGATCCAAGCATGGACAATTCAATAGCAGAACATGACTCGATAAATTTAGCAAGAACAACTGTTTTGCGCGCTGAATCCAACAAAGAATTTATTAATGAGGAGACATCAAAATTTTCCCTGGATAACATGCAAACTGACACCAGCATAGATGAAGTCACGGAGAAAACTGCTGATGTTCAGGTTCTCCGCTTAGATGGAACTGAGTTTATTACCAAAATACAAGATAAAATGGACGGCCATGTTAAGAGATTGTCAACAGACAGCATTGGAAGTGACTTAAGTTCTATGAGGAATAGTGAAGCATCAAATCTAAGCATAGATTTGTTGGTGACTCTTCCATCTGATGGGCGACACAAGTTAAACAGAATTCTTGTTACCCTGCAGCAGAGACTGACAACAGCAAAAACAGATGTGGAGGATCTTATAGCAAGATTAAATCAGGAAATGGCTGCTAGACAATTTCTTATGACAAAGGTATCCAAACGTGCACATTGTTCTCTTCAATTTTGTTTTTCTAAATAGAGGGTTTTATTTCTTCATTTCATTTAATCTCTGAGTTGTAAAATAGGATTAGTTTTTCACAAGTTGCACCTATATTATTCCTTGAAAGAATGTGATTTCTCAACTTAAAATCAATGCCATTCTATTGGTTTAATTCTTTATGTGCTAATTATACCTTAACACATTGCTATCATGGAGTCAGTTTACTACTTGTTCAGTACTCTGCATCATAATTCTGTATTTGTCACATGTCATGGTCACCTAACTGTCATTTAATGGTTGAAGTATCCTTCATGCTGCAGGTTCATTGCAGATGTAAACTTTTAAGTTTCTACTCCAATAGTAGTAAAGAAATAAATGATCTGAATTGTTAAGTACTTTAGACAATTTTTCAGGGATAGGATATTACATTTAAAAATTTTCTTCTTTACTGAACTACACCAAGCTTTTAGTACTGTCCATACTATGAGTAAGTAAATTGGTAGAAATTTTATTTGATTCGATATACTTAATGAACTGTCTGGAATATTGTCTTTAAAATGTCCAAAATGGATGGTCACTAGCCATTTTTAAGTGTAAAACGTTGTCAAAATTGCACTTAGGTTTATTTTCCCCTATCCTGGTTTAAATTTCTGCCAAATTTAAATGATATATCAGCGAGTATTTTCCTCAGACCCTGGCCAACTTTGCCTTTTCACGTTTCTGAGTAAAATCATTATAATGTGATGAAGTTCTTTTTCGTTTATCTGGATAAATGCTTGGAATTTAAATGTTGATAGTTTATTATTAGTAATAAATTCGAAGGTGTGGTGCTCTGTATTTCTTTGTGCATCATTATCTACCATCAAGCATGCTTACGCTTTTATGAATTGAGTAGCATTATTTGGAAGTGGATGGTTGACAAAACAAAGATGAAATATGCTTATTACTTGTGTGATTGTATTGCTTTGTAATTGGTGTATGGTGACTAAACTGATTGTCTGCTAATTTATGTCCAAGTACATGGAAATGGTGGTCATCTCAATGTTGAAATGCTGAATAGAAATTATGAAACTTTGTTGGACTTTATATATTCATATGTTAATTAGCTATTCATTTTTCTTGCAGGTTAAAGATTTGGAAGTTGAACTTGAAACAACTCAACTGAACTGTCGAGAAAATATGCACCAGGCTGTTCTTGCTGAAAGGGAAAGGTTCACACAAATGCAGTGGGATATTGAGGAACTTAGGAGGAAGTGCCTGGATATGGAAATCAAATGGAAGTCTGAAGAGGTGTGGTTTGGATTACTAATTTTCATTAACATCTCTTATCATTCTATTTTGGAGGCCCTTTATTGAACAATTCTAATAATTTAGGATGAAAGACTGCAAGCGGAGTCAACGAAAGCATCTGTCATTAAGGAAAATGAGATGTTGCAGCAAGAGCTTGATGTTTCTAGAGAACAACTTGAGGACTTGCAGAAGCGTCATGAAGAGCTTGGGATGAAATCAAAGACAGATGTCAAGGTGCTAATAAAGGAGGTCAAATCCCTTAGAAGTTCTCAGTCAGAATTGAAGCAGCAACTCAGTGAATTGGTGAAGGAAAAATTAGAGGCAGAGGTATGGCTTCTTTCTAGTTATTGTATGTTGAAACTACTGCAGTATAAATTCTTGCCTTTTCTAGTCTAAGAAATTATCGATTTCACTGGTTCTGTGGGCCTGCTTGTACATGAACATCTAGAAAGAGCAAGACAAGAAGGAGAAGGGGGGGGGGGGGAGATGGGGTTATTCTCTTCTAACTAGTCCCTCTGATTTACAAGATTTCTTCTTTCTCTTGATGGGCTTAATATTTCAGTTTTTCTTCTATTGTGGTGTTCTGAAATCCAGTTAATTTCATGCTGTTGTTTTACTTCTAATTCAGAGAAGTCACCATAAAGAAAAGCAAAGATTGAAACTTTCACATGAAGCCAATGCTAAGTTGCTGCGTGAGTGTGGAATTCTTCAACAAAGGCTTCAAGAGTGTAGTGTTAACTTCCTTGTTGAGGAGGAAGATAAACTAGTTGTTGATACTTCTCCGTCTGATGCTTTGGATTTGTTAGCAATGTCAGATAATCGAATTGGTCTCCTACTTGCTGAGGTATGCTCTCCATCTTGATTCATTTTTGTCCTTAGAAATGCCTTTTATGGTGTATTTATGTCTGAAGTTTTCATACCTACACATATTTTTCTGTCCTGTTTTTTTAAGGGCCTAGGTAGTGCAAGAACTCGTTAGTCCCACCTGATTCGGTGAGCCTTAGTTTTAGTAGTATCCAACCATGCAACAGTGCAAGAACTTCTGTTCTAATGACCCTGGCTACCTTGTTCCTTTTTTCCTTCCTCCCTGGATTAATAATTAGTGTGCCTGAGTAACCTATATTCCGTGGATCCGGCTCTTTTCTGTCCCCTACTTTCCTACTCCAAGACATAAATTAACTGGGTCAAAATGGAGTTTCTCTAGGACACCCTCCGTATATATCAGAGCGAGAAATTTTGTATAATCCAATCCCGCTGCTGGAAGACTTCAAGGTGATATGTTGTTCTTGATTCGTTGCCCTGGAATTCTCATTTCTAGTATCAATTCATAGAATGGATAATTGAATTCATAGGTATTGTATTGACCTTACCTAATACCTATGTAGTTACACAGTGGTTGCGTTATAGTCCAAAATCACGCACCAAAACCAAACTGTACAGTTTAGATTCCGCACTTGGCATCGTTATGATACTTAGACTTTCTTTATTTAATTTACCAAATTTTGCTGAAGTTATTTAAGTAACATTTTTGAGCGGAATGGTTTCATGTAATCTATGCAGCCTACTCTACTTAGAATAAAGCTTCTTGTTGTTATAGTATTTCAGTAAAAAATTTGCCCGGATAGAATTCAAGTTAATAAAGCAATCATCAGTTGTTTAGTTACTTCTCAGTAGTTTATTTTTGACCGTCTACTCACCGTTTTTTCTTTGCATGTTTACAAAATGGGAACAGGCACAACTCTTGGCACAGGATGTAGAAAATGCTGCTGGGGCTCTAAATGAGGCCCGCAGTACGAGTTCAGGTGATGCGGGGACAACTGACGATGAGCTGAGGTGGTTGCTGGCACATATATTTGTAGACAATGCCAGTTTAAGGAAGCAGATCAATTCAGTACTTCGTCTAGCTCTAAATGCAACTGCAAAATCTGACGATGAGGAGGAGGATGATGATGAGGAAGAGGAAGTTAATCTCAGAAAAACTGCTTTAAGCCAGTTCTTAGAGAAATGACATGGTTGATTCTACTTGTATGCTATAAATTAATTGGTGAGTTCTTTATTATGTATTTTTTTCATTGTGGCCCCTTGTATGAATTCTTTTTTCCCCCTCTTTGGGCCATCCTTTGTATAAATTCTAGCAAAAAAGACAATTGGCGCTGTAATCACAAAGCCATTCTTCACTATTGCAACGATTTTTTTTTTAGAGTATTATCCTAAAATGTATATATCACCAAAATAAATTTTACCTAGTATTGTGGCAACATTTTCATTTAGCTTAACTTCTCATGTCTTGACAAGAGTTGCATTTTACATGTATTACAGCACAGATAAGAGAGGTTGAAGTTATTTATGTAATATACTTTTCCCATAATCAATATAAGATATAATTTATAGTATAAATAAATTTTATATTAAAGATGGAGGAGTATAATATTTATATCTTTATATCTATACATAATATTTATATTCTATATATTTTTATATAATCTATATGAAAAATATTTCCCATCTCAAATTATGAATAAAACGGAGGGCATATATTCTATTTATTCTCTATATTGGCCAAAATGAATATTATGACACATGCCACGCCAATCTAATCTAATGTTGAATATGGAACGGTTTTGCAATTTCATTAAGAGAATTCGAAATAATTCTTAATCTTTATGAAATCATGCTACTTTCATAAACTTCAATTATCATATACATATATATTGGCCGCATAAACTAGTTTTGCAATCTCATCATAGAGAGAATAGATTATAAAATCTATGAAACACATACTACTTACAAGTCATTGACAAAATAATTTATTGCAGATTTTTTGCAAAGACACACGGGCCACATTCTAATTTCCATACCTATTCGACTAGCTTTTCTATCTCACCATTGAGAGAAGCAATTTAGCATTTTCTTAATGTTAATCGTCTCAAAAAAAATATTATGGCTACAACGGTATTTGCTTTGACTGGGACATTTCGATTATATCTCAAGTGTACAAAAAAAGGAAAAATAATTTTAATTTTACAGGGGTAAAAGCTGCCGAGGTAAAATTGCAATAAACTCCTCTGCCCATTCAAGATACCTCTGCAGAATGATAGGGAATATATCCAATAAAGCTAAGGCCAGTGTAACTGCACTTGTTTTGGCCAAAATGTAGCTGCATTAACTTGCCCAATGATGTGCCTTGATCTTAGGCATTGAAATGTATAGTTGCAGTCAGAGGAATACCTCAGCTCATAATCACCTTAAACCTACTTATCCATACCACCAAACATACCCATCATGTCTTTAGAAGAACCCATCTGTTTCATCAAATTCTGTAACCCACCCATGCCTCCTATTTGCTTTAGCATCTGTGGAGGAAGGACTTTGCTCATGTGCTGGGCATTCATATTTCGGGATAGAGCACTCATATCTCCCTTCTTTGGTATTTTAAGTCCTTTCATTTTGCTCCAAATCTTTGCAAGACGTTTGTACTCCTCCATCATCTCCATTACTTCTCTGACATGACGACCGGACCCTCGAGCTATTCGCATCATACGTGACTCATTCATCATCTTTGGGTTTGAACTATCTAACTCTGTAATATATCAAAAGTTAGATGGAAAAGATGCATAATTTGATTTCGATGAGGGAGAACTCCATTTATACTAAAGTTGATTTTGTAGTTATAAGGCTGAAGTCCAAAAATTAATCCACAATGTGATTACCTTCGTCCGTCATTGAATCCATCATGGTCATGTACCGCTTAATTTTGGCTTGGCTTTCCTTCTCACGGCCTTTTGGCATCAATTCAGCACTAAATCCTGGAAGCATTGAGAACACCTACATAAATGAACCAAATCTCTTAATACAGGGGAACCAAGCAGTCGTTACTCATTAGTATCTGCATAGCACCATCAGATATAAAAGTTTCTGACCAACAGAAAAAAATAAAATAAACAAAAGGATGTAATAACCTGGCCGATTGGACCCATTTTAAGTATATTCTGAAACTGCTCATACATAATCCTCAAGGTGAAGTTCCCTTCTGACAGCTTTTGAAGCAGTTCAGGCTGTTGGTCCATGGGAACAACTTCATGAATCTTGTCCATAAATCCAGACCAGTCACCCATGCCTAGTTGAAAAGACATATGAGTTATGACATAACAGAAAATATTTTCAAGAAATTGCATAATCCTGACCTACAGAAGAATATAAAGTTGGGCATCCATAGATAACAATAAAGATATTAAGGACTGAAAACAAGACAAATATAAAGTTGGGCATAGCTTATATTCAGTTAAGATAACTAGAAAAAGCACACACCTAACAGACGACTGACAAAAGGTTTAACATCAAAAACTTCAAATTCATCCATATGTTCTCCAGTTCCAATGAATATGACCGGACTCTTTGTTGCTGCAACACTGCGCACACAAAATTAAAAGGATTAAGCATTCAAACCACAAAACTTACAATACACATTCATTTCCAAATATAAAGGCTAATAATTCAAATGAGGAATGTAGTTCATGCAGCAATCCCCATCAGAAATTTTGTTCTATAGACTGCATAACTACGTCTAGCCTGGCACATCTGACTACCCGTGCTCCATCATATCTCAGAAAAGAAACATATATGTTCTAATCTAAATACTAAACACCAATAGGAAGTACAAATACTTATGTAAAATATCTAGTGAACATTTTGACTGGAAACCCTTGCGGTAGATTCAACCTACTTCTATGTAACGAAGATATGAATCTTTAAACCTATTAAAAATCTTCAGCATATAATGCTAAGTAAGGTATGCATATGTTAGAAGTCAAACACGATACAATTCAGGGAACTTCATCAAGAGAATATGCAAGACAAAAAATTTACAGAGACATGATATAAAGTGCAGAGTAAATTGTAAATGAAAATCTCAAATATATCATTCACAACTCTTCTCCAAACCCTTCATTGATGAAAGGGTGTAGACTTTCTCAGGCCTGAATAATGCATTGGTTTTATTCATTGAGGCTACTGAATTTAAAAAGTACAATTAGATAAAAAGTAACAATAATATCCTAATCTTAATTTGAATTAATACTCCTAATATCCCTCCTATTATCTCCCCATATCTCTCATACTATCTTAATTATTTACAATAATTAATTATTTCAGTAATTACCACACTCCCCCTAAAGTTAGATCATAAATATTGATTATGTCCAACTTGCCTACAAAGCATTCAAACACATTTTCTAGTAGTCCTTTAGTAAGGATGTCGGCCACTTGTAATTTGGTGGGAACATATGATAAGTTGATGATCCAATTTTTAACTTTTTCTCTAATAAAATGTCTTTCCATATCAACATACTTGGTTCTCCTATATTGAACAGGATTCAAGGCCATATTCAACACTGCTTTGTTGTCATAGTAGAATTTCAATGGAGGATCAAATTGAAAATAGGCTCCTTCTGCCGCTCTTCAACCATAGTCGTTCCATAATACCTTGAGACAGGACTCTTAATTTGGATTCTGTACTACTCTTGGCAACAACTCTCTGCTTCTAATTTTGCCAAGTCACTAGATACCCCATACAAAGGTGCAATAACTAGACGTGGACCTCTTGTTATCCTGATCTTCTACCCAATTTGTATCTGTAAAGATTTCAACATATCTGATATTATTCTTTTTGAAGAACAATCCCTTGCCAGGTGTACCTTTAAGGTACCTTGGAATTTTATAAGCTGCATCAAGATGCTTCTTCTTGGGAGCATGCATGTGTTAACTAGCTACAGTTACTACAAAGGCAATATCTGGCCTAGTATGCGAAAGATACATGAGCTTACCAACTAGTCATTGTTATTGGCCTTTATTTATCGCTGCCTCATTTTCCTCCTATTTTTTCTTGAGCTTCCTGCTTTTGTTTCTTTGCTGATTTCTTTTTAGTATAAATAGGTACTTTACTTGGCCGGCACCCAAGCATTCATGTTTCCTTAAGGAGATCCAATATATACTTCCTTTGAGAAACATAGATCCCTTTTTGAGACTGTTGAGAAGCACAACTATTCAAGTTGTAGATCCAACTTGAGGGGGAGTGTTAGGATGCGCTAGTTTAGAATAAATTTTTAATTATTTTGTTTGTTATTTAATTAATTATCGAAAATTAATTTTGGATATTATTTAGGATTAGATTTGAATATTAAATTATCATATCTTAGAAGAATAAATCTGAGATGTTAAGATTATGATAGATTCTAGATTTAGTCTATTAGCTTATATTTTTGTCTATATAAAGGCTTACTTATATTCTCATTCATTCAAAGATTATTAATATTTGGAGGCTTTATTGTTCCTTTACTTTTAATCCTTCAAATCTCCATATGGTATCAGAGCAAGAATATTAAATATTGGTTAAGGTTTCGATGAAGAAGAAGAAGAAAGTCAAGCCTGAAGAGAATATGCTCCTGAAAGATTAGTTACATATGATGAAAGAGTAACTTGGATCTCTTCCCACAAAATCTTATAGGTTATGGGATTAGTTCATTTCCCTCAAGTGGGGTTAGATTAGTTTATAAATCCAAGTGGATTACTATGATTGTATGATCATGTTGCTATTGAATAATACATATGATAAAAGAGAGTAACTTGGTTTCTTCCCATAAAATCTCATAGGTTATGGGATTAGTTCATCTCCCTCAAGTGAGGTTAGATTAGTGTGTAAACCCAAGTGGGTTACCATAATTGTATGAGCATGTTGCTCTTGAATAATACATATAATTCTTCATCAAGTTTCTCTCTTGCAAATGTTCTTTTCAGGTATACAACAATAATATTCTTCGTCAAGTTCGTAACTTTGTTTTAAGATCTAGATTCAATATCCAATCAACTTCAGTTCAGTGGTCACTACTGATTTAAAGATTCAAAGTTTTGATTCTTCTATAATGATGCTGCACACTTCCAAGATGTCTTTCAACTTGAGGGGGAGTGTTGAGAAGCACAAGTATTCAAGTTGTATATCCAACTTGAGGGAGAGTGTTAGGATGCTCTAATTTAGAATTAATTTAGAATTAATATTTTGTTATTTAATTAATTATTTAAAATTAATTTTAGATATTATTTAGGATTAGATTTGAATATTAAATTATCATATCTTAGAAGAATAAATCAGAGACATTATAATTATAATATATTCTAGATTTAGCATATTAGCTTATATTTTTATTTATATAAAGGTTTATTAATATTCTCATTCATTCAAAGATTAATAATATTTTAAAGTTTTATTATTCCTCTACTTTCAATCCTTTAAATCTCCACAAAGACTTTACTACTTTCATACCTAGGAAATACTTTAATTTTCCAAGGTCTTTTACTTCAAACTGCTCACTAAACGCCATTTTGACTCTCTCCATTTCCTTGACGTTATTCTCTTTGAGAATAATGTCATCCACATATACAATGAGGATAATTATCAAATCACCCCTTTTTAACACAAAATGGTGTGGTCTGACAAATTTTATTTATAGCCTTTAGTTTTGAGTAGTGTAGAGAATATGTCAAACCAAGCCTGTGGTAATTGCTTTAAGCCATAAATTGATTTTTTTAGTTTATATACCTGACCATTTTTCCCTTTGTCAAATCTGGGTGGGATACTCATTTAGATCTCTTCCTTTAATTCACAATTAAGAAACGCATTTTTGATGTCAAGTTGTTAGAGTGGCTAGTCGAGATTTGCAGCAATAGAGAGTAAGACTCGAATGGTATTTAACTTGGCAACAGGGGCAAACGTTTCATTGTAGTCAATTCCATAAGTCTAGGTGAATCCCTTGGCAACTAGCATTGCCTTGTATTTATTTAGTAATCCATCAGCATTAAACTTTGGCGTAAACACCCATTTGCATCCCACGGGTTTGGTTCCTTTTGGTAGTGTAGTGAACTCCCATGTCTCGTTCTTTTCTAGTGCTCTAATTTCTTCTATTACTGCATTTTTCTATTTTGGACTCTCAAAAGCTTCATATACAGTTTTAGGGACTTGGATCTGATCAAGATTAGTAACAAAGCTGTAATGCTTCTCAGAGAGAGTAGAGTAAGAAACATACTTCTGAATATAATGTTTGGTACATGCTTGAGTTTTCTTTCTTAATACAATAGGAAATTCTTCCTCTCTTGTCTTTGTTGCCCTTATCAGCATTCACAGGACCTTCCACCGGTGATGAGATTGGGACCTCTTTGGGTATGCTGGACCTAACTACCTGCTTATTTCTATGTGAGTAAAATATTATCAAACTTCTGAGCTTGGACCTCTAGCCGTGGCATAACATTGGATGGGTTCATAGAGAGCGGAATGGTGGTAGATGGAGGTATGGATTCTGGAATACACTCAAGTTTAAACTCACTCCAATTCTCGTCCTGAGTTGAAGAAGCGGTGAAATATGGTTCGTTTTCAGCAAAGGCAACATCGCGGCTAATGAAGAGGTGTTTAGTGATATGATCATAGCACCGGTACCTTTTTTGGGAATTGGAATAGCCTAAGACACACTTGATAGATCTGGGAGCAAACTTAGATGGTGGGTGATGCTGATGGACAAAGACAAAGCAACCAAAAACTCAAAATGGTAAGGAGTATTCAAGGTGAGTGACAGTATCGGTCTCACGAAACTTGTCCAATGATGCAATGTAGGACAGAACACAGCTAGAAAGACGGTTAATTAGATGAGTAGCCATATGACATCCCCTAGAAAAAATTTGGAATATGACAGGTATACAAGAATACACGTGCAACTTCAAGAAGTTGTTTATTTCTCCATTAGGCAATACCATTTTGTTGAGGGCTGTAAGGACAACTACTCTTGTGCACAATACCATTGGTTTTAAAAAAACTCTCAAGAGCTTGGTTAAAATATTATGTCCCATTATCCGTGTAGAAGACTTGCAATGTGGTGTTGAACTGATTTTTTATGTAGTGATAGAACTCGATAAAAGTGGAGGTAACAGCCGACTTGTCTTTTAACAGGTAAACCCAGCACATACGTGTCTGGTCATCAATAAATGTAACAATATTTAGACTGGGTACAGTTTGGGATACGATAGGGACCCCAAACATCGCTGTGAATATTGGAGAATGGGTGAGTGGACTTATAAATAGATAGTGTGAAAGTAGGACGATGGTGTTTGGCAAACTTACAAATGTCATAATGGGGAATATTACTTTTATTCAAATGTAAATGGGGAAACATGTATTGTAAATAAGAAAAACTAGGATGACCCATCTTTTTATGCCATAATACAATATTATTGTCAATTGTGGTTGAGGCGAAACCACTTATTCCATAACTTAAAACACTCACGGTAGAAACATCAAAATAGTAGAGCCCGTCATATTCCTTAGTTGTGTTAATCATTATCGCCGATGAGAGATCCTGTAAAACACAATAAGATGGAAAGAAATGAGCCGACCAATTTAGTTGTTTAGTTAGTTTACTGATATATAGTAAATTACAAACAAATGTGGGACATGTAAAACAGAGTCAAGATAACTTTTCTAACAGACGGACTGTCCCAGTGCCTATTATAGAAGAAGAGGAACCTATAACTGTCTTAATTGATCGACTTCCAATCAGAGGAAGACAAGAATCAAACATTTTGACTTCTGAAGTCATATGGTCGGAAGCCTTTATATCAACAATCCATTATGTAGGGACAAAGGTATGTAAGGCAACGGCATGATTACCTTAGTGAGCAATAGTAGCAGTAAATGCAGACTATTGTTCAGTATGAAGAGTTTTAAAATACTTGAACAATTGACCCATTCGCTTTGTTCATAGTTGGGACTGGTAGTAGCACTCTCTAGAGATTGAGAGATTTGATTTGCATGAGTTTTATCTCATTTTGGCTTCCAATCAGCAGATTTACCATGGATATCCCAGCACTTATCTTTAGTGTGACCCACCTTTTTGCAGTGGTCGTATGCTTCTTTTCCACGAGTCGAGCTATACATGGTACCCTAAATTACAAAAGCAACGGAATCAGCAGACACAGGTGATTTAGATACAGGTAACATTACCTCACGCAGAGATTCTTCAGGTAAGATCTCAGCATATATCGCCCTAGGAGGTGGAAGAACCTGTGAGCTTAATATCCGACCTCGGACATCATCAAATTCTTGGTTGAGGCCGGCCAAAAAAAGTAACACCTATTCATTGTCGATGTTTTGTTTGTTACGGGCAGTATCTTGTGAAGAGTCCCATGTCTCTTCTGTCATTCGATCAAATTCTTGCCATAGATCTACAAGCTCAAGCCATAATTCTGTAACACTGTGCACCTTGTGTGGACTTTCAAATTCTACGCCTCACACCATATTCCCGAGAATGGTCTTTCCCATAAGAATAGGAGTCACGAACAGCCTCCCAAATTGCTTTAGCATACATGAAACTTCTCTTAAGTTGAGAGATAACATTTACTAACCAAGAGCATACCAATAAATCATTTGTTTTCCACTGGCTCATGGTTGTAGGATCAGATGGTGCTAGTGTGTCTCCGGTTAAGTGACCCAACTTGCCGCGACCACCTACGACGAACTGAACTACTTATGCCCAATCTCTATAATTTGTGAGGGTGAGCTTTTCTGAAACAATCGTCGTAGGCAAACCATCAAAGGTAGAGATTGATCCCAAGGAACCGCCAATCATCGTAGGTGAGCTTTTCTCTCTCTCCCCCCCTTTTTTACCTGCAACTAGCAAAAATAATAATAATAACACTTAAGTCAATCAGTTGTGACTTCTAGCAGCACGCGACGCGAATTGGGCAGCGACTGATGCTGAGGAAGAAGAACGCCCACTAGTCTGAGAAAGAGCGACTGTTGGAGACTGGACCGTCGGAGGTTGGGTCGTCGCTGCTTGCTGTTGAAGCTCGTCTATGACTGGTCAGCGCTGAACACTGGGCAGGGCCGACTCTATTGAAACTGTCGCTGAGCGTCGGGGGTGGGTCGTCTCTAGCGGCTTAGCGTCAGGGGTGGGTCATTGCTGTGGTTAGAGCAGAACAGGAGACGAGGCTGTCGAGACTCGCCTATTGCTGTCTGCTCATTGGTCGTGGCTATTAGGGACTCTTACTGACTCGTCTAAGGCTGTCAGAGGCTGCCTTGTCATCTGACTATGGGTCGTCAGACTATCAACACTTCGATCACGGGAACAGAACTGAGCCGACGATATGGACGTACGGTGACGGCACTGGCTCTAGTATCATGTAGACTTTTTTTGAGACTTGAATAATGCCTTGGATTTATTCATCGAGGCTACTGAATTTATAGAGTACAATTGGATAAAAAATAACAATAATATCTTAGGATATCATAATCTTAATTTAAATTAATACTCATAATATCCCTCTTATTATCTCCTCATATCTCTCATACTATCTTAATTGTTTACAATAATTAATTATTTCCATAATTACCACAAAGGGTTACAATTCCTTCCACTAATTGTAAAGTTTAACCAAACTGATGTCAAGCAAAAACTACAAAAATTTGACAAGATCAGTTGGTATTGAATAGTAGCACTTACGCACTAAGAGCTCCACCACCCTTTGCATGGCCATCCATTTTAGTAACAATTACAGCTCCAACTGCAACACTTTGTTTAAATGCTTGAGCCTGATCAAATGCAGCCTGACCAATACTGCTATCCATAACAAATATAACAAGATCTGGTTTCTGAACAAAGCAAAGAAAAGATACAAGCAATTATCAGCGTTTATAAACAGGCAAAACAAAAATGCATGCATTTATCATACAAAAATAATACCGTTGCTTCCGAAACTTGGCGCATTTCTTCAAAAAGGGCAGCTTCTTGTTTGTGCCGTCCACTGGTATCAACAATTATGAGATCACAGTTTTCTTTCTTGAATCTCTCCACACCTTCAACAGCAATTTTGACAGGGTCTGACTCCATGTAACTGTAAGAAGAATTGGGGGCAGAAAGTTAAATATTAATTAAGCATCTATGTTCATGTGCAATGAAAAGCAATTGATTTAAAGGATGCCATAAACAAATCATATTAAGCATAGCAGATCCTAAGTCCTAACTCATTTGCAAAGAATGAAAATATGACAGCAGGAAAGGGTTTACAAGCTAAACGATAACTTCCAAAGCTGTAGGCCCCTGGCTCATGCAATGTTAAGGCCATCTTGTACCATAAATGATATGATATTGTAATAAATAAATAACAGGATAACAGAATATGGGCTTAATGGGTAGTTACAGGAGCCAGTTGGTACTTAGCTAACAGATTCATTGTATTCCCTATAAATATATATTCCATTTGTAAGGCAGTGATTGAGACGGATTAGCATGATGCTCAGTTTCTCTTATTGTTCCTCTCTCCCTCTCTGCTCCTCTTTTCTATTCTTCTATATTCTCTCTAAATTCCTCTTCTATTCTCTCTTGTCATAATTACAAACATACAACAATGAATAACACCCTCATCCTCACTTTTCACAAATACAAAATACTAGGTACAAGATAGATTTTAAAAATGAATAAGGTGTTATTGGCATATTGCTCAATTGAATACAAACCTTTTCCCAAAGATGTATACACCAAACTCTGAGACAGTAGAATATCATAAACTACACAAACTTAAAAACTAACCAAAAAAAAAAAAACATGATCCCTGCCAGCAACCATGTGCGGTTCTTCTAGGATATCTTCAGATTGCATGACGAGAAAGAAAGAGCTAAAACTTTTGGAGATTATTCATCTCACAGTATCAAGAATCAAGAACTTGTGTAAAAGGTAACAATAGCTAGCTACGATATGAGACATCTAAAAATATAGGAGCGGTTGTGCTCCACAACTCTGTAAATTTTTGACAGTAACACGATATTACTAAATGTTGAGTCTACATACGATGTTAACCAATTCCAAAAAAAAAGGGAAAAAGCAAATAAATGAGTACCTTCCATAGAAAGGGATCTTAGCTTTAGTGGCATTTTGTTTCAGTTGATCAAAAGCACCCGCCCTGAATGTATCTGCACATACTAGAGCAGGCTTCCAGCCTTTTTTCTGATGATAATATGCATATTTTGTACAAGTTGTGGTTTTTCCCGACCCTGAATCATTGTTATGAAATATTCAAGGATCAGAAAATAATTGCAAAGTTTTTTTTCTTTAAAAGTATAAGGACCAACCAATAAAGCTAAGACATGTGTGACTTAGATATGTGTATAACTGTTTATTATTAAATTTGACATTTATGCTTCAAGGTGGTTCTTATACATACTAATATCATTTGAATTGATTGAAAATCGAAGAAGAAGAAGCATAATTTGATTAATAAGAAGGCAAAGCCCATTCAATAGTTAACATACCCTGTAAACCAACAAACATGACGACACTTGTTTTTCCTTTTTTTGGGGTGAAAGAAGGCTTCCCAGGATCCAGAATTTTGCAGAGTTCGTTAAAAACAGCCTAGAAGCAAAGGAGCCCATTAAGGATATCAGGAACATGCTAAAACAACTGCACAACAACTACAAGAAACCAGCATAGCTTCATAATTGACAATTCAGCATGCAACAATCTATGTAGAGTCCAAACCAGTCCTCAAAGAGTAGCATTTGCAACAGAAAAAATGCCCATGGAGAGAGTTAAGAGGTTAACAATAAACATTTGATCTATCGCCATAAGACTCAAATAAAGATTCAAGTAGACAGGTCTCAGGGGAATTGCTGAAATAGAGAAATTATCTCAGCCACAAGGCACAACGAGAGAGCTGAGAGATTCAAGTAGCCAGAGACCATCAACTTTTCAGCATTGAGTTCATATTTTTCTGGATCAAATAAACATCTAAATAGCCTTACACGCACACAATTGTTGTTGGCCAATATGTCACTCAAGGGCAACATATTCCTTTGAACGTAGTCCAATTGCTTCACTATAAATTTTAATGCAAACAGCGACATCATTGCCTTAAAAATACAATTAGATTATCTTTCAGAATTAATCAAGCCAAGCAAAACTTAGAAATACCCTCTAAGAACTATTCCCCCGAGAATTTTAAAGATTCATGATCATTAATGCAAGGAACCAAAAAGGACCAAATTTAACAGAAAATCGTACTTGTTGAATGATCCTGCGTTTATTGTGGCCAGCAGCGAGATCGTCAAGGTTGACAATCTTCTTGATATTAGTTTGCATGTCTCGTACGAGTTTGAATTGAACATCGGATTGAAGAAGAGCACGGGTGATCTCGTTAAGACACTCGTTGAGAACCTTCTCATCAATTATGGTGGCATTGCTCATCTGCTGGAGAGCACGAGATATGCTCCCCCCTAACTGAGCTAGAACCATCTTGGCCGATTGAAGAATGAACAGAAGGAACAATAGATGAATTTCAGAGTTTTGGAGAATTAGGGTTTGGAGGATGAAATCGGAGAAGTACCGACCCACTTGGGAAGAGGTTGTTTGAGGCTTTCATGGGTGAGATTGGCCATTCAACCGGCGGCAAGATGACGTCAAACGGTAAATAAGCAAATGATTAATATGGGCCAATCCAAAAAAAGATTAATATGGGCTTAATTCAAGCCCCCTTTAAGATCATCTTGGGCCATAGCCCATCATAGCATAACGTAGTCCTAACTTATGATGCCCGTGAAAAAATCCTATAATACTCAACAATTTATTAATATAAAAGTTAATTAATTAATTTAAATAATTTAAAAATATTTAAATAAATCATGAGGTCTAACACTTAGCTAAGCCCCTTAAATATTTAGTTAGGATTCGATCCCTAGTGATATGTTAGAGAGGATCTCATGGCCAATATTAACAGTGAATACCATAAATTTACTTAAAAAATTAAAATAAATCATAAGAATATTATTCTATTATTTTTTTTTAAATATAAATATTATCTTATTAAAGGTAATCTATTAAAGGCAATATCAGGCATAAAATGTAGGTAAATCTGTTAATAAAGATTTAAATTTTAGTTAATTATTTTATAAATTATTATATCCTTCTTTCCTCTAAACTCAACCTACTATTATTCTTTCAACCAATTATAGGTTTATATTTGTTTTCCCTTTCATTTTGATTTTGTTTTTCTAACCTCGAACTAGTTGTGGATCCACATCCAGCACAGGGTATTTTTGTAGCACCCTACCTTTAAATACCATCCAAAACTTTGATGAAAATTACATTAAAACAAAAACTTTCATGAAAAATTACAATTTTTATTTTATTGTATTTTTTAACCATTTGATTGGGCGCTTTCAATTTGAACATAGGAAACGACCGCGTATTGATAGTAATTGATACCTCTCATTTTAATCCTTCACATTTCTTCTCAACGGTGGGAGATTGTGGTTAACTGATATGGCAGTCTCAGTCTCTGCAGCTCCCAACGTTGCCGCTTGGAGCTTCCGTTGGTCAGAGAGAGCTTGACCCAGAAAGAAGCTTTCGAGAATTGCAAACTTCATTTACCGAAACCCAACTCGATTCTCAGCGACGAGGTCAGCGATGTTCTTTGTTGTTCGAGCTCTCGATCCCCAGAGAGGAAGTAATGAAGCAGAAGAAATTTCCAGAAACAGCACCGCCACTTTCCTTTCTCCGGTACATACGTTCCTCACTCTTTCTCTTCTCAACTTCATTAGGATTTTCTTTTCCAACGTCAATGTCATCCTCGAGTTTTGATTTTGAAATGAAAGACTACGAATTAAGAAAACTCTGCTTCATCCCTTGCAGTGAAGCGACGAGCAAAAATATCCGATATACCAAAATATCTATATAAATTTGTACTAAAAATGAGACATAATCTCTTAATCAAAATTAGTGCAAGAAGAAATTTAAATTGCGATGAAAGATTAAATGACATTTTGAAGTATGTATATATATACTACTTATGTGGGGCTAAATTTTAATTTCCCAAAAATGTTAAAGGTTCTGTGATGAGATTGCCAATGTAGATTTTTCTGAGTTGAATCATTGTATGGTGTAATTAGGAGGATTGGGGGTATCTCGCAAAATTGCTGGCGGGTTCTGTTCTGGGTGCTGCTGCAATCAAATACGGAAGTGCAGTTTTCCCAGTAATAACCAGACCAAACATTGTGCAGGCTTTGATTATGATACTAACTCCTGATGTTGTAGCTGTTTTCCTTTTGATCAAGGAAAGTGGTTTAGATAGAGAAGATTAGGAACCTTTTTGCTGTGCTATTCATGAGTCCTGCTTCTACACAAGTTTTAATTTTATAGTACAACTAAAGATGTAACAAACCCTGAAAGAAAGTGGTTCCTATTGTGCCAATTTGTGATTATTGATTACTAGCATTTTCTTTCCCTTGTTTGCAAAACAAAATCTTCAGATCATTATACATATTGTACTCCAGTTGATTTTCTCTACTCTGCTTTGAAAGGCACATGCTTTCCATTGTATGACAAGGAAAGGAAGATCTTGCGCATATTATTTTTAACATACATTCGCTTAGCTTAGAAAGTGAAGTCAACCACAGAATGGGATTACATAAAAAGGATGTAAGAAATATATCTTTTCACAGAATAATCACAAGGTTATATATAATTCCAGTTAGTTTTCAGTTATTCTCTCAAACAGAGCCTAAACTTCCTACCAAATATACAATATTTCTTCCTAGAGTCAACTGCTAACGGAATACACTCTGAATCCAACTGCTAATGGAATACACTCTGAATCCTGTAACAAGTAATCCTGCATAAACTGCTTATTGCCTAAATATACAAAGCAAAGCGAATAAAGAATATGCAAGACTTCCTGCTTGATTTTTCTGTAGAATGCCAACAACTTTCACTTCAAGGATGTGATTGAAAGGTCTGCATAGCCCTTTTGATTCTAATGGTTTCTGGAATCATAAAGATCTAATTCAACAAGATAAAATGCATCCTTGTGACTTCCGACGAACTTATATATGAAGCCATTGAACTAGAGATTATCTTTTAGCCACTTTAATGCTCCATTTGCGAGAGGGCTGCGAGTTCAGTTAAGAAATAATTAGCTTACAACAGGAAATGGATTAGGCACAATGAGTAAGTTGGTCAATGAGGAAACTTGCATACAATAAATTGAATACCAAAGGAGAGAAAACTATTACCTAGCAAGATCCTTTAACTTTTTCCATATGTCATTTTGATCTTCTGATTCGTCAGCTTTTTCTGCAACTGTTGCTGCCGGACTTTCAGCATTTTGAGATGATAGACCTTCTGTACTTCCTGCAGCAGAAGGTACTCATGGTTTACAACTCAAACATCACTTGCAAATGTGGTAAAAGTAAAACCAGCTCAAATGGCATCCATTTTTCACTCATTCAAGCATTCAAGAAGTTATCAAATGACAAATTAATTCAGTACATTGTTGGAGAAAATACGCAATTAAGCTGCAAACATAAAGAAACCACCTACCAGAGGATTGAGTTCTAGGATGGGATTTTGATTGGTTGCTTGTAGTGTTGCCGCCTAGCAAAGCAAGTTGTTCAAGCAGCTCACGTTCCTTTGTACTGATGATGCAAAGAAGAAGCAAATTCACTTCAAGCTACCACAGTATAGAAGGATAATTAACTAGAAATCAATTCTAAAATGACCCACTACCTGATACGTTTTGGTATAGTAACTTTAACCGTAAACAAATGATAACCACGTATTGATGATTTGTTTAATTTTGGAACGCCTTTTCTTGCAAGGACAAGGATATCTCCATGTTGGGTACCAGGAGGTATTTGTAGTTCGGAAATGTCTTCAACTGTCTTTACCTGTTCAGGCTCTAAAGAATTAAATAATTGATAGCGTAAGGTAATAACATCAACATTGACATACTTAAGTTGTCTTAATCACAGCGCTATCCGCCATGCTTAGATGAGGTCCAGGGTTTGAACGCGGCGTTGACATATTTGTGTGTGCACGATTAAATTGACTTTATTAAAAAAAAAACAGACTTTATGGTCAGGTAGGAAATAAGTCCCCTTCACTGAAATATTTTTTTTTTTTTTAAAGAAAAAACAGCTATAAGCACAAATACTGACTAAAAATTTTACCTTGGCACTGGCCCCAAGTATGGCGTCTAGGTAACCGATTGTGATTGTTGTACAGAGATTAATACCATCTCTTTCAGTCCCTGGTATTTCTTTCACATCAAGATATACGTAAAGAACTCCTGGAGGACCCCTGATAAAGCAAGAAGATGAACAGCTGGTTGTTAAATATGTAAGCACAAAGCAACAAAATTGTCGGAATTTACATGAACAAAAATGTAACTTTGGCACTAAACCACGAGTAAACCACAGCAAGGAGGCCATGTTGCTTGTTTCAGTTCTTTGTAGGACGTTTGCATGTGTTTGCAAGGGAAAATATGTTTCCTCAGGTTGCTGTCTCGTTTATGAAGGATATTTAATCTACCTTTCTATTTGTATTCCTGATTTCTTTATAATAAAACCTCCTCTATTATTAAAGTGGGGGAAAATATACAGATAGAAACAGGTATTTTATGTTGTACATGCAATAAAATTATGAGAAAGGCATACCCTCTTGGTCCAGCATTACCCTCCCCAGCAACTCTCAATATACTGCCTGAGCTAACTCCAGGTGGAACTTTAACTTTAATTTTCTTCTTAACTCTTAGACGTCCTTTCCCGCTGCATTTACCACAATTTTCAGATATGACTTCGCCATCCCCTCCACAGTTTGGACATACTGAAACCTAATTTTGCAACAGAAATAATAGTATGTTTAAACAGAGAAATGGAATTATCTTTCAAGAGTAAACTGTTTAGAATTCCATAAGCACCTTATGTAATAAATTCCAGGCACAAAATGAAAATGACGGAATATCTTTATATGCAGTTACGAAAGTTAAAATCGACCAATCGCAACAGTAATAACATGGAAGTGTAAATAAGTCGTGAATGGCATTTCTAAGTAAACAGTATTTTTCCTAATTTGTCCGTTCAATTCTAAATTCTCAAGAAAAGTATTCATATCATGCTCCTCCTCTGACCACGTATGAGATACCTCATTGAATTGTATATATTATGACTCATACAGAGAGATGCGCCAACTACCAAGAGTTTCTCAACTTATGAATAGTTGTTTCTTTTTCTTCGCTTGTGCACAGAATGCTTTGAGACTTAAGAGTGATACTATTCAGATTCGTCAGGAAAAGAATTAAAACTACCTGAGAGAACATTCCAAAAGGTGTTTGTTCAGTCCTCATCACCTGACCCCTACCACCACAAGTTGAGCGCACTCTCATCTTGGAGCCCTTCTTTGCTCCAGTGCCAATACAAACTTCACAGGTTTCCAAATGAGAAAGATCAAATTCTTTCTCTGCTCCAGAAATTACCTCAGAAAATTCCAATGACATGTCACAAACTGTTGACATTGGAATCAAAAGTCAACTCCAAATTCCATCAAACTCTAATATTTTTTTTTAAAAAAAGAAATTGTTCGGAGGCTGCAAAGATATAAATCTAGACCTGTCAACTGTCATTGCTTTGTTTGCATATAGAAAAATGGCAAACAGGAGCAACAGATTGATGATATTAGTAAGTAAAAACGTGAAGTAGCTTATTTCTGGAACAACTAGTGGTATTGTTTACTTCCTTAGCAGAATCCACACCACTACTTCCCGGATATCTTCTCCCTTAGTAACAGTACTGCGACGAGGTGTTCCAAATCCAGCAGGATCCATTCCAGAGAAGCCACCCATATTTGGCCCAAAAAATGTCTCGAATAAATCAAATGGATTAGTCTGTAGAAAAAAGATTATCACATTTGAATAAGTTCACCAAAGAGATATAGAAATATACAAGTCCAATTAGCATGAATTTCAATCTGTGTCCAAAAAAAAATTATACAACACATGTATAACCAGCGTTTGCCTGACAAGAAAATTATATCATCCTTTCTTCTTTTATGATAAAAAGATCAATTATATACATAAAAAATGAATAAAATTATACAACTAAAGTCGGGTATAATAGAGTCCAAGGAATGGGGAATTAATAAAACATCAATTTTAAATAAGGAGTGACTGAAAAAGATTGAAGCAGTGAATAAATATCCTTTTTCAAGGTGCCACATAAATATAAATTGATGAGGGTATGGAGGAGGGAAATAGGTTACAGGAGTTACTGTGTTTATTAAGATTTTAATTACAATTAGTTTTATAATATTATTATATATTAATTTAGATTTAAGATTTTGCTTTAATCTGTTTTAATATTATAGTGAGTTAAACAAGTCAACCCACTTAACTCATGGGCTGGCTCATTTAACTTCCTGATGAAATGAGTTGGGCTCATTGATCATCCTCGAAAAAAATTTCAAAAGAAGAATGAACTCAACTCACAAAATTAGCAGGTTTAACGGTAAGCTCATCGGGCTCAACTCATTTTGATAGTTGTATCCCTATTATATGTGAATCAGAAAATTAAATATTAAACATTCAATAAATAAAGAATATCGCATGAGCGCTAGATGCTCCTCCCATTGTGCCATTAACTCCAGCCTCTCCATATTGATCATATAAAGCCCTCTTTTTATCATCTGATAGCACCTGACATTGTAGTACTTAAGAATTCAAAAGATAAAATCACAAACACCGTTATACAAAATATATGTTATAATCATTCCGAAAGATACTGGTCTGCCAGAACACCTGGACAAATTCTTTTCCAAAAGTAAATCCTAACTGGGATAAATTTAGGCATCAGTTTGAAAACCATAGCTCCCTACACATTAATATGCAACAATAGAATCCTTATTTTCTACATCGACCACCATTACCTCCTTATGAATCTACTTCATACTTCCCCACAATTAGTAAAAATCAGATAATAATTTTCTCCATGCTTTTCATCTCTAAATATGAAAGGAAAAGGCATCATAGATTGCCAAAGAATAACCAGCATTTCAGTACTTCTTGCCTTGAACTTCAAACCACTTTCGTTCAAGTTGAAGATATAAAATTATCTATCATGACTAACCATTTGAAGTTCAAAATAAAGGGTAAAACAAAAAACCAAGTGATTTACAAAATTAAAAGCCAGCCAAAGTAGTGGTTCTGTAAAGATTCCTTCACAGTTTTTGTCAATACCTCATATGCAGCACTAATCTCTTTGAACTTTTCAGTTGCTCCAGGTTCCTTGTTCACATCAGGGTGGTACTAGAGAGATAAAAGAATACATATAAAATTAAGTGAACAAAAAATTACTCTAGAAACACATATTTAGTTCTAACAACCAATGAGGACCTGATATTGTGAAGGTTACCCAATTCAATATAGAAAAATGAAAATTAAGAAGTTAAGACATTCTCTCACTTATGCTTCACTAAGTTCCTTAAGCTTCATCTCTTACAGTTTGAAGACGAGTGTGTCTGATAGGTAAAAGGTACAAATTACCTCCGTTTAAAAAGTCTGGGAGACTTATAGCTATGAAAACTAGCTATGGAAAATCGATCCCCACCTTAAGGCATCCTCCAAGTAAGAAGTTTTCCGATTTTATATATACCATTTCTAGAAATTTGTTGCCACGGGCCTAGCATTAATTAATTCCAAACGAAATGAAGAATCCCAATTCCCCCCAAGTAAAAAATGGATACCTGGCGAGCTAACCTTCGATAAGCCGCTTTAGGGTTTGTTTGGTTGGGGGGTTGGGGAGGGGAGGGGAGGGGAGAGGAGGGAAAAGTGTGTTTGGTTGGAAAAAATAGAGGGAAGAGGAGGGGAGATTTTTTGTCCTTATGTGCTCCCCTCCACTCGCCTAGCTCCCCTCTAAAAGTGGGGGTTTTTGGAGGAGAGAGAAATTTTTTGCCCCTTTTAGACCAAATTAACCTCAAACATTTTTTAATATTTCAACTATACCTTTAAATTTTTTTTTTATTTTTCTCACACCTAATTTTTTCTTTAATTGCATAATAATTATAATAATTGGTTGGGGGGTTGGGGAGGGGAGGGGAGGGGAGGGGAGAGGAGAGAAAAGTGTGTTTGGTTGGAAAAAATAGAGGGAAGGGGAGGGGAGATTTTTTGTCCTTATGTGCTCCCCTCCACTCGCCTAGCTCCCCTCTAAAAGTGGGGGTTTTTGGAGGAGAGAGAAATTTTTTGCCCCTTTTAGACCAAATTACCCTCAAACATTTTTTAATATTTCAACTATACCCTTAAACCTTTTTTTTTATTTTTCTCACACCTAATTTTTTCTTTAATTGCATAATAATTATAATAAATTATAATAAAATTTAATAAATATAATAAATTATTTATATATTATTTTAAAATATATAATAATTATAAAATTAATAAAAAATAATGTTAAATTTTTAACATGTTTTTTATTTTTTTTATTTTTATTATATATAAAAATGAGATAAAAAAACTAAGATTTATAAATTAAAAAATAATAATTTTGATATGAATATTATAAGTAAAGAATAAATAAATTTAAATAAAGAGATAAGGGTATTTTTATCAACTTTTAATTAACCCATCTCCCCTCCCCTTCTGAACCAAACAAAAAATATCATTCATTAACCTTCTCTACCTTTCCCTACTCTCCCTTAAATTAATCTAACCTCCCACCAAACAAAGCCTTAATTTCCTTGCTTGTGGCGGATTTGGGAACTCCAAGAGCAGAATAATAGTCACTAGAAGCAACAGCCACTATTTGCAGGCGCCTAGAAGAAGGGACCTCCGTATTTGACGTCGAATAAAGCGAATGGATAGAGATGAAGCTTTCATGGGAATGGAGATGGACCCCACCAAGGAAATAAGAACAACAAGAGGAAGAAATAGAAGAAGTGGAGGGTTGAAGCAGAGATGATAAAGTGAAAGATGTAACGGCAATCGAATGCGGAATATGAAGCTACAATGTATATCTCAAAGAGAAATTTCTCGATTTTGCAAGACAAGCTGCTATTGGAAATGTTGGAAATGATCGCTTTTCATTGTGATTTCCAGTTGAAAGGAATGAAAGCTAGAGCAGAAGCGAAGAATGAACAAGACCCAGTTGATATATCCGATAAAATAGGAACGATACAGAACAGAGAAGATGAGCCTAGTTGCGAGAAGGGAAAGCTGTGGTAGCTGGAAATGCACGTTGACGAAGTGAAACGACGAATGTCTCCCTAAACAACCGTAGGTGGGGAAACAAAACGGAGGGAAGAAAATGCCAAATTGATGAGGAAAATCCGGCGCGGGGGGGGGGGGGGGGGGGGGGGGGAATGTAATTCAAATGTGTCCAAGAAATTTAGAGACGCAGATTAAGGAATGTGTCTTTGAAATCTACAAAGTTGGAGAGGTAAAAAGGAATTAAGCAAGCGCAATGCAATTCTGGATGAGGCTTCTCAGCTAAACGTGCATGGCATTTCGGCAATCGCTTATCTGGAGTCTGGACTAATAATCATTTTAATACTTGAATTAAAACGATCGTGTAAATAATTATTGATGGATAAGAACTGAAAAATCATTAAAATGTCGGTGAAAGACTTGGAAATAGCATAGGGAAAATGACAGTTTGGTTCTAAAATTGAAAAAAGAAAACAAATTATAAATATCAATTCAGACGCTTGCAAATAAGAAACTCAATTGCAAATTGAGAATTGAGAATTTAGAAATCAATACCACGTGAATTTAGTAATCCCATTTTCGGTATTCAAAATTTAATAATCCCAAATTGATTATAAAAATTGTGCCAAATGTTTCAAAAATTAGTTAAAATATAAAAATAATTGACTTTTTCTTAAAAAAAATTACCAAAATATTATAGATAAAAAAAAAAAAAACCTTCACATATCAGCTACCATGTAGGTTTAAATTTATCCAGGTGGGATGTTTTCATTGGTCAGTGTTCGAGTGAGCTGGTAAAAAGTGAGCCCCTAAAAATTCCTCTGAATTATAAATGGCAATTCAATACTTAGGATTATAATTATCATATATTATTAAAACACAAAATTGAAGGTCGCAAAACAAAACTTACTACAGTTAAAATTGCAGATAGCAGATAAAATAAATGAGAACCTTGCGATAAGATGAGAGAATATATAGGCTACGATTGAATTAATTGACAACTGAGGAAATATAATACTATCAAAAGTAGCATCTATATAGTTAATAGCATAAAAAGTTCTCCCAAACTATAACCAGACGGGACATAATTAAACCCCGCCTCTATTATTACATTCCTCACATTGAGTATATTAGCAAACATCAGGAGGGAAACGCCCAGGAAAGGTATTGCACTGTTGAGCCTGCTGCAAATGCATTACCAAGGTATAGTTTTTCACCTGCAAAATAATCCATACAGGATTCACCATTCATGAAAAGTAAAATCAGTAGTGCAAAGTTTAAATCTTTTAACTTTTATACACCATTTGCCAGCCAATTCTTCTATCTTCAATGTAACAACGCGCAGAATTTAATGCTCAATGATTTTTTATGTTGCGATGCAACAGACCCCACAGTTACTAAGCATAACACAATGAGACAGGCATAGCACTCCATCTTAAAAGGGTAGATTAACATCCTTGATATAAAGCCCAACACCCCCATTCTGAAGCTGTCAAATTTTCCTGGAAAATGTTCACAGTTCAGTTCAAACTCTCCCTCCTCCCACCCCCATTCCCCCAAACCAAAAAAACAACCAATTTCTTCTTTTGTTCCCCATTTTCTCCGAAAAATCCTCAAAAAAAATATATAAAGCTGCACTGTTTCATCACTGCCAGATACCAGAATGTCTTCTCTTTTATCTAGAAGCTAATGATAAAAGGAAAAGAAAAACGAAATTGAGAAGGTGGGCATTAAAGGGGGAAACCCCTCTCAGTCCTCTTCTACCCATTTTGTTCCGTCCCTATTTTCAGCTCTCCCTTAGTCTTACTTTCTTGGTTTTGCTCTTTTTTTGTCTGTTTTTTTATCTCATACTCTTTTCTGTTTTATCTTATAGTGGCAAACTAAAGCTTTTCTCAGAGGACGAGAGAAAAAGGGAAGAAGACCTGCTAATGGAGACATTACTGACATTTTCCTGGTCGTGAAGCTTGAATACTTCAAAAAGGAGGAGCATCCACGTCCAAGGTGTCCATGTCAATATTCATGATTTCTAATATCAATACTATTACGAACCTTAACTGTGGTTAATTGTTGATGAGGCACCAGTGCAAGACCTTTCAAGCCAGTGAAAAGTCCATGACAACTTAAGCTATGAGTGGAGGCCCTTGGATACAATTCCAGGACCAGCTACCATGTTTCTAGCAAACTTGCATCAGGAATTGTGCACTTAATGCATTGCCCTACGGGCAAGGTTATCCCCTCAATTTATCTCCTTTTCATCTTAAAGTACAATAAGGTTTTATATTGTATGTAGAAAATAGCCGAGTTTCCAAACATTTTCAAAAGCTTTAGAACCGATTATGCAAATTGCTAAAACATCTAACTAGAACAGAGACAGCTAATTCTGACCTCAAGGGATCTAACTTGCTCCTGGCAATGAGACAACGCCTGCTTCAAATGCTGACACTCTAGAACCTTGTTATCATAATCAGCAAGTCGTTCATGTTGGATTTTCACAGCTTGTTTAAGAATATTATTCTCCTTAATCAGCCCTTCAAGTTGCCCCTTAAGCACCAAATTCTCCTGAAAATGAGATCTTAAAACAATCATCATACAAGCCTAATCAAACATAAAGAACGAGATACTAGGTTACCATTCATAAAACATTTGACTAATGTGTATAGACATGCATAGAAGTCAACTGTGTGCACAGCAAAAAATCTATGTGCAAGCTAAAACCTGGCAGTTTAACAAATAAACAAACCTATTTCTGCAAAGCTATCATGGAAGATGCATGTCTAAGCATTACACCCTGCCTCCTGTTCAATTTAGCAAAAATTACAAATTCGCTTGACATCCAAACATTTTGGCCAGGGATTTTCAGGCAGTAATGCCCTCAATATAATTGGCATGCCTACTACAGAAGATCATCATAGAACAAAATGTTTGAGCAGATGAGCACAATTAGCAAACCCCTCCTTCACCCCCAATACAATGTTGTTTTCACGTATATGCTTGAAAACTCAAAGGGTTACACAATCATAACACATAAAAAGTCTTCAAACAAAAGGGTTCTCCCAACTTCTACTTCAATGATCCCATGCACAGAACATGGAGCATTCAAGTTACCCCCACATATGAGAAGATGGCATTTATTTAGCCACAATCAAGAGATAAGAGTACGATTATCAACATGAAGCTTGAGGTGGATAGCAGGATGTTAGCATTCTCAGTTGTATCCGCAAGTTTGTTAATCATTGCTTCCAAAAATTCCAGACTCTAATGGTATGTGCCGGTACTATTTATTATTCTAGCATGAACTATACCTTTTGATTAAGATGAGTTGCCTCCACATGGGTACGTTCATAGATTGATTTTTCTAGCGCCTCTAGAATTCTAGCAGCACGGGCCTTAGCATCATCAATGCTAGTAGCACCAGCCATTTCTCTCACAAAAAGGTCAACCCACTCTGCTCCATCAGCAGGAAGGTTGTTCAAAGCTGTCTTACCCTCAGAAGCAGAAGCATCAAAATCATTTTTCACTTTACCTGCAAGTTTTGCAAAAGTTATCAATGCCTCATCAAATGCCTCATCATAAGAGATAATAAATGCCATTTTAAAAAAATTGAAGCATATAGTTATAGCAAGAAAGCATGAAGTAACATCACCCTTGAAACTCAGTTGTTTTAGGGTAAGCTATATCCATAGATATATGCATGTTATCCATACTGGCAGCTTAAATTAAACTGTCTTCCACACAATTTCTTAGCAGATTGTGTGTGCATATAAAACAGGCTGGCGCAGCTAAAACATGCTACTAAAAAACAATATGAAAAAAGTATATGAACATAGACATCAATATATCAACATATATAGTAAAATCAATAAAAAATCACATTATTCATAAACCATGAATATATATGACTTATTCATTAGATTTTGAGCAATACATGGGAAAGCATGACTATTTGTGCTAAAATTAAAAATAAAAACAGCACTATAACATAAGTGCACATAAACATACACACAATTTCATCCATTAAACAACCAAGAAGACTTCTAAGGAAGGATACTAAACCATTTGCAGTTCCCAATCTTCATTTTAGAAACATAGATCAGAAAAATCGAACGCTTCCTACAACACTCTTCTTTTCAAGCTGTAAAATTAGTAAAACAAATGCACACTCAGCCAAAGATAGAATATCATGTTGAATGGTAGATACCATTCTAAAAGTGGATCCAACTTAAGTAGGAACAAAAGTAAAAAAACACGCTTGCAGCAAAGAATACTTGAAATAACAGAGGCTGGTTTCAGATTGCTTCATAATAAGAAGCCATATTAAAATCAAACTTCTAAAAGACAACTTATTCAACTCAGTTCCATATCTGTGAACCCTCAAGCAGGAAACAATTGAAGAATGGTAGTTAGTACAGCATATAGTGAATAGCAAGTAAAAGATTCTATTAGAAAATATGGAAATGAAAAGTTTCCACTCCTGCACAATTTAATTCATTTCACTTCATCCTAAGATCCATTGAAGACTCAAGACTACTAATTTGTCATTTAACATTAATATGCAGATATCAACTATACCTGTCTCCACATTAACTTCTGATTCTTCAGCAGTGGCAGAATTCTTATTTGCGGATCCCAAGCAAAGTTCATGCAGGCTCTTAATGGCAGCATCTATATCGTTGCCACATTCTTGAAGTGCTCTCTCAAGGACCTAAAACGTAAAATATCAAATGAATATAAATCAAGGTAGTCAAAGGTAAAAGGCACTAGGCTTCTCAAGTGCCACAAGTGAGAGGCACTAAAAACGCGCGCACACAAATAAAGCAATGAGTTCAAGTAGGCAAAAGATATTTGTATCCAAAGAAAAAACAAGTAGGCAACAGATATGCAATACAAACAAAACAAGAAATAGATATAATTTAAATTTCACACATTTGACATGTAATTAGCTAGTCAAACATAATAATTATCAAATCTATTAATCAAGACATTAGTATCACTACTCAAGCTAATAATTATTAAGTCATAATTCCTAATATTAAGTGCAGTTATTAAGTCAAAAGATGCATGTAGCTGTGACCTCTCACCTCACTTCCACCCATGCTTTAAATTATGCAATTATTTTCCTGACACGAACATATGTAACCATTCGAGCAACAAATTCAAAGCTAGAACCCTCAAAAGGCTTTAGGCAAAAGGCACACTCCATGTTATATCTATAAAGAACATGAAAATCTGAAATTAAATTTGACACAAATTTGCAAAAAGAAATAGATATATAGATAATCTTTTGAAATAAGAGTAACTATTTTACCTTATTCTCTTAAATCTAAGGCTATGTTGGGCTTCAAGATTAGATTTTGTAGTTTTCTATGTTATACTGTTACTGCTTTCAATATTTATGGGTTGGGCTTAAAGTTGACCCTTCTCTTCCTGGAAAACAGAGGCTCCAAAGGAACTCCCTTTGTGGTGCCTGATTAGTGATTAAAGACAGTGATTCTCATGGAGTGACAAGAGCTGATCATGAATAGCGCATTGCCGCCATAGGTGTCACTGAATAATCATATTAAACCATATAAATGGAGAATAATATATAAGGTGACAAATTATTATCGTCTTCTACTGAGGGTAAGTGAACCCAAGAGAATTAACAAACGTAAATAGAAATCTTGCAAAAGCAATGATAGTTATAATTACATCTTACATATGAACAAACAATAGGGTAATCCATGATAATATTATTGATTTATTGTTAGCCAAAAGTTACCAGCTTCATCTACGAAGAAAGCATCAGATAGAGCAAAACCCTTCAGCACCAGAAAAACTAAAAGGGACATTCTATCACTCAACCTTCATCGGAAAGTTACTACATAAACAATTTCTGTCTTTAATTCATCTTCTTGAAAAGTACCTGGTCATCCATATGAGGAAATACAGCCCGAAGCTGATCGATGAGACTCGGAGCCGATAAACGAACAGGCGAACTTGAAGATGAGCAACGAAGCTTCTTGGATACTGGAGGTGATGGAGGAAGGTCTTCAAAGAAAGATCTCTTGCTCCCACACACTGCAGCAGACATTGTTGAAGCAATAAGCCGTTCGGCGCCTCTAAAGGTTTCTCCGACGACGATTCCCAAATGCCAATTTAGTCCGATTATACAAAGAGGAGGAAAAAAGGTTGGTCTTAGGGTTCCGGCTTGCGAGTTCTGAATTCAAGAGAGGAGAAGTGAAGATTGCTAACTTCTCAAAAACTGATCTTGGACATACCTCTTTTATAAGCAGGTTTTAGGGATGAGAGCGTTCACCCCAGCAAAGGGGATTTTTCTGAATTGTCGATAAAGAAACAAATAAATGTATTTTTAAATGTAAACTATTTAGTTTCTTTATATTATATTTGAATTTTTAAAGTTGATTTAATAACAATTTTTAGATACTGGTAAAAAAAATATAACATAATTTTTAGATAAACATTGCCATTCAATCTTAACGTTACTAATCTTAATTCGTAGAAATAAAAAGAACATTTTAGTAAACAAATCCACAAATCGTTGTGCTTACAAACAAAATAGTCAATATTTATATACTTAATAACTAAATTTTATATTTTAAAAAATTATTAATATATAAATTATATCTATTTATATCATAAAAAACTAAGAAAAAAATTTGAGATTTAATTAAGTTAAGCTAAAAATGATAAATTATGCCAATCATAATAACTTTTCAGGATAAAAAATTATGTATGTAAAGTGTAAACAAGATAACTCTTTTGTATTTAAATATTTTATATTGAATTTATACTAATCTATATAGTAATATCATAAAACATCAATTTATATTCATGCACCATTATTGTTTCCAAATATTATGGAAAATTCAATTTTGTTTTCCAAATGGAAACTACTTATTTATAATCAAGTTGCTGATAATTGCCTTGCTAACCACGACAGTGAGGGGATAAGTGCATCCAAAATACATGCATGGGATTAATTATTCATTTTATCAACCCATTACGTATTAGTAATGTTTATTACTTTATTTTAATGCAATTCATACTCATCAAGAAAATTAAAACAAAAAAAAACCCTCCTATCATTAATATTGATATATTTAATTAATTTAATTTAATTATTTAAATTAGTTAATATGATATATTTTCTCTAAAATATTCTAATCATCTTCTTTAAATCTCAACATATCTCTTACTTAATTATTGTTAAAAAAATATCAATAGAGTTAATTTAAAAAAATTGATAAATATAAAAAATATATTTAAATTATCAACTTGTCAAGTAAGTTATATATTAAATATTAGATAAGTACTATAAAGGATAATGTGTTATTTTTTTCTATAAAAAAATTTAAATAGCTTTCACACTATTTCCTAACTAAAATTAGGCTACGATCCTAGAGTTTAAAGATGACATATAAAATCGTTTAGTAAATGAATACTCATAGTAATATAAGTAATCAAATTTATGTTTTGTGAAATATAAATCTGTTTTTTATTATTTATGTTAACTTTTATTTGCAGCTAAAAAAAATTGCGAAGAAAAGTTTAACCTCTCGTATTATCATATGGCCGCATGGGGTAGTGTATTTGTATTAACGGGTTGATAAAAACAAAATAAAACGTTTGTATTAATGGTGTTACACGCCCCCTTGTAAGATTTGGATCTACCGAAATAATTCATGTATTAAAATAGGTGTTTTTAAATGTAAATTACTTGTAATTTACATTTAATATAGTTATAGTCACCTATTTCACCTAAAGTATTGCAAAAAGTCCAACTATAAAATTAAATCAAATTAGCAATAAATCTAAAATTTTGATTTTTTGTTTAGTAGTCATCCATCTCAAATATATCATAACGTGAGAAGAGAGAGAGGCCGAGGGATACTTGTCCCTCCAAATAATTTTTAGTCCTTTTTTTTTTTAAATTAGAAGGGCAGACATAACTGACGACCTCTCACTAGCACAAGAGCTCACATACCTTTTCCTGTCTTTCTCTCTTAGCACATTATATCATGCCAGAAAGAAGATCATCCAGGAAAGGAAAAAAAGGGGCGGAAAAAAAGACTGCAAAAATACCAGTTACTCTAAACATGATAAACCAACATGTACACAAAATCCAAACACTGATAAACACATGCTTCCATTCTGGATAGTTTGGCCAATGAACTGCAAGTTGTGAGAGCTTTACAATATTTATAAATACAATACAAAATGTCGATGGTTTAAGCTATTTTGACAATACTATAGCCCACTACTCTCTTTCATCTCAAATGTTGATTCCTTCTCCTCTGAGATGAAGTCTGAACTATCTTCAGCAACTGAAGCTCCATCACTGTTTTCTAAAGCTCGAGGGTTTGTGAACAATTCATTCTTTTCTAACTCGGATAACTTATCCTTAGATTCTCCCTTAAGCAGCTCGACCACCTCGAGCATGGTGGGTCTCTTCTCGGGCTGACTTTGAGCACATACAAGTCCAACAAGAGTCATTCTTCTGAGTTCTTCCTCTACATACTTACCCTTTAGCTTTGGATCTGCAAGTTGACTAAATCTCTTCTCAATAACCAATGGTAGCACCCAATCAGCTATCGATCGCTTCATCGAAGTACTTAGTTTTTCTATTGGTTTCTTGCCACTTGCAAGTTCTAGCAGGAGAATCCCGAAACTATAGACGTCACAACTCTCGGATGCCTTACCAAGCATGGCGTATTCCGGCGCAAGGTAGCCGAGGGTTCCTTTGACTCTCGTGGTCACGTGGGTTGCCCCGTCAGGAATCAACTTAGCAAAACCGAAATCAGCAACCCGAGCCTGGAAATCCGCATCCAGTAACACATTGCTCGATTTGATATCCCTGTGGATTATGTGGGGTGTTGCTTGGTGGTGAAGATATCTTGAATAAAAACAAAATGTCGCGGAATTAATAAACTGGCCAGGACAGAATATCAGCTTTGAAGCACAAGTACTTGAAAAGAATATCACACACACTTTAAGTTGTACTTCAAAATTATACATACTACCTTCAGTTTTAAAATATAGGTCACAAGTACCTGCCTCACATATATTAAGAAAGTTGGTTAAAGTTAGTTTTGTATTCCAAAAGAAAGTAAATTTCCAAGATTGCCCTTAATAACTATTGTTTCTCTTGTTATGCTTGATTCCTAAAATAAGCATTTAATGATAAGCAGGGTATTTGTGAAAAATAAGTCAGAATCTGCGCTTTGTAGGTCAAGGGAAGCGAGGTTGCAACTTACACGATTCCCTCAGCCGACCCAATTGCGATATTCATGCGCCTGTTCCAATTAAGAAGGCCATCTGCAGAGTGCTGTCTATGGAGATGAGAGAGTAGGCTCAAATTTGGCATATAATCATATACGATTAGTCTTTCCTGCCCTTCGGCACAATAGCCACGTAGACTAAGAAGATTCTTGTGTCTTACTCTCGCCAATATCTCAACTTCAGCAGCAAATTCCATATCTGCTTTGTTGCTCCAAACCTTTAATCTTTTCACTGCAATCTGGAGGTGCAAAAGGATTATATAAGGATATAAAGTGTGACAAGAGAATTCTGAAACAGGAGAGAATTAACAAAACTATGCTATTCTATTATATGTTAGCCATTAACATATTCCAAAATAGCTTCATTATCACAGGTGCCAGAGAAATGACTTTGATCAGAGATTCAAGAATTAAAAGCACTAGCCATTAGTGATCTTATTTTGTTGGGAAAAGATACTACATTATAACCTTATCCAACAACTCTACAGATCTATCCTCCAAGGAACACAAACCACAGTTTTTCTTTTGTGGGATAAAAGCACTTATCATCCAAGTCAAATATTAGGACAAGTAAATCATTTAGGTTCACTTACAGATATTGATAGACCACTTTGTTGGTTCATACCAAAAATTTTGCACATCGAGTTTCATATGAAATTCAATGAATGCTCCAAGAGCAAGCCACAAACAAGGATAAATCCCCTTCAACTAGTAAGTTTTTATTCCGCATTAACTAAATAAAATTTTCAAAATTAAGATGGACAAGGGCACTCTAATTACTTGACAAGTTTCTGTTTCATCTAATTTTTTCATTAACCCTTCAATCATTTCTTCTTGAAATGACTGCCAAATTGCTATGTTCCACACATTTAAGTTGGAATAATAGACCAAGATGAATACATAAAGATGGTAGCCAACTGAAAGTCACAGTGAAAACATAATACGGATCTACGTTTTGTAAAATAGATATCTCTTAGCAGAAGAAAAGAATATTTATGGCAGAAAGCAGTCAGATCAGTAAGCATACTTTTGTGCAAGATCAATTACCACAACCATAAACTGAAGCTGCTTTTTTTTATAGCACGCAACAAAGAATTGAAGAGAAAGTATTTAATCTCACTTGTGATCCATCCCAAAGATGGCCCCAGTATACACTGCCAAATCCCCCTTCTCCAAGCTTGTTATCATAGTTAAAATTATTTGTCGCTGAGTGCAGTTCCTTCAAAGAAAACACTCTCCATGCTGACACTTTCTTACTTCGTGCTTTTCTGCATAACATAGTACATTCAAGTTTGAATCTTCACAACATAGTTTAAAACGTCTTTAGTTTCAAAGTAAAGAAATACTGTAAACAGTTCAGCGATTGAATGCTTAGGAATGCGGTTTAAATTATCTCTCTCAATGCATTCTTCCTACTCAGACCAATTAGCTCATACCAGAAATCTCATAGAAACCAGAATTGAAAACCCTCTTCAATTCTCATTTTTCCATCAAAAACACAACAAACCAGGATCAAATGAAAGAGCCTTGAAGCCATATTTTACAAATACCTAATCCAAAATCAACAATGGGGAAGTAAAAAGAAACACAGAAGCATGAACAGTTGTTTTCACTTACCGATCTGAACCCTTTGCACAGAAAAATATTGGACAAAATTTCATACCCATCCCAGCTTCTCCAATTTCTCTGCCTCTGTAAAACTCTAACTTCTCAATCAGTAAGCAAAATTCAAGCTTTCAATTGACCCACAAAACAAAACCTTAATCTTACTGTTCCTCCACCCCAAAGGTTGATTCTATTCTTGCCTGAAACAAAACGCCTCACCGTGAAAGATGACAAAGAGTCAAGAACGGTGTGCGAAAGAAACATGAGGATTCAAGAGAGAATGAAGAAGGCATGATTTCGTGGGTAAAAGTGAATGATGTTATGTTATGGCGAACGGTGTGTTCTGCAAAAACAACAAGAGGTTTGAATACGTATTGCTTGGTTTTGGAGGTGCCTTGAAAAGATGTACAAGCCAAAGTCTAATAAATCATACATTGATTTGGCAAGACGTACAGCCGCGTTATGCGAATTCAGTATGGGGTCCATTTTTTTTGTTTTCAAGTAGATAGGGGCAAAAATATTAATTTCAAAGCTCTGCCTAGGTTTAGTTGTATAGAAGAGTTTTATAAGAAAGTAAAATTAAAAATAAAAATAAAAATAAGCTTAATATAAATTTTAAAAATTTATTTAGTATGATAAAAAAATAAGTATAAAATATTTTTTAAAACTTAAAATAAAATAGTTTAAAATATTTTTTTATAATTTAAGAAGTGTTAAAATTATTTAAAAATTTTATAATTTTAAAATATTTATATCATCTCATTTTTTAATTTTTTATATAACTTAGTAGCCTCAAATATTATAAATAAAAATAGTTTTTATCATATTAAACTAACTAAACTAAGAAAGTGGAAAAATTTTACTTCGCTTCTTTCAAACATGAACCATGAGCCATTGCTATGGGCTCCCTAAAGCTAAAATAATGACCTCTTTTTGCTAGTTGTAATTATTTTTCACCATAATTAAAATTGCAATGCTCTTGAGAAAAGATTCTTGTAGGAAAAAATTATTTCAGTTTGGCACATCAGTAATTTTTAATTTAATTTTAAAATTGTTAGAATATTAGTGGTCAATTTTTTTCTGAATTGCTTGCGTAAACTTTTTTCTTGGCCAACAATTATAGTTTCCTTACTTGAAGATTATTCTCTTAGGCACTGTTTGGTAGTAGGGATTATATGTGTCGGTAGGTTCTAAAATCATCCTATTTTTTGTATTGTTGGAATAAAAAATCAAACACCCTATTCTTTCATGAGTCAAACTAAAATTTAGAGTTATTTTATTTAAACCTTAAGTTCATTAATTATTTTTTATAAATTAAATAAATTAATTAATTATAATTTAATTTAATTTTTTAATCTCAAGATAATTTATATTATATACTCTTTAATATATTTAAATTATTTAAATAGATTATATATTAACTTTTATCAATTGATTTATTATTCAATCTTGAGCCTTTGATATGGACAGAACCTTTTCACCACAGCTTTAGTCAACTTGAAAATTACAAAGTTTGGCACACATAGTGACGATAATTAGGAGTTCAGGTCGGTTTTTACTTTTTTTTTAAAGAAAAAAAAAGCATACTATTCTTAAGCATATAAACTGAATAATTAATTTATATAGAGAAAAAAATAAGAATTTAGTTCAGTTATTGGTAAAACTATGTGCCTTAATTTTTTTTTAAAATACTATATTTAATTATCTGCAATTATCTACAAGAATAAAACTTTAAAAAATAAAATATATTAAAATTTTATATTTAAAATTAAAATAAATATTTTAATTAGTTTTTATATTTTAAATCACATCCACTTATAAATATTTTGAATTTATCACAGGAGAAAAATAGGTCTCCTTGACATTATTACGCCAATTAATAATGAACTGTCACCTTTACTTAACTGGATTAGTTATTCCGACATTGATCCATATATTATAATAAAATAAAATCAATTATTACTGTAGAATTATTACAGATCCACTGCTGCCTGCACTTTTGTTTTCGTATTTCTATATATGTAAATAAATAGATATATAAACGTATGATATCTGTTACTGTTATTATTTTACTATCAAAAATAATGTTGCAATTAATTTTTCAGCAGATTTTTTAAAACTGAATTATTGTTAAATTAATTTTTCGCAACCTAATTGTCATTCCTCCTCTAATCACCACATGATCCAGTGGGTTCACAACTTAAATCACATTGCCATGCTTCTCTTCTTTCCTTCATTTTTTTTAAATATAATTATTTGATAGAAAATATACTAGTACTATTTTATATTTAATTTAATTAATAAAATAATAATGCTATACCAGACTGGTCAATTCATGCTAACTATGGTTTAATTTCTCCATGGGAAGTTATGAAAAAGAAATAAGTAATATTGTTATTTATTGGCTGGTTGGTTTGAGGGGTTAGCGTGAAGAGACAAAATGAACTTTTGTAATGACTAATGATTCAGCAACATTACTTTCTTAATTCAAAACGCATTTTTTAATAAATTAAATATTCCTCAAATGAGTCACTGATTGATTTTGGATGGGACTCCAAGAAGAAGTCGTATCTTCTTTGTTGACAAGAGTGATATTCTTTGTCATCAAAATTGATTACTCTGGTTGGAAAAATCATGAGCATGATATGGATTAGGAATTGTAGGATTAGTTTATACGCCAATCATAATCAAGAACAACTTCTTCTTTGAGATCTTCAACAATATATATTTATAAAAAAAAATTGTTAAAAACTAGTGGGCTATAAGCTATTTGAAATATTTTAATAAAAATGGGAGTTTAAATGATATTATAAATAACAACGGGAATATAAATCCTAATAAGGTCGGCTTTTTTTTTTAATCTTGAAATGCCATTAAGGTTTGAAATAATGGTATTGAATGTTTAGGTAAATATAATAATATATAAAAAGAGTTTTATTTCATAAAACGAAAAAATAATTTTAAAAAGTTTTTTTAAAGTTATCCAAATACCACTCAAGTGTTTATAGGATAGAAGAAGAGGAGAGTTTAGATAGAAAAAGTAGAGAGAACCAGTCTGTATACTGGGTTATATTATAATTCTTATTATTGCTTTTTAATTAGTAAAAGATGTTTTTAAATATATTTGATAACAAAATAAAATACAGTATTCGATTTTAATTTTCTTAATTTTTAAAAATATTTTACTAAATTCGATTATTAAAATATTTTTAAGGATGTTTTAGTCTTTTTATTCATGATTCTCGGAAGGTTGAATCTGGATCACCCTGGGAATAGGATGTGAACAAAACATTCAATCAAACATGCTTTCCTTTCCCTAGAGTAATCATTCCCTCAAACGAAACAAGCCTTAACTGTTAATACGTATGATGACAATCATGCTTAAGTCAAGCATTCAAACCCCGTTCCTTGATCAAATTATGGGCATATTTGGATAGGATTTTAAAGATGGATTTATGGAAAAAAAAAAAAAGAGCTTTTGAATGGCCTATAAAAAAGGATTTTTAGAAAAGAGTTTATAAAAAAATAATTTTAAATAAATGAGTGTTTGGATAGTTATTTTCATAAGTACTTTTATTATTAATAAATTACAAAAAAGGGTATGAATATTAAATGAGGAGAGATAAGAGATGAGAGGAGAGAGGAGAGAGGAGAGATGTAAGAAAAAACAGGAAAAATGGTGTAAGAAAAAGTTAGAGAGATAAGAGATAGTGTAAGAAAAAGTATGAGAGATGAGAGATAGTGTAAGAAAAAATATGGGTATTATAGTAATTGGTTAGTTCATAAGTGGTTTACTATTCCATAAGCTACTCTGACTAACTTATCTGAAACTTTAGTTTTAAACCATAGTTTAGTTTAAAAGTCTGTTTAAACAAATATGGTTATTTATTTTAAAATTTTTCTAAATCAAGATTTTATCCCAAAAAACTTTTAAAACTTTAGTTTTATAAAAACCAAACATTCACTATAACCACAAAATATATAACCACAAAATACAAAAATCTTGGCGCCAAGGCCATAGCTTAAAGCCCACTATTCCGTTTCGTTTACATTATTTTTTATCAATAAAAATTAATATATATATTAAAAAAAATTCATATCTCATAAAAACGCGAGTTTAATTACTGTTTCTGTTATGAAGTCTCATATAATATGCAATCTCATCAGATCTTATATTGCTAATAAGTTGTTAATTGATGATAAACATGTTTATCTCATAAAAGAGGAGAACAACAAATTCTAATGGTAGGCATTCTAAATTTTAAAATGAACTATATTCTTAATTAAATAAAAATCACTTTATTCATCTAAGTTTCTCTGTATGCACTTCAACGACTCAGTTAATTAAGTTGAGTGAAAAGGACTTAATTCTTGTCATAGAAAAAACGTAATATCCTTTATAATTTTAGTCTATAAAATTTAAAATTACAATTTTAATCCTTATAATTTTACTTTTTAAAATATAAAAATCAACATTTTAAATAGTTAACACCAAATTAAAGTTAATAGATAGAAATTTAACCATGTCAAAATTATAATAATTAAATTATATTGAATTAAAATTTAAATATTAAATTATTGAATTGTAACTATAGGATCTAAGTTAGATTAAATTAAGAATTTATTTTTATTCAAGTCAACAAAACTGTGTAGATACTGAGTTTTAATACGGTCACAATTTCATGATTAAATGATTGATTTCCTCTAAAAAATGATTATTAAGCTGACTTGATTTTGCTGATGAAGAATGATGTGGTCGTGGTTTGCAGGGGAGATGTGGGTAGCTGATGGGGACATTTTCTACGACTGATTTGAGAGGATGCTACGTGGCGACATTGAAGTAGTGGTTGGGTATAAGTGCGCTTGCCTTCCCTGAAGAGATTGGGACGAGTCCACTCTACTCAGCCATCTCAGAAGTGATAGAGAAGGCCGTGAGTAAGCACGTGCACAGGGTTTGGGTGGTGGGTCGGGCCGGTTTGCTTGTGGGGCTAGTGTATCTCAGTGATGTTATTCGACTCATAAGGCTCTCTCTCGTATCAGATTGATCACTTCATCTGGTGTGAGACAGACAGACAGACAGACAGACAGACATATATTTAATATAATTAGTAGGTAGTAGGATTCTTTAAATATAATATTATATATTTGAATTAAGTTTTATGTATGGGAAATAGTTTTATTGAGAGATGCAAATGTAAATATAAATTTTATAAATAAGTATATATTTTTTATTGCTTGATGTTACCATATGATCAGTTGATCAAAAGAAAGAAATTTAAATGATCATAAAAATATTTTTTTAAAATAAATAAATTCAAGTGATAATCTGTTTTAGTCTCCATTTTTTTTTTAATTGACTGATGGGATAAATGATCAGAGTTGATTTTAACGATGAATAATTAATTATAATTTATTAGGCAAAACTAAGCGGCTTACTGAGGAGAGAGACGTACAAATGAACGAACATGCATGCTTTGGAAGCAAAGGATAGGCAATTATTCTCAGAATTAACTAAAGTAACATCGTAACATGCTTGGTTACTGGGGCGAATTAAAAGTTTATATCTATGGGCACAAATTAAGTATGCTTGCCTGCTAGAGCAGAGGTTGTTGTTGATAGATGATGGATAATACAAGAGTAACAAAGTGAGATTTAATTAATATACACATATATATACATATATATATTCATATGATTTGGTGCAATGGAGGAGTAAGTGGTAGGATAATGAGATAAATTAAAGGTCTGTTTGGATAGAATTTTAAAAATAGACTTGTGAAAAAAAAATTTGAACAGTTTATAGAAAAGAGTTTTTAGAAAAAAATTTATAAAAAAAAATAGTTTTGAATAAATGAGTGTTTGAATAATTATTTTCAGAGGTACTTTTATTATTGATAAATTACAAAAAATGGTATAAGTATTAAATGAGGAGAGATAAAAGGAGAGAGGAGAGAGAGTGTAAGAAAAGAGAAGAGAGAATGTGTAAGAAAAAAATATGAGAGAGGGTGTAAGAAAAAGTTGGATAGAGGAGAGATAATGTAAGAAAAAATAAGAGATCTGAGAGATGGTGTAAGAAAAAGTATGGATAATATAGTAATTGGTTAGTTTATAAGTAGTTTATTATTTTATAAATTACTTTGACTAACTTATCTAAAATTTTAATTTTAAACTATAATTTAATTTAAAAATTTAATTAAATAAATATACTTATTTATTTTAAAAAAAATTAAATTAAAATTTTACCCTAAAAGAATTTTCAAAGCCTTGGTTTTACAAAAACCAAACAGCCACCAAAAAGAAGGCGGCGGCCATGTTTGTGTCAGCAGCAGCGTTCTCAGTTCACCGCCTAAGAGTCTTTATCAGATCAGCATTTAAAAATTCATTTAACCCATCCTCCACTTTGCAACTTGTAATATATTTTAATTTACCTGAATTTAAATCCAATTACATGATTCACTCATTCACATTCACAGCTAAGTAAGGGTGAAACGTGGTAGAGAGGACCAGGGACAAGGGTGGGAGATCCACCGCCACTTGACACAAGTTTTCAACCTATCATCTTTATCTTTAACTGAAAAATATATATATATAATTATTTAAAATATATTTAATTATTAAAGAGTATTAGTTTATTATTATTTAAGTCATGCTACTTAAATATATATATTCTAACCTTTAATTAGGGATTAATAACGTTTAATTGGGTATTGGGTGATATCTACTGAATATAAGACAAAACGATCATAACTAAATCAAAGTAAGTTTAATTATAACTAAAATAATTTAATTTAATTAAAATATATAAAAATATTTATATATAATATTAAAAATAATTTATAAATAAATAGGATGTTTATATATAAATCATATATAATATAAAAAATATAAATAAAGTATACTGTTATTTTTTTGTTTTTTAAATTTATAATAATGTCATTATAAATTTATTAAAAAATATAAAATTTGATTAGATCAACTCATTGGAAACCCTTGATAAAAGTAGGGATGAGACTAGAGGTAAAAATTTAGGTTGAGCCTCTCAACTTACTATTTTATGGCGAGTTGAATTGTTAAATTGACAATATATTTTTTTTAATTTTTAATTTTTATTATATTTTATTAATTTTAAATTCTTAATGAAGTTAAATTTTATATTATATTATATTTTATTGAGTTATTTATATATATTTTATTTTTTTATTATTTTATTTGTGATAAATTTGTCTATAGATAGTGATAAAATTAAATAAATAAATATTTTGATAATTTTACATCATACTTAAAATCTAATTAATATAAATATATATAAATTATTTTTTTAAAAAAATATATATATAGAAATATTTTTTAAAATATATATATATAAATATTTAAAAAAAAAAAAAAGCACACCAACCCGCTATCACAGGTTTAATTAGTATAATATTAACTAGCCTAAAAACGAACTCTCAGCCCGGTTTCAAACCAACTTGCAACAGGTATGGACCCGCACTCTCACCTCTAGATAGGACATATTTCATTTGGCGAAGTATTTGAATATGATCCTGGGCAGAGAAAAGGATTGAGAAAGAGCAGAAAAGGGATGGGGGAGAGTTGCGGGAAGGTGTCTGGTGAGCAGAGGAGGGGGCGATGTGACGGGAGAGGCCATTCCACAGACACAGCACAGCCACAGCCAACCTAATAATAGAAATGGTCCCTTAGATTCCCCACATTCCCCTCGTTTCTCCCTCCCACCCTTCTCATTCCCATTTTTTCATCATTTATATATTTATTTTCTTTATTATGCTTTTATATACTCCTCATTTTACTATTTAAGATAAAAGTTAATTAAAAAATTAATATTAATTATAAATTTAAAATATATTTATTAAATGTATTATATTTTATGATTATTTTTTTAATATTCTCTCAATAATTATTAAAAGAGAGAAAAATAATTAAAAAATTATTATAATATTTTATAAAAAAATATGTCATATTAATAAATTTATTTAATATCTTTAATCTAATTAAATTAGTTAAAATAAAAAAAAATACTATATATATATATATATATTATTTTTTTCATATATGTTATCACTAAAAATATCAAGTTAGATTAATACAACCTTTAGCCTATTAAGATTGCTTACATTTTAGTTTTAATTTATCAAATTTTAATCTATAAATTTTGGTCTTTCAAGAGATAAAATAGTCTACACTTTTATTAAATTATATTAATATTTTAAACAAAAAAAATTTAGGAACTATAATCGAATTGTTTAAAATTTAAATGACTAAAATGAAAATAAGGATAAGTTTAATTGCCAAGAAAATTGTATTAACTTTATTAAGTTTTATTGCTATTTATAACCAGAAAAAGCAGAAAAGCTTGTTCAACATATGCTTATATTATATCTATCCACGAAAAAAAAGGGTTATTTGGTCTCAAATATAATTTTTAATGAATTTAGTAAAATTAAAAAAATTAGTCAAATAAACTATTTATAATTAACATGTCACAGTGAAGAATAAGTTACGTATTAATTAGGAATATTTTGATAAAAAAATTTAATGCGTGAGACAAAATAGACAAGTTATTATAACAAGGAGCAAATTATAGTTGCCCAAAAATTGGATATACACGTTGTATTGTTTTATAATTGAGATTTACTGTACTATTTGCAATTCACATATATTTTTTTGGCTAAATAATTTACATACAGTATGATTTATTATATATTTTATATTTTATATGTATGTTTTTTATATTTTTATATCACAAATAAATAATCAATAAAAAATAACTATCAGACACATAAAAATAGTGTTATTTATCTCTAGAAAAAAATTATATCCAAATATTTAATTTTATTGATACAAAATAAAACGTTATAAATAGACACGTATATGGAGCTCGAAGTTGAATACGTGACAAGATAGAACTAAATTATTTAGTGTGTTTGGATAGAATTTTAAAAATAAGTTTATGAAAAAAAAGGATTTATAGGTAGCTTATAGAAACGGGTTTTTGAAGAAGAGTTTATAAAAAAAATAGTTTTGAATAAATGAGTATTTAGATAGTTATTTTTAAAAGTACTTTTGTTATTGGTAAATTATGAAAAATGGTATGAGTATTAAATGATGAGAGATAAGAGATGAGAGGAGAGAGAGTGTAAGAAAGAAAATAGATAAAAAATAGGAGAAGGAGAGAGGGTGTAAGAAAAAGTAAGAGAGAAAGTGTAAGAAAAAGTAGGGGTAATATAGTAATTGATTAGTTTATAAGCTCTTTTATTATTTTATAAGCTGCTCTAACCAGTTTATCTAAAATTTTAATTTTAAACTATAGTTTAGTCTAAAAATTTATTTGAATAAATACGATTGTTTATTTTAATTTTTTTTAAAATTCTAAAAATTGTTAAAAATCACGTTTGTAGTTTTTAAATAGGCAGAAGAAAAAGAGTACTCTTGAAAAGCATATGGATGAGGTTCAAATCAACTTTTACAACACAAGCTTTGGAAGATAAAGAAAAAGGGCATGAAGAATTGTAGATGGGCAGGCACAACAATTTTAGCAAGGGGATGGGTGGCAGGACCATGTCTAAATTAAGTAAGGTACCATTTAGTAATGATGAGGGAATGTGAACTTTTCTGATTAAGACATTCTTTTACATATTATTTTTAATTTATTATTATTAAATAATATGAAATATTAAAATTATAAACTAGTTATGTAATTTTGTCTTCTCCTTTTTTTTTTTTGACAAAAATCGTACATTTTCAGCGGTCATAGAAATCATCTCGTGAAAGTAAATGATAGATTTTCTTCCAACTAAATTATCAAGTACGCAAAGATACTGAAACCTAAACTACTTTAAGCGACTAAATCATGATGATTATTTCAATTTTTATTATTTTATTTCATTTTATTCTATATATAATATTCATTTTCTTTTGGTTCTCCAGAATCTTTGCTTAAAGGTTCCTTCAGATTCCATGAGATTTAATGACAATACCAATATATATATTAGGAGAAACTCCAATCCAGATCACTGGCGCAGCATTATATATATTGCCCGGCGGTGGGAGAAGAATAAGCAAGGAAAGTAAGAGAGAACCATTAATAATCTCGAACTGGAGAAGACGGTTAACGTGTGAGTGATCAGGTTGTTTCCGTAGACCGGACAAGACGGGGGTTCCGGTGTGGCAGCTCGGGTTGGGTGGGGACCGGCTGTGGTCCGACATGAACCGCCTCCTCTCCTTCCTCTTCCATCAACAAGTCCTCGACGAACAGTTCTTACAGCTTCACCAACTCCAAGACCACTCCTCTCCCTACTTCGTCTCCGAAGTTTTCTCCATCTACTTCCACGAGTCGGAGAAGCTCCTCTCCTCTCTCCGATCTCTTCTGTATATTTCTCTCTCTATATATTCTCTTCATTCGTGTATATATATAGATATTCTGATTATCGTTCCCATTAATACATTTGAAGAATGGATAAGGAGTTATCAGACTTGAAGAAAATGTTAATACCTTTGAATCAGTTGATGGGTAGCAGCTCCAGCATCGGAGCCAAGAGAATCCGAAACGTCTGTCTCGCATTTCGTGCTTCTATTGGCCTCAACAACCGCCCTGGGTCTGTTGCGTCGCTAAATTCCGTAGCTAGCTAATCTGCTATTTTTTCCGATGATACTCCATATCATTTCTTCAAGTTTACTATTATATCAACATGCATTATTATTCATTACTCACGAACAGAAGCTGTCAGGGTGTTTCTTATTGTTTTGCTTCATGGGCTCCACACATTTTCAGATGCTGGAGAGCTATGGAGATGCTGGAGCAGGAGTATTGCTATCTGAAGAACAAGTTACACGAGTTATTCCAGGTACTAACTACGTACTATGATCATTAATGAAGCTAGCTGTTTACTTGTAGATCATCAATTTCAATCTGATCATAATTTAATGCAGATAGAGCAGCAACGACTCTTAGCAGCAGGAGTGAGATACCCAGCTGGTGCACAATAATTAATTAAATTACAGTGTATTAATTAAGTTGAACTAAATGACGCAAAAGTTGAAGGGGGATGCTTTATTAGGGTTACCTTTTTTCCTTTTTCTTCCTTTTTTTCTGGTTTTGTAAGAACGAGGGGGTGAGCAAGTTCTGTACTTGGGGGATAGTTGGAATAGGAAAAGAAAGAGAAGACGGGGGAAGGATATCACGTTTAGATTCTCAGGTACGAATACGTGGTGGCATCGTCTTCTTCTTCACTACTGTTCTTGTCTGTAGCCCATTTTGAATCAAACTGAATCAAATCTTGTCGATGTTTATATAGTTCGTACCTGCTAGTTGCTTTCTTTTTATGTTTTACTCTACCAAATTAAAGTAGCTCTAGCAAGTTATTCATGTCGCTCTCTTGGCGAATTTAACAGTGCACGCATATATATATATATATATATATATATATATATATTCATATTTTCTTTTTCATTTTGGGCATATGTTTTTTTTTATATACTATTATTAGGTATTTTAAGAGTGTTGGTTGTTCCTCATATAACTCTTATAGAAATTGAATTTGAGATATAAATAGATATGATAGAGTCTTACGCCAATCTATGTGTTATTTTGCCCATGTGCTTCAAATATTTTTTTTTTAGTGGAAGTATGGATTTTGGCTTTCAAAATAATATTTTTCCCCTCATTTTAATTATTTATTTTTTGAAATATTATACCTCTAATTTAATTTAATTTAATTTAATTAAAGTTTACAAAAAATATCTGTTATAAAATTAAACCTATGACTGTTAGCAGCTGATGTGTAAACGTAACGTAAATGGGGATCTAGCTTAAATCGAAGCTAGCTATTGTATAGCCAATTAGGTATACGGGCTTGTTTGGAAACTATCAAATTACCATTTCAAAAGTACTTTTACAATAATTGAAATTTTCTTATATATTTATTTAAAATTATTTGTATTAAAAAGCTAATTTAAACATCCTTTTAGTACTAATTAAAAAAATGCTAGTTAAATAGTTAGAGAAGAATGACAACTAGGGCCTCATAAGAACAGTTAGTATCAAATTAAAATGCCACAACTCAAAGTTTCCAAATTCAGTATTAATTTTTCTATATTTTAACATTGGAATTTTTTTACAAAAAATCTTCATCTATATTAACTTTCTCACGAGATTCTTATCTCTCATTCTCCCGTTAATCTAACTTGATGACTCTCTCAAAACCAACATTACATGTGTGTAAACAAGCATTAAATATTTATTAAATTAAAAAAATTATTAAATTAATTATTTGTAATGATTATGTATTAATTTTTTTAAAATATTTTATTTAATAATGTGTATTTGAACTATATTTAATATAAATTTCTTAATATATATAATTATATAGAAATATTTTAAAAAAATTATAATTTTAAAAAATAAATTAAAATTTTATAATTAAGATTAAATTAAATTTTATTTAACTTGATTATATATGAAGGAGTAATATATTAAAATATGGATGGAGCCTTAATTTGAATGAGACCTGAGTTCAGAGAAGGGTCCAAGACAATGAAAATCTATGAAATTTTGATGAGTACAAATTGGAGCATATGTGGCAGACGAATCTCGAGAAGTGGGTGGTCAAAGTTTTTAGGAAAGTTGAGCAGATGAAGACAGGCCCTATATTTGGGGCTGTATATTGGGATAAAAATAGATGACAGTATCTTGAAAGTTTTTGGTTTGATTTGTATTAAACTTGATCTAACTTAACCTATTTAAAAAAATATATAGATTTATATTTATTTAAAAGTCTATATTTTTTAAGAGATTAGGTTCAGGTTTCTTATAAAACCTATTAAACCTGTTAAGCGACCTAGATCTATTAATCAAAATTTATTTAATATTAAAATATAATAAATGAGTGTTAAACTTACCATATATTGAACACAATACTAAAATCAAATCATTAAACTAATATGTATTATTATACATTTTATTCTTGAAGTTTATTTTAATAGGCCTGTTAGGGAGCCTGTTACAAAACCCTATTATGAAGGCTTGTTAGGTAGCCTATTAGTATAATTAAAAAAATCAGGCTTTTTAAATAGGCTTCAGGTCAGGGCAAGTATTTATACAGGCCAGGTTTAGATAAAAAAAATAGCCTATAATAAGTCACAGGCTAAGCTCAGACTAAATTGACACTTAATAGGCTAAGCTTATTAAAACTAAAGTCTAATCTATTTCCATCCCTAGTTATATATATATATATATAGACACACAAACACGTAGACAGACAAATGTGTGTGTATATATGCATGTATATATGAGCAGTCAGAGGGCATGTAGGAGTAAATGATGACTCTTAGAGACTGCCACATTTACTGGAGCCTGACTAGTGTAGTCTAATCCATCTACAGTGACATTTTCTGTCTGGACAAGAAAACAAAATTAGGCTCCATTTTATTATTGCTCAATTATTATTATTATTATTCACTTTTTACTTTTCCAGTTTATTATTTTATTAAGGAAATTAAACTAGAGATGTAGTAACGAGTGCCGGAATAATTTTATAAAATTGTTAAATATATGAACTTCATTAATAAAGGTTTATACCTTATTTTTTTATATTATAAAAAGAATAATTCTTTCTATTAATCTGTGTTTTATTAATTGTTGAGTTTTTATTAACTTTTGATGGGTTTTTGGAGCTGCCGCTAGTTATGGATTCTTATTAAAATAAATATAATATTTAATGCCTAACAAATCATTCGAATATGATTACTTCAAAAAAAAATATTTATGTTTAAAAAAATAATAAAAATGACTGATAGGATTAGAATTAATATATAAGGTTAATTACTCACAATTTATTAAACTAATATTTAAATTTTTGCTAAAAAAATTATAAGCAGCAAAGGGTTTATTGGTTCATCTATGTAATTTTAAAATTTCCTAGTCCTTTTAAATAATTAAATTTCTTCCATATTCTCTCCATCATTAACTTATCAAACAAAAATGAAAAAAGAGTTATTCTAAAATCCCTCTTATATTTGAAATTCAGGACATCTAAATTAAATCTTCATGAATTTTTCCATGAAGACTAAATTTGTTGGTATTATGTGGACATATTTATTTGTTTGTTTATTACTCCATTTGTTTATAATTATAAAATTTAGATAAAGATTATGTTTATTTCAAAATATAAAATCTAAATTTATTTCTAAAAATTATAATTAATTTTAGATAAACTAATATATAATTGTTATAATTAATTAATTTATCTAAATTTATTAATATAATTAAATTAATTAAGTATATTTTATAATTAAAAAGGGAGGAAGACAAGGGAGAAAATACTATTTAACTAGAGATTGTAATACAAATCCTTTCCCTCCTCATAATATCAAGTTGTAATATAAATGAATTTAACACATGTAAAAGATAAATATTAATACCAGCTGGGAACGGTTTTTCTCTTATTAAATATTGTTTATATTGAGAAATTATATGGAACGAGTTTTTATTTATTTATTTATTTATGGTAAAATACTTACAAATAGAGATTATGTATAAGAATGGAGGAAAGGTAAGAATGAAAACTCTATAGGAGGAGAATAAAGCCGTTTTCAAGTTACTTCAGTGCGTGTTTGGCATTCATATTTGAGAATGAATTTTGAGCAAAATTTCTTCACACAAACATCAATTTTTATCTAAAATTGATTTTAGAACAAAACCTCAGTTTGACAAAATTTGAACCAAACAGTCATTTTTGTCCAGAATTAATTTTGGGCAAAACCTCAGTTTGAAACTATGGTTTTAAATGAGCTACTGAAAATTTTAAAACTATAAAAGAGTTTATAGATTATCTAATTACTATTTTACCCCTACTTTTTTCTTATACTCTCTCTCATCTCTCATCTTTCCCTTTCATACTATCTCCATTTTCCTCTCTCTTCTCTACACTCTCTCCTCTCCCCTCTATCATCTCTCCTATTTATTCTCTACCCTCTCTCATCTCTCATACTTTAATCAAATCATACACTTTTTAGTAATTTATTAATATAAAATGATTCTACTACTAATCATCCAAACATCTCTATTTTCAAAATCTATTCTTCCCAGAATCTATTCTCCATAATCTATTATTCCCATAATCTATTTTTCTCAAAATCTATTCTCTAGAATCTATTCTTTTCAAAATCTATTCTCTAAAAACTAATCCAAACACTAATGCTATAGTAAGATGAGTCACAACCTAGCATGATAATATTACACACGCACATATATACAAACACATACAAACAACAACAATAATAACTAATATTATTTTATTAAGTAAAATTAGCTATATAAATTATATAATATTATTATATTTTATTAATAATTAATTTTTTAACTAAAATATTACTTTTAATATTTTTTAAATATTTTCTCTGATCTAAAAAAAAGGGCAAATGATCTATAATGTGTTACTATTTAATGCTATCTAATCGCCCATACAATTCTCCAACCTCCTAAATACTTTTTTTATTATTATATTTTACATAAAATAAACGATATTTTAATATTTTATAGGCAAAAAATTGCACAATTTTAAATTCTTATATGATTTTTCAAAAAAAATAGTCTAAAATTTTGCTGTTTCGATTTATTTCTTTTAAAAGATTATAAAAAAATAAAAATTGCCCCATTTTTCTATTTGTAAAGATATCAAAATGTTAATAATTTGTATGTAAAATTTAATAATAAACCAAACGTTCAAGAGATTGGGGTATTACAAAGAATATTAGGTGCCCCAAATGAAAAAAAAGAAGAAGAGAAAATACGAGACGTTTTCCTCCACATAATATGGAAGAATAAAGAACACAAAGGGAGGTGTTTTACAACACCTCTATTTTTCTAGAGGGAAGTTTTGGAGTTCGGAAGGAAGTGTGGGTATCTCCTCTCGAACCCGTGGCTTCAAAGATTCAATTCAATATGAATATTGAAACATCATTACTCATGAGTTTAGCAAGTACAAATAAAATACACGACTATATATTACTTGTTATAATTATAATAGTGATATTTAAAAAATTATATTAATTTTTAGATATTTATATTTATATTTAAAGATAATCAATAATTTATCCTGTTTAATATTAGTATTATTTTAAAAAATTTATCCTATTATTAAATTGTGGATAAGTTCAATTGTTTTTTAAAAGTTTTTATATAAAAAAAAAGACTATTAAACCACAAAGTCGCACAAGCAGATAAATGGCCACATAAAAAATAAAAGCTTCGATGTTGTATAGAACCCACGAGACATAATAATACGACAAAGGAGGAAAAAAAAGAGCTAAGGAAAATAATTTTGTTACATGTACTGCGTATTTATTTATTTATTTATATCAAATTGAAAAAGTATATTGTAAAATTAAAAAGAAATCAAAATTCGTATTAGCAACTCGATAAGTGAACCACAAAGGCTCGGGTAGCTAGCAGGAATATTAACAAAAACTTTTTTGTTGTTCAGTTAATTTATTAAAATTTTATTTTGATTATATTTAAATTCGATCCGCATCATAAATTTAACTATGGTAGATGAGTCTCTCAATATAAATTTTCTGTATACGCTAAAACTTAAGTCGCTTACTACTCAAATTAACTCATATCAATAAATATATATATTTACTGTAGTTATATATATATATATATATGATCGTCAACGCATTAAACGATGGGCCCTGAACAAAATTTAGTTATTTATTTTTATTGTCACAGATAAAATATATCTTTAGAAGATGATGGCCCCTCAAAGCATAATTATTTATTTAGAATACCTCAATTCTCTTTTCTTCCTCCTCTTAATGTACCATAACTTTGAACCTCTAGGCCAGTTTCTATATAAACTCCAGCCGCGTGGACCACAATTGCCTGTGCCCCTTCCTCCCCCATTTAATTTATTTCATCAACTATCTTTTATAGAGTCAGTTAACAAATGAGTGAGACATACAGTTATTTAGAACGTGTTTGATTCTTGAGCACTTAAATTTATATTTGAGTATAATTAATGGCTCATTTTACCCAATATTAATATTGTTTAAGAGGAATAAAGACTTCGCTCTACCCTTAAATCGTGAGTGAGCTTGACCAATTCTAAAAAAAATTATATAAAAAAAACAATTTATTTCACTATGTTTTTTTTGTACAAAAATTTTTGGAAAGGGGTTGGGCTTACCCACGATTCAAAGGCAGGGCGAAGTCTTCCTTCCTCTTAAGCGATACCAATGTCGGGCAGGGCGAGCTGTTTATTACCCTCAGGTGTAAACCTAAACACCCAAGAGATAGGATGCCTCCCCAAGTACCGTGACTGGAACCACAACAAAGTAGTACTCCCTAGGGTTCAAATACACTCCAAATAGTAGTATATCTTACCCCTTTGCCAATTGAATCCACGGACAATGGGTATTTATTTCACTGTGTTGCTCTCACTTGTCAACAATTCAACATATTTTCTTATAGACCACAAACGTATGGACTAAATTTTGGCCCAACAATGGTCTGGGCTCATAGAAGTCTGGCCCAATAAACGTGTGCATAACATTTTTGGATTAGATCTAACTGAAAGAGTTAATCCCTCATAAGATGACAAATAAAAGTTTAAATTTTGGCTAGAAAAGATTGTCACATTTAGTAACTGATAATATCTTGAAAAGGATTCTCTCAAGTAGAAGATTACATGTATTTAGTGAGTTACATAGAAAGTTTTTAAAAATAGAACGGTGGGGCATATTTTATCGAGAAAAGTCATGTTTATTAGATGCATTTACACAAAATAGTAGAACTCTGTTTCATATATGGATGAAGTATTTATTTGAGTCAAAACTTGACTGTTGAATGAACGTTTAGGAATTTTTAAGAGCTCCATAAATCTTTTCCTTAAGTATGGTTTTCTTCAGTTTCTGTGCCCCCCACCCCTACACAATATTGTTTAGCCCTTATAAATATTTAAGAATTTTATACTATATACAATATATCAATTTCATCTTAGTCATTTAAAATTAAAATGCCACATGAAAAAGAGAGGTATTTTGAAATACCTCTATCAGATGAATTTCCGTTTCTTTCTTTTTCCTTTTGGGGTCACCAGCATTTGAACCTGTGCTCAAGCAATTCACTGCCAAGCAATGAACCACAGAAGCACAACTCAGCTGGTGCGGGAGCTTACAAAATAAAATTATTAGTCATAAAAGTAAAAAGTAATTCGTTCTAAACTTTATCAACCCTCCCTTATTTTTTTTTTTTGCCCACCCAATTTATTAGAGTTTTACCCCAACTATATTCGGATTCTACTCACGTCATACACCTGACTATGGTAAGTGAGTCTCCTAGCAGGAATTTTTTACATATGCCAAAGTTTAAATTTAAGATCTCGTTTAAGTGATACCAAGCCCCCTCCCTCATGCTTTTGGTGAGCACTGAACAAATGGACTGAATATGGGCCCCAAAATGGGCGAGGCCCATAAAGGATGGACTGACTGTTTTGTAATATTAGAGGACCAGCCTGCACTCACACAATTGGTAGGACTAATAATTCTACTGGCCGCGGCGGATACCCTGATCTGATCTACACGATCCAGAGAGGCAGAGACTGAGGTGGATCATGTAAGATCTCAGTGTTTGCTGTATTATCTTTTGAAGGCTGTTCGATGAGATCGAGAGCTAGTCAGCACAACCGTTAGTTTCCATGTATACACAATAAAAAATGAAAATTCCAATTTTGCTCACGAAGCTCACTTATCTCTTTTTGATTATGCTGTAGAGGAAGTGGTTCTAAGAGAAGTGATTATAAATGAGAGTGATCAGAGGAGCAAACAAAGGCGCGTTGAGGAGTGCATATTATCAAATGAATGAAAATGGGAAAGCCGAAAGGTAGGAGATGTCTCTAAAAGGGCAAGCAATTGGAGGGACAGGACACGATGACCAACCACCGTTTCGTTCAACACGCTTTTCTTTCACACAATTTTCGTTGTTGTTCATCGTAGTCAAAGCATAACTTTTTTGATGGGGCCAAATTCGACCACTCTCCACTGTGTTCCTGCTGTTTGATGTTATGTCATTAGCTAAAAGCCTTTCAACTCAGCCGACACATTTGAATTATATAATTATAAAGCATCATTTATATAGAATATATATATATATGTTCAAACAATTAGTTTGGTGAATTCTCTCAGATGTATACAAACACCAAATTATCAACCAGATGCAGCAAAGTAAACAAAGATTAAAGTAAAGGACACTAAAAAATGGAGATAAAGCAAAGTCGAATACAAGCTGGTTAAACCCCATGAACTGAGTTGAAGAGGACAATGATCAATTTTTATCTGTTACGATCAAAGAAAAGGCAGTCCACAATCTTTGGTGTCAATGCTCCAAAACAAGTATCTCCAAACATCCTTGGATTAATAGGAGGAGAATAAAACAACTGAAAGTTAATAAAAACAACTTCGATGTCAAACAAATAAACTCAAACATAAACTAGTCACCACCATAATCCAAATTAAAAGATTATTGTCGAAACAAAACAACCTAAAATATGAGGTGTTGCCAAAGAGCCCCAACCTCCACAACTCTAAGACGGACTCATGGGTCAAGGGGTGGCTGCAAACCAATCACCAAATGTCGTTCCACTAGCTTCCAGATGATATTCTAAGATGGGTATTGTAGCAATTTGAAGTGGGGATCCTTGCACCGTCTTCATCTTCTCTCCTCCTTCAGCCAACCAAATCTTTAGAAGAAAACCCCAAATCTCTGGATTCTTCATATGCATAAGGAGCTCACCAATCTTTAGTATTAGAATCAGAATCTCATCGGCGGTCTCCTTATCGATCGGTGCCATTCGTATCACCTTCACCGAACCACCAATAGCTTGCACCTAGTCAAATCCCAAGCGCCATCCTAATCTCCTCTATCAAATGCCGCAAGGAAGATGATCAAGAAGAAAGAACAAATACCCAGGCTTACCTTAGGATAATGACGGAGAAAAGCTGTCTAGAAGAAACCCTAAATACAAGCGGCTAGGAGAAAGTTAAGGAAATTGGCGCTGAGCGAGGTGAAGTGACTTCAATAATACATTCTCTCTACACACAGTGGCTGTGAGCGAGGTAAAGTAAATTAAAACTCAAAGTCCAATTCATAACAATAACAATAGTAGCAGCCTTGTCACCTTCAAAGAGTATATGCAACATGTTTGGATAAATTCTAAACCAAAATTTAGAAATAAATTTTAATCCAAACCTTAGTTTAAATTAAAAGTTAAATAAATAACTTTTAAAATTTTATAAGAGCTTCTAAATAATTTATTTTTTATAAAAAATTATTCAAAAGTTAAACTAAACAAGCCTATGGTATTGGACATGCTTAGGGTAAAAGTTTATTGATAATTTTACACATTTACCCTTATATAAATGCCAGAGACTGAGGTCTTGACACGTCACGTTGACTTTGGTGTGGTCATTGACTTGGCTTAATATAATTGATGAATCAATCGGTATTTATTCATCTTAAGAGTAGTACGAAAGCGAAGTCATCCACGTGCTACCTTCATGAGGGGAATAAATAAAATAATGTTTGAATTTATTAAGAGCGATTGAATTTGAAAGGTGGTGGCTTGCATTTTAGTCTAAAGTGTGTGCGTGACTTTGGGAGCCTGCCATTACAATTACCTATGGGACCCTTCTTCCGGATTCAATATTCCAGAACTCGCTCGATTTCACGATTTGATCCCAGTTTTTGAGCAAAAAATTAAATAGTTTGGGGAAATTATATATATATGTGTAAAATTGGTTTGATTCAATTTTCATAATAACTAAAAATGGGTGTTTTTGCTCTTTTTATAACAAAATCTTCCAATTTTTTTAACTATCAAAATTACTAGTGAAATATATTTCTCCCAGCCAACCAAATGCATTTTCATTTATTTTTATTTTTTGATTATTTTTATGTCGTAAATTCATGATCATCATCTAGTGTTTTTTTCCTTGGCTATGTCATTCTCTCATTTGAATTGGGATGGGTTTGATTCAACTTTGGTTCAGACCAAATTAGATTTAAAACAAATCAAACTAAATCTTAATTGCAGTCGATTTAGCTAGCGGTTTCTTTCCATTGAACTGATTTTGTGTGGTTTAATTTGTCAATTTTGAACAGCCTTATATACTTAGAGCCTTTTCATTTCTATGTTTATTTTAATACACAAAAAAATTATATGAATTAAATCTTAAGACTCATTATAATCAATATATACCTCCAAACTAAAAAAAATACTTATAGGAGATATTTATATCGCCTATTAACAATATTGTCACATTAATAGTGAGATTTAAATTTAAAATATTATAAGTTATAATAAATTAACTTTTTACTTATTGGATTAATCTTTGTCTGGCAGAGCCATTTCATTTCTCTAATGGCATGATACTATATGATTCAATCAAATACAAATCACATTCATTAATTGTTTCCATATTACCTTTCTCAGGTTGGTACCGTATATGATTATGGTGGAGATATACATGCATGAATGGATCCAGAATCCGTCGTCTTATCATGTCTTACGTAACATTCAATCCTAATTTTAGTAAGTTTGTCATCCTCATGAATTTGGCAAAGTTGGGGAGTTTTCAGTTATGGACCTAAACCTAACGTTTCCCAAAACTCACAAAATATCTTAAATATAATATCTCAAAAAGATTAATTAATAATATCTAATTATTAGTTAAAAATACTACATAAATCTAAATACACATAGTAAGAGGTCCATGTAATTGAATAAAGAAAGTTGTGGGCGGAATCTAAAACAAGGCTGCAAGCGTATGATCTTCCTCGTATAAAATCTCCGTGCATATGAGCGATGGACACGTGGCACCGAGTGGATGGAGACTAAACAACTCAGACGCCTTCTCAAGTCTTTTCATTTCACTCCCGCGTATTCACGTAACCACTCGTATATATCTTACTTTCAACAAAATACACTCCATATATAACTGTATATGTATGTCACATCACTCCCAACACAAAGATCTTTTCCCCTCCACTACTCATGAACCACTCAAATTTGTTCTCCATAATTTCTAATTTTTATTCTTTACTGTTAATTAATTGAGTCCAGGACAATTGCATTTTTTAAATAAAAAATAATATATAAATAAAATTAAAATGATACAACCTTGTAAATCCCTTGTCTCATAGAACAAGGCTGTCCAGTTTTAAATAAAAAATATATGTTCATGAATATAAAAATTAGAGTTCACTAATATATATATATATATCCTCACGTTGTGAACTTTGACGTTGATGTAATTATTTTACATTTGGTGGACTGTCCCATGTTAATTACTACCACATTGACAACTCATCTACATCCACCTGTCAAAATATGGGCTCCTACTTCTCTGCGCCTTCCTTTTTTCTTCTTCTTCAGCTTTCCAACTCCTATATATACATGGCGCCTCCCTTAACTGTTTCTTCATCCTGCGTCATCGTCGTCTTCTCCCTCACTCTCTGGTTTCACTTCGACGTCCTCCTGGAGATCTTTCGCATACTCAGAAATTTCCTCTACAACAGATCCAACACTATGAAGTTCAAAGAGGTTTCTCTCCCTCAAGATTGCTATGTCTTCAAACAAGAAACCCACCTCACCGTCCTCAAAACCTCCCTCTTCTTCGCCGGCGACGGCTTCACCGTGTACAACTCCCACGGCCAACTCGTCTTCCGTGTCGACTCCTACGGCCCCCAATCCCGCCTCCAAGATCAAGTCGTCCTCATGGATCCCCGCGGCCGCTGCCTCCTCACCGTCCGCCGCAAGGTGAGTAATTATCCTGTCCTTCCGAGCTCACTCACTGAGTCAAATCAACACGTTTTAAATGATTATTTTAAATCCGAATGAACTCAAAGGTTTGGTGTTTGATTTGTGAATGCAGAGGCCGAGTTTGCATCGACGGTGGGAGGGATTTAGAGGAGAGAGGGTGGATGGTGACAAGCCGATCTTCTGCGTGAAGAGATCGTCGATGATCGGAAGGGCGAGGACGACGGTGACGGTGGAGGTGTATGACGGCTCCGGGGAGGAGTACCAGATCGAAGGGTGTTTCTCACAGCGGAGCTGCAAGATCTATAACGCGAAGAGGAAAGTGGTGGGGGAGATTCGACGGAAGGTGGATCCCACCACGAAAGTGATGCTGGGGAAGGAAGTGTTCTCGCTCTGCGTTAAGGCAGGCTTTGATGGGGCCTTTGCTATGGGATTGGTCCTGGTTCTTGATCAGATGAACGGGGATAGTAATGTCGACAATGGAGCCCCAGGGCGTGTGGTGAACCCTTCCGCAGAGGTTTAATTTGACACACTCATCTCGAATCTCTGGATTTTGTATAGAGTCCCTCTACTTTTGACGAGGAAGCTCTTCTTCTTCTTCTTGATGGTCATAGCATAGCCTGCTTGCAATAAACAGATCAAAGACATCTTGTAAATTTTATAGTGATTATATATATAGAACTACATCATTTTTATTGGCTTTGATATATAATAATGTCTTCTAAATTCTTAAAGCCTAAAGATGCTCTTAGATAGGTAGCTATGGTCCATATATGCACCATTCCACGACTCTTAATTAGAAAGTGTAGCTATGGTCCATATATGCACCATTCCAGGACTCTTAATTAGAAAGTGTGAGAGAAATGCATGCATTCTAAGAAATACTCCTATGATCCTAGATAAAATAGAAATTAATTAAAGAATTGAGTTTAATCTTAAATATAAGATTTTAATCTATTTTAATTTTTATATTTATTATTTTTCTTCAAATCAATTTACTTAACTTATAAATACTAATATGTAATATAATTTCATATAGAGGTATTTTAAAAAAATTAAATCATATTTATTATAATTAATTAATTTATCTATTTTTTTTTAAAAAAAGTGAAGTAGAAAACAAGAATCACAACAATATAATATAATTATCACTTTAACTAGAAGGATTCATTTCCATCCTTCAGCTAATGCTACTACTCAAAACTCATTGCCTAATCCAAATTTTTTTTTAATAATTACTACTTTTGAACTTGACTACTTTGTATTTATGTTCTTTGTTTAACGGTTTCAGCTTTACTATTGGAGTATCTTATTTTAGTTTAATTAAATCGTGAGTATCTTCTAGCTAGTTTCTTTTTCCGCCCTCTCTACTTGAATATGGGTTTGATTTTACAACCGACTCTATTTGCTTTATGAAAAATTGTTGTAGCTATGACAGGGAAAGAGAGAGCTTTAGTCAGCCTGAGAGAATCTTTTTTATTTGTTTAACTCAATATTCAAAAATATGTTTAACATGTACAAATATCTGTGCCTAATAATAATATTTGAATTTAAGAAATGAGGAATTTTGAAATAAAGGGTTAGAATAAAAGAGATGCCATATATATATATATATATATATATATAGGCTTCAATAATTGACTAATTAGCTTGCCTTTTGTTTGACTCTAGCTAATTGAATAAGAAATTTTGATGCTTTGCATACGGCTTTATGTTATTTAAGAGGGATCCTCAAGAGTGATCAGGCAACATCAACATGGAAGAAAGCAAAAGGAAAAGAAATAAGAATCAATTTACTTTATCTCTATCATACTTATATTACTATTATTATATAATTCATCAATTTTTATATCCTCTCTCTCTCTCTATATAATATAATACTACTATTTAATTAATTTATGTAGATTAAAAAAATTAATTATTTATAATAATTTTATGTTAATTTTTCTAAAATATCCATTCTCATAATAAAGACTAGAAAATGAGCATTCACAAACGAAGTCATAAAGTTTGGAAGAATGGGAATTAATTAAGAATCTTGGAGAGGGCTAGATCTAAAATCAGGATCTGGATACAAATAAAATTTTTATATTTATAACTGGAAGGTCCATTATTTGATTAGTCAGTAAAAAAGGAAGAAAGTGATGAGGTTTGGTTAGTGGCTAGCTAATTCATGAACGTAACTAAGAAAAAAAAACAAGAGTATGAGATTCAAATTAAAGTGATAGAGCATCATGGTTGAAAATAATATAATTGGGCGCTTAAGGTGAAAAGATAGCATTGAACACAAGTGATGTAGCATTTTCTGTTGAAGGTTAAACGCCACCAAGACATATAGATTCGAAAGGCACACAAGCGTACGTTCATATTCTCTATACCTTATGAAATACCATCCAACGCATAATTAAATACAGCTTCTCAACCGTCGTTGTTTAAATACTTTGCCCACCTCCAAGATTCCCTTCGCTTTCATATTAAACCCTTTCATATTCATTCTTCTCCAGGTGTTGAATCTATCATGAATTCAACCTCCAATCGTTTAAACCGTGATGCAATGTTCGGTGTGCATCATAAAATTGTATTTAAGAAACCATCATGCATTAGTCCCAGTGGAAGGGGTTTTGACCGCTTAAGTACGAAGTTTTAAATTTGAGTCCGTTGTCCGTGTGAATGCAAAAACTACCTCCTGAATTAGACTAGACAATGCTTGAATATGATACAGTTGGATATGCATACACAAAAAAGTGTTTTTTAGAAAGAGGGAACACACCTATCCCATTTCTTTTCTATGTACATTTCCCATTTCCTTTCTAGAAAACAATACCAAATATTGCATAAGAGTTCTCACATAATAACTACATATATATTTAGTGTCTAATTTTATCCTAAAAGTTATCACGTAGGAGTAATATTATATTAAAAGTATTTTTGGATTTAATATTATTCTAGAAGTGTTAAAACATGAGCAATGTCGCTCCTAACTGTTAAAAATATTTAATAGTGATTAGCGTTAGTTTTTAAACGGTCATGTCAACTGTATTTCTTTTTTAACACTTCCTGGGAGTGATGTTGAAGCTATAAAAAATGTTGAAGTAGCATTGTTCCTACTTGACAACTTCTAGAGTAAAATTATACCTTATCCCTATATATACAATTGTGAGTTACAGCGTAGCAATTTCAGCTTTGTATAGTAAAGGTAGAGAATGAGAACTTGGAGAGAAAAGGGAAGTGTAGAGGGAATCGTATTCCTTATTAAAATTTAGTGTTGGTGGGTAGCCTGCCATTGGCATGCATGATGATGAAGGAATATCTCTCCACTACTAATTGAGTATTGATTAGTCATCCCATGTTACAGTGCATATCCCACTTTCATATGGCAATTATTTGAGAACAGCGCAGTTAATTATGGGAATGCTGGGGCTTCATGAGTTTTGTCATGATCAAGAATATATGTATGTGAGGCCATTGATGACAAGTTCAACTAGCTAGCTTCCTATAGCCATGACTTGCTTGTGTCCATCAATATTCTCTTTGATGCCTAGTTTGGTTCCCCCTTTCACTTACACATTATTCGGGCTTGTTTAGTATAGTGTTAATTTATAGGTACCCTAAACCCTAAAAACACTTTAGACTCAAGTTGGATACAAAAAAATAATGTTTGGCATGGTTCCAAGGGCGATTGAATTTTAAATTTGTCTAAAAATTACTTTAAAGTGAAGTACTCTTCTCATCTTTAATATATGATATGATTGAGAAATTAATTTTGATTATAAATATAATATCTTAATTTTTATTTTAGGATTTGAGTAATATTAGCATAAATTAATTTATAGTAAATGAAATTTATATCTAATTATCTAAGTAAAGAGAATTTATGTTAAGTGTAAATTTTAATATAAAGATTATATTATAAAACGGAAATGAATTAAAAGTTTAAAAAATTATTAAGTAAATTAAATGAATAAATAATATAATAAAAATAGATACTGAAAAATAATTAAAAAAGTTAATTAAATAAAAAAAGGGTGCTAAAAGGGCCGATACCCTTTTTAATTGGTTAATTATGTTATTAGTAGAGTAATTTTATACTAAATATAAGATATATTTTTTATATTTATTAATTTTTTTTAAATTATCACTATTCATACTGTCTCGTAATAATCAAGTAAGAGAATGAGGAATGGAGTTAAAGAAAATGGTTAGAATATTTTTAAAAAATATGTCATATTAACTAAACTTAACTAATTTATTTAATCTAATTAAATTAATTAAATATATCATATATGATTTTTTTTTACTTTTGCATTTTCTTCAAATTTGAACAATGTAAAACTGATATTTTAGTATATTATCTAAATAAGTTTATGTTTAAATTGATTTTCTTATAAAAATTTATCTAAACATAAATTGCATTATGTTAATTAACTTATAACCTAACTTCAATTTATAAAAGTTAGATAGAATAAAGTCATTTTTTATTGACGCTAATCCAAACAAACTTCAAATGATACAAATCCTAATAGGGAATTAATAGATTCTAGAATTAATTAGTGATGGTGTGTGTGACTGTGTGTGTGTGTATGTAACTCATGAACGTGTGAGCAAACGCCCTCCTTCGACATAATATAAAAAGCATATTATTTATGTATAGCTTGCTTCCTATAACACAGAGATACATACTCCAATGTCGCCACTTTATTCTGATACTGTCCACTTGCATACATGAAATACTTTTGTTGTTCCCATTTTCAACTCTCCATTCTGAAAAAAGCCCCATGAAATGAATCTTATTCCCCCATGCATGATTTCAACTATAGGCCAAAAAAAATAACATCTTTTTAATTATAACTATTATTGTATTCACCTTATGGTCCAAACCTCTTTTAATTTTAGTAATTAATTATCTCTATTTTAAATATTCAAGAGAGGGCCCTACTTTGAGATGATCACGGAATGGTTTCAATAAAGTCAAAATTTACTTAATTTTAATAGAATGTGAATTGCATTATGTTTACGCAAGTCAAATAGTTCTACTACGCAAGTCAAATAGTTCTACTACGTGGAAATTGCATTATATTAAGTTTCAGATGTTCTTATATTTGACTTTATATACAAATTAAAAAATGTACAGGAATAATCTCTTTAAATGGGGAAAAACTAACCGACATAACTACACAGAAATAATATTTAAAAAAAGAACAATTATTCTATATCTGCATTATCAAATTCACTTATCTTGATTCTTTTTCTTTTATAGGAACATATATCCTTCTATTAGAGGTAATTATTTTCGACATATTATTGGACACTAAATATAACTATTTTTTTAATGAAAATTTAAATTTTAGTCTACTACATTACGAGAAACTAACCCCAATCCTCTATAGTTATCTAGATTCTTGATCAAGAGTGAATTTTTATTTTTAAGTAAGTATAGAGTATCCATCCCATACCATGGATTTACTAAAAACTCTTTAGTGTAAACCATGATACCCTCTCCATACGTATAGCCAAGGATCAAACCAAAACTAGATGCTTAAGGATTTTTTGTTTAAACATGCAGCAATTCTTCAACAAAAGGTCTTAGACTTTCATGGCCCAACTATCTTAAAAGCCCATCTTATTTTACCAGTAAACCCACCAAGGAAAAGGGGAAAAAAACACACATACAATAGTCCCAACAAATGATGATAAACAAATCTCAGGTATCTGCTGCTATGTTGTTTCGTGGTTTCTAAGGTTTCATCAATAGCATTACATCCTTAATTCCGCAAACTATATTTTGGACAGATAAAACAGACGAATTTGATTGGACAATTAAGCATATATAGAACACACATCCGTACAGTTCTGCTAGTTCCGAAAATATGCATCGTGTTTCACGCTCCAAACTATCACTGTTCTGGTTCAGAAATCCTAACGCCAAAAGACTGAGCTTGCAACTTCACGTACTCGTGTAAAACTAAGTCTCTTCGCTTCTTTTTGAAACACAGTGAAGCTAGATTTCCCAAAATAGAGTTAACCATCGCAATTAAAAGAATACAGTAAGGAGAGCGAGTGATGAGGCCCTCAACCTTAAACACCACTTTTTCTCGCTATGCATGTGCAAATTAGACGATTAACATCGAAGTTTTAGTCTACAATCTAGAGCCTAAGCTAACAGAAGGTACGTGTCTCCAATGATTTCCTAGGTACAACCACCCAAATGAACAAAAATAACAGACTACAGTCATCCATGATGTCTCAACATATAGAATTACACAAGTCAAAGGATACTACAACTAGCTGCTGCTGCTGCTACATATTAGTATAGAGTACAGTGCATTTCAGCATGTCACAGGGCGGGCTGCTGAAGAATTTTGAGGAGGGGCTTCCCTGTGCAGATCCCCATTGATTTTCCCATTCTCAACTCTCTCTTCATCAATCTTCATCCTCATTCCCTCCGTTTGCATTATCGTCTTCTTCGCTTCCTCAGCTTCCCCATTTGCCTCTACAGTAACACCATTTTCTTTCTGTGATTCACTCTTCAAAGTTTCTTCAGCAGGTTTCTCCTCTGATGCAGCTTCTTGTTTCCCACCTTCTTCAGCTTTCTCTTGGCTAGTAGTGATTTCCGCTGCTTCACTCTGCATCTTGTTATTGTTGTCAGTGTCATCCTCATTCTCGAGTTTCTTTTCCTCCTGTGTTTGCGTTTCTTCATCCGCATCAGCAGGCTTCGGTTCTTGTTCTTCAGCAGCTGACTTTGCCTCCTTGCCTCCGTCTGAAGCAGGTTCTGTTTCCTTGTGATCCTTCTTTGAGCCTGATGATGATTTTCGAGCTCGCTTCTTTTGAGGCTCGGCCTCTGCTGTTGGGGGAGTTGATTTCACCCTCTCGCTGATCCTCGCCGATCGCCTAGGGGTCTCACCAGTTCCCCAATCAAACTCAGATACTGGAGGATTCCCAGAATGTGCCTTTAGGTACTGTTCCAGTTGCTTCCTTCCACTGATTTCCTCTCCAGTTGGAGCAATAAACACAATCTCGCTTTTCCTTGGCGTTCCCACTTTCTTTGGGTAGAACTGCAGAATGAAACTAAAAGCGTGTCATATGAAGAATCTCCATACAGCTCAACAGTTGTTATTACTGACACTTTGCAAGAATAATATATATATATGTGCCTACATTTGTGTGAAATGGAAACTTAGTAGTATGGGATCCTAAATCCCACATCCAGTAAGATGGGATACTTAATTAGATATTTAAGTGGGTTAATTCTCCTTCCTCAAAAGTTAGCTTTCAAGGTAGAGTTCCCATCCCACTTAGCTATTCATCAATGTGTCATAGAAGACCTTAAAAAGGATATGCAGATTATCAAACATGCTTGGACAGTAATATTTTTCCAGAAAACTAGAGTTAGAATAGCACACTTTGTGACCGTCTCAATTTGAAATTTAGAATTTGAACATCGTGGATAATTTAAAAAACTAAAATAAAGATTACAAAAGCTTGTAGGCATACGAGAGTACAAACTTTGCTTTACAAAAACTTTTGCATAACCCAAGGTTACTACAGAAGAGCTTTTTAGCGATTAAAGGACCAAATTCGCTCTTAACAAAAATTAATAACTTAAGCTTGAGGAAATTCAACTCCACAGTCCATAGCAAGAGTAGGCTTAGCCGCTGATTGTAATTAGTAAACCAAGAAAATTACTGCTCAAAATTACATGTCGCTGTTATGCTACGAAGAAAGACCAAACAATTTAACACGAGGGCTTGATTAGTAATTTCCTAACATAGTAAACTTTTAATCAGCATTTTTTATTGGTTTCAAATTTTAAGATTATAAATATTTGAGAGAGATTACACCTAAGGACTATGACTTTGTAAATACGTATTTCAAGTCGTCAAAAAGTATAATTCTTTCTAAAGATCAAAGTAATAATCACAAGTTTTCAAGATCTTCAAACTAAAGATTTACGAAAATTTGGATACCCAAACGTAATTTTCTCGTCATATTTTCATAGCAAAGGTCACGTGTACAGTAATTTTCTCGGTCCCTCACCCAAAAACACGGTGCATTTAAAACACAATTTATGACCCTCGTCTATGGAGTAAGTCACGTGTCTCTTGAACCGGTACCACAAAAAATAGAAAAAACCAAACCAGCACAAAAACCAAGCACATAGAACCAATCGAAGAAGGAAACAACCAAGCTTCTTCTACCCTATCTCAGCTTACTTTTCTTCTAGAGTTATGGTTAGGTGCACGAGGCGTGGATAAGGAAGAAAAAGTCTTTAAAATAGGTAAAAAATTCCATTTGCCAAGAAGGTTAGCTAGCTATTATTTCCAGTTCCTTTTCTTTTGTTTTTTTTGGTCTCTTTGTTCTTTATAAAAAGAAAAGATGCACCTAAAAGGCTAAAACAAGCAAAATTTGAAGTGAAACCTGATAGTCGGATTGAAATGCTATCACAAAAAACCAAATCTTAGCAGAGGACTCAATTGAATCATTGGGTAATACGTAAAGCAAAGAACTTTATCTCTTAAAACAGAAAGCTAACAACAGAACTGAAGCAAGCAATTGGAGAAAGAAAGCAAAGCACACCACAGCTTACAAGTAAAGAAGGAGATAGATAGATAGAGAGAGAGACCAGTTTCTTCCAAGCCGGAGGAGCTGGGAGCTCGATAGAGAGAACCTCGTCTTGAGCGGCAGACGGCGAATCGCTGGCCATTTGACCTCCAAGACGGTGGGGTTATCTGTAAGGATGAGGTGGGGTTATCTGTAAGGATGAGGTAAAGGAGGAGAAAGGAAAAAAGCTTGAAGCTTGAAGTAGAATGGCGGCTTGTGGGGGAGAGAGAGAGTGAGAGAACTGAGAATGCAAACCGTTGATGAGGAAGTCCGAGAAAGTGATAAAAGATATGGATATGGGTTTTGGGGCGTTTTCTCTCTCCGCGTTCGTAGCTTTGAAAAGAGAACATAACCCGCTCCGAAAACTTGGAGGTATCAGTATCAGAGGGACGCGTGTGAAGGGATGGGCCAATGGGGAGGGAGAGTGGTGGGGCTAGGTGTCGGTCGAACGTGTAAAGCCTGGGGATAAGGTTGAAGCGGATTGAAATAAGGGTTTGAATTCCGAACCTTGTCTTGTGGGACCACGTTTAGGCCTCCACGAAGCACATAAGCAGGGAGTAAATAACTTCATACAGAGATGGGTGACGAATTTCAGAAAAATAGTGATGTTTTCGTTTGATTTTGATTTGTGTGATGCAAAATAAAATTCAAAATATTTATTCATATTCAATTTTTTAATTTAAATAGTTGACATTTCATAGTTGAGGTGGGAACATAATGAAGGGAGAATAATTTAAATATACGTATATATGTGAATAATTTAAAAGCTAATATAGCTTTTTTTTTACCTGGTATAATATAAAACTTTTTTGTTTTTATTTTTGCAAAAAAAAAAGAGAGAATAAAGGAGGGATTGGTGGGGGTTACGTGGAGGGTGTTCGTAAGAGCGGAATATGTTACGGAAGATGCTCTCATCTCAGCTTTCCGGGCGTCATCTTCTAGACCCTTCCACCATTTTTTTTTAAATCCTCTTTAAAATTTTTAAAATTATACTAGATTGTAGAAGATTTATTAGAATTATATAAATCCGAGCTTATTTTAATCTGTTGTATCTCAACTTATTATTATTAATATATTAATTTATTAATTTAAATATTTTAATTTGTTATTAATAATACTATGACTTAGGATAGTCATTAGTGGCATTAGCACATTGACCTGTTAATTCATTGGCACATTGGTGGAACCATCAATTAGTTAAGATGATTTATACCATCAAATGAGCCACTTTGTGTTCTCTGAGCATCCAAAGCTCTATTTTGTGGTCAAAGTTTCGTTTCTCCGTTTGAGTACAATGACCACTCGTCGCGCCCAGGTTTTGAAGTGTAGTGTTCCCCTTTGTCCTCTGACTCTGAACTCTCATCAATGTTACCAGTTGGCAGTTGGAACCAATAGCTAAACATAAATGTGACAGACATCACTAACTAATTACACAGATTAATTTGGATCAATTCATTTTTCTCTTCCCTTGGCAACTACTAAAATCTTCTCAAATTCTTTAGTCCATGCCTTGATGTATCTTCCTTTATTCCTACTCTTTCTCCTCCATAACATAAATAATTTATAGAAGAATGATTTGATTTATAAATATAAATCATTTATAAAATTATTAACATTTATTCGTCAATTTTAATTCTATAATTAATACTGAAAATATAGTTCTTTATATTTTTCTCTCATATTCAAAATTTTATTTAATATAGTAAGGTTAGAATTTTTTAAATTTAAAATATATTTAATGAATTAATTATTATTTTTTATTATAATAAATTAGTTAAAGTGACTTAAGTCGTGTGCAATAAAAATTAAAGATAGCTCGTACAGTCATAACAACAAAGAGTGGGAATTACATGAGGTACTAAATAAGTACTTAACACAGCAAAAATAGCTAGTGCTTGGCTAGCATAAGCAAAAAAATCTGAGAACTTCATCCTCATTCCTCACATAAAGTTACGAAGAACTCCATTTCCCCTTCTTCCCTCATGGTGCAATTCCTCTCACTCTTCTTTATCTCTAGTCTTAATCAAAGTACTCTCATCTTCAACTGAATGGGAAATACATGAAACACAATGTCCTTGAATTCCTACGCGTACATAATACCATATTATTTCTTCTTCAAGAGGTCCCTCCATTTTTGCTATTCTATTTTACTTTTACTTGTCTTGTAAATCTCAGAACTTTGACGCAGTTCCACAAATATGAGCTTATACACAAGTGGAACCTTGTTTATCCATGTGTTTTTTCTGCTAAGAGTGTGTTTTGCCGACCATCAACAATACATAAGCAAGATTTATCCCAGATTCGAGGCATCTCAGCTGGATTGGAATGACCATGGTGGATTGTTCTTACTATCAAACAACTCGGTTTTCGCCTTTGGATTCTTCGGTACACTCGATGTTTCCTCGTTTGTTTTAGTTGTCATTCACATGAAAAGCTATAAAGTTGTTTGGACTGCTAACAGAGGCTTACTGGTAAGAAACTCTGATAAATTTGTGTTTGACAAAACTGGGAATGCATATTTACAAAGAGAGGAAGGTCTGGTTTGGGAAACAAACACAAAAGGACGAAAAGTTATATCCATGGAACTGAAAGATTCAGGGAATTTGGTGTTTATTGATGAAGAAGAAAGAGTTATTAGGGAGACTTTTAATCATCCTACTGATACCCTTTTGCCTGATCAAGTTTTTGTTGAAGGAGTGAATCTCAAAAGCTTCCCTAACCGAAATAACTTATTTAGTTATCTTATAATAACTTATTATCTTACTTTTATGTCTGGTGATTTGGTTTTGTATTTGGATATGAGCCTCCTCAGATATATTGGTCCCTGTTAAGTGAAAGCAATGTAAGTAATAAGAGGATTCATTTTCATTCTTCTTATTTGGTTCCAAATTCTTGGAATTTCTATGACAAAAATGGAGCTTTAAAATGGAAATCTGTTTTCTCTGATAAATCTGATCCTAAGGCAATGTGGGCTGCTATATTAGATCCTAATGGTGCAATCTCTTTTTATGATCTTAACAAGGGAAAATCTGTTACGCCTGAAGCAACTAGAATACCCGAAGATCCTTGAGGAATTGCTGAGCCTTGTGATCCTTATTATGTTTGCTTCTTTGAGAACTGGTGGAAATGTCCTTCACTTCTCAAATCTCGTTTCAATTGCAAGCCTCCGAACGCGAACACTTCCACCTCATCATCATGTTCCTCTAGAACTCAACAAGACCTCGTTTATGTCGGTGAAAAACTCGATTACTTCGCCCTCAAGTATGTTCAGCAGGTTTCTAAACCATCATCCCTGAGTGCTTGTAAAGAAGGTTGCTTAAGAAACTGTTATTGCCTTGTGCTTTTCTTTGAAAACAGTACAGGAAAATGCTACCATTTTGATCAAACAGGGAGTTTCCAACGCTCTAAGGCAAGTTCTGGAGGCTATCTTTCATTCATCTCTATTGAAGAAGATGGAGATGGAAGAAAAAGAAGGAACCCGAATCCGACGGTACTAGTCGTTGTTGAAGCTATTTTCACAATTCTGATTATTATTGGACTTGTTTTGGGGTTCAGGATTTACTACAGAAATAAGAATCTCTTGGAGGATTCTCCAGAAACATTTGAGGAAGATGATTTCTTGGACAGTCTTCCTGGTATGCCGACTCGTTTTAGTTATAGTACTCTAAGTAAAGCCACCAAGAATTTCTGTACAAAAATTGGTGGAGGAGGGTTTGGTTCCGTTTATCTAGGAGTTCTTGAAGATGGATCTCAATTAGCTGTGAAGAAACTTGAAGGATTAGGGCAAGGGGCAAAAGAATTCAAGGCTGAAGTTTCCAGCATTGGAAGTATTCACCATATTCATCTGGTTAAGCTGAAGGGCTTCTGCGCGGAAGGCCCTCATCGCCTTCTTGTGTACGAATACATGCCAAGAGGCTCTCTGAACAAATGGATCTTTAAAAACAAGATTCAACATTGCATTAGGTACACCAAGAGGAGTAGCCTATCTTCACGAGGAGTGTGAGGTGAAGATCATACGCTGTGATATCAAACCAGAGAATGTCCTTCTTGATGAAAACTGCACAGCTAAAGTTTCAGATTTCGGTTTGGCAAAGCTCACGAGCCGTGAACAGAGCCATGTTTTCACAACATTAAGAGGAACAAGAGGGTAATTAGCACCAGAATGGATCACAAACTATGCAATTTCGGAGAAGAGTGATGTTTACAGCTATGGGATGGTTCTGCTTGAGGTTATTGGAAGAAGGAGGAATTATGATCAATGGGAAGGCTCCGAGAAAGAGCATTTTCCTTCGTACGTGTTCAGGATGTTGGAAGAAGGAAAACTGAAGCAAGTTCTTGGTTCAATTATAGACATTGAAGAGAATGATGAAAGAGCTTTTACTGCAGCTAAGGTTCCTCTGTGCGTAGTACTGTGCATAAAGCCTCATATATTCTGTCCAGCTTATAATAAAAATGTCCTGCTCAGCCTGATAAATATAGGGTAGAGTTGGGCATCGGGTTGCAAAATACAACCCATGCATTTTTCGAGCTGAGCTGCCCATGAGCACCTTTTCTTTTATTTTTTTATTTTTTCTCTATCTTTGAAGGGAGAATATGATAGTTATTGGTGACTGTAAGGTAATTTTAGAAATATAAGTAGTTAAGTAGGTAAGTTGTATCTTTTAATATTTATAACTATATTAATTTTTTCTTCTTTTTTTTAACTTTGTTAATTCTCATATGATTACATTATAAATTATAATTATTTATTTTATTTTTTAGATGCTTTATCTTTATCAATATTGGGGAGATTGATGCAAAGTTATAATTACAAACTATTTAGATTTCAACGCTTATTTTTTATATGCAATGAATCTCAAGGTTTTAATTACTATCTTTGTTCTCTTATTCTTAGTGGATTATATATATTATTTAACTCTTGAAGACACATGAATATGATATTATTTTAAAAGTTCATAATTGCAGATTTTTTCACAACATTAGTATGACATCACGACTTGGGCACGCCTAACCCACCCATACTCAACCCGCTCATGCCCAGTCCAAAATTGTTAGGGCTTTTATTGGGTAGAGCCAGGCATCAGGCTGCAAAATATAGCCCATATATTTTTTTGGTTGGGCATCGAGCAAGGGGCTGCTCTGTCCAGTCTTGCCCATGTACACCCCGACCTCTACAGTGTATATAAGATGACATGAGTTTAAGGCCTTCAATGACTAAGGTTGTCAAATGCTTGAAGGTGTTATCCCTATACCTGAGCCACCATCATTATCTTCTTCAAGTTCTTATTCTTCATCCCTAAAAATGCGTAGTGAACAGGCTTCTTTTTACGGTAATGTACCCCTTCTTGTTATCCCTATCTTGTTTACCAAAAAAAGAAAGTTATCAGGACCTAGATGAAAAATGTAGTCATAAACTATGAATATGTCTTCATGAGGTTTTTGTACACGGATATAAGAAGACTTTTTCTTTTACAACCGAGTTAAAGCCAATAATCAGCATGTTTGGGATCATGCTTTCTCTCTTCAAAAGTAAATTTTGAAACCAAAAAATCAGTTTGGCCGGAATATACGTTGGTTATGGCTTTTAGGAAGCAGAAGCAAGTTTTTCTGGATTTTGGTTTGGTTTTTAAATTTTCTTCATATTTGAACAATTTGAAATTGCTATTCAATAAGGTAAAGTAGCACATAATATTATTATCTAATTATTTATATGTGACAAGTATTATAATCTTATTTGCGGGCTAATTTAACCCATAATCTTTTTAATTTAATATAATTTTACACATAATCTTATTTCTTAAATATCAATAATTATAATAAATTAAAAAGATTATAGATCAAATTGTATCATAAATAAGATTAGGATACTGGTTGTACATGAGAAATATTATTAAGATATTATATACTATTTTACCTTTCAATATATTATCCAAATAAGTTTCTATCAAACTAAATTTTCTTGAGATAAGCTGGTTTAAAGTCAAATTTTTTATCTTTGTAATAAAGTTTCTGTTGAAAAAGATTTACACAAAATGGGAGATTAGTTTAGAAGTTCCGATAATTTCAGTAGTCATTGGCGTCACTTTATTGAATAAATGGAGGATGAATAATGACAATACAATATTTATCATCAATTCGAATTCGAAAAGACACAAAACTGAACACTTGATATCAACTCACCACTAACAGTTAAAGAAAAGCATGAGACAAATACAAAATACAATTGATGATGGACATATCTATTGTTGCAACCCACAAAAAGGGACTATCATAAAGGGAGACAAAAGGCCAATAGGTCTTAGGCCCCACCAACATTTGAATGATAGGATTGCTCTCTCACACTTACATAACTTGTTCAGATTAGTTGATTTTAAATAATTTTATACTGTATGAAATAAATATGTGAGGGGAGTTTTGTCTTATAATGCGCAAAAGCGCTTTTTTTTTTTTCTCTCTCGGCTTCTAAAATAGATTGCTATCAAGTTTGCAGAAGCATATAAGCTACTGCTCTTTGTTCCTACCAAAATTTGATATGCTCAAAAGATTACATCAGTGGAAACCTGATCGATTGGTACAAAGAGGAACCGAAAGCTGCTACTTGTTATAAACTAGTGCTCTAAGATATTTACATACTTCATAGTGATAAAGTTCCTTAGATGTTGCTATCAAGTTTAAGTGTGAAACTAAGCTGTGAAACTCATTCGTTTTCTTTGTGGTTTTTTAGTGGAAAATTTGATAGCAAGATCTAAAAAACTGAACATAAGTCTTTCGTTCTCCCCCCAGAACTGAAGACTGCAAGTTAATTTCCCAAAATATGATGCAGAGATGATGAGTAAGATTATGAGGCTGCAGGCAAACGAGGGCGGTGGTAATTCGTAGTTCCACGGAATGAATCCAGTGGATATGCAGGGCTGTGATCCGATTTCTTCTTTGATTCTTTATCTTCTTCTTCATCTTCATCTTCCTCAGCATCCCAAAGGAATTTTACATATGAAGCCAGAACATAGCTGCAGATTTTAAGGCTTTTTCATTAGTTTTATCAACACACCAAGAGAGAATAAGACATCAAAAACAGAAAAACAAACAGGAAAGCAAGGACTTCAGACAATTATAAGCACCTAACAACAACTTCAGGTAAACTAACAAAGTTAGTTAAAGTTAGTTATTTCTTGTAAAATATCAAGATTACCCCCAAATAAAATTCATCAGTTAGAAGAATTTGGCCAATTAGTTAGACAAAACATGTTATATTATGAAAGAGGAAGTATAATGATTTATCATTCTAAAGATAAAGTGGCTAGGTTTCAACTTTCAAATCGAACATGTTCATAGAATGTGGGAATAGAAAAGGATCTTATAAACTAAACTTACACACCTGAATCAGGAAATAGGATCTATATAGTGTATGTATAATATATTTCATAAATGAAAAGTTCACAAGGGAGGTTGATTTTCTTACCAATCATTAGGGGAACTTTGAACAGCTTGATCAAAATATCGTTCGGCTCTATCAGCATTCTTCTGTGTTTTCCATATTAGATCTGCATAGAGTGACAGAATATTTCCATCACTTGGATTTACCAAAATGGCTCTCTCCAGATACTCCTCTGCTTTAGGATAATCTCCACAAACCTATTTTTTTTTCAAATGGAATATATATATCAGAACAAATTAAACTCTCAAATAATAAATGAAAAGAAAACCCCATGATATGTGTAATGATCATCAAGCTCACTCACCTCTTTCAAGAAGCATGCATAATTCCCAAGCAAAAGAGCATTATCTGGGTTTGCTTCTATCATCTTCTGATAATAAGCATTTGTATTATCTCTCCCATGATTACCACCTTCTGAGTAATCCCACCGATTTCCATGTCCGCCGTCAGAGCCTTTTCCTCCGCCACCCAACACTAAAGTCCGCACCATATTACATTTCTTTCTCTCATCATCATCGGCCTCCATCATCACTACCTCATCATGCAAATCACAGCATGAAAACAGTTCTCTCACTGAAGGTGATGAAGTTTCTTGTCGTCGTCGTTCTTCTTCTTCTTCTTCTTCTTTTTGATCACATTCTCTGATCTTGTTTCTCTCTTGACTCCTGCGAACGTTACTAATTCTAGGTGCTAAGCGGCTATTCTTCTTCTTCTTCGACCTTGAGCTGTGATGAAGGTCTGGTTCAGATAAGGGTTGGCTTACACATGCAACTGAAGATCTCGTTCTGGGAAGATGGAGAATCAATTCTGATTCTGGGGAATGATGAATCCATGAACTTGGAATCGGAGCAGACGAGCTTCGTAGTAGAATGATCACCACAAATTCAGACAGAAAACATATAAAAGAGAAGCAACTCAGCTAGGTAGAGAAGCAAGGAAGAAGGTGAACGAAGGAACTGTGAAAGGTTGGTGAAGACTGAAGAAGCAGTACATGAATCTCCTCCATTACTGGGGAGCGGGGACATGGAGATGAATAATACAATTGGCGGCCATTTATAAAAGGTGGCGGCCATTGTGGGGAGGACACGTAGGAAGGAGTGGGGCCCACTTCGTCTTTCCCATACTAGGATGTCAGTGTCAAGGTGCGGAAAATTGAACGGCCATGAATTTGCTTCAAGAAGCGACATGAAGGGGGCATCACTTTCTCACATAAGTGTTGGCCCATAGAACAAGACCATGCGGCAGCAATTGCTTGGACGAACATATTCTAGTGTTCATCTTCTGTTGCTACGTGGGATTTTGCTGTACAAGATTTTATGTTTTTACTGACCGATTTGAGATATTTTTTTTACAGATTATGTTGTTATCTGATCTGTTTCGTTTGATCGGTTCTAATTATTGCATCAAGAACTCAGAGACGTTCTGTATCTTACTGCAGGTACCATTTCCAGGAAAGATCAAGAGAAATGGAAAGAGATGTTAGAAAATATCTTATGGGCTGTTTCGAGTATTTAACTGCCTATGAATTTTTGCCATGTGTACCCAATAAACAAGATATTAAATTGATCTATATAAGCCCATTTTATGATGCACTAACCTCAATCTGAAGGCGTTTATACCAGAGGTACATGTAAGGAGAATTTTGCCTCGAAAAACATAAAAGTGATTATATTTCTTTCGTGTTTGTAGTCTATAGAGATAAAAGGACTACGAAAAACAATTTACGAAATTCATAAATTTGATTACCCAACTTTTCACTTTTTCCCAACACAAAGATGTCATTTGGTTAAAAAACAACAGAGAGAGATGTCATTTGGCATTCAGAATGAAAACCTATGAAAATGGGGGGAAATGGTATATGGAAAGAAAAGTTATGTTATGGTTTATTAAATGTAGGATGAATAAAATAATGGAGTCGTGAGTCCATGATATTTATTTTCATAATTTGTTATAACAATAACAAAGTTATTTCATTGGTTAACTATATAAATTGTATGAAATCATTGTATTATATCAATCACTAAATTTTTAAATAGATTATTGATCAAAATGTTTTGATCAATAATTTCATGAAATATTTTGTCAGTCTTCCTTTACTTTTTTTTTTTAGATGACTATATACTATTTAATTTATCCTTCTTATTGGTATATCTAATTACCTTTTTTTATACACGTATAAACTATTTCAAACGATTTGTAATCATTTTTTTTATAATAAATATCACTCCAACTCTTTCTCGTATATGTTCATTATAAATTTTATTATTTTTTATATAATTACACATCTATCTTAATATTCTCATTTTATTTACTCTTTATTTTATGCTCTCATATCCTTTAGAGGCCAACATGAATGAGTTATTTAAGTAGAAGAAAAAATATGGTTTGTTTGAAAAAAAAAAGAGAGAAGACAAAAAAATAACAAAAGCTATATTTACATTGCCATAAAAAACTACCCTCTTTATCCTTGCTATTTAACAAATTTAAATAGATTAGATAAATTAGTTAATTATAATCTAAAATATTTATATATAACATTAGATTATATATGAATTTATTAGTTAGATAAATTAATTTTACAAAAATAATAAATAATTAAAATAAAATAGACTAAAATATTATATTTATAATAAAATCAACCTTAATACTACTAGATCTTATATTAGACTCGGATACAGCTCACATATTCCTACTCAATTTGTGAATAAATAGGACAATCCCACTTAATTTATAGTTACATGAACAATCTTGTGAGGCTAGGCGAGTAACTTGTAGGACTCGCATCAATTTTTTTTTTAAAGAAAAAAAAAATTTATTTAAAAAAGAAAATCGTATTGAGAGTTGAATAATGTTGCAGAAAAATGTAAACTCTAATAATAACAAACATGGAGAGAACAATATTTTGATTTGAAAGGTGAAATAAAATGCATAGAAAAAGGAGCAATACAGAGAAGAGAAGATGAAGAGGGAAGATAGAGAGGAAGGTGGATGAGTTGAGGGATCTGTCTAGGAAACTCGAAAGGGGAAGAGAAAAAGGGTTGAGTCAAAGAATAATTGATAGAGATTGAAGGGAAGGATCCAAGAATAATTAATATCATAAATATTTGTGAGTGTAAGTGGTGGCGTAAGATGCTGCAGTGAAGGTGACACCTGGTGATTTTTCTGCGTAGATCGTGCTTATACTCCGACCACGACATAATATAATATACTCCTCGTAATAGAGAAGACAATACCTATTTCTTATGAAAATTTTTATTTAAATTCTATATAAAGAATTTAATTATATATTTTTTTAAAAAATTATTAAATTGTTATAAAATCATTTAGAATTTAAGATTAATTTTTTTAAAATTGTGAAATAATAGAACTCTTATTATAAAAAATATAACTAAAGTAATATGAATATCAACAATAATAATTTAAATAGGAAAAACTAATAACTTAAACAATTAGAATAATAAATCCAGGAGGAAGAAATAATAATTAGAAAACAAAAAAAATAACAACTAATGTATTATTCCTATAGATAATTATGTCATAATTTTAAAAAAAATAATTCTAGGCAACATAGAACTTCACAGTATTTGATAATTTTTTAAGAATTTTTTATAATTAAATTTCTGACTTAAATACAATTTTTTATTATATATTTTAACTTTTTTAAAATTATTCCTATTAATATCTACTTTAAAATATTTAAATAAAGAATAAAGCAAATGAGTTAAGAAAGATAATTAGAATATTTTAAAAATATATATTATAATAATTAATTAAATTAATTTATTTAATATAATCAAATTAATAAAATATGTCTTACATTAAAAATATAAAAAATATTCTAATAATGAATTGTTACTGAGTTTACTCATAATTTATAAGATTATAAGTTTAAATTCTACTACTAATATAAAAATATTGTTAATAAATAATTTATAATATATTATTTAAATTTGGAGTAATCTTAATCCTGTTAAATATTGGAGATTAAATTTATCTAAATTTTTTTGTTGATAAAAAAAAAAAAGTAGATGAAGGCGGGTAAGTTGAGGAAGAAATCTAGAGAAGTCGAAAGGTGAAGAAAATGGTCGGGTCAAGGAAGAATGATAACATGTGGGAATGACTGATCAAAGATATACATAAAATAGTTGTTGAGTGAGAGTGGTGTAAGGTTGTGGAGGTGACACCTTTGTGATTCTTCTGATACGACAACCACACATTGTGTGTATATGTGTATGTATGTATGTGTATATATATACGTGGAGGTGATTCTTTGGGGAGATACAAGCAGAGAGTAACACGTAAACACAGACGTGTCCCCATCTCTACCTGAGTCTTCTTGTGTTGGTTTCTCCTCATATTTCTTGGCTTCACTCCTTACTTGAGTCATGTCTTCTCACCTGTTCCTCCTCTGCTTCAAAACATAATATTAAATTTTCTGTGTCTCATTTTACAGGGTACAATGTTACATCTTTTGATATATTTATGATAAATTTAACACCATCCAAACATCTTTTGATATTTTTTCTATTTATATCCAATACCCTAATTTTATTTATAATTTAAAATATTAAATATACTAATAAAAAAATAGCATTGAAGTACTGAAATATTACTTTATTCAATTTATTATTATTTTACCAATTGAAATTGCCGTGAGTGGTAAAGACTTCCTTTCTTTTACATAAGTTAAAAAAAAAATATTACTACTTTTTTCTTGAAAAAATTAGGGAGAAGTCCTTAAAATTTTTATTGACCATAAGAATTTGGTAGTTTTACATAGAAAATATTGGTACCGTATAAATTTTGTTACAGAAAATATTAGTACTCCAATTTAAGTATTTATATCAATACAATTTATAAATATAGATTTTTTATCAATACTTTTCTTTCCTTTTCCCAACAAAAATTCGTCCAATTAGTAAAAGACCCATATCTTATTAAATGTTGGGTTCAAATCTGCCAGCGTTCTTTCAGAGCATGAAATCCCCTGACTCTGGGTCTGGGGAGCACATGAAATCAAAGTCCTGTATAAATTTTCTATTCAGAAATACTTTTTCCCTTCTCAGGCCAATTACAACACACTACACACTTCAAACGACTTTTTCCCCATAAGAGATAATGACCTATAGATTTCCATAGCTTCTTCGTTTTTTTTTTTAAAAAAAAAATATTTTCAACTTGTATAAAATAGTTTTAAATCTATTAAAAATAATAAAATATTTTTTTATCTCTATGAAAAGAAACGGGCAAAAACATGAAATACAGCACAGTAAGAAGAAAATCAGAATGATCAGTCATCAAGAATATGACTGGAAAGTTTATGAAGCATCAGAACATTCATTCCCACTCATTTGAATTTCTTTCTTAAGTTGATTTATATGCTACACTAAGATCTATCCCATGACTTGTTTATTTATATACTTTGGTGTATACAGTGTATAGGGTCACTACTTCTTGTTCTTAAATCTTGAACCCTTGTTTGGTCCGTCCCTTCCATCCCACGCAGAAGCCCAGAAGAACAGAGATATCCAGAAAAGTACAGCAAAGAATATCCGAACTCTATCTTGCAATCTCACTAAAGCCCCACCCAAACCTGTTCCTCAAATAAGTTCATAATTACATCCCTGTCAGTACCAAAAACAAACATATATCTTGCTACAGAAGCAAAAATAACATGAGCAAAACAAAAATGATACAAACAAGCTGCAAATATGTTACTTCTTTTTCATTAAAGCCAATGTTCCAAAATACAATATCATTCTGTCTAAAGCTTACACTATACTGTCCAGATTTACACAGCAAAGCATGCCAGTGCCATGTCATAACTATTGAGGTTTGAGAGAAGAAAACAATGGAAGAAACATCACCTTAACTATGGTACCTAAAGATTTTAGCACTATGGTACCTAAAGAAATATCCTTTTAAATAACTTGAACAGCGTCTAATACCACAGATTTAGGCATTTCATGCTTCCTTAGTCTCAGTATATTAGTCATCTCAGTTGTCCATATGCTGATAAGCCCAAAGATAAAAACTTCTCAACAGGCATTAGTTTAACTACAATGTAAACTCCACAGAGGTGAAGATTGTGAAGTTGTTGATGGGATGATGGTGCTGGCAATAATAACGCAGGGGGAAAAAAAAGAACAAGTTCTTTATACATAGAAAAACGTTTCTCATCTTAGAATTATTTAAAACATCGAATGAACCCTTTAAGAAAACCCTGAAATTCTTTCAAATCCGCAATATTTCCATCCAAGTCAAGAATTCAAATTCCTTTTACAGGCCTAACCTCCCGGCTCCCCCTAACTACATTTCATTCCATTCAATTTTAACCGAAAGCAACTTCACCCGCTAGCTACTAAATATTCCAATATTCATCTGAAATCAGTCCAAGCTCCAGCTCAAAAGTCAGATTATGCAATTCTCTGCAAATAAAATCCTAAACTAGCATGAACTCCCAAAAAAAAAAGATAAAATCCAAACCTGGAAGGTGTCCAGAATCATTTCCGGCAGGAGGATCGATCCGGTGGGGCGGTGGACGGCCAGGACGGGAGGAGCGGCAGAGGACGGAACTAACTCCGGCGGAGTAAGAAAAAGATAGGGCGCGAAGTGGAAGATAAGATGGGACTGAAAGAGAGGAATTACAGAAACGGGAGCAGGGGATTGAAGAGGAAGAGAAGGGGAAGAATAGAGGGGCGTTGTTTGGCTTCGTGGAAGAGAGAAGTGCCATTTGGTGGCATTTGCAGCCAAAATAAAAACTGGAAAACAGAAAAATTGATTCTTGATTCTGTTGGGACACGCACACACATATATATACCCACACTTAAGGAATCATGGAATCAATATGGATGGTTTTTTATGATCATGGGCTAACTTTGGAGAATGGGTTTTATTTAATAATTGGATTTGGATTAACACTGCAAAGTTGGACCAAACCCTCCAAAAGAAAATTAAGAACAAGAATTATTCAAGCTTGAAAAGAATTGTTAACTCCTCTTTACATCCCAAGATCCAAATTTCAAGTTGCAACATCAGAAAAATTACAATTGAGGCTTTTTAAAAATGCAACAAAATACCAATAGAGTTTGATCTAAGGAGAGGGATTAGTCTCTCAATATTTGAATTATACTGAAAAGATATACTCATATTTAATACCTAATATACATGTACTTATACAAAAAAAAATGCAATAAAATTTTGGGATGATCATAACATTAAAAAAAATATTGCAACTAAAAAGTTTACTGAAAATTCAATGGAATTCAAGTCTCGAAATTCTTGCTTCCAAAGAGCAATTTCGCTCTGTCATTATGAAATTAAAAACCTTTGCGTCATTTTAAAAGATTTGGTGTTTGGGAAAATCCCTTTTAAATCCGATGAAATACTCAAATTTAAAATTGGTCCACCAAATCAGTCAAAGAGGGCCAATTTAGGATTTCTGAAGAGGTCCACCTCTCTATTTTTTATGGACCTTAAAAGTAACTTTTTTGTCCTTTATTTCAGTAAGCCCACATTTTTTATACGTATAATATAATAAAAAATTATTTCTCGCGGCATTTTTTTTTTTAAATAACATATATATAGTCCAACCAAACCACCTGGGGTGATTGCAACTAATAATTATAAGCACTGTACTAGAATTCAGCCTGAACATGATATACGTCAAAGTGATGTTTATTGTTACATATATACATCTCTCTCTCTCTCTCTCTCATATCTTCAACTAGAGACACACACACACACACACATATATATATATAAATATAAATGATTCATATTTAATTTGTCCAAAGTGAGGAATATTCGGTGTTATGTAAACCTGTCTCTTTATAACTTTATATTGTTTACAGTCACTCAGGCATAATCCAACGACAAGATGGCATCATTTTCCTCAGTGAGTTAAAATAGACACAGAGAACTTCCGTGTTAACTAGTTGGATTCATGAAATCTTCTCTCTCTCTCTCTCTCTCTATATATATATGTTCATATCCAAAAGAGTGTTAAAAAATAATACGAAGCGGAGGAGGAGAAGCAAATAATATTTAGAGTCCTTAAAACAGAATAATCTGTATGTATATATAGATATAGATATATATCACAACAATGGAAAAACTATGAATGAAAATGTTTCTCGCGAATATCTCTAATAATAGATCATATCCTAGCTAGCTAGTTTTGAACATGTTTCGCCATACCAAACCAACTCAGAAGTAAGAAACAAACATCTGCGAAACAAATAGGAGAGAGAGAGAGAGAGAGAGAAGCTCCATGAAGGTGGCCGGAAGCAGTAGTAATTAACGTTCATGGTTGAAAGAGCTTATGGCCACACGTACATTTCCATGAGAGGAGATAATAAGGGTAGTCATCGTCCCCAGGAGGCAGCACTTGCGGACTGAAACCCTTATTATTATGTCTCTGATGACGCGGAACCACAAGCGTCGCCATGCAAGGCCTGCACTTGTTGCACTTGTTCACACATGCCGGAGGCCTCGACCCTATCACCTTCTTGCTTTCCTGATGATCCAAAACCTTCACTGCTGCAAAACCAAGAACAGTGACGAAGGTTTGGAACCGTAAAAAACAGTACTATTTTTCTTTAAACCATTAATAATTTAACAGGTACCTGATGACTTGTGAGGTATAACTGTGAGGAAAAAGATGATCGCCACAGTGAATATTATAGCAACTGTTGTGGAAGCTGGATGTCGGAGAGATAGAGTAGCCATGAATGGAAGTTACTGTGAAGAGAGCTTTTTGAGGGAGATGAACAAGTATTATTGTGGAGCAGTGAAATTAAAGGAGTGTGGTGCTTTGAAATGTGATTGATGGAGAAGTGAAGAAGAAGAGAAGAGCATGGTAATGTATTAAATGTGTTGTTGGAGAAAGTAAGAGGTTATGTTTCCTGAGGGAGAGACACTGCTCTGATTCCATGGCTGCTTCACCAATGAAATCTGTATTCACACAACAGTGAATATGGGTTTCCTTTATAATAAGTCTTCTTTTCGGAAAAATGTGATCTCTGACTTTCAATTGTTCCTCAATAGTAACTCTCTCCCCACACTACGGTCTTCATCAACTCCCTTTTCTCTTTTCTTCTTACCTTTCCCATCAAGTCAGATTTGATAAAAGAAACATTATACCACTTTATTTTTAATTATAAATTTATTTTAACTAATTTTTATTTTAAATTTATATAAAAAAAATTACCCTTATTAAATAATAAATATTAAAAAATATGCTATATATATTTTTTTACCTCTCTCATCATTCAATAGAAATAAAATTAAAAAATAATTATTAATAATTTTATAAATGAACTTATATGCGTACACTTCATTAAGAGTTCTCCATACAAGTTTCTAGAATTCTTCACCATGAAAAATCCAAGAATCATAGAAAGCGGAATTTATAGTTGGTCAAATTTTTTCTAAATTGGTTATGAGTTGCTGTGTGGGAGAGATATAGCAGTTAATTTATTGCATTCAGGGTGGCTGGGGAGACAATGGGATTATTTTTTGTTGAGGGGGAAAAGCATGAAGGACAAAATGGTAAATAGGTGTTTTCACTACTTTATGATGATTGGCAGTATCTCAGTATTATCCACTTAACTTTTTACAAGTCATCAAGCTCTACTGTATTTCATGTGACTGTTCAATATATATATATATATATAGCCCTTAGTATAAAAACTCTTCATGTTTTTATATAATTTTTTTAAATTATTTTTTAACAATAATAAATAAATGATGGAGGGAGAGAATTAAAAAAATAGTTATAATATTTTTAAAAAATATAATATTAATTAATTAATTTAATTTAATCAAATTAATTAAATATATATTATATTAATTATTAGAAAACTATATATATACACACACATGTCAGCTTTTAGTACAAATGTTATCTGCACACTCTTGATATGGTGAGTTTATCGTTTCAGCCCTTCTACTTAAAGATGCCTCTCCCCAGGCGCCCCACAGCCCCCCCGGTGGGGGGACCCCTGCCTCATAGCATCTGGTAGATATAATTAGCAGCAGTTTTCTAGTACTTTCATATATGGCTTCTGATTTAGAAAAACCTTAATTAGTATTAGATCAAGTAAGTACGTAAAACTGATCCTTTGTTAGTTTCAAGAATTAGACAGTAATTATACAAAGTGATGACACCCACTCTATTTATGCATACATGAATCAAGTACTTGTCCCTGCTTCTTCTGCAAATTCTGGACCTTCATCTCTGCCACTGAACCATACAGTCTATATAAACAGTTATTGCATTTTTTATCTCCCAAAACTTATATATATGTATATGTATATATGTGTGTCCGGTGCATGTATATGTTTTGTATTATTTACTTTTTTAGGTATAATTTTAATCTCTTTAAATTATTCTCATTTTAATTTTAATTTATTAAATTTTTAACTATAAAATTTAATTTTTTATCTAAAATATTTATTCTTATAATTTAATAAAAATATGAACTAATTTATTCTCATAATTTAAAATTGAAGAGATCAAAATTATATAAATTTAAGATATAGGCCTATTTAGATAAGATTTTATAAATAGGTTTATGAAAAAAAAAATTTTGGGTAATTTTTAGAAAATAATTTTTGTAGAAGAGTTTAAAGAAAAATAATAATTTTAAATAAATGAGTGTTTGGATAGCTATTTCAAAAAGTATTTTTATTGGCGATAAATTATGAAAAATAGTATGAGTATTAAATAAGGAGAGATAAAATATAAGAGAAAATATGTTGTAAGAAAAGAAATGATAGAGGGTATAAGAAAAGAAATGAAAGAGAATATAAGAAAAAGTAAGAAAAAAAAAGGGTATAAGAAAAATTATAGGTAATATAGTAATTGGTTAGTTTATAAATTCTTTTATTATTTCATAAATTATTTTGATCAATTTATCTAAAATTTTAATTTTAAATTATAATTTAACTTAAAAATCTATTTAAATAAATATAATTATTAATTTTAAAATTTTTTTAAAAATTAAATTTTATCTAAACTTAAATTTAAGTTTTCCCCAAACATTAACCCCATTTTATATGTTTGAGTAAAGAATGACGAAGGTGGGGATATGGGAAAGCATGTGAGGACAAAAGGAAGCTCCAAAGGAAGGGGAACAGAGAATGGGGTGACACAGAGATCAACGACCAGAATTGAAGAGATCGGACGGTGAAGGGTGTATTAGTCAGGAGGGGACCCACTTTCTATGATCGTATGGTAATAATAATGAAATGACACTTTACCCTCTTTTCCACGTATACCTCCGGGCACGCCCAATACTGTTGTTCTCGTTTTGTTGGCGTCATTACCGTACTCTTCACCATCCTCCGCTCTCTGCTCTCTGCTCTTTATACTTCTCATCCAATAAATTATCTGTTAGATTCCACATTATAGGGGTTGGGATTAAACTTTATTTTTCTTAGAGAGAATGAGATAAATATGTGAAAAAGTTTGGGATTTGAATTTTTTTTAATTTAATTTTATTAATATTATTAACTCTTGTATATATACTAACAATACGAACAGAAGAAATTTATATTAGGTTAATTATATTAATAAAGTAAAATTATACAATTTAATTAAAATAAATATATATATCAAATTAGAAATTTGATTAAAGTGTAGGTACTTCTAAAATGTTCTCAAATGAATTTTATCTATATGTTTATAAAAAAAATAACTTTTATAAAACAGTTTATAAAAAAGAAATTATTCTGGATAAATGAGTATTTAGATAGTTATTACTAAAAGAATTTTTATTATTGAAAAATTCTCAAAAAGGTATAATTTTATTAAAAGTATAAGAGATGAAAGATGATGAAGAAAAGATAGGAGAAATGATAGAGAAGATAGAAGATAGAATAGAGATAGTAGAAAAGATAGAAGATAAATGTAATATAGTTTAAAAGATAGAAGATATAAAAGAGAGGAGAGAGGAGAGAGGAGGATGTAAGAAAAAATAAAGATAAAATAGTAATTGGGTAGTTCATAAGTTCTTTTACTATTCCAAAAGTTACTCTAATTAGTTTATCTAAAACTAAAGTTTTAAACTATAATTTAATTCAGAAGTCATTTTAGATAAATATGACTATTTATTTTAAAATTTTCCTAAATTGAGGTTTGAACTAAAAACTATTTTAAAATTTAAATTTAAAAATTTCCCAAACAAACTCTATATTAAAAAAAAATCAAACTATAATTTAGGGATTTCACATATAGACCCAAAGCACATTATTTAATGGTAACTGCTAGTTTTATATAGGGTTAAAATCTATGCCGTACTTTAATATGTTTTCTCAATTACATCCCATAACCCTAAAATATTTTGTTAGTTACACTTAATATCCTAAAATATTTTTATTATAATTTTGTTTTTAAATTATTTTTTTAATAATAATGAGTATTATAAATTTAAGATACTTAATGAGTACTGAAAGAATTATAAATTGATTTAAAATAATGGGTGCTGTTAAAATTACTATTAGAGGGGGATAATAAATGTAACTTAACCTTTATATGTATATACACTTTTTCCTTTTTTACTATATATCATATTTAACTAATTTAATTAAATTAATTAATATAATATTATTTTTTAAAATTATCCTAATTATTTTTTTTAATTCTCTCTTCCTTATTATATGATTATTGTTACGGGCATAACAATAGAGTTAATCTAAAAAATTGATAAATATAAAAAATAAGTACAACTTTAAAACTTAAAAAACACTTATAAAATATTTATGAGATTATTTATTAAAGATATCCTTATAACAATAATAAAAATTAAATTCATGTTCTTATAAAATATAAATAAATTTTTTATTATATATCCTAACTCTTATTATTGACCCTTCACAAACTTAAATTGTTAGTACACTTTTATGTTATATACAGACACAATTGATGAATCAGGGGGCGATGCTTGGAGAAAAGTGGGATTACTGTTGCCCCCCCGTATTTGGCACTGTTAGGTTCAAAGGCTGCGGTCAAATATATGGGGCCTGGGAGCCCCCACTGTTTTTCTGTAACCATTCCCTCTGTAAGATAAAGAGAATGAAAACTGCAGACCTTATGAAGTCACTAATAACGACAGAAGACCTCTAATTAGTGTAATGCCATGGAAAGATCATGATCTTTACAAAATTGCTATTATCACCAAACATATAAAATAGCCAATGAATTTAGGACAAATTAATTGTGAATCAATAAATAGTTCCACGAATTTTTGCATCTTTAAGGATAGTCGCTTGTGAATTTGAGTTAAGTTTGACAACTTCACTCCTGTTCCTTTCTATGATAATGCAGTGGCCTTGTTCATATTGTCAGTTTGTGACAGGATTACGGCTACTCAGCAAACCTCAATGAGAAAAGGGTAGAATATACGAAAAACTTGCCTCCCCATCATCAATTAAATCAGATATAAAATATAACTTTGTGGAGGATGCCCAAACTTAACTTTCTACAGAAGCAAGAAACTGAAATTTACTATAGCTACTTTAGCCAAACAGCAAATTCCCTTATCTTTCAATGCCTCAGTCATAAAGGCCATCTTGTTCCCAGACGTCCACCAGAAAATCTACCATTTCCTGTTCATATGAAAATGAGAAATCTCTCAAAAAGAAAAACCAATTTTGGACTGATTTGCCGGTTCATAGTTCAGAATTAGATGCTTACAGAAAGAGGGATTGGCTGAGAGAATGGCTTGTTGCTCCCCAGTAAGCTTTCATATGTTGCGTTCCAACTGCACTAACGTGAATGTTAGCCCAAGCATACAGCTTAAAGGAAACAAGACAAAAATTCATGAAGTTTGATCCCAAAAGAGATGTTCATCTGCCTATCTACCGCACTCTAATATTTTTGCAATGAAATACGGATGTAAAAGATCTAAATATACCATTTGGGAAGTCTATGTTGTGGAAACATGCTCAGCTCCTTACAAAAGCAACCATAATCCTTTTAACTGTAAAATAATACTTTAACGCCATAGATTTAAAATAACAAGAGTAGTTTTCTGTTTTCTCCTAAGGTACAATCTTATTAAGACCTTACCAATCAGATATGTGCTTTGTTTTTGCCATAAGCTATGTGCTAAATATAAAGAAGCGGACTGGCCTTTCTATGGTAAAATCTTATGTAATTTACCTTAATTTAGGTTCTAGTTGCTTTTTAGTTCGATTCTGATTGTGAGATCTATTATTTCTTATCCAACGTTGCCGAGTCTGAGTCCAAAGAATGTGACCTGCAAGAAAATAACCAAGTAATTTTGGTTTTAGTTTCTCTTACCCCATGCTTGTTTTTTGTTATATGAACAGGCAAGAACAGTAACCAACCATCGCACCACTACCTTATTTTCCAAAATCAAATGAACTACAAGGTAAAATGGGAATATAAAAAGTCAAAGAGATTGTTAGAGGGGAAAAATGCAAAAACTGACTAAAGATGCCATGAAACCAGGTCAGTAATAAAAAGACCATTTTAGATCAGAAGAAGATAGAAGATTCAGTCACCAAAAGCATTTGAACAGGGAAAAGGACGCAACAGTTCAGCCCTTCAAATAAGAATCATACGTGGCTAAAAAGAAAAGTATATGAAAAGTGCTATTCCGACCTGGAAAAGAGGTAGACTTAATGATAAAGCATGAGAACGAGTCATATAACAATCCATTTTCCCAAAAAATTGAAAAGTTGGCACTGGAAGCATTAAGACACCAGGATAAAAGTGCGACTGCTGGCAAAAGCTAAACTTAATCATCACGTCTCACAAATTTATCAACTTTCATTGAGCCACAACATTGCATTGTCTAGCCATAGCAACACCCAAAATGGAAGCAGTAAACCCCAGTGGTCCCATTAAAGGAAAAGGGAAAGTAACTAAATTATAGAGTTATCATCTTCTAGCTATCACCACTCATGTTGAAGAATTACAGCAGGCATACCAGTTTTGTCCTTTTTTTCCTCATAATTTGTTTTAATAGAAATCAACATTAAAGTACCCAAAACAATTTAACAAAGTAGTTCAAATTGAACAATAATAAAAGCAAAGAAACATACCATGATTTACAAATTCAGCGGGATTACTAATTTTGCTAGAAGCGCCATGAGGATCTAGCGCTTGGTTTGTTGCACTGGTTGATGAGATGCTTCCTTGTGACAGAACAACACTATTGTCCATGTCATGTGTGCTTGTGGTCCAGAAATCCTCTGATGTACAGGATTTCTTCACAGCCTTACCTTGCCTTGACAACCCTTTTGATGGCATATCCACCGTCCTAATAACCGTGGGCTTCTGATAGCGTCCAAGACAACCACTGCTCTGTTACAATGGCATTAAATTCTGTTATGCATCACAATATACTTTATGATAGTCTAAACGAGCCACCATAAATTCTCACACTGCAATCTTATAACTGCTATAAGTTCCACAAACACTGGAAGCCTTTGAGTGTTATGAGTAAGCCCTAGTTTAGTTCCACATCATTCTCACCCAAAGCTAAAAATGAATAGCAAATCATGATTAAGCAGTCCGAGTTTAGCACCAACCAATTAACAAGGAAGTGGGGGAACTGTGCTTATTAATCAAACCACTTTTAAGTAATGTTACTCGATACTAATTTTCTTCTGCGAGGATAAGGGGAGGAATGTTCCCATGAGAGCTCATACTTATCTCTACAAGTCCACTGATTACCAACAATTTAATCATATAATTGGGTAAAATGCTGGGATGGCATGTGAATTCAAGGATCAATTTTCCACAGAACTCAGGGTGAAAGCATTCTTCTTTCCCGATTTCATGAAAAAATGAACAAAACTCTGACCACACCCGTAAGGAAGTAGTTTAACTTATTCATACATGATTGGAATCGAAAACTTACCCCATTCATTCAGTGTCTGAGATACCAAAAGCCAAGTAAGTTCGACTGAAGGATATTATTGCGGAGATCGAATAGCAAGAAACCAACCACTCCAAGAAAGGGGAAAAAATCAGAGAGAGAGAGAGATCAATCCTGAGAATTGAAAACCAAAACGATTAGGAAAAGGCAGTGAACAGAAAATTAAAAAGAAAAGGACAGGAAGAAGCGATTGGGTTTGCATGGGAAAAGAATTAAAAGTTTGCCTTTGAAATTGTGTCGTATTAATATGGAGTCTTCGCTGCTGAAATCGACAGCTTCCCTTGTGATGTGAAGGACGTAGACGAGGGTGGCGTTTTGGATAATAATTGGATTGTTGCTTCCTTCGCCTTTCTCTTCCTCTCCTCCTCCTCCTCCTCCTCCTCTGCTATTTACTGGCCAGGGACAGGCAGGGAAAGGCAAGTGGGGACGAATTCTGAATTATCTTGAATTTAATTATTATCTTTTTGACCAAACGGGTATTTAATTATTTGTGACTATTTGTTTTTAAAATAATATTACTTATCGAAAAAAAAAATACTCACATAATTACAATGGATAAAAGGAATTATACAAGTCTTCTTGTGAATAGTGATATGCATGATCCTACTTAAGATAAAACGTAGGTAAAATGTAAATATTTCTAGGGCTAAATTAATTATTAGTACAATTTAAACATTAAATTAAATTAAATTATATACGCGTTTTATGAGGCTTCAAGAACACATTTTAATATTTCAGTTTAAATGAGTACAAAGCCAATGTAAATTACTAACGTCTTAATACATAAAATGTCACAAACATTCAGTTTCATCTCTAACAACTAATATTTTTAAAATGTTGACCAGAACTTGAAACGGTTCATACTTTTTATGATATATCTGATTAGGTTGACAGTCAAATTAGTAACATAATAATTAAATAAAAAATAGTATATATATTTAAAAATTTTATTAATTAAAAGGATTTGATAGAATTATTTTTAATAGATATAATTTTTTTAGTTGTGTACAAAAAATTTTAAAGTGAAAATCACATACCTATGTAGTGTGTATCATTAAAAAAAGTTGCACTTGTTAAAATTTAAATTGTTCAAATTAATAAAAATTTTAAAAAAATATTTTTACTTTTTTTCTTATAAATATAACGAATATTGAGGAAAAATAAGAAAGGTTTATGATGGATTCTAAAATACTCATCTTAGGATTGTTTAGAGAATTGAATTATTTGAAGTTAGTTTAAATGTCGTTTTATCATTTTAAAATGCAATTTGAAATTATGAATCCCCTAAGTTTACTGCATAATTTGAAACTCCATTCAAGATGTTGACTCACCTAATGAGTTTGACAGAATATAATAATATTTTATAATAAACAAAATTGAAAAATCAGAAAAAAACAGTCATGATGGAAGGATAGGACTTCCAATCTGTCATGCCCTTGGTCAAAATACAGAAAAGTCAACATCTCCTTTTCTCTATCTAACTAGGCTGCCCAACATATGGGCTGCCTCCAACCTGGTCAATTTGAAGAATTGGGTTGGGCCTAATTATTTTATTGTTTATTTTAATTATTTAAAAAAATTGTAACAATTAGAGTTATCATAAATAATAAAAAATAAATTCATATCCTATAAAAATATAATTTAATTCCCACTATCATTTTAAAGGCTCTTTTAGTAAACGATCTTATAAATTTCTTATAAGTACTTTCTGATTTTTATAGCTGTACTCTGACCTTAGTTAAGAATTAATGTTGAATCTACCTAAATTTCCTCATACAAATAAAAAATTAGAAAAATTGTAATCAGAAAAATAGAATCTTGATATAAATTTCTATATGGACCAAAATACTTGATTGATATAAATTTGAGATATTAAAACTTTTAATCCATCGAGTTTGTCTTAAATATCAATTTAATCTCTGAATTTTAATTTTTATCAATCAAATCCCTAAAGCCTGGCAATCACATATAATTAATCTTTATGGTTTGAAAACATATAATTCTAAACACATCTGGCCTGTCTAATCACTAATTCAAAAATGACAATGTTTCTATGGATTTCGCAGGGAAAATTATTGGTCTGATGAGATCAAATAAAAATGTAAAATTATGTACGAAATTTTTGGGACCTGACTGATAAAAATTAAATTTCAAAGACCAGATTGATTACAGAGTCAAACTCTCCTGTAATTTAATGCCGCATCAATAATTCAGCAAAGCAATTTATTAATATACGTAATAAATACACAATACAATTTATGTTTTAGATGGTCATGGCGTCATGCACACATAACGCCTCTATTTTTTTTTAAATAATAATAATATAGATTGGTAGGTACCTTGAATCTCAAGCTGCCATTGCCATTACCATAATTTGTAAGCTTCTTAAGTAGGTACATGTAATACATATTTTATATATTCAGCTGTATTGTTCACGTCTCGGCTTAATGGTATTATTGTTTATATATATATATATATATATATATTTATATTTAGCTCTTTTTCTAAATATTATTATAAAATATCTGAATAATTGATTAATCTGATTTCAGTTTATGGAAGTCCAATTATTAAGTAGATAGCTCATATGATTCATGCTGCTTATTTGATTTTTCCTAAAATTATGGTTTGATAAATACTTTTAGGCCATATAAAAAAATTAAATAAATAGTTATCAGAAGAGTTTTTAGAGTAAACTATAGTTTTAGTAGATTAAAAATTATATTTTTAGATAAACTTATGAGATTAGTTTCTAAATAAGAAAAATAACTTTTAAATTATATAATTACTATTTTATTTTTATTTTTTTTATCAGTTTACCACACGCCTTTCGGATAATTTATTTATAGAAAAATTATTCTGATAATAATTATTTAAATATTTTTTTCATAATCCTTTTTTTTTAAATTATTATCTAAAATCTATTTTTTATAAACTCTTTTTTATAAATTAAACTAAAGGGCATATAGTGATGTTGTTGTAGTGTATATATAGTATTTTGAACAAGCGCTCATCTTTATGGGCTTTTCCTTGGGTATCCATAATAACTTTATTTATGAAGCTGGTAATTAGCTTTTACAATATTCTATATTTATAATAATTAATCATAAGTAGTATATATATTTAGGGTTTTGCATAATGACAACACCACCTACCCGAAAGTAAGTGAATCTAGAAAAAGAGGAAACAAATCTTTAACCTTCACTCAAAAGTTATCACAAGAATGACCCCACCAAGCAATCTATTGTGTTTCATGCCTCTTGGGAGATTTTTCTTCTCTACTTCCAACAAAACATATGTGATAATTTCACATGCAAAAGCTAAATAACTTAATTTATACTGTTTATTAGTGGGTTTTAGTTTTATTATGTTTTATCATATTAACAAAAATCTTAAAATTCATTAATTTTTTTAATTTTACTCGTATTTAATATATTATCTTATGAGATCAACAATAAGTAAGAGTAAAATTATATATTCATAAAAAATATTTAATTATATGAATTATAAATATAACAAAAATAATCTTAAATATATACCTTATAAATAGAGTTAGAGGATAGTATTAATAAAATTAATTATTTATAATAAATATATAATTTTTCATAAATATTTTATTGTTATAGGATTTGAAAAAAATATATAAATTTTAGAAATAATATAAATAATTATTTTATATTTAAGATTAAAATAAATTATTTAATTAAGCGGTAGTATTTTATAAAAAAGTAAAAAATAAAAAAAATTAAGGAGGCAAAAACCCCTGGAGCCGCCTCTCTCCAAACACTCAATCAGAGTAGCTTCATCTCCCCAAAGGATATTATATTTCAATAAAAATGTAATAAGATGCAGACCAGTCCATTTAATAAGTCAACTGTGGAATTAAAACACTGTCCAAAATGTATTATAGTTATTTACAATCACAAGAACATATTTTCTCCTCCTCCGCTAAAACAAAGAAAAAGAAAACAGAGGAGATATTTCAGATTCACAAGTGCGTTAAGAGCATTCAATCTTTACGTGCTCGGTCTCTCAAAATCCCATTATACAGAGCGATTCGGTTCGCTGGCATTCCCATTGTCTCTTCAATTTCATGTTTGCAACTTCTTGATACTCTGTTTTGCTTCCTCTGTTTCTTCTCTGCTCCATCACATGCTTCCTTCACATTATCTGCAAATTTCACTTTCTTCTTCTTCTCCTTCTTTCTCTCTAGTTTCTTTTCCTCTGAAAAAAGTACAAATATGATTATCACATCACTTACCAAAGACTCTGAAATAAAGATTGGAACGATCAGCATAAGAAGAAAACAGGCACACAGAGAAAGAGAGAGAGAGAGAGAGAGAGGAAACCCAATTACCTGGACACAAACAAGGGCGTAGAATTTGTTTGTCAGAGTCATGAGAATCGGAATTCCCAGAAATAAAGGATGGTGGAGAAATGATTTTACTTGAGAAAGCAAGATAAAGCATAGTGCATGATGATAAAACCATGGCGGTGGTTAAAACAAGACCCTGCGACATGGAAGTCATGTTGCAAGAAGAGCTTTCCAAAAACAGGGACGGTTCATCTTTGACAGAAAGATGAAGACGTTGTATATATAGAGAAGTGGGTAGGCTTGAAAAGTATAAGGGGGTGGAGAAAGTTATTAAATTGAATAAGAAACAAAAAGAAATGAGTGGAAATTTCACATGGTGATTATAGTAATAGGGGAAAAAATGGCACTATTTCATTGGTTGTGGTTGATGTAAACGGGGACGCAAGGATCTGGAGATTTCTCTATGCTTTTGGAATTTGCTTTTGCTTTTGCTCATTTGGAAAGTGGCAAGAACTTTGGAAAAAAAGGTCCAGGAAAATTCATCTAAGTGCCTATTTGGTTGCATAGTTAAAAAATTAATTTTAAGTAAAATTTTAGTTTACAAAAATTTAAAATAAATATTTATTTTTATTTAAAATTAATTTTGTCCAAAATTATAATTTTGAATAAATTACTGAAAATAACTTTTAGAACAGTAAAAGAGTTTATGAACTATCCAATTACTATTTCACCCATACTTTTTCTTATATCATCTCTTCTCTCTCCTCTCTCTTATTTTACCTCTCTTCTTCACTCTATATGTTCTTTTCTCTCTCTTCTCTACACTCTCTCATCTCTCATATTTATTCTCTATCATCTTTCATATATCATATTTATTTTCTACCCTCTCTCATCTCTCATACTTTAATCAAATCATACCCTTTTTAGTAATGTATTAATATAAAAAGTAATTCTACTACTAATTATGTAAATATCTTTATTTTCAAAATATATTCTCCATAATCTATTCTTCTCAAAATCTATTATCCAGAATATCTACCCTCTCCCATATCTATTCCCTCTCCTCTCTCTTATTCACTCTATCTATTATTTTTTCTCTCTTCTCTACAATCTTTCATCTCTCCTATTTATTCTTTATCATCTCTCATCTCTCATATTTATTCTCTACCATCTCTCATACTTTAATCAAATCATACCCTTTTTGGTAATTTATCAATATAAAAAGTAATTCTACTACTAATCATCTAAATATCTCTATTTTCAAAATATATTCTCCATAATCTATTCTTCTCAAAATCTATTATTTAGAATCTATTTTTCCTAAAATCTATTCTCTACAAATTAATCCAAACACACCCTAATCCTGTTAGCATCTCAGCCATGTACTTTTTATCATATATTTCCATTGTTGACAACTTTATACAAATGATATTTTCATTTATTCAATAATTTGATCATATGTACTACTCATGTTATGTTGAATTATTTGTTAAGTATTGAATTTAATTTTTTTAAAAAAAATTCTAATACAATAAATAATATAATATCTATCACGAAAAAATATTTTCAATATTTTGACCAAGTTATATAATTTACTTTCAAATTATATTTGGTTTTTAGGCGAGATTCATATTCATTTTTGCAAACTAAAATTTTCCATTGGTTCTCACATTTTTTGGAAGGTTTCAGTATGTTACTATTTTTAAGACATTTTGCAAACATTATGTTGTAATTAAAATATTTTTTTTCTAAAAAATCCCTGGAAAGGGTGTTTTTATTTAATTAATTAAGAGAAGTTTTTAAAAAGGGTATATGCGGAAAGATAATTACTTTTAAGGATGTCAATCAATTTTTTTATTCTGTCCAAAATTATTAATTTGTTATTATAAATAAAACAAGCACAAATATATCATTATCATTTCAGTTTTTGGTATTATTTTCTAGGTTATTAATATAAGGGCTCTATGAGACATTTATAGAAACTAAAAAAATTAGTATAGCTATTTATAAAAAAATGTGTTATCTTATCTAAAATATCCCTTTTAATATATGATTTATATTGAAATTATTTCTTGATATAAATCCTTTAATATGTACAATAAATAAAGATAATTTTAAAATTAATTATAAATTTTAGAGATAAAATAAATTAAAATTTTATATTTAAAATGTAGTGAGTTCAATTTAAAAGAAATGGATAAGTAGATTTATAAGATTTTAATAAAAAACAAAAGTAAGATTAAAGTGTAAAAAAAATAATTAAAAGTTTTTAACCCTAATTTCTCTTAATTGTTTTTTTTTTAAATCCAACTCTTTAAAATATCTACCACTCCATTTTCCACCTACCCCTTTCCCCATTTCACACACGCACACACACACATACACATACATACAAGAAAAGTGGAGACCACATTAAATTTCATTGCAACATCAGATGCTAATACATGGGGAGGTATATTGTTGATTATTGGACATAACTCAAACACCAAAAATTGAACCAAAAGAACAAGAGAAGATTGAAAGTAAATTAAATTAAGTAGTAAGGATTGGCGGCATGTAGTCAGATTTGGCGCCAAGAATACGAGCCTGAGTATCAGGGAAGAACTCAAAGCCTTGAAGTTCTTGAACTCTTCCTTCCCTTGAAACCTTAACAGGATAACGCAGCAAGTGACCTGGAAGATCTTCATTAAACGATTCATCAGCGTAGAGTTCCCAGTACTTGTCCGCCATCTGGTTCACCTTCTCCACACATTCTTCACTTTCTGGGTGATTAAAGCACTCGTCCATCAACCCAAGATGCTCATACCACAACGCCATACGGAATCCATGGATCTGACCTCTAGCCGGCCCCTTGCTTGTCGCCAAATGATGCGGCTGATATCCCCCCATCGCTATCTCTGTGTCCCTCGCTCCGTCCATTGATCTCTGGTTTATGTTTGCAGATCCCACGATTATGTACTCATCATCCACTGCACAAACATATGTTAATTAGTTATGTCTCAAAGTTCTTGTTTAGATCATCTTGTTTGATAAGATCTTTGGATTATATCTAGATATTCTAGATATTCCGGTATCCTATGGCCCACCGGTCAGTTGCACTGTATTCATATAGCATTGATGAGACGTTATTTATATGATTGACAGACCGAGTTATTAGAAGAGGATCCTAGCTAGAAAACTTGCTAATTCAATCCCCTTTGAGGATTGCTGGTGGCTATTTCCCAATTGCCACCTCTCATCGCTATATCTACATGCCAGCAAAAAAACTCCCTGATATTATACTTCTTTTAACTGTGATTTTTGCTTACAATTCCTCCTATTTTAGATCAGGAGCCTTGAGCTCTATTTCTTCCAATCATATGGCTATATGAACCAGTTTGAGTGCTTATTATAGAGATGAGCACACTATGATGGCCATCGCTGTAGTAAGATATGTAGCATCCAAATACAGTTTTAATATTCTAAATTTAAAATTTTCAACTGAGAGTTTTTAAACAATAGAGTCATTTTTTTGAAAAAACTAACAATTAGATTTATTAATTTTTTAAAAAAAAAATTAAAAACTCAACCCTATGGCTATGGTCTTCCGCTGCTGCTATGTATTGTGAGATTTATGACGTACCTATCATCATCTTGGTGTGGACATAAATCATGAAGCGACGAGCTTGTTGGGCTTTTTCATAAGGAGAATCAGGTTCTGGTTGTTCTGCTGGTTCATACTCGCCGTCTCGTTTCACTTCTCTGTTTCCAAGGCAGAAGAATGTTAAATACTTGCGAGGATCTTCCCTTATTCCCTTTGCCTCCAACGCGTCGACAATGTCTTTATACATAGTCTCCATCGTTCTCCTCTGCCAATCCAGTATCGCCTGCACCGATCCACTGTCCGGTATGCCCTCCGGCCACATCGGCACCACCGCGTACACCGTGAACCTCTCTCCTGCTTCAATCTTACTCACGATTTTCAGTGATAGCTCCTTGGGGATCACGTGCAATGCGTTAACGTCTTCTGGTTTTATGTCGCCATCTTCAGCGCTCCATGCATAAGAGCTTCCCAGAAAGTACTGATTCTCTATGTATATGAACTTCCTCGCTCTTCTTATTGCATGAATATATGCGTCTTGAATGCTTCTATCTACGATGTTGTTTTTCCCACTCACCAGCCCTGCGTCGGCTGCTTCCTCGGGGCTTTCTGGGAATCCGAAGGCGGCGCCACCGTCGATAGATCGGAACAACTGAACATTCCACGTCTCGTGATCCTCCGGGAACATCACCGGAGATGGTGGAATAACTATCTCCTCCAGCTCTCCGTGCGACATAAGAACATCCTTCCCTCCTTGCTTCTTCCATCTCTGTTCAAAATTAAACAAAACATCCCAAGCAACCGGTCCTTCAAGGCGTGAATGTATATCATGCCATGGCTCTCTCGGTCCGCCTTTATTGATGTCGGCGCCGGGGAAGTTAGGTTGATGAAAGTCATCGTGATGAGCCGTATCCAATGTTCTGAAAAGAGAATGAAACGCAGTGTCGTATCTTCCGTCGCATAAATCAAGCCCACCCACGAAACTCATTATTCTTCTCTTGCTTGACGAACCTCGTCCCGGAAGCTCACTGTCGACCACTACGATCTTCTGGTGATGAGTGAACATGGTGGAAGTTTGAACGTCCTGAATTATGCTTCCGGCACCCTCGTCGGGATCACGAGGGCATAAAACACAGTGAACTTGAGTGTTTTCAAAAAACTTCTCTGTTTCTTCATCATGTGTTGCCATTAACCCGTCTTTTTTTAACAAACTAACAGAAGTTCTATCGTCCCAAACAAGCATTAAAACCCTAACACCCTGGTCTGCTTTCTCCTTCAGAAGATGTCCTAGGGTTACATGACCTCCATCTTTTGGCCTCTTAGCATCTCTCACTAGTTTAATCTCAGTGTAAACAGACCAACCAGTGATGTAAATCAAGTGCTTAGCATTAGTAATTGCGTCGAAAACATCTTCCCAACACCGATGAGGTTGGTAATATTTGCCGTCCGAGAGGGGGATTCTGGGGATGAAATCCTCAGGGACATGAGCGTCCTGATACAAGGTAACCTTACAACCTTGTCTTTGTGAGAAGAAAGTGTAGGGTACTCCTGGGTACTTAGGGCTTCTAATACCTCGATTCCAATTTCTGTCTTTTGTGACATCGAAGTATTGGAGCTTGACGTGGATTTTGGAACCGATGGGTTCTTTGTCCTCGTTTAAGATTTCGATCCATTCATCGTAGGTGTCGCCACCGACGATGTTGTCGACGGGGACATAGGCTCGTCCGATTAAGGTTGCGCCTATCTTGTTGACGCCTTTGACGGTGAAGATGACGTTGGATGCCACGTGGGCACAGTAGATGTGGAAAGATTCTTCCCACCTGAGATTGGAATCTCTGTTTTCCAACACTCTGGTTCTTCCAACTCTTGCTTTTTCCAGATCAATGGTTGCGTAGATTTGGGATGATCCCTTTCCTACACCAACCGTGTCCTCGATTTTTGACTTAAGCTGCAAAATTAGCATTCAAATAATCAATCATCAATTATCTGTTCCAAAATTTTTAAGTTATATTTTTTTATGCATCGTGTGCATTATGAAATTTTCCTTGTATTTTATTTAAAAAATCACTATACTGGTTAGCGAAAGGTTACCCATATCAAATATAAAATATAAACATAAATTGTATTGTTAAAGTCAGAAACAATACTACAATTTATTTATCAAACTCTGTACAATATATAGGAAGTCCATCTAATTATAGTTAAATTAAAATTAATATCAAAATCAATATATAACAAGAGATTTCTCCCCATCCAATGCATAGGGAGAAAAAATGTTATAATTATTTATTTATTTATTTATTATAAATTATCATTATAGTTATAGATTTAAAATATCTAATTAATAGGATTATGAATTAATTCTCATCACGAGGTTCAAAATCTTTTTAAAGATGACATAGTAGAAAAATATATATTATAATTAATTAATTAATTATTTATTTATGATTATTATAAATTATTATTATGTATTACTACTTAATTACTACTATGGGGTTCAAATAAAATTATTAAATCTCACTATTTAAGTATTTATATTTTTATTTAAAGAGGCAAGTACTAATAATTAATTAAGATATCAAATTGAACTTAGTAATTAAGGAGCCAAAAAGGGGTGGTATTTTCCAATTTTGTAAATCATAGGCATATACATATAAAAGAAATGGAAATTCAATATAAAAGCCAAGGTTTTCTTAAATGAAATCTTCATTAATTTAAATCATAGTAATAGACTAATAGAGTTCAATAAAACTGAGCATCAAAGTGAAGAAATAAAAAAGCATAATCAAACCAAATTTTAATAGCTTGAAAAATAAGAAAATATGGAATATATAAGAATAGGTTAATGGATCACTTAGGTGCAAGATAAGACGAAAACTGTTAGCAGAATTGAAAAGCCAAAAATGGTGTAAACCATTCTCAAAGAAGGATTAAAAACCAAGATTAAATTAAAAGACAAACATAGAATACAATTAATTAATAATTAATGAAATGATTACCATGCTGAAAATGTTGCCATCTTCTTCACTAGCACTTAACTTTTCCACCTCATGAATGGTGGCGTGGAGAGTCCCATGAAGATGAGTTTCTGCCATTAATCAATCAATTATAATTATCTCTCAACCTGCAACACAATTCCGAGAGATAATTCAACCAAAACACAAATTAAACCCATAATATGTTATTAATTAGTTAGTTGGCCGCTTCAGTAAGAGATCAGAAAGGAATGAACTCACACAAAAGCGACAAACTTGAAGAGAGACGACAGAGATACGAGAGATGAATCAAAAGAGAAACGAAGATCAGAAATAACTGTACTACAAATAAATCATGTGGTCTTGTATTCTCCAAATGGCAATGACAGATCCTCCAAACCCGCAGCTTTTGAATTAATATTGACTAATTAAACGTCAATATATAATTCACGACCATAAAAGAAAAAAAATGTTGACAATTTAATTATTATTATTCAATGTCCAAAATATATATATAAAAATTGGTCAGTCAAATTCTTGATTTCTTGGTTCATGATTCATGAACACTGAACAGAAGGTCACATCACATGGTGAACCAAACAAAGAAAATGGACCACATATAGTGTTGGGACCCAGAAAATCAAAATTCTGACGTAACAACGTTTTCGAATTTTACAAGTTAATATGGTCCGTTTAACCAAAGTTTTATGGAAAGAAATTGTTTATTTATTTTCAGAAACGTGCATTTAATTTAATTAAATTAGGCCTTTGTCTCTATATTCCGTAATTTATCATTAATTTAGAAATATTATGAACAACTATTAAGATAATATCAATTTCCAATATTATGGATCGAGATGTTATAAAAGTTTTTTGAAATATGTCATCTCGTGATTTATCTAATTAATTACCATTTAATTTGGACCATCAAGATCACATAAATTCAATTTTTTTTTCTGCCAACCACGTGCGTGCAAATTAATATTGTACCAAAGGTGTTATATTTTAAATGTTTTAACTTTATTATAAGCTCCACCAAGTACACATTCGGAAACTTCAACTTAAACGTAAACGCTAACTTTTTCTGAAAAAAAAACGTTTACTGTTAACTAATTTACGCCAATAATAATCATAAAAAACTATGAAACAATTTAATACACTATATAAGTAAATTTAATAGTCATTATCAAATTAATTAAAATTATAACAAAAAATGTAAGCATACTTGTTACAAGAGGCAAAAATTACTTGTTACAAATTATTAAATTACTCTATAAATGATCTGGAGAATACAAATTTAAATTTTAAAAAATATATTTATTATAAGATGTAAAACTTTTTCGCACTCTAAGTCTCGAAATGGATTAATCTTAAATCTAAAGTGGCTAGGGATGCCTTAATCAAATAAAAAATTAATAAAAATACTGTTTTTTTATTACAAAAAAACTTGTTAGCAACAGAATTTAGTTCATCCATCCACCTCTTTATGCCATTACTGCAATTCTTAGTGTTTTCTGTCAAATTTTGGTCCAGTGGCCAAGCCCTAGAATTTAAATGCTTTAGATTTCTCTCTACGTACATCGAGGAGCTATAATATTGCATAAAGCCATTTCACTGAATTACCCTATTCTGTGATGAGTATTAATCAACTTCTCCATCAATAGAATTGCATTTATTTATTTTTGTGATATAAAATAAATAATTACTCTACATTTCATTATTTTTGTACAAGACAGGACCATTTCATCAAGACTTGGTCCTTTTTGTATTATTGCCAACTAATAAGAGCCTTCAATTACGTATTAACGTAACATTGCTATTAATAACTGGTAATTAATTACATCTAATTAACCCTATAGCAATCAATTAGGGGGCTCATTGAGGATAATAAATTTGACAGCTCCAATCCAATTTATTCCTCATGCATGGGTGGGTGAGAGAAAAAGACTAACTTTGCTTAGATTGGTAGGTCTTATATATATAATTTTGAGTGATTAGAAATTAATCATCAAGATTTGTGGGTTAATTAATTAGAACTTTTTGTTTGGCCCTTAAAGAATGAATTCATAATTTTTGAAGGACCACCCAGTAAAATTTAGAGGAGGCAGCAGCTTGTTAGGCTAAAATAGTGGAAACAAGGCCGACGACCCTAAATAATTGAATCCATATTTGCAATGCATGTAATTAATTTTTTGGGGTCACAACGTTGTGCTTAATCAATGAGCGACTCCAATCTAGTTAGTAATAACCACCATAATAAATTTCCGTTAATTATTTATAACTTATACATATCCCATTGTCTCTTCTAAGAAAAAATATTATGAAAGTTCCTATACCTCATTTTTAATCAGGATTTTATAATTTTTTTTCTTTTTATTAGGATATTATAGTTTATATACCCATAATCTATTAATTTATAAGAGAAATTATGTGATGTTAGTGGCTGATGATGTGTCTAGTTTTGTTATATGGATCTAACAAGATTAACCAAATTACAAATTATATATGTAAGGAGATGATTATGAGCATAATACTTTTTTATTTTTTAATAAATAAATATTATTCAATCATTTTATTTTATAAAAAATCTTTTTTTTTTTATTTTGTTGTGAAAACTTACATGTTATTTAGTCAGCATTTACATTACCTCTAATTAATAGATTATAAGTACTATATATATAGGGGCTAATAGATGTCTACATCTGAAAAAATTATGGCAAAAAGACAAAGAAAACTCATTTCAATTTTAAAAAGATAAATTGGGCATCTTAATATTGAAAATGATAAATTGGATAGGAGGCTCAATCTATCATTTATAAATTTGTGTGCAAAGATCAAATTCACTTTATTAATGGTATTTCTAAGTCTAATAATACGATTTATAACTTTACCAATAGTATTTATAACTCTGATGATAATATTTGTCACTCATATAATGATATTTATAACTTTATCAATGGCATTTACAAGTCTGATAATAGTATTTGTAACTTCCATAATAGTATTTACAACTTTAACAATGGTGTTTACAACTTTACCAATGGTATTTGTAACTTTCATAATAGTATTTATAACTCCAATAATGGTATTTGTAACTCCCGTAATAGTATTTACAACTCCCACAAAGGAGAATAAACAACTTTGCCAATGAAATTTGTAACTCCCACAATGAAGAAGAAGCAACTTTGTCAATAGTATTTGGAAGTTTGTCAATAGTATTTGTAACTCCCACTAGTATTTGCCACTTTTGCAATGGGATTTAAAACTTTGTCAATGGTATTTGCAACTCCCGCAATGGAGAATAAGTAATTTTGCTAAAGGGATTAATAACTTTGCCAATAGTATTTGCAACTCCCACAATGATATTTGGAATTTTGCCAATGGTATTTGCAACCCCCACAATGGAGAAGAAGCAACTTTGCTAATGGGATTAACAACTTTGTCAATGGTATTTGTAATTCCCACAATGATATTTGTAACTTTGTCAACGGTATTTGCAAGTTTGTCAATAATATTTGTAACTCCTACTAATATTTGCCACTTCCACAATGGGATTTTTAACTTTACTAATGGTATTTGTAACTCTCACAATAGTATTTATAACTCTTGCAATAGTATTTACAACTTCCACAACAGAGAAGAAGTAATGATATTTACAACTCTCACAACAAAGAAGAAGCAATAGTATTTATAATAACTTCAACCATTGACCGACTGATATTTTGACTTAGTTAATCACTTTTTAATGTTCAATTTTTAGTATCCAACTTTTGTAATGTTAAACTTTATAATGACTATAACCATATTTTGCAATGACTATGTACAAATTTTTCCTTAGACATATATTTATAATGATATTTACAATTCATGCTTTTCCCTTAAAGAATGAGATTTACAACAATATTTTAGTGTTTAACTCAGCTAATAATATTTGCAACTCTCCCAATGAGATTTACAACTTCATCAATAGGATTTGCAACTTCACCAAAGGGGTTTGTAATTTTACTTATAGGATTTGTAACTTCTTACAATGGGATATGCAATTTCGTCAATGTGATTTACAACTCCTCTAATAGGATTTGTAACTTCCTGCAATGGAATTTATAGTTTCACCTAAGGGATTCATAACTTTGGAATTTGCAACTTCGTCAATAATTTGCAAGTAAGTCGTATTATAAATATTCTATCATGTAAAAAGTAAAGGTTTACTCTTTCACAAATGACTACTCTTTTCTGCTCAATCTGAATGGGCTAAAAAGGAATGCCTAAATGTGGAAAGCAATGGATTGCATGACATAAAATGCAATGGATGAAAAGCAATGAATTCGTGATTTCTCTTACTGTTTTCTTAAACTAATTGAAGCTATAATGTCAACTACAGTCTTTCTCCTAAAGTTATCATCAGAGTGAATAAAATAATGGTGATAATCATGGGAGTAAAAGAAGAAGATTTGTGTCAAAAATTTACTTATACTTCCTCATTTTCAACTTTAGCTCAGCCAAAGATGTCTCCCATAATATTCATTTCCTATGCTCTCCAATTGTTTCTCCTTCATTTGATGCCCGAGTGATATGTTTTATTTATTCTAGGGATAATTTAATTTTTTTACTTAAATTTACAAAAGACAAATTGGACCTCCTGCACAATTTTTCCTTTTAAATATTTAACTACCCAAATTATCTTTTTAAAATTTACTTGAGCTTTCTTTGTCTTTTTTCCAAAAATGATAAAGACTTAATAAATAAAGAAGAATATTTAATGGGCTTGATTAAAATTTAGATAAAACTATAATTATTCAGGAATTAATGCTTCTTTTTCTTAAGTGATAAATCGAAGCATTTGATGAAACTTCAATTAATATCTTTTTGGGTAGATGTGCAAATTATGGCAAAGCCAATGTGGTTAGTGAAAAAGGAGATTATGAATTGGACGTATGATCAAATTGGGAGCATCCAAGCCAGCAAGAGTATATAGGGATAGATCAACTCTAGGTTAGTGAGAGAGGTGAGAATTTTTCGTTTTGTTGTTGACTTATTTTGAGATTTCTAAAGGCAGATTAATTTTAAACTACTCATCATTTGGTATTACAGTATAAAAATATATAGCTAGAGTCATCAAATGTCTCACTAGGTACAGATTTTCTCATTTACTTCTATACTGATCATAATTAATATATACATGATATGAAATTGTATCAGAATCTATATGTTGATTAGCTTACGACTTATAGGATAAGTTTCAATTTCAATTTTGTTTCCAAATTTCACATGGAGCTTGGAAAGTACGTACATCAGAAGCTAAACACCGACTTTTCTGTTGACCACGTATTCCATAGTAAGTAATTCTTCCTTGGTTGAGGAAGGACCTATAAAAATATAGATTTTGGAGATTTCTATAGTAGTTAAAAACCGACATAAATTTTTTTTGAAAAATACAACTTTTTTTTTGGACAAAGAATACAAAAATTAAAAGGTGCAATTTTTTTTTTTGTATTAACCAACGTAAGTACTTAATGTAAAAAAAAATCGGTATACTAGTGTCTCTATCATTATCAATCATTAAAAATTATTTAAAAAATTATGAATATTATGACTGATATATAAATCAGCTTAATTGTTTGTAATAAAAAATACTTATTATACTTTGAAAAAAGATTGAAAAGGAGTGGAGGAATATTTGGTGGGTGTGGCCACACATAATGAATGCATAGTGTAATGACTCTATATATATATATATATATATATATATATGATTGAAGAAGGATATGTGGTTGTTGTGTAGAGTTGTGAGGGAGGAGATTATGATCACGTGAGGCGTGGTTGGTTGCTTTTCACTGTGCATCTATTGTGTCCTTATCGATAAGGGCAGCCCTCCTTCCGGACCAAGGTAAGTAAAGTTCGTATCCTTCACTTTCGAGCGCCCACGTAAACGACAACACACCTTTCGCCTTACGACAACAACCTTTTCATTCTGAAATGTATCTTCCTCACTCCCCTTTCAACCCTTGCCCCACTACCCCTCCTTTATCCTTTCTTCTCTTGTTCGCCTTAACATTTCCATTTTTACCTCTCATGTGTGGGTATTAAACCCTAATTCGAGTTAGTCCGTTATATTATTGAATTGATGAACCTGACTAATTCAATCAAAATATTTAAATAGGTCAATCGGATTAACTTTTATATTTTATTTTATTCTATTGTTGATAATAAAATGACGTCGTATTCAGTTTTAAAAAATAGCAATCTATTATTGTTATATTTTAATAATTTTATTAATTTATACATGAATATTTTATTTATAAAACTTTTTAAGCTAATATTTTTGGATATTTTAATTTAATTATATTATTTTAATAATGACACTGATTCAACCACTGTTAATTAAATTACTAATCCTTGAATTGTTGACTCAATTAGTTCTCCGTTTGATTCTCAATAGCTTGCTCATGCCTCTACTTTTTCATTACATTAACATTATTTTAAGTTTTCAATATAGGAAAAATTGTGAAAAAATCTCCCATTAAAAATTTTATTAGTGATAAAGACTTAAATCATAGTATTAATATTTTAAGTGTATAAAATTTATATAATACTAATATTCTATGTATATAAAAATTTGTCAAATATTTCTTATCAATAAAATTTCTAATGGGGCACTTTCTCAATTTTCTCTTGGATATATTATATAGTGCACTGTTATTATTTGCATCACTTTGTTCTTGAGGGAACGAAATAATTAAGTAACTTGGAAAGGTGACACCGGACGATTATTTGGCAAGGCAACTCCACATTAAAATTACATTTTGTCGTGGCACTGTGCAGAGAATCTAATAAAACAATAATTGAGAAATAGTAAAAGAAGACCCAAAAAAAAACCTAAGAACATATGTAATAAGAATGTCAGTTTGGTTAATGGATGAAAGACTTTCGGGTAAGGGATCTAAAGCCATTCCTCCTTGGCCTAATACAATACACCACTTGCTGCTAACAAATTTTTTCCCAACCATTATATTCGTATTAATATAAAAATTATTTAATTAAATTAAAAATATTAGTTAAATAAATTAATATAATATATTTTTTAAAAATATACTAACTATTTTTCTTAATACTCTCCTCACTTTTTTATTTGATTATTGTTGACGGATATCAATAAGCATAATTTAAAAAAATAGTAAATATAATAAATATATTTTATATTTAAAATTAAGATAAATTTCTCGATTAAATTATATATTAAGGATTAGAGGGTAATATTTCAACCATTCATCTTTATTTTTTTTAATTTTTATTTCTTGCCTTTTGGATTATAGAGGCCTAAAACTGGAATCCGGATTCTCCAATGGGTTATTGTTTATTTTATTTTAATTATAAAGGCAAGCAGTTTAAAGTGACTGGCAGCATCAAACCTACAATCTCTCAATGCACACACATACACATATGATCACTTACAAAGAAACTTTAGTGCCACTATTACCATATTACAAGTCATATATGGAAGGAGACAATTATGAGTATGATATTTTTTTAATTTGGTAATAAATAAAATTTTATTCCACTATTTTATTTTTTAAAAAAACAACTTTGTTTAGTTTATATTTTGTAGATTTATATATAGCTTAATTAGCATAATTAATAAATTATGAGTATAGGAGAATATAGGGGAGGAAACTATAAGAATGTAATAAAAAGTAAAAAACAATTATAAAAACCTAATTAAAAATAAAGTGAAACAATAGCAACTAACTAATATAATTATTTCCCCCCATTATATTATAAGTGTATTGAATATTGTTTCATTTATCATTCCACACATTTTGTCATCACATCATTCAAATAACTCATTAGAGTATCCTTCTTAAATACAAGCTTATTGGGTGATCCTCTAAACTTCCAAATTAACACTAATAGCACATATCACTTTAATTATTGTAAAACTAAACAATGCTTTTTTATATGAAAATTTTTGGAAGGGCGTTAGATTTATCGATGACCTAAGAACATAATAAATTATCTATTCCTTCTAGAAGATATTAATATTGATCAGAGTGAACCATCAATTACTTTTAGGCTTAAATCTATATACCTAAAAGTTAGGATGACTCCTTAAACACATGATTAAAATTATAATAAAATGATACTCTCTAATGATCGAATACACTCTAAATAGTCGTATATATCACTCATTTGTTAGTTGAACACATAAATTATAGGTAAAATAAATAGTGTTTTTCCGTATATTCCAATTTGCATTGGAGTGAACAAGTGACCAAAATTTGGCCCCAAAAAAAATGAACCCAAAACAAACACAAGAACTTTTTAAGAAAGAAGGTAAACTATAAACTAAAAAATTGTAGAGTGAGTCAATAAATATTATTCTAGTTGTTAAGTTGACTTAAAATCTATAAAATTATAAATTTAAATTTTACTGCAATATGAAAATTTATTAGTAAATAATTTATAAATATTATTCTTTAAATTTACAAATATATCTTATAGTAGATGAATACTAATGTCTAACTCACATAATTTTTTTGGCAAAAGAAGAAAACTTGTGGAGAGCGAGAGGAAGTAAAAGTGTAAACATAAAAGCTATCGTAGTTAAAGACACCTCAAAGATCACAACATTATTGTTACGACGATTATACTAAAGCGGGACCACTTTGTTTACACTTTAGGACTAGTCCACCAAAAATCACAAGTAGCCTCCAGTTCAACTAACCCCCAAAGCTCCTTTATAATAACAACCCCTTTCTCGTTACTTTCTATGACTTTCTCATTTAATCTCTCCCCCCCCCTCTCTCTTTCCCTCTCATCTTCTCACCATCGTCTCCCTCCCTCCCTCCTTCCCTCTGCCTCAGGGGAAGTCAGTTTCTGACAGAGATGGTGCAATCAAAGAAATTCAGAGGTGTCAGACAGCGTCATTGGGGCTCATGGGTTTCTGAGATTCGCCATCCTTTATTGTATATTCTCTTCTCACCAAACTACATAAACCTCTTTTCATTTCTCTGTTTTCCTCCTTCAGAATATTCATTCATACGGCAAAATGTACTTTGTTCTGCTTGCTCTGTTTTTCTTCTGGCTCTTTGAACATCCCTGTGTATTCATTCCCCTGTTCACCATTCTTTAACATATAATAAAGTTTCCATTTTTGGCTATATATTGCGTTGAGGTGATCTCATATGGCTTTTCCCCAGAAAATTCATCAAAACGAAAAAAGTAGCAATACTCTTTTTTTATTATTTATTTGCCTGAACATTTCTGGCCCCTGCAATATCCCCTATTTGTCAATTCATGGATTCATTTTCAGCCACTTTCAAATATTCATAATTTTTTTGTTACTGGGTATTACAAAAAATCCTAATTCATTGGTCATATTTTTCTTTTAAATCTTACAGGAAAAGAAGGGTGTGGCTAGGGACGTTTGATACTGCAGAAGAAGCAGCACGAGCTTACGATGAAGCAGCCATTTTGATGAGCGGTAGAAACGCCAAAACAAACTTCCCAGTGGCCACCAATAATAACAATAACAATCAAGATCATAATTCTTCTTCTTCATCATCCCCATCCTTTTCTGAAGCTCTTAGTGCAAAGCTTCGGAAGTGCTGTAAATCGCCATCGCCATCTCTCACATGCTTGAGGCTGGACACAGAGAACTGTCACATCGGAGTGTGGCAGAAGCGAGCAGGGCCTCGCTCTGACTCCAACTGGGTCATGATGGTGGAGCTGGAAAGGAAGAAACTTGAAGGGTCAGAAATGACGAGGGAGTTGCCGGCGCCGGAGACGGGGATGAAGACGAAGGAGAAGGTGAAACCAGAAGAAGAAGATCAGAACAGTGAGCTGGACGAGGAACAGAAGATGGCGTTGCAGATGATAGAAGAACTCCTCAATAGGAACTGAAAGCTCTGTTTCTTACATGGATCGTTTTCATGTGGGGCTTCTCAAGTCACATGCGCATAATTAATCTTTTTTATTTATATAGGGCTTTCAAGCGCGTGCTTTCATATCCATAATATAATCAAGTGCTTCTTCCGTTTTATTATATTTTTATTTTAGAAAAAAGATTGATGTCAAATATTTAAGGTTATATATCATGTAACTCTGTAAGTGCTGTGTCTTTTCTTTTGTTTGTTTCCCTTATTAGTTGAAGAATTTAAAATTTGATTGTATCAATATTTATTAGTGTGCAATGAATATATATATTAATTATAATGTTGTACTTGATAATTGCAAGTTTTTTTCTCACATGAGGAATAATAATTAGGTCCCAAAAGTTCAATTGGAAGTTTCTTTCCTATGGGGTATGATAATTAGATCATAAAAATTCAATTTAATAACATTAATGTTTCAAAAAAATAATTGATGAAACATGTGTTGCAAATTAATATTTATAACTTATTCTTTTATTAGATGCATCGATATTGATACAATGATATCAACATTGATATTATATATTCATAATATTATACTGTCAAAAAGGTAACTATAAACGAGAAATTATATAGGGTACCGTGTTTGGATATATATATTTTTTTATTATAAATGAGGACAATTGTTCTAAACAGTGAAAATTAATCTATGTGAGGATTAACTCTTAAGCAGTCATTATCAATAATAGATGTCAACTGTGAAGAATAAGCCTATAAAATTCGAATAGTATTCAAGTCATCATTCGTCAATTTATCTGCCAATTTATTTCGTTCTTTAGAAACATGTTGAATACTTACATCCTAAGATAGTTTAAGAAGACTCTTTATTTAGGAAACCAAAAGACTGCATGTATGACCTGTAAGATTAGCATTCATTTGAACAACATTTTTAGCATCTGTTTCTAACATAATTTTTCTACATCTTAAATCCCAAGCAAGTTTGAGACTTTTGCAAATGGCCCACTGTTATGCCTTTATGATTGTATAAGATCCCACTGTTATGCCTTTATGATTGTATAAGATCCCATTTTACTCGTAAATCTAATAACCCAATTGCCTAAATGATTTTTAATGACTCTGCCACATCCACTCTACTTTGTCATGTAGTCATAACTCCGTCTACATTTAATTTAATCTATCCCAATAAAAAAACATGTGATATAGACTATGAGTGCTTTCATATGTGTTATGTCCTAACTAAAATCCATGAATGTAACTCCATTAATATTAATATCTGACTAGTTTTAATTTAATTGTGTTTTAGCAATTTGAATTATCTTTTGAGAAAATGTTGAGGGCTTATGATTAATTACACGCTCACTAATAATCCTTGGCTATTTCTTTTTTTGAAGTGTAATTGTTCATATATATGATTAATCACTCTCTCTCCCCCCTATCTCTCACTAGTTTTCTTTGGGAAAACTCTTTCTTTCTCCGCCAGAACATTAATGAACGGAAAAACGTCCAATTTCTTTGATATCTCCAACAATATGAGGGGGAAAAAATACTTGAAAAGCGTAGCCTAAATAGAGAACGACATAATCATTAGCAAAACGCAGGTGCCTTGCATGTTTTAGTATTTGTCTGGATAAACTTATTTTAAGTAACTTTGTATCCTATGAGATAAATATATATATATATATATATATATGTATGAGAATAATCTCGTCTCGTAAATGTAAAAGTGATTAAAATAATCGATCCCAAACTCTTCCTTAATTATGTACGTATGTTTGTGTCTATATATATATATATGGTATCAGAAGAAGAAGAAAGAAAATGACTGAAAAAGAGTAACAGATGGAGAAAAAGATTCGAGACATAAACATGAGCAAGGATTTAATAATAGAAACACATAATGCATCAAGCAAACACTTAAAGACATATGAAAAATTGAAGAGACACATTATTCTTTGTTCATTGCTTCTTCTTTTTTTTTTTAAAGAAAAAGTGAACAACAAAAAGCAGATCGAGGATAGATATTGAGACTTGATTGATTGAGACTATGACTTCATTTTTGTTACAGACAAAATCTGTGCATGCAAAATCGACACTGAAGTATAAGATAATGAGGTTTTGAAAGCTACGATGCAAATTCTTGCCCACAGATATATTCACAACTTTTAAAATTCGTGTTAGCAAATAAAACTGCATTCGGAGGACCAATCTTTGGCAAAATTAATTTTCAGCATATTTGATGTAAAAAAATAATAGGATTCAATTCGGAATGGTTTTGATAATAAATCTATTTGGGGAGTTAATTTTGATAATAAATATAAAATTTATTTATATTTTTTAATTTTTTTAAATTACCTCTATTATTCCTCTATCAACAATAATTTAGTAAGAGAGAGAAGCAAGAAGTTAAGAAAAATAAACAATATATTTTTTTAAAAAAATATATTATATTAACTAGCTTATAACTTTCTTAATCTAATTAAATTAGTTAAATATATCTTATAATAAGAATTGGAGGAGTATAATTTTTCTACAGTGGGATTAGGAATATCCTATGCCAACAATAAAGACTAAACGATCTTAAGATAAAATGGGTAAAGATAAGAGTAAACTCTACTTAATAATCAAATTTTGAATTTAAATTCATTTCTTGCTTACCAAAAAGCAAACGGAATTTGGACAGCAAATATTTAGATACATACTAAATAATTATATCAGAAAAAAAATTGAAGCAAAGTGAATCGACTTTGATATTGTGAAAACTGAACAACAAATGTTATTATATTGATGGTTGGTTTTGTTCAGTTTCTTTTAGTTTGGTTAAATTCAATTCATTTTTCTGGGTTTTGAACATTCTTATATATCGTGTTTGGGAAAGGAGAAGGCCGATGGAATGACAAAACCTACGGAAAACTACTCCTCCCCATAGAAATAAATGGGTAAAGTCAAAATTGCCCAGTATTAATTACTTTTCCTAGTTTATTTTACTTCCTCACGTCCAAATTTAATACGTAGTTGTTTTAGTCTCTTTTTCTTTTTATAATAATGAGTTTTTTTATCTATGTTAGGAGGGATAACTATAAACCCCAAAATTAAATACTTGATAACATGATATAGTAAATAATATAAAAAATATTTTTTTTTCAAAAATACCCTTATTGGATTAGGGGCAGATTTGGAAAGATTTTTTTTTTGACAAAGCTCAATTATATTAGTCCACATGTCTTTTTACAGCTGCTTACTATGTGTAGGGATGGAAGGAGTGCAGCCTCCATTTGGATGGCAATAAAAGCTGGGAAAAGAGAAAATATAGAGAAGAATAAACTGAAAAAAAATTATCATTCTTTATATTTGGATGGATAGGAAAAAAAAAGAGGAGAAAGAAAATGTCTAAATATCACAATAACAATGGTATCCTTATCTCAGAATTTTATTTTCATGTAATTATATTTATAAAAATAAATTGTAGGAAAAATTATATTAAAATTAATATCATAATAATAATTTAAAATCAAATTATTTGGTAAAAATATATTTTCATGTTATTATATTTTAAAATAAAATAATTTAGTACAAAAATATGTCATTTATTTTTCTATTATGACATGTGAAAAGTCGTTAACGATGATGCTGACTAAACTAATGAAGGCTATTATATATGTCAGAAAAAATAAGCATGTATATAATTTTATGGGTGGTCCTATGAGAAACATGTGTGTGTTTACACTTGTGTAGAAAATCTCAATTTAAATAGGCATACCGAAACATGGCCCCTTAAATAACCATAACCGTTATTTATTATTAAACATGAATAATTAAACATGTTATATGTATAAATTATTTGAATATTTGATAATCATCACATCATTGTATAGATATGTGACAATACTTCCTCCTATCATAAATATAAGAGATATATATGGAGTATATTTTAGTCCAAAATATAATATCACAATTAATTTTATCTTTCAAAATTATAATTTTTTCTCAAAATATCCCCATATAATTATACGTATTAACAAAGTTTCTATCTATAGTAGTTCAAATAATGCACATGATTAAAGAAAATATTTTTTTAAAAATATATATATAATTATTATAAATAATTAATTTTTTTAATCTATTTAAATAAGTTAAGTAAATTTTAGAGGTAGTAATATATATATATGTAAATCAAAGGGATAATAAGGGGATGAGTGTTGTTGGGATATAGTTATTAGTAGAGGTATTGTGGACACAAACACAACATAATTTGAGGCAGAGTCATACAAATGAAGTTATGGGACCTTAAAATAAGAAAAAGCAAGCCATCTGTTTGCTATAACTATCATTGAATGAGGAGTTCATAAAAAGGTTTTAATAGTAACAGGAAAACCCATGTGGTAGAGATATTATATATAAATATAACACACACACACACACATATATATGTACTGTTGTTTATTAGGTTAGGCATTGGTGTCTATATATATAAACAAGAAGAACATGGAAGATTAAATGGAGGCTTTTATAGTGGGGTCTATAGTCCTGTTTGATTTGTCTCATTCTCTCTGAGCTGTTTTCCATATGACAAGGTCGAAGAAGGCGACAATATATAGTTGGCTTTTATTTATTATATTATTACAAGATTTCGTTGATATATATACATATATATATATATATGTGTGTGTGTGTGTGTGTGATTTTAGGGTTTGTGCGTGTGATCTCTATAACTCTCATTTTCTCAGCCTCCTGCTAGAGTTTCTGTGAAGCCTCGTGGCCTTGTTGAAATTGACGAGGTCTAGGCTCTATTATTATAGCATCTAGCTTCATGTAGTACGTAGATGTGTGATTGTGATTTTCATCTAAGTCTATTATTCATACCCAAATGATATAGCTATGTTTTATTTCAGATCTCAAGTGGTATCATTTTATGTATTTGGCAATATAAATAATATACTACTAACATAAAAGTTGGTCTAATAGTATAAGATCTGTTATATTTCTTTGTATTTTGACTGGGTCATACATAAGTTACCTATATTGTGAAGAGTAACCACAAATCTTAAAATTAAATTAGTCATTTGTTCAGACATTGCTAGTATTAAAAAAAATATAAACCTGCGCTTAAGGAGTAAGTAGAGGAAAAAGTAGACCTATACTCAGCTCAGGTTTTTATGAGAATATAACGTTTCAATTGAGCAGGGGGATTTCAGTTTTATGTGAAAAAGACAAATCTTGTCATGCACTTTAATTTTGTAAAACACTGGCTCGTAAAAAATTCAATGTGACTGACTTTTTATGAGTAGAACGTAGCAGTGTTATATGGATGATTGATCAGATCAGTAATGATGATTAAAAAATGGTTTTGAAGAAGGGTTTTTGCTGTCTAAATAATTTGAGAAATGAAAGCTCCATGGATATAAATGCACTGCATGATGATAGCCACAGACTGATATTCGGATATGCTGTGAAGGGGACGAAGAATGTGTTGGAATTTAATGAAAATGAAGAGAGGAATGAAAAGCGATGAAAGTGAAGGGGCCATGCAAAAACTTGAAGGATGAGAGACCCCAACAGCTATATCACTTAACTGACATATATAACTGAAGTACCAGAAAACTAAATGGCTTTCAGGTTCTTAGTTAGTGGTTACCCTTGAGTTGGAAAATAGGCAATTCTGATGAGGGGGCTTGCATTGAAGTCATCTTGCATTAACATTGAAAATCAGAAAACTGACTTGAAACAATTGTGTCTATAGTTTTCTCTTCTGCTTCACAATAATCTTACTGTGTTCATTTTAGTTAGGAAATTGTTTGCCTCATTTTTATTTGCTCTTATCGAACACAAAGCCTTATGTTTCCATAAGCTCCATGTGCTGTTTTCTACTCACCTTAACCTTTCCGCAACCATTATATTTCTTTTTAGTTAATAATACATACACTTCAACAGATATTCACAAACTTAATATTAAAAAAGTACTATACGACTTATTTTAATTTCCTTATCGAGCATTATATATATATATATATAGAGAGAGAGAGAGAAAGAGAGAAGGCAAAGGGTTCATTTCATAACATTCAAGTTCTGGGGCTGGAATATCCCCCAACGTCCTCTAAGATGGTCAGGATCTCTTCTGGTTCTTGAGTTGTTTTATTTATATATATGATACATTATTCTTAATTAATTACTATTTAATCTTTGATTAATTATAATATAATTACATGTGTTATATTTGTGCAGGAGCTATTATTGTTTAGTGTGGTAATGATTCTGAGTGTGGTGGCTACGCCTGCATTGAGCAGCGCAACAAGTAGTTTCAATGTGATGAAATATGGAGCGGTTGGAGATAGCTCTACCAATAATTAATTAAATTTAAGTAAAGTCATTATATTTTGAAAGTTAACATGCATGTATATATATATATAACCAATATAGAGTTATCTAGTGGTGTAAGGTCTCACAAGATCTCTCTATATCTTGAGTTTGATTCTTAGAGAAAATACTTATACTGGGAGGGAAAATGACGAACCTTAAAATTGAATATTTGATAATATAATCAAGTAATAGTATCAATATATATATATATATATATATATATATTTGTTTGTTTTCTAATTGAATACACATATATATATACACACACACACATACAAATATAATATAGGCGTTTCCTGAAGGCATGGAAATACGTGTTCAAGAGTAAATTTAAGCCTCTTAATAATATTACATCTTATCTTTAATATAAGAGTTAATTGACTATTTTAAATAGATTAATGAAGCCAAATAAATCAGTTAATTATAACTAAATATAATCCTCAAAACATAGTTATATTATATAATATTTAATCTGCCCAAATTAGGCAATTAGCTTTTATATTATTATAATTAACCTACTTATTTAGCTTTTTAATCTATTTAAAAAATTAATTAACTCTTATATTAAAGATAGAGGAAGTAGTTCATAGTTCATTAACTTATAATAACTAACATATTTGATTCTGTTATAAGATAATCCAGGAAATTAAAATCAATGAAAAGTCTTTGTCTAAAAATTTTATTGATAAAAAAAACCTGAATTCGAGTATAAGTACTTTGTGTGTATATATTCTTCAAAGTATACTTTCTATGTATAAGCCAATAGGGTTAAGGTGTGCTTAGTGTCCTAAAGTATTATCACACATCTATCTTAGTTTCATTTAGGTGGATTGTCATCATCATTATCCTGTATCTAGGTGCTAAATCGATGGTGGGTTGTAGTGCAGTGAAAAGTTGAAGGTTGTTGAACTGTAAAGCGTTGGCTGTCAGAGTTGCCATCATTGACTGTTGGAGTCGTCGTCACTTAAGGGGTCATCGTCGGCAATGGAGTTGGGTGAGGTGGGATGGAAAGGGTGAAAGACCAAAATATATAGAAAGAAAGAATGAGCAAAAATTAACTTCTTTATTTTTGATAAAAAAACTTCCAACTCATCTACTTATGTCAAATATCATGTAGGATTATTTTAGTCAAACTCTAGCTGACACAACATTTTAACAATCAAAATTGAATGTTCTTGTTAGTTTAGATGAGGTTATACCATTTTAAATAATTCATAAATAAAATTACAGTACAAATTATTTTAGAGTATTGAGCGTATCTAAAAAAATATTTTAGAGCACTAGATGCATCTTAACCAACCAACATATATATATATATATATGCCTTACTTTACTATCCACCTTCTGCTCTAGTTTTTGTATGTTAAATGTATTGATTATGATGCAATCGTATTATTGGTTATTTTCAGGGGATGACTGCATTGCAATTAGTGCGGGGTCCTCCATTATCAGAATATCAGGTATAACTTGCGGTTCAGGCCATGGTATAAGGTGAGTTACCATTTTGTATTCATATGCTCAGTTCCTATTATTTGTTTATTATTTTATTAACATATAGGATTAATCTGCACCATCGAGATTAATTAATAAAATAGACGTCTTTTTAATATATTAATCATTCTTCCAATTTGTCCTAGTTCACATAGGCTTAAGCAAGCGTCTGGAAAGATGAAATATTCTGAATATTATATAATTCAGGGCTTAGAATGGTCAACTCCACATTAGTAGGTTGATAAACTTCGAATTTTGTTAATTATGAATATACATCAACAACGACAAGAAGACTAGTTTATTCTAATAGGTAAGAATATAAATCACAAGATATTATTATACTCAATCAACAGTTAAATTTTTAAATATATTATTTGTAAGGAAATGGGTGATCCACCCATGGTGGATCAAACCCGACTGGGAAAACAGAGAGCCGTTGAAAGGGAAAGTTTGAATTTGAAATGAGGGAGTTAGATACGGTTATCTAACTCCCCTCCCACAGGCTATATATATGTACATACTCGGACAGAAAATGGCGCATGACATTACATATACTTCTCTGTTTTTCGTCGCTCTGTTTCTGCATTTTCCTCCAGTGCATTTGCTGTGAAAACGAATCAGAGTCCATACAAGGTGCTCCGGTTACGTGTGGGTATCAAGTGAGTCTACAAAAGGATTCCAGGTACGCCCGAAAACCTTCAGTGGCATCAGAGCCTGTTTATTCGCTTCCGCATGCTTCTCTGTATTTTCATTTTTTCTGGTTATGCACTGTTTCTTTGCATATATATGTCTTAATGTGATTGTTTAGTGATAATATGCATAGAGCAAGCATTTAAACAATAAAGAGAAGCATTTTCAACGTAAAATGAATTGAAAACTTCATTTTTTGAAATTGGGTCATTAGAAAACAGAATATTTAGGACTTGAAAATGATCCCATTGTGTAGAGCATGAAAAAACGATAAAAAACGACTCCAAGAATGTTAAAATCGGATGTCAGACGGAGAAGTTATGGGTGAAAAACGAGTCGGGTCGTCGGACCCGACCCGTTTTCCAGTCGGGTCTGTGCAGACCCGGCTGGAGGTAGGGGATGACACTGTTCATCCCCAAAACGACGCCGTTTTGCTTCTTAAAAAAAAAATTTAAACGGGCACTGTTCACGGCAGACTGGGCTGCGTCCAGCCCAGTCACGAAAAAAAAAAAATTTGGGCTGTACGAGGCCCAGAAAAAAAAAGTTTTTTTTTTTTAAAAAAACGAAAATTCATTTTTTTATTTAAAAAAAAATTATTTCTTGGGGGAAATTCTGGTGGCGACACGTGGCAGTGACATGTGGCAGCACCAGAATGGCGCGTGTAGTACACGCGCCAGAGCTGAGAGTGGGCTTCGTTCAGTTTTTTAATTTTTTCTGAATTTTTCCTTCTTGGGGCGCGTGAGGGAGCGTGGGACCTCCGATTGAGGTGCGGTTTGTTTCTAAAAATCCCTAAAATCAAGATCTTTATTTTGACATATAATTTGCTTAATTTGGGAGGCAATTCTGGACCTATTTATGAATATTCAGTGTATTTTCTGGCGTTTTTTTGGTGTTTAAAAATTCCAGAAAATTATAATAATTAATATGTGTTATTATTTAGGTGAAAATGACTTCATCTAGCACTGAATCTCTGGGATATACTTTAAATGATGATATCTCATTTTTGGATGAGTTCAATAACCTAGAGGAAAACCTTCAAGAGGATCCCGAGGGGGAACCTGAGGAGGATCCAGAGCAAGATCTTGATAATCTTTCTGAAGAAGACCCAGAGGAGTTGATGGAGGAAGTTCCACAAGAGGAACCAGAAGAAAAAGATGATTTCGGACCGTGCTCGGAAACATTATTCCCCATCGAACCACTTCCTCTACAGCCTTTAATGGTGTCTTCAGATTTAAACTCCAAGATAGTGTCTACTCTTAACGGTGAATCTCGAATTGAGGATGGAGATGAAGTGAACCAACCTCTTACCCCTATTTTGGCCATGAACATAGCTGAAAGAGATGCAGCTATGTTAACAAATATGAAAGGCATTAATGGCTTCATTGGTAAATACATTGAAGGCATGACTGATAAGAAGCATACTAAATTCTACTTGAAAGTCATAATGGAATTTATAAGAGCTACAAGAGTTAGAGGAAAGCCCAATTCAGGACGTATCAGAAAGAAAAATTGGCTTACAAGAATAGAATTCGTATCTAACCTTAAAAAGCCACCTCGTGAGCTTAAGAAGCTAAGAAAAGCAATGTTAGAATATTGTAAAACTCATATCAAATTATATATTTTTTTACTTTGATTTTCATTGCTTTACTTTGTTAAAGATATATTTTATTACTCTTTCTTTGTAAAGACTTATTATTATTACATGCCTTGTATGCAAGAGAAACATGTTTCATTTCATTTCTTTATCTATGTTATGATTCATGTATACCTTTTTATAAGTGGGAGCCTTTTTTTAGATGATGAGTATTCTGAAAAGCAATATTTGATGAGACAAGTACTTATATTAATTTTGATAGAGAATGATGGCGTTGCTAGTACTTGTGTGATGGGAGGTACAAATGTATTCTCCTGATCATGGGTCTAGTGATATTATTATTTTTTGATTAAAATTAATAAAAGTACATGACATTGTATACTTTATATGTGCTATATATATATGTAAATTCACTTAAATGTTCTATGGTTCAATAAATTAATGTGGGAAAGGTTTGTCACAGAACCAATATTGAACAATGGCATCAAAGAACATTATTGCTGAATTGAACAAGGGGGAAAAACTCAACGGGGACAACTGGGATATTTGGCACCGAAAGGTCCAATATATTCTGGAAGAACAGGATGCTATTGAGCCATTAACAATGGCCATGGTAGAACCTGAGGCTGGAAATACGGCCCAGCACAGGAGAGACCAGGAAGCTTACCAATCCTGGAAAAAGAAGAATAGCATTGCAAGAATCACTCTATTGAGTGCAATGGCTGATGACTTAATGTGTGAATTTGAGACACACAGAACGGCACAGGCAATGTGGATTGCCTTAAAGGATAAGTTTGGAGGAGTGTCCACAACTAAGCTTAGAAGGTTGACGATTAAATTCGATACCTATAAGCTAAAATCAAATAATCCTATGAGGCAACATCTACGAGAAATGTCCACAATGATCCGTGAACTGAAGGAAGCCGGACATAATCTATCTGACGAACAGCAAGTGCAAGCTGTCATCAGATCGCTCCCTGCCAGTTGGGAGCACATGAAAGTTAATCTAACCCATAATGAAAATATCATTACTTTCAGTGATGTAGCTAAGCATTTGGAGCTTGAGGATGAACGTCTGGAGGCTTATAAAGCCACTGGACAAGCCTATTTGACCGAAGGTGTTGGTCCTTCCCAATCAAAGCCTGAATCAAAAAAGGGCAAGAAATCTCAGAAAAATGGGAAGAAAGGCGGTCCTCCACCCAAGAAGGGCAAGCAACAGTACAAGAAGAAGGGAAAGAAAGGAGGCAAGAAAAAGCTAGACCTAAAGAAGGTCAAATACTTTGCCTGCCAGAAAATGGGACACTTCGCACATGACTGTTCTAAACAGGCCGAGAGCGAAAAGGTAACAGTGAATTATGTGAATTCACATGTCTCATTTGTTTCTAGCACTGTTTTTCTGACAGAACCTATTTCTTTTTCTTGGATTATTGACTCAGGCTCCACAGACCACGTAAGTCGAGATCGAGGATCTTTCATGGAATACCGTCGATTGCCATATCAAAGCAAGTGGCTTTTCGTTGGCAATAATGCAAGGATCGAGGTTCGAGGTATTGGCACTTGCAAACTTGTTTTGCGTAGTGGAAAAACCTTGATACTGCATGATGTGCTTCATGCTCCTGACATCCGACGGAATTTAATTTCTGTAATTTGCTTACTAGACTTTGGGTTTAATGTAAACTTTCATGATAAAGTTGCAGACATTTGTAGCAACTCAATATTTTATGGTTCAGCTTTTCGGTTTCAAAGCTTCTTTATTTTGGATCTTGCTAATGATTTTAATGTTCATAATTGCTTTGCTATTACTTCAAATAATCCTGATATGAATATTTGGCATGCTAGACTAGGACATATTAATCAAAATAGAATGATTAAACTGGCCAAAGAAGGCTTGTTGGGGGTGATCCCCAACATGAATATGTCATTATACGAAAGCTGTCTAGCTGGTAAGGCTACCAGGAAACCATTCGGAAAGGGAATACGAGCTGAAAACCCATTGCAATTAATCCATTCTGACATTTGCGGTCCAATGAGTGTGAGGGCAAGACATGGAGCTTGGTATTTCATTACCTTTATTGATGATTTTTCACGATATGGTCATGTCTATTTGATTTCACATAAGTCCGAGGCACTAGAGTGCTTTAGACGATACATGAATGAAGTAGAGAATCAAATGGACAATAGAATCAAGGCATTACGCACTGATCGAGGTCGTGAATACCTTTCAGATCAATTCAAACAGCTCTGTGAAGAAAAAGGGATTATTAGGCAACTAACTATCCCTGGCACACCTCAACAAAATGGAGTTGCTGAAAGAAGAAATAGAACTCTTCTAGACATGGTTAGGTCTATGATGGCCCAGGCAAACCTTCCAATTTCACATTGGGGTGATGCTTTATTGACGGCAACCTTCATACTTAACCGTGTGCCCTCAAAATCAGTCGCTTTCACACCCTACGAGTTATGGACTAAACGTCAGCCAGATCTAACCGTCCTTAGACCTTGGGGCTCGGCGGCATACATCCATGATAATTCTCATAGACATGGGAAACTGGGTCCTAGAGGGAAGAAATGTATTTTTATAAGATACTCTGAACCCTCAAAAGGATATGTATTCATAAGTGAAATTGAAGATGGAACAGTGACTGAAACAGAATCAAGAGATGCTGTATTTATTGAGACGGAGTTTCCCAGTAGGGGAGATATTGACCGCACTATATCTCTTTATGAGACTCAGGAACAGGACAGTGCAGAACAAATTGACAACCCAGAATCGTCTAGGCATGTCAATCTGAGTGGGAGCCAAGAACGGTCAACACAAGGACCGAAACAAATGAGAAAAGATAAGCAAATTTCTCCTACCAGAAAGAGTAACAGGGAAAGTGTTCCAAAGAGACGCTTCCAAATAGAAGGAGAAGCACTCTTAGTTACTCCAGAAGGGGATGATGAACCCCGCACTGTTCATGAGGCCTTAGCAAGTCCTGCAAAGGAGGAATGGAAGAAAGCAATGAAAGAGGAAATGGACTCAATGATGAAAAACCAAGTTTGGGAATTGGTTGATCTGCCAAAAGGGCGTAAAGCCATTGGGAACAAATGGGTTCTCAAAATCAAAAGAAAGGTAGATGGATCAATTGATAAATTCAAAGCTCGATTGGTTGCAAAGGGATATACACAACAGGAAGGTATAGATTATGAGGATACTTTTTCACCTGTTGTGCGCTTCAATTCAATAAGACTTATTCTAGCAATAGTAAACAGTTTAAACTTAGAGTTACATCAGATGGATGTAAAAACCGTATTCCTGAATGGTGATCTGGATGAAGAAATCTATATGGAACAACCAATAGGTTTCATTGAAAAAGGGTTTGAACACAAGAAGTGTAAACTCAAAAGATCTATTTATGGATTAAAACAGTCATCCAGACAGTGGTACTTGAGGTTTCATAAGGCGATTACCTCATATAACTTCCAGATGATAGAGGAAGACCACTGTGTCTACGTTAAGCGATTTAAGGGTAACTTTGTGATATTATCCTTATACGTAGATGATATACTATTAGCTGAAAATAGTTTTGACTTTGTGATAGCTATTAAAGAATGGCTTTCATCAAATTTCGAGATGAAAGACATGGGTGAAGCAGAATACATACTTGGAGTCAAGATTCGAAGGAATCGTTCCAAGAGAATCCTCACTCTTTCACAAGAGAATTATATCAATAAGATACTTGAGCGATTCCATATGAGTGAATGCAAACCCATGGATATCCCTGTGGCTACTGGAGTGGCCTTGAGTTCTGACATGTGTCCCAAAACTGAATCAGAGAAAAGGCAAATGGAAAGAGTTCCATATGCCAGTGTCGTTGGTAGCCTGATGTATGCAATGATGTGTACAAGACCAGATATTTGTTATGCCGTAGGGCTGGTTAACAGATTCCAGTCCAACCCTGGTGAGAAACACTGGAAAGCAGTGAAAAGGATCTTGAGATACTTAAAGGGCACAGCTGACTATGCATTGTGTTATCAAGGAAGCGATCTACGCCTAATCGGATATTCCGATGCTGATGTAGGCGGTGATGAAGAAGAACGAAGATCGACTTCAGGATACACCTTCTTGCTTAACAACGGCGCCACATGTTGGAGTAGCAAGAAGCAAACGTGCATTACTTTACACTCTATGGAAGCTGAGTTTGTGGCATGCACTGCAGCAGCGCAAGAGGCTGTTTGGCTGAAGAGATTTATCGAGCACCTAGGATTTGGGAACAAGAGTACCAATCCGGTGTTGATACACTGTGACAATACTGCAGCTATAGCCTACACTAAAGACCCTAAGTATCACAGTAAGACCAAACACATTGATATAAAATATAACTTTGTGAGGGATTATATAGCACAGAAAATTGTAACTGTACAATACATTTCAACCAAGTGTATGGTTGCAGATCCCCTAACCAAGCCAATAGGCAAAGAAACATTTGAGAAACATGTAAAAGTCATTGGCATATTAAAAATGTAAAGTTACAGACTGTATGTAATACTTTTGTTTTTATTAATGATATCATGTCATTTATTATTACTTATATGTCTGGGTAAAAGTATACAATGTCTAGTATGTCGTACAGGTTGAAAGAGGTAGCTCTCTCACACGAGCAACCGCCTTTGATGCTATAGAAGTATTCAAAGATGAGACATGTGTTCACCAATAAAACAGCAAGAGTGCTGATATGGTAGAGAAGAAACACAATAAGTGTCGCCTTGGCTTAAAAGTGCAGTGAGTCAAGATGAGATCCATAAGTAAGGGTATGGATCGAATAATGGATACCAACATCCATAAAACCTGTTGCCAGATAACAAATTCTTCAAAATTGACGTCATATTATGTGAATATAATTGAAGAGTTTGGGTTTAGATACTGTGAGTGTCTAGACTTAAGTCTGAACGGTGTGATTGATAGAATCAAAACGACGTACACTCTTTAAGGATAAGAGGAACACCGTAACATGTGATTCATGCCACATGTGCTAAAGAACCGCAAATGGAAAGCAAATGAATCAATCCCTGCTTCATTGTTGTGTGAGTTTCAGAAAGGTATAATCCTTTCATTAATGTCCTTTGACTTTGACAATATTATGGAGGTATGTTTCAGCGATTGCTACTTTGGTATATGTCCTATGGTTAAAATTATATATGAACCAAAGGTATTATGCTAGGAAAGCGGTTAATTCATATCAAAATGATATATGGGCGAAAGAAAGATTGTCAGAATATACATATCCATGCTAGTGTCTGTGACCGGTCCCTTGTGATATTATTTTGTTAATTTCATAAGTGTGGATACTATGCATAAGTGGAAGGCTATCTGAGTTATAAACTGACTCAAGAGGGATTAGATTAGCCATGAGAAAAGTGTATACGGGCAAATCTAGGACATTCAAGGCACTATAATTTATTTGATCGAGCTGCACTAAAAGGTTGCTTTGTGCTGGTCTCTGTAAAGGGGATTTCTAGTACAAACGCCCGAAAGGTGACGTCATGCCTACGCGGTCACGGCAAAGCACCTAGTATGAAAGAAGGAAGAAAATGAGATTTGAGCCATAATATCTAATCCACCATGTGTGAGTGGGAGATGTAAGGAAATGGGTGATCCACCCATGGTGAATCAAACCCGACCGGGAAAACAGAGAGCCGTTGAAAGGAAAAGTTTGAATTTGAAATAAGGGAGTTAGATACGGTTATCTAACTCCCCTCCCACAGGCTATATATATGTACATACTCGGACAGAAAATGGCGCATGACATTACATATACTTCTCTATTTTTCGTCGCTCTGTTTCTACATTTTCCTCCGGTGCATTTGCTGTGAAAACGAACCAGAGTCCATACAAGGTGCTCCGGTTACGTGTGGGTATCAAGTGAGTCTACAAAAGGATTCCAGGTACGCCCAAACCTTCATTATTAATTAAAATATTTCATTTAATAATATCATTAAGTATTCTTTTCAGTCTTCTCTTATTTATTATCAAAGGATTATATATTATATGATTTATTATTTTTGTACAAGTATGTCTGACCAGTTAAAACGATTTTTTATCAATTTGTCTTTAATAGAAACTATAGATATTCTCCATAGCCTATGTTTATTATAAATCTTTTTTTATGACCACATATCTATATTATCATTATTTTTTCTACTACTCCAACTTTATATTATTATTATCTTTTTAAAACCTAACATTCATTACCTTATATCACTACCTATTAGTCATATAACATTTTGATAAAACTTCCTATAAGCCTATGAATATATTTGGAATATATATACACTCTTTCCATTTCTAAATATAAAAGTTAGATGAGGGATTATATTTATTCTTAAATATGATATCCAAATATACTTTATTTTTTAAGATGATATTTTTTTTCAATTTATCTCTATATAATTGCACATATTAAAAATATTTATCAAGAATAATATAAATGCACATGATTAAATGTAATATTTTAAAAAAATTAATACACAATTGTTTCAATTAACTAATTAATTTATTTAAATTTTTTAATTTATTTAAAATAATTAAATAGATATTATATTAATAACAGTTTTTTGTGATGAAGGGAATATCTGTCTTTTTTTTAAGCATCGGATAGTTGGGGACAGGTGGGGATGTGGACAGTGTGGAGGATGTAACTGTAAGGAATTGTACTATAACGGAGACTTTAACCGGAGTAAGAATCAAGACATGGCAGGTACGTAATTACAGACATAACTAATCAACCAACTTGGTTTTCAAAACAGTTACTTAATTGAGCTCATTTTTAAGTAATAATATACAAATAATGTATAGGGGGGAGTTGGATATGCAAGGAAGATTAGATTTGAAGGCATCAGATTCGTTCGTGCCAATAACCCCATTATCATCAACCAATTTTATTGCCCATATAGCACTGATTGCAAGAACGAGTTAGAAGTTACAAGTATTATTACTTATGGGATTACCAGTATCTAGATCCTATATTAGAAACTCGACTCATCTGGTCCGACCCAACTAGGTCCCCTTAAAGGGGTAGAGGCTCTTCCGACAAGGGTTTTTACCTATGCTCGAACGCGATACATTTAGTTAAGGAGCAATGTACCTAGATTATTATGAATTGATGAATGTTTTATTTGTTGTGTGATGAATGGTGGGAATGAAGACGAAGGCAGTAAGAGTGAGCGATGTGACGTACAGAGGGATAGTGGGAACTTCGTTGACGAAGGAAGCCATTAAACTGAGCTGTGACCAGAACGTAGGATGCTCCAACCTCATCTTTGACAGAGTTTATCTCTCTTCTGCTGTTCCTGGTCAGAAAGCCACCGCCTTCTGCCACAATGCTCATGGAACTTTCTCTCATACCAAACCCAATCTTAAGAAATGCTTGCTCCCTAATCAATTATTTTCTAATTATTATTAATAATATATATAGATGTTAATCACGTATATATACACACTTATTTGTATTTAGTGGGTTGTCCTGAGAGCTATCACGCCCCGGACGAGTGTGCTTCTTTGAGAAGATCCATGCATTGATCTATTTGACTTTTGTTTGGTTCAAGTTTTATTTTTGAGCTTCAAAATCTTGAACCAAACCAAACTAGACTTTGTTTTTAATTTTTTTAATTTATTTTTTTGTTGATATATATTCTATTGTTTATTTAGTTTCCAATGGGATTTGAATATAAAATGCCAACCGTTATTCATAAACGATGATGTTGGGAATTCAAAGGAAAAAAATAGTTAGCATTTCTCATATAGTGTGATATATATATATATATATATATGATCAAACGAGAGGGCGAAAACTTGTACAAAATTATGAAAACTAATGCTCCTTTTATTCTTAATATATAATATAATTAAAGAATTAATTTTAATTTTAAATATAAGACTTATTTTTTATTTATTAATTTTTTAAAATTTTATATTCTCTCAATAATAATTAAATAAAAAAATAAATAAGGAATTAAAAAAAAGATAATTATAATATTTTAAAAAAATATTATATTAATTAATTTAATTTTTTAATTAAATTAAATTATTTAAATATATTATATATTAACGAGGATGAATAATTGTTTTTTACGTACGAGTGTAACTGTGCGATTGGGAGAAGACAAGAAAATTACTTTATTTTGCGCCAAATCAAGCTTACTGAAGAACCGATCCAGTCCGTTGTTTGTTTTGTGCCAAAACTAAACCGCACCAAGCTTTTGAAGACCCTTGACCTCAGAGGCACGTAATTTAAGCGCGATGACACATGAAGCGTTAAAGCTAAAAGGGAGGAACAGCGATTGGGAAGACAATATCGGTCGGCGTCGACATGGGACACCCCAAACACGTTTACCTCCCACAAGCACCGGTGACGCAGTGGTTTCCATGGCTGATTCCGCTCATGTTTCTGGCAAACACGGCCTTGTTTGTCTATGCAATGTACCTCAACGATTGCCCTAATTCTTTCCCGCCGGTTCACTGCCTCTTCACCCATCATCTCGGTAGATTCTCTTTCGAACCCACGAGCGAAAACCCCCTTCTTGGTCCTCGCATCGACACGTTTGTCTCAAATCTCAATCCCTCCGATCTCTCTTCGATCCAGTTTTCTTGTTTCTTTTGCGTATGCAAGATATCGATATGGGTTTTGATGAACTCGATTGATGCAGGCTGAGGAAATTGGGAGGTCTTGATACGGAGCTAGTTTTGGAGAAGCACGAAGGATGGCGCTACGTGTCCTGCATATTTCTCCACGCTGGAGTTATTCATTTAGCTCTCAATATGTTTAGTCTTTTAGTTACAGGAGTTGGACTTGAGAGGGAATTCGGATTCTGTAAGCTTCTTCTTTCTTTTTCTTTGGATTTAATCTGTTTATTAGTTGAACTCTAATGAATCTTGGAAATGGTTTAATTTGGCAGTGAAGATAGGATTAATTTATGTGTTATCTGGTTTTGGAGGAAGCTTGATAACTGTTATGCGTATGAAAGGATCTGCACAACATCAAGTTTCAGTTGGCGCCTCAGGTGCACTTTTTGGCCTTCTTGGTTCCATGCTTTCTGAACTCCTCATCAACTGGTCTGTCTATGCTAATAAGGTAACATACTCTGCCCAACAAATATCCACTAGCTTTCTTTTCCCCCTTTCAATTTGATTTTTTTACAAGGAAAAAGTTTATTGGATCCCAAGGCTTATCAGGTAAGGGCACGCCTTTGAGCTCAAAGAGTCAAAAAGTACTAATAGAACTACTTGCAAATTACCCATCAACAAGACTCTTACATCAACAATATAATTTGAACTCATAATTTTATAGGTTGAGTCAAATTCTTAGCAACTAGACTGACCTTTCTTAGCCCTTTCAATTTCATGTTCTAGTATTTCATAAATATTATCCAACTCCACTCAACTTTCACATATTAAAAATAAAATCATAGTCTAATGTTGGAGCTTGATGTCGAAATAAACTGTAAAAGGATCTAATTGTTTATAGTGTGTACGTTACTGCAAATGTTATTAACTCATTATCGATTCCTTCAGTGTTCAGCACTGATGGTTCTAGTGGTGGTTATTGTTCTAAACTTGGCGGTTGGGTTCCTACCAAAGGTGGACAATTCAGCTCATATAGGAGGATTCATCTCAGGATTTTTGCTGGGTTTTGTTTTTCTGATGCGACCTCAATATGGATATCTAAACCCAAAGTACATCCCTACAGGATATATAGCAAAGCAAAAATCTAAACACTCTTGCTGCCAATATTTCTTCTTTCTCATAGCATTAATCATGGCCATTCTCGGGTACATCCATCACTCTGTTCTTTTTAGTTAATGCCAGATGTAGTGTAGATTTTTTAACCAATTTGCCTTCTCTGAACATGATTCAATGGTTTATTTTTCAGATATGCATATGTCTTAGCTGAGATATACCTGAAACTGCCAAAAAAATATGACGCATCACAGATTTTTCCAAAATAAAATGCATGCTGCTGCTGATTCCACGGCTTATTCCTTCAAGTTTTCAAGCGTAAATCCAAAATATATCTCTTCAGAAGTGTATATACCTGCATTTCTCATGTACATTCGGATGAAGCTCTGTAAACACAACTTGACGCTCTAACTTTTTTTCCCAGGCAACTGCTTCTGAAAGAAACAGTGCAAAAAGACAAGTTCCAGACATTTTTTACAAGTTATAATATTATGTGACGAATTGTACATGTATTAATTTTGCTTATAGAGTTTGAATGATGACCATGACTCCATGAGGAATATATTATTCAATATTTCTAATTTACACTACATATAGAATCCAGGAAATGACTAGCAAATTTATTGTACAAGATCCTAGTGTTGAAGTGATTCAAAGGGTTTGGTCTCTTTCTTTTTTTTCTTGTAATATGCTGGGTCCAGACTATCAATATCAACAGTCTTTCTCTTTTGGTAAGATCAACAGTCTAGTTTTGAGTGTAATGATTCCTGGATGACCTCTGACGATGCACTGATGAATAAAATCTCCGGAGAAAAAGTGCAGCTCCATAGACCCCCTTAGAGACTGCAATGGGGCACAGGAACTGCAGAAAAACTAGAGCATCATTGGAATTAAAGTTTCCAAGTGTACGCTAATCAATTCAGTTTTCTTAGGAACAGTTTAAGTTATATAATTGGATGAATATCACATGAACAAAAATGCTGAGTCATAGAGAATATCTTCTGGCTTAATTAAAATTAAAACTTCAAGTGTCATTTTGGACCAGCAAGAAAGTTGTCATGAATATCTCCTCCCTCCCTTCCTAACAATTGGAACTATTTATTTACAAGGTTATTGAGACTGATTTATAGAGCCAACAACAGAATTATTTGACGACAAGTTCACCGTGCTTTGACTAGAACATTCAAGAATTAGCAGTAAAGATCTCTTGTTTATGAGCATAACAGGTTACTTACCCTCTTATGATGGCAGATTGATTTATATTTCACATGATTCTGAACGGCCGAAAATAGTGTATCGGTTGTTTGCAACATTGTCATAAGCAAAGTCCCTTAAGAACCTGCAGGCATCCATCATATGGAATTCATAAACCATCGACAAATGAAGAAAGCAGGAAAACCAATTAATAGGGATGCAACCTACAGTGGTACGAATTGAATAAAAAATGCTAGCTGAGGAAATGGCAAGTCAATGTATTCCATTATCTTCAGCACAGCTTCTGACTTGATATATGCTCTGGAATCAACAAGAAATTCTTAAGTTTCACTTAGCTGCAATAGCAAATTTTCTCTTTCTCCTCAAATTTTATAGCAATCCATTTGGTTGGCAAGTTCAAAGGACGAGTTAAAATAGTTAAACCAAGAATATCCCCAAAACAAGTGTTAAACCAAGGAACCACTATTCCCCACAGAATCTCCACAACTTACAATTAAATATAGTTGCTAAACCATGTAAGTAAGCCCTTCGATGCATACCTAGCCTTTTCAACCAGTACTACACTGGAGATATCATCAGGAGCTCTTCCCGATCTCCTAAGTAACATTTTGCCTGCTTCACTCTGAAGAGGTTCAAATCTAATTCTCCTGTCAACAACGTAAGACAAATTACATAACTGAGTCAAGTGTCGATATCTTTCTAGCAGTCAAGCACTTCACAATAGACGGAATTTTCTTTGAGATTATGTTAAGAGGATGGGAGAAAATGAAAATAATCAAAGATTAGAAATTTTTAAAGGAGAAGGAAATGAATAAATTACTTATTTCTATCGTGATCACGAACGAACTTCACACCCCCATTACACAAGTTGCATACACCTGTCACAACTCACAAGCAATTAGTTGTAAATCGTGTGTGTGTTAGATTTTGGCAGATCCAGTTAAAGGAAAAGAAATTTAAATTTTCAGATTCTGTAAAATCGTTAATTTCTCAAACTTGAGACACTTGCAGGGAAGTAGATGCTTTTAAAGACTGAGCTGGTCTATAAATCCAGGACTACGGAATTTTATCAAGCATCTCTACTGCGCAATTGGTATCCATTTCAAATTGGCTTGCGTAAGAATGAAATGTTGGGAAATTGAAGGAAAAAAAGAGTGAAGCTGAATTAATTACCATCGAATAGCATGATGGGTCGTGTGTCTTGATCGAAGAAAGTGGAAGTTGCTTCAACCCAGTTGATGGGATCGCTTCGCGACTGCGATAGAGTAGCGAAGGTGTTGATCCTGCGTGTGACGATGACGGGACGTGATCGGACGCTTAAGTTGAAGCGCCCAATAGAAAGGGGAAGCTGAAGAGCCATGGGAGTTTGGACGGGGAGACTGGATGGAGCACAATTGGCTATGACCGCTAAGCCTCTATTCGAAAGAGTGGCTGTAAATAACACATTTTTAAGGACGTCAGCTTTTGCTCAAGATCTTCTCTTTTTCCTAAGAACAACAATGTCCCTGCTGCCAAGAAGTGAAAGAAAATAAATTAGGGGAAATTTTGTTTAGTGCAAGGACATAATGCAATCCATATTAACAACACAGGTTTAGCAGTCCAAATTCCTATTAATTTTTTTAAGTTTTAAATTTCTCAATTTTTATAAAAAATACCTATATAAAAAGAGATAGCACTTGAAATAAAATTTAATAAGATTGTGAGAGTTTAGCCTAGTTAATAGGCATCCTATTAAAAATTATTTAAATTTTATAATAAATTTAATATTTGTAATTGTTTTTAAATGTGAATGATCTACCAAGAAATTAAACAATGAATGAATGATTTAAATTATTAGAATAAATAAATAAATTTAAATAAAGTATATTTTATATACTTTGTCTAGAAATAATAAAATGTAAAACTGACAAAATAATAAAATTAAACATAATTATGATATGAAAAAGGGCGGGAAAAGGGAAGTGCGTGTAAAAAAACAAGGTAAATAGCAAAATTTTAATCAATTGCTTAGATTTAAATTTAAATACAATCCAGAAAAATAACCCTAGAAAATAATTCTAAAGTAAAAAAATAATTTAAATTTAAATTCAAACTCAAATTTAATTTAAATTTAGAAGGTGGAGATGAGACGATGGAGTCTAAATATCTTATTTTATTTTATTGAAAGTAAATAAATTAAAAGTAAGAAAATTAATCTACAAAAATATATAATAAAATAATAATAATAAATAAACTCATGAAATTCTAATCTAGATAAATATCTTTGAATCAATATAAAAGGGGGGAAATCCATCCAAAACTCCCATAAACTACTTAAACCACTTTTGCTTTTGCCATTTGCCGGCCGGAAAACGTGTCGTCGCCGTCGCCATCAGAGATACTCACTTTCACAAAATATGTTCTTTCCGTGGCGCCTCCCTGGCCGCTTCGTCGGTTCTCCTCCCTTCCACGGTGAACAATGTCATTCCCGACGGAGTCTATCACTGCTTTCAAAACCTACTGAGCCGATTCTCTTCTCAGCTACCGTCACCGTTGAAGAATTCGACGGCCTCGTGGCCAACCAAATGTTCGAATAAGCCCACACATACTTAGGCTCCATTGAAGGAAGACCCGTGACCATTGACAAGAACCAGGAATTCTACGACTCATACGACGGTGTCACATTCAAATGGGTTTTCATCTCTACGCCCAACAGACAATAATCCTTTCTCAACCACCAGGCGAACTGAAATTCATGAATTTGAACTCTCTTTTCATAAGAAGCACAGGGACATGGTTCTGAGCTCTTACGTTGGCAAAAGAAATTGGAGAAGAGAAGAAGACGGTGAAGCTTCATACCGTTGAGTACGGCAGCATAAGCTCCTACAATTCCATCAATCTCAATACCCCAGCCACATTTCAATCGCCATGGAACCTGGGATGAAGAAGCAACTGTTAGAAGATCTTCATCTTTTTATTGAGAGGAAAGATTATTACAGAAAGGTAGGCAAGGCTTGGAAACGCGGCTACTTCTTGTATGGGCCTCCCGGAACAGGAAAATCCAGTTTGATTGTGGCCATGGCCAATTATCTCAAGTTTGATATTTATGACTTGGATTTGGGTGCTGTGATGTCCAACGCCACTCTCAGAAAGTTACTAATCCTCGCCGGGAATCGATCGATAATAGTGATGGAAGACATTGATTGCTCCATAGATCTGCAGAACCGGGAAACACAACATGATATAAATCTACATATACATATGATGATGAGAAGGTATTTAACGTAGCTTAATTCATCCCCAATACTTTTTTCTTTATACTATCAACGGTATCCGGCGCTTTTTCTGGGAGAACTCTGTTGGTAATTCATTCCCCAAATTGCAATATTTTTTTTAATTTCACGGATGGATTGTGGACGATCTGTGGAGATGAACGACTAGAGATATGTACGACGAATCATAAGGATCGTCTTGATCTGGCGTTGTTAATACCGGGTCGGATGGATGTTCACATTCACATGTCGTATTGCACTTTCAATGGTTTCAAGACATTAGCATGAAACTAACTACCTAGGAATTGAAGAACACCCACTATTTGACGACATTGAGGAGCTCTTGCAGAAGGTTGAGGCAACTCCGGCCGAACTTGCCGGAGAGTTGATGAAAAGTGTTGATGCACACAATGCCCTCAAGGGGCCCATCAATTTCCTTCACTGCAAGCTTCCCCAGAGCCTCCACTAATGTTAAATGCTCTTGTAAAGATCTTACAGCTATGGAATAATAGGTTGTAAATTCTGGTTTAGAAATTTTTTGTTTTTAATTTGATTTAGGGTTATATTTGTAGTTTTTATCATTTATTGATATCTTTTCATTTAATTTTATGATTTACACAGTATTATATATTTAATTCCAAATATTTATTTTATACGTTTTTAATTATGAATTCGTATAGATTATTTTCTATCTCTTCAGCTTTCTCTTTTCTCCTTGTGCGTCCCCTCCCTTTCTTTATTTATCTCTGTCCTCCGTAGTCCTCCATCCCTTTTCCTTCCCTCTTTCCCTCCGTTTACATTATCTATATTCTGGATTCGCTTTATTAGAAATTAGAGGTCCTATTTCTTTGGTTAGTGGTGTGTTTGAATTAATTTATTTTAAATAATTTTACATTGTATAAAATAAATATATGAAATGAGTTTTTTCTCAAATTATTTAAAAAACTTTTAATTGATTTTGGGTTTTCCTAAACACATACTAGGTTTATATTGAAGATCGCCCAATGAAAAAACGTAGCAGTTTGATTTATTTTCCAAAGGTGCAAAATTTATGAATTAAATCTATTGTGATTCTATATAAATAATTAAATCATTAAAAAAATTCAATTAATAAAAAATATATGACCTCATTTTTTTCACTGGATCTTATCATTATTTTTTTTACAACAATAATTATCATTTAAATATTTAATATTATGCACTTTTTTTTTATAATGTTTAACCACTTTCATTACTTTACATTTGATATAATGTATCTTTATTAGCATATTAAATTTTATATATTTAGTTCTACTCTTTAAATAATTTTAAAATTATCTTGTTTCTTGATTATATAAAAAGAGGAAGAATAAAAAAGTCAACTGAACTATGAACCTAATCTAGTCTAATCTAATCTGTCTAACTTAATAGATGTCGAGTTTTTTGCTAGGTTGGACCATGCTTTGGGCTAAGATGATCAATCTAAAAAATATATCAGACTAGACTACAGGTTAATATTCTACCAGTCTAGACCGATTTTTACGTTGCCCTAATCATTATATATTATTCACTTATGATAATTTTTAATAATTAAATTATTTATATAGATTATCGACTAGTTTTCCCTAAAAAAAAGTTATATATATTTAAACCTATATATTAACAAATTGATTTCATCAAAATAAAATTAATTTCCTATATTTAATATTAGAATTCAAATTTTTTATTTTCATTATACATAACAAATATCATATCAATCAACTAAATGTCCATATTGCATCACGGAAATTCAGATTAATTTCATGCATGAATGATTTACCAGAGTACAAATGACAAATACCGTTAGGAATTGTTATCACATCATCAATAAATGTATAATGAAGTTCATTTACAAAAATTGTGATTCTAATTCAGTGAAAGGTTTATGTCATTTTTCATAAAACAACAATTAGTAGTCAAATACGTTGATAAAAGGGAAATATATATATAAAGTCAATATTTATTTATTATAAATAATAAAAAAGAAGCCCTCTTAGAAATTGGAAATTTGGTTATGTTTTTGCTTCATAGCTGAAGCCTGTTGGCTGTGGTGGGTTTTCTCTACGAGAAGGAGAGAGTTACGAAGTGGGGAAGCGAACGCCACATCCTAAGAGCTGATACGGATTACAGAGGTAGGACACCGCAGACATTGAAGCTCCGTATCAGAAAGAAGGAAACATGGGTTGGATTGGCGAGACCGTCGACTCCATCAAATCTATTCAGATCCGCCAGGCCCTCACTCAGGCCGTTAGTCTTGGTTCGTTCTTCTACTCGCTTTATTTCTGTGAATTCGTTTTTTCCATATTCTCTGGGACCTGCAATCTTGTGAGTTGCTGTGAATTGGAAAAACATTTAGCACTGAATTAAAATACCTTGACTTTTTCAATTGATATGCATAATTTCATCTTACGTTTTTACCAATTAACAAATCAGGAAGAACATAAGGCTGTATATTTCATTTCATCAGTTTATATTGAGCCCAGAAGGTCGGAGAAGTTGGGGAAAGTACTGTCTTTTCTTTGATAGTTGCTTGTGGTTATTCTTCGTAAGAGCATTTGTTATGGCCATTGTTGTTATTTGGAGACTTGATTCCTCATTGAAATTAAGGGATTCTAACGCTTCTTGTTAAAAAGGTTATCTTTGGGGCTTCCCGTGTCCTGTAGTTTATAGGCGGGATGAGAAATCAGGGAGTGTACTCGGTGATGTTTAAAATTTTGGTTGAAGCAATGATTCTGGTGGGGCGAAATTGCATAGAAGCCTGCAATGATTTCTGCTGCATACATATTCTATTGCTTCATCTTTATATAATCTGTGTAGATTTTCCCACGTGAACCTAAAACATTCTTGTTTGTGATATATAAATATGTATACTGAATTAGTCTACATTCTCTGTCTCAGGTTTGATTGTCACGTCTGCTTTGATAATATGGAAGGCATTGATGTGTTTTACTGGAAGTGAATCTCCTGTTGTTGTTGTTCTATCTGGAAGCATGGAACCGGGGTTCAAGCGTGTAAGTCAATCTACTGAGTGAATCTCCATTAGTTGTATGAAATTCTTTATCCAGTTATTACTATTATTTGTCTTGAGTCCTAATCTCTAGAATCCTATTGCTTGTTTAAGATCACTTAAACATGGAACCAATATATATATATATATGCACATATATTACTTAAGCATGTAGTGAGGAGCTGTTGTCCATAATATTTGGCTGTTTCTATATCCATTTCAGTTAACAAATGCTATTTTCATATCATATTCAGGGAGACATCTTATTCTTGCATATGAGTAAAGATCCAATTCGTGCAGGAGAGATTGTTGTATTTAATGTTGATGTAAGTACTCTGTCAGTTTAAATTTTTAACTTGTGCTTTGATCTGTTCATATTTATATCACCATATCGTATCATATACAACTTCTTTCATCAAGAGCTTCTATTTCCCTCTTTTTAATTTCTATACCCTGCTTCGTCATGTTATTGAAGAAGTTTTTGTTCCATTGGATCATTAAGTTAAAGATGCTCTGATTTCTCCCTTTTCTTTATCACCTTTATCCCCCTTTTTGTTGTATTTTTTGTCAGGTTTTGGAAATTAATTTTAGTACAATCTCAGAATTTGTTCACATGGTGTCTCTTTGCTGCTTCCTATTCCGTCTCACTAGTTTCCTATCTTTACTGTCATGGTTAATTGACACAAACTTGTTTTTGTTTAGGGCCGTGAGATTCCAATTGTTCATCGGGTGATCAAGGTAAACATGATATACTGACTATACTTGGTATGCTTAATTTTGGTGTAGTGCTCGTTTGTTCATAGATTGGTATAAACTGACCCTGACTTAATGTGACTCATGAAATTAGTGGCACCATGTGCTTGGACTCATATTTCTCTTTTGACTGGACATCTGGTAAAAAGTGATGCGGCGAACAGTTGTAGGAACATATAATTATAAGCTGTTAAAGTAGTATTTTCCCCTCTTTTGGAACTATAAGTCTGTCGAATGAAGAAAAATCATCCTGAACTGTTTAATGAGACAACTATAAAGTGTTGAGAACCTATGAAATTTTTACTCACTTGTATCTAGCGCTAGGTTTCTTTCTGTTATTTAATTTTGCTCTCAGTAATAGTGTGTAATTGACTACCAACAAAATGGTGAGGAAAGAATTACAACAAATTGAACTTACCTAGTTTAAGAAACTAGATGAATCCCTAGAGCAAAATTATTTTCTGGGCTTGAATATTTTTATGCTTTCAATTGATTGAACTCTATAAATTAATATTGCCATGTTTCTGAGAGTCCTTACCAATGTTTAATTTTTAGGTGCATGAACGAAACGATACTGGGGAGGTTGATGTTCTCACCAAAGGTAGTGACTTATTACTTGCTTTATGATCTTGTAGAATTATTTGCTTTGCTGTATGCTGGTCTTTCATTATGTCCGTCCTAACCATCAAATATTTTTGAAACACATTTTTCTTCAAAATGTTGTGTTTCATTTTTTTTCATTGCTTTGTAATTTTATTTGTCCATTCATATGCTAATAATTTATAGCCGTGATATACTCCCTTCATGTATGTATCTTCTTGTCTTCCACAGGAGATAATAATTATGGGGATGACAGGCTTCTCTATGCTCATGGCCAACTCTGGCTACAAAGGCATCACATTATGGGTAGAGCCATCGGGTATCCATTTCTTCCTTCCAAATACAATTGCTACATTCAACTTCTAATTTGTCTTGAAAATTTGTCTTCAAGGGGTTATTTCTTGTACGATAGAGCTACTAGAATAGTCAGTTGCAGTGTAAATATTATATGCCTTCATTCTTCAACTAAAATAATAACATTTCTGCCTGTCTTTAAAGTTTCATTCATTTCTGGCTACATGTTTCATGCCCACTAGAATATAATGAAAGCGAACTACCAATGTCTGAAATTTTGGCCTTTCTGGCAACAAAATAAATACTACCTCCAGAGTGGATCTTATATTAGGGACCGGAGGTAGTAAGAAATTTGGTTCTAAACAAGGATTTCTATAGCTATAACTATTTTCTAAAAATTTAAAGCATGTTGGAATAAAGATAGTTTTTTGTGCCATCGCTTATACTTGTCTTGGGCAGGTTCTTACCTTATGTTGGCTGGGTGACGATTATCATGACTGAAAAGCCTATCATTAAGGTTTGTTTTACTATGACTTTATATGGTTAGAAAAAATAACATGATTTAGTTTGGAATACACTAAGCTGTTTTTTTCTTTTCTTATTTTCCTTTCTTATAGTATATTCTCATTGGTGCTTTGGGGTTGCTCGTGATAACTTCAAAAGATTAAACTAGGAATCGCAATCAAGCTTTGTTGTAACTGCAACTCCAGTATAGTGAACAGATACTATCACTTTCTTGAAGGTGCCGTGCCATCTGCCCATCTTGTACCATCTCTTTAAGCGGTAGACAACATAATTTTTTTTGGAGCAAACCGTAGACAAGATAATGTTAGAGTTGATTCAGAGTAGTGTGTTTTTATTTCATTTTTAATCTTTTAGACTATTGGTGGTTGGATAGTTGCTTGAATCATGTTTGAAGTTTACATTTATCAATAGTATTATGGTAATTCAGGCTTGACTATACATTTCACCCGAAAAATGAATGGTTATTTTTTGAAATCTTTTTAGTTATAATACCTTAAAAATTACCAATGAAGCTACATTTTGTTGCTTATAGAATTAGAAAGAGGTTGTATATTTGACACATGCTAGGATTTCATCCCCTGTTGTCCTTAACATCTCGTTAGGTGGGAACAACACAAAATTATGTTTCACAAGAGTGATATAAAAGGCAAAGGAAATACGGAAATAGAGTTATGATTGAATTATTCTTAGACTAGCTCAACTGATACGAATGAGATTAATCCCTTTTGATGTAACCCAAAAAAAAAAAACCCACGCATGCATTATTTGTAAAACATTTAAATAATTGGTTCCTAGTTGTAGTGACCATTATGTTTGTAGAAAGGGGATATCAATGGCGTTTAATGCTAAAAAAGCTCTCTTACAATTTATAAATAAAAGGCTAGAGGTCTAATTTTATTTGTAATCTTAAATTATTAGTAATTGTATGTCTCTTTAAACAATACTTCTTTTATTTTTTTAACATAAGAATCAATTAATTTTTTTAAATAAATTAATTAATTATGATTAAATATAATTTTTTTTAAATAAATATATTAATTATAATTAATTAATTTATTTAATTTTAATAATTTATCTGAAAAAGTTTAACTTTTATATTATACAATAGAAGAAGTGTGTGTGTCTGTGTGTATCTCGGTGTAGGTGGGAGAAATGTAAAAGGAATGAAGGTACGAATGAGTATTTTGAGTTGCCCTTTCATGTCAAATATTAATAACTAGTTAAAGTAACAGTCAGACGAAGAAAACAATAATTGAGTTATGAAAGAATACACAACATAAAGGAAGCCAAGGGTTTCCTTCCACAAAATTGAAACATACAGCCAAAAAAATAACATGCAACAACAAAGAATAGTATGCCAAACGTCTAAAAAGATTAATGAACGTCCAAAGTCACAACTTAAATTCGCAAAAGCAGTCGGGCAGAGCAGATCCTCTTCCCATGGCAAAATCATCTCTATGAGCCTTCCAAAGTGCTTGCATCAACTCCTTTTCCCTCAGTCCCTGAAAGGTTAATTCTGCAAAAGCTCTTCTGCTCAAAAATAAAGTTTTATACAGCCCCTTGAAAGCTCTCATTGCTGCAACCATCTTATCCATGTTCCCAAAATATGTAGCTATATACGAATCACTATTAATAGATACATAATAATCTAAAGCAGCTTTAGTATTGCCCTGCATGGCTGTGAAATCTTCATTACTCATAAGGCTTGACTTAGTAAATATGTTACCGTAAGTAGCTTTCAACCCTTCAATTTCCATCAGACCATCCCCAGCTGCAAGGTATATATTTGTGTTTGTTGGGACGGACAGAGCTTGAAGTATCATAACTGTCTCATTTGGTGTAAGCGGACATTTCCCTCGTCTTCTCCAGATGCGGGCTAACTCACCAGTCCATGGTTTTCTGTCACTTTGTGATGCTGCTTGTATGGCTTTAATGGAGACAGGAGAAAGGCCTGGGTACTCGCACTGAGAATAAGCAACCATGTCAGGTTCAAAACGAAGATGAAGTGAGAGAAATGGTTTTGGTATAACTTGCAGGAGCTCAGAGGCTTTCATTTCCAAGGATCTTGTGAGACGTAATGCCTTATAACATGCTTGACAAAGAGCAGCTTTTGCATATAGAGGGTACCTGCAAAAGGATTTAGAGAGTAAATTCATGGCCTCATGAAATTCTTAAGATAGACAATATTCTGAATATCCAATTTCCAGTGTAACACTGTTTTCTAAGAATGAAAAGGTGAGTTGTCTCCTGGGAATAAGGACTCGTACATATACACACCTGTCCCTTCGTTGGGACATTGCTGGCGTGAAGGAAATATATTTATGCTCTAATATAGCAGGAAGAACACTTTCAACATAATCAAATTGGCCTTTCCGTTTGCTACAATCCACTAGGACGGGTTCTTTTGATGCAATCTCAGGTGGTAACTCTTTGACAACCTTAACAAAGCCACTCATCTCTTGAATGAAGTAATCTACATCATATACATCTGCGAAACCACTGCAATGGAACTAAGTATTCAGAAGCAGTTTCAGGTTAGAGAACAGTATAATTCACTAACCAACAGATAGATATCTTTACCAATAAAAAAATGCAAATTAGAAAGATTTTGTACAGAACAATTACTTTTAATAACTTTTACTTTTATATAAACCGAAAGATGAATAACCTTGTTTCATTCCAATATGAAGCCACTTCAAACTTTGGCAGCACAAGGGTTGCATTTAAGAGACGAGCAATGCCCACACCATCACAAAACTGCATTCACCATATAGAATCACTATATCACTATTTTACGAAGGCAACAAGAGGATCAAGAGTTTCCCTATATGGATTTGGAAGTTGAAATTCAAGAGTTTTCTTGAGAAACTCACATCTCTTCGCATCTGGTTGAGGCCACCGTAGCAATCCACTCTGATATATCCATTGGTTTCTAAAGGTAGAGCTGCACCATTTCAATAAAAAACGAAAGCAATTGTCTGCAATGAACCCAATTACGGTTGTTTCAGAAAATAAAAAGTTAACCCAAGCAGCAACCCTAACTACCCTGACCTTATTCACTGGAGAGCGCTTCTAAATAAAAAGAAAACCATATTGCTAAATCAATGCCTGAAATTCTGATAATTCCATGAATACATGAAATACCAGTAAAACTTCCACTAAACATAAGAACATCTGTTTCAGGCTATAATTTTTTTAGACCTTCTAAGGTTAACTTCCCACTATGCATGAGTGCAATAGCAGCTCATACGAAAATTTCTCATCCGATACTAAGGAACCTCGGATTTATTTTCCCCAAACAAATTTAGTAATCCCTAAAGTTTAATAACAATAAACTTTTAATCAACAAAATAGATAAGTTGTTGAAACCATGAATAGGCGTTTTAAGTAACAAGTACCTGTTAGGTGTCCTTGCAGCCACCATTTGCAAGGTCTCCATTCGACAAGGCGCCGAACACTCCATATATCTCCCTCCCCTCTGCATTCCCAACTTAAAGCATCAAGAACCAGAAAATGAATAGCTTGAAAAGACGTTAAATTTCAAATCGAAGACTTTCAGTTGCTATTCTCTTTATTCTTTCCTTTTCTATAAGCAATCACACTCACCAATCAAGAATAAATCTCAGCATTCCATTACCCACATGCATATAAATTAGAAATAAACATATAAAGCATAAGATTGTGAACTTACATGGCCGAACCCGAAGGAGTCTGATAGAGGGAGAAAGGGGGAGAAGAAGATAGAAATGCAAGTATAAGAAGGAGAGAAAGCGTGAAGACCAGGACGCTGAACAAGGGTTTAACAGGGAAAAAGACCATTTGAGACAAAAATCGAAAGCGACGAACAGATCCGCTTTGATCGAAGGAGACGAAGAGTGGTATGCCTCCGAAGCTTGGGGCTTTCCTTGCAGTCTCAGGAATTTCTCCTCCGACCGATTTCATTGTTCTCTCCTCTTGTCCGCATGATTTTCGGCCGCATAAATTAATAAGTTAATTCTAAATATTCTAGCTTTTATAAAGGGAAAAACTGATGAAAAATAGTTCATTAAAAAAATGATTATTTAAAAGCAACTAAATTTATGGAGAAGATACAATTTATTTTTAATAAGTATAACTTTTTATTAAAATATTTTTTAATTTATATATAATTAAAAATAAGTTAAAATGATTTATTCACAAAAAATATGTTACACATGATTTTTAAATAAATTTGAAATACTTTTTGTAATAAATTTAATAATAAGACTTTCTTTTTTTAGTAATTTTTATTTGAGAAAAGGATAAAAAAATACCCATTTCAATTTCAGAAAGATAAATTGGGTATCTCAATATTGAAAAGGACAAATTGAGAATGAGGCATAATCTATTATTTATAAATTTGTGTGCAAAGTTCAAATTAGCTTTCACTTATCCCTAGATTAATTCGTCTGGCGCAAATATGACTTGATTCTTTTACCTTATCTTCTTCAGCTTGCCCCTCGCAATGCCATAGCAGAGAAGCTATTAACTTACTTAGAAGATGTTGTCCATGGTGGTCCAACCAAATCTTCATGCTTCTTCTCTCAATCCTCTTGCATTTTCATCTTCGAATCCCTCTATTTCATCCTTCAAACCTTGCGTTATCGATAAGCCCAAGCCATTCTCTTCGAATCTATTTCTTAATGTAACAACCCAAAAATTTAGGCTTTTTGCCACCGCAGCTATAGATGAAGAATCTCTTGATAATGATACAGAGTAGGATGGTATCTCTGCAGAAGCTACTCCTGCGACTCAGGTATGTTTTCGAAGTTCTAAGGATTTTTCTTTTGTTTTTGGGAATTGCGAAGTGTGTTTGATGTTATTACCCTTTTATTAAACAATAGATGAATGGACAATTAATTTTATTCTTCTCAACTAATCTACTGATATCATCAATTTGTAGCAGCAAAGTGGTGGAAACTTGGTGTAATATAATGTATGGGTATTTTAAATGCGTTTGATGTTATTTTAAAAGTATGTTTCCTTGTCAATTTTCTTGGGGAAGGGGGAGGGGGAAGAAAAGAAAACATAAGTTTCTTTTATGTATTTATTACTATGTTCTTCGATAAGAATATATCATGTGTATGATTGTTTTTAAAAAAATCAAATCATATGATGTTGAATTGTAAAAAATCTTCACGCATGTTTTTGCAGGAGCACCTCACATAAAAAAAGTTGTATATGAGTATTGTTCTTTATGTTACGATTGTTATATTGCACTGTTGTAGGGCTATCTCTCTCTCTCTCTCGACAAGTTCTTAATTTCTTTTAGAAGAACCAGTACTATTTTTATAGATTTTTACTATTGGATGGTTTGTTAGGGTAGATTTGTCTCAGTGCTTTAGGATAGTCTTGTAGTCACTTCACCTCTAAATAATTAATCTGTGAGATTTGACTTACTCTAATTGTGAAACTTGATGCATTCTAACATTATGTTCTAGTTCATATATACTTCTCATGTATTCTTCTCATCACTTCTTAGGGTACATAATGCAGTCAGATTGAGGCTTCTGTAGATTCTATTTTCGAGATTGTCACATTGGTAATGAAGATGAGCTCCACCCTAAATTGTTGATTCTCTACAGCTGCATCACAATGTTGTTTTTTTACTTATTCATTCAGAACCTTACTATAGAGCCCAACTCATCACTTATATTGTCATTCCTTTGTTCTACCATGTATTTTCTTAAAACTAACTCTATCCTCTTATTATTGGTTGGCTTTTAATAAGACTCAACAGAGTTGAAAATTATGATCTGATTTCTCTCTTTCATCTCTCCACAACAGTTATCGAGCAAAAGAAAAAGTATTAGAGGATTGAACATAGTTTCTTTACATGATTAAACGAATAGTTGGTTCTTTGCAAGTGACAATTGTGCCTGACCGTTATAAGGCAATAGCATGTATTGTCTAAGCAATATTCAGAAGTGACATCTGTACATATTGTTATAGGCATGTGAAGGAGAACTTCAGCACACAAATTATTAAACTTATGAGAAATGATTTTTTGATATTCGACTTATACTTTTTGTACATAATATTTTAGGTATAAGAAGAAAATATATAGTGCATAGAATATGATGTATAGTGTTAATGGGCAGGATTATTTTTTGTAAGTGGTATAAATTAAGTAGTCCATGTCAACAATGAAATTGTGTAGCACGTTATGACTATAAGTTACAAATCCCACTGTTAGACTTGTCAATCCCATTATAAAAGTTATAAATACTATAGCAATAATTGCAAATCTCACTGTCAGACTTGCAAATCAAATTGACTTGTAAATCCCATGAGCAAAGCTACAATACCATATGGGAGTTATAAATACTATTAGTAAAATTACAAATCATATTGTAGAAGTGGCAAATACCAATGGGAGTTATAAATACTATTGACAAATTTACAAATACCATTGACAAACTTATAAATACCATTAACAAACTTACAAATGCCATTGAAAAAGTTATAAATACCATTATGGGAGTTGCAAATACTGTTAGCAAAGTTGCAAATCTCATTTTGGAAATGGAAATACCAGTGGGAGTTACAAATACTATTAAAAAACTTACAAATATCATTGTAAAAGTTACAAATACCATTGTAAGAGTTATAAATATTATTGGCAAAGTTGTTAATCCCATTGGCAAAGTTGTTTCTTTTCCATTGTGGGAGTTGCAAATACCATTGGCAAAATTATAAATACCATTGTGACAGTTGTAAATACTATTATCAAAATTGTTAATCCTATTGGCAAAGTTAATTCTTCTCCGTTGTAGGAGTTACAAATACCATTGTAAAAGTTACCAATAACATTGGCAAAGTTATTAATCCCATTGGCAAAGTTGTTTCTTTTCCATTGTGGGAGTTACAAATATCATTGTGGAGTTGTAAATACTATTGGTAAAGTTGTTAATCTCATTAGCAAAGTTGCTTCTTCTCCGTTGTGGGAGTTGTAAATACCATTATGAGAATTGCAAATCCCATTGTGAAAGTGACAAATATCAGTAGGAGTTACAAATACTATTGACAAACTTACAAATACCATTGGCAAATTTATAAATATTATTGTAGGAGTTATAAATACCATTGGTAAAGTTGTTAATCCCATTTGCAAAGTTGTTTCTTCTATGTTGTGGAAATTACAAATATCATTGCAAGAGTTGTAAATACTATTGACAAAGTTGCAAATTCTATTATGGGAGTTACAAATACTATTGATAAAGTTGTTAATTCCATTGGCAAAATTATTTCTTCTTCGTTATGAGAGTTGAAAATACCATTGACAAAGTTGCAAACATCATTGTCAAAGTTATAAATACTATTGTCAAAATTATAAATATCATCATCAAAGTTGCAAATATTATTGTCAAAATTATAAATATTATTATATGAGTTGTAAATACCATTGTCAGATTTGTAAATATTATTAGCAAAGTTATAAATACTATTATAGGGGTGACAAATACCATTGTCAGAGTTGTAAATACCATTAATAAATTTGTAAATCGTATTGTCACCATTGGCAAAATAAAGGCTATTAAAATTTACACACAAATGTACAAATGACAGATTGGGCCTCCTGCCCAATTTGTCATTTTCAATATTGAGATACCCAATTTATCTTTCTAAAATTAAAATGGACTTTCTTTGTCTTTTTCCCTTTTTATTTTATATATTATGTAATTATAGATAAAATACTAAAAATATAGATTCTTTTTGTCGATTGGATCTAGCTTTCGCCCTTAATCCCAAGTCACATGACTCTCAAAATATAGGCCCGTTTGGATAAAATTTTGTAAAAGGGCTTATAAAAAAAAGGTTTTTGGATAACTTTTAGAAAAGAGTTTTTGGTGAAGAGTTTATGGGAAAAAAGTGATTTTGAATAAATAAGTGTTTAAATAGTTATTTTTAGAAGTATTTTTATTATTGGTAAATTACAAAAAAGTATATGATTATTAAATTTAGAATAGATGAGAGATGAGAGAGTAGAGAGGGTGTATATGAGAGATGAGAGAGGGCGTAGAAAAAAGATGAGAGATAGTGTAGAAAAAAATGAAAGAGGAGAGATGATATAGAAAAGAAATGGAAGAGGAGAGAGAGTGTAGAAGATAGAGGAGAGAGGATGTAAGAAAAAGTAGGGGTAATATAGTAATTAGTTAGTTTATAAACTCTTTTACTGTTCCATAAGCTACTCTGACCAACTTATGTAAGGAATTGGAAGATAAGCAGCAAAAATTAACTTAAAAATTTTTCCATTCCCTATCAGGATCTACCGTATGTGTTTAAGTCAAGTGGAAAGAAGTATTACCCTCAGTATTCAGTCGCGACTTTCTCAGCTTCTGGTTGCGACGTCCACAACTTCTCTCAGCGGCTCGTGATCTCTTTTCGATCGCAAGAAGTTGACGACTCAGGTTGGCTTCCTTTACTGGTATCCACACGAATAACATTCCAACCATGAATGACGTGCTAGCGCCTCCTGTCCCTCCAGGGCTTACTCAAGAATTCATCCTCTTCGTCTCTATTTTGACAGTTTCTTATCTATAAACCTTTTGCGGATTCCCGTTCACACTTTTTTTCTGTCCCAACTGTAGCTCCTAAATATCAGATATATCGAATGCTATGCGTGTTACTACAGACTTGGATTAATTTTTAGAATTAATCTTATATTAATTCTGAAATTAATACAATATCATATATTGTATAATTTGATAAGAAACTAATTAAATAAATAATATTTGTATTAAATCCGTCCCACAGATTTAATTCACCTATTTATTTAATTTAAAATAAAGATAAGACGGAATTACATTTGATTTATTCTTATAAATCAAATTTGAGATATCATATCAATTTGAATTTTAAATTCAAACGTGATAGAGATTTAATTTTATCCTTATAAATTAAATCTTGTAAATATCTCTTATATGAGATATCATATCAATTTGAATTTTAAATTCAAACGTGATAGAGATTTAATTTATCCTTATAAATTAAATCTTGTAAATATCTCTTATATAATATATATATATACGAATATAAATATAAATAAATATATACATCCACCCTGGATCATTCATTGAATCCGGATATGTCTTAGATTCAATGAATCTGGACATCATAACTCGTGTTGGGTTATTTTGTGTGCGACCCTGTAGGCCCATATGAAGTTGGCAGTAGGCCATTTACTATACTGACTCACAAGTCGCAAACGGTCTCTAGCAAGACATCACGACTACCCAAATCATATGAGGATCGATGAACGATGTAACCTTTTATACAACCATATCATGTCCCTTTTATCACACGATATTTTGATCATGGATGAGGCATGGAGAATGTCATCCTCCTATTCCTGACCGTTACTTTCTTGATTCCTGAGTAGTCTGACTATAGAAATGGAACTAGCTTTCCATTATAGTATGGCCATACATTTCTCAGACTCACTCATCGAGGGGCCCAGTAATATCTCTCTACGAATGTGAAGGACAAATTCCATCTTGACCATTCACATTCCTCCGCACGGAAAACCACTAAACCCGAACATAGTCTTTATGATCATTCAGTCAAAAGTGACTTTTGACTAGGTCAAAGCTGAGCGTTTGTCATGTAGGAATCCATGATGATCTCAGGTCAAAGGACATAGTGACATGGTTTGTATATGAGAGAAACTTATGACATAACCCATGCAGCTCTCTCATAGCGGGTCAGTCCAACACCTTGTACTCTTACATGTGCCTATGATTTTGATTTATATCTCTATACATCTTCAAAGTCATACTGGTCTTATTTTATCTCTGCTCCCGCATAGATGACCGACCAGGGACATTTAGGATAAGATCATGAGTTATCCAATGATGGTCATCACAGTAAACATGCAAATAATATGATAACACAATTAATAAATTCATAAATCAACAATGTTCATAAGACAATGATTGGCCCCTATAGCACAATTTCCAACAATTTATCTAAGATTTTAGTTTTAAACCATAATTTGGTCTAAAAACCCTTTTTAATAAATATAGCTGTTTATTTTAAAATTTCTTAAAATCTAAATTTTACTTAAACCTAAATTTAAAATCTAAGTTTTTAAAAGTTTCTAAACACACACTGTCAATTGTGACAGTTGTAACTACAAAAATAAATAAATTTCTATAAAAAATAAATAAATAACGAAGTAAACGGTAACATGAGATAAAATATTTAACTCTTGTTAATTAATGAATTGAATTGATCTATCTTTGGGTGGTCTTAAAATATAAGATAATTATAAAAATTGAATTTAACTCGGAACTAAAGTTTGGAAACACTAAAGAAACTCTATACAACTCCTAATTAAATAACATTTTATTAAAGTAATATTTATCTTATTTAAAATCTTAATTTTCTATATTTATCCATAATTGCACCCCGTACGTGTGTTGTAAATGTTTACGAAAGTCTCAAATTAATGGATCTAATTTTAAGAAATTCAAATTGATTACAAAAAATTTAAAAGACAGAAGCAAAACTAGAGTTAAGGTCTGCCCTAAATTTTGGTATAGGATATTGAAAAAAATTAATGTAGATCATTTAAAAAACTAAAATTTACTATTAATATTGTTAATGATCAAATGCGACATTACTTTTTTTTTAATATTTCTGAGATAATATTAATCTAAAAAAATTTTAAATATCCACAATTTTTACACAAACTTTTAGAATAAAATTAAACTTTAACCCTATGAAATATAAAATAAAGTCTAGAATAAGAAATTGATCACAGTATTTCATCGCACTGTTCTCATAATCTTTGATAGTTAATGCTAGTGCCTCTTACTTAATAGCGGTTTCTTCTCAAATGGGCACTAGCCAAGATATTCTTGACTATTAGGCCTTAAGCTCTGCGACATAATTCTTTTTAAAAGAAAAGAATGAATATATCCATTGTGGAGAATATAAGAATAATCTAACAGATTTTATAAAGAAAACAACGAAGTTACATTAAAAATTGAAAAAAAAAAATCATCCAACAAGCGCAATGAATTATATAACGCTTATCTGGTTCCTTCTAAAGTTCTAACAACAAATATGCTAGTCAATATTACACATCAAAACGTCATGATGCAGGTGCAAGTCTGAATAACATCATGCGCCCTGCTCATCAACTTCTCCATTCTCACCATCTTCAGCAGCAGCTGCCGCCATCAGCTCATCAAAATTTGCTGTTTTCCCGAGCAATATCTCAATCTGAACAAAGTTTTTTAGATAATAAGAAATATTGGAGCAAATGAAACGGCAGACAATTGAAAAATATGTTATGGATTCACCAAGTAAAAGACAATTAAAGGAAAAGTCTAATCCTCTCTCACCTTGGCCTTTTGGACAGGTCTACCTCTAGAGTCATCCTTTATTTCAACAGTTGATGTCATAATTTCTACATTAAGATTCCACCATTAATCAAATTTGATTCTTCAACCATTTTCACAAAACAGTAAAGACGGGCAGGAAAAAAGATGGTAGTAGCTCACTCTTTTCAACAGCAAGACCATTGTTTTTCAAGATTTCAGCAACAGTCACCACCGTCGCAATAGCTGTAATGAAAATACATAGAAAACAATCAAAATTTATTGAAACAAATTTAAGGAAGGAAGGTGCAAAGGAGAAGATAAAACGAGAAAGGAATAGTTTGACATAAATTATTAAGAAACTACATCTTTGGCATGTCATACTAGGAATAGGAAACAATTTAACAGTCTGGATGTAAAATACCTAGTATCAATTTCTAGTTTCGGTAAAATATGCATGGCTGTTTAAACTATAAATCCTAATTGCCACAGTTCAGTGGAGTAAACGAAATGTGAAGGATTTTCCAAATCTTCAAATAAGATACACTTTACATTTATGCTCAAGTTCAAAACTATACATTGGAGTTTAAATAGGAAGATGCGCACAAAGACTATGTAGACAACAAAATCTCTAAAATTCTATTCAGTGGAGCAACACAAACAGTTTACTCCAATTGCCTCAGGCACATATCTGCAAAACCATGTTACCTCCATCTCGCTTGAGGTTGGAAAAGGGGTGGGGCGAAATCTATGTAAAAGCCTCAGGCATTACTGATAAGATTTGACACTTGAACCTTAAATATAGTAAAAGCCACAACATACTTGTAAATCCCTTCTGAGTTCTTATATGAACCTCATCATCCAATAGGCATTTGCTATACAGTGTCTTTCATTATCTACATATATATAAGATATATGAGGATCTAAGATCCTCATATATACCATATAGTCTGCAATCCAAAACTTATATAGGATGATAAGGGCCTAGGCTTAAGATGACAAGTTCGCGGAAAAGTTACCAAATGACCTACAGTAGTTAAAAAAAACTGCATGGCAATTTCATGATTGGCATGCTCCAAGTAAAGCCTAATCAGAAAACAGAAAATGTTTATGGCTTTATCCACAGAATTTCACTTCAAGTCCAAGGGAGCCCATGTGGTAGCGAATAGTCTAAACAGAAAAATCACTCTAGCCAACTGGACAACATACACAGGCCTCGGAATATTATAGAGATTAACTAAGCTCTAAACAGACAGAAGTTTTTTTTTTATTCAATTAAATTTTGATATATTATTCTTCAGTTTACCTAAATGCAGAATATTAGTCGGTCTTCCTTGCAATAATATTAATGTCGGTGGCTCACATGGCTCACACAATTATGGTAACCAATTTCAACTCTTACGCACAGAAATCACTCAAAAGGATACTCTCACTGCCTTAAACACAACCAAGAGATATTAGAAGTTAAAATAAGTAAAGCTATTTAGTTCCAGGGCTTCATACCCATTCCTAGTGCTGATAGCTCGACCTCATTATGCTGTTGCATATACCTCTGCAATAATAACAAGTATAAACAAAAATTAAACAAAGCAAAGCACCCCAAAAAGAATCGACACAAAACTCACAAGCTTTCAACCGTCTATATCAGAAAGAGAAATCGCAAACAGCAACATGTAAACTAAAAATCCAAAAAAGGTGCAAAAACAATCGAAGCCGCAGGGAACAAACCTTGGCCAAATTAACATAGAAGAAGAGGGGCTTCTTGGTATTAGAGACCTGGATGCGATTCCTTTTGTAAGAATCCGAGATGTTGACGTTGTTAACTCCCTCTGTGATGGCGTCCATTGCCCCGGTGCTAATGAACTTCCCAAAAACCCTAATCTATTTCCCAAATGTCCGAAGTTACAGTACCAGCGCTAAAACCTTCAGAGGAAAGATCGGCAGAATTGGGCTATGGTTCATATGTGGGCCGCCCATTCAGGCCCACATATATGGGCCAAAATAAATTTTCACTTGTCCCTTTTTGGGCTAAACACTCAGAGGGAGTACCACTTTATTGTGATTTCAGTCGCGGTGCTTGGGGAGGCATCCTAACTCTTGGGTGCTTAGGTTTACGCCTGAGGATAATAGATGGCTCGCCCTGCCCGACATTGGTATCGCCTAAGAGGAAGGGAGACTTCGCCCTGCCCTTGAATCGTGGGTGAGCCCAACCCCTTTCCAAAAATTTTTGTACCAAAAAAAAAAAAACTTAGACCTAAGAAATTATAAATTTTTTTAATAAAAATAAAATGTAGGAATATTTCGTTGATGGAATATTGATTTTTTTTTAATTCACTTTCACAACGCATCATCTCCGTCTCTTCCCATAGAAACAAGCCCACCGCCCTATGTTTTATTATTAATATTAGCGTTCTATATTTAGCCAACACGGCTCCTGCATCATTTCTTCATCCATCGTTAATCATTTTTTAATGCAAAGGAGCCTTCCGCTTACTTGTAATCAAGGGTGACAATAGGTTATATCCCAATCAAACAACCTATGGTTTAACCTAATATGAGCTTGACAATAGGTTATATCCCTATCAAACAACCTATGTGTTGGATTTATAGAGAATAATATTTTATTATTGTTATAGTCACAGTGTTGAAAGAGCCATCTTAACTTCTGATTACTTAGGTTTTGTTTGATTCAGCTGAGGGGAAGGTAGATTAGGTTAATTTAAGAGAGGGTAGGGAAGGTATGAGAGGTTAATTAATAATATTTTTTACTTAGTTCAGGAGGGGAGGGAAATTAATTAGAAGTTGACAAATATACATTTATCTCTTTATTTAAATGTATTTACTCTTTATTTATAATATTCATATCAAAATTATTATTTTTTTTAATTTATAAATCTTAAATTTTTTATCTCATTTTTATATATGATAAAATTAAAAAAATATGATAAAATTTTAATACTATTTTTTATTAATTTTATAATTATTATATATTTTAATATAATATATAAATAATTTATTATGTTTATTAAGTTTTAGCAATTAAAAAAATTAGGTGTGAAAAAAATAAAAAAAAAAGGTTTGAGGGTACAATTTGAATATTAAAAATACATAAAGAGCAATTTGATCATAAAAGTGTAAAAAATTTCTCTCATCTCCAAAAATCTCTACTTTTGGAGGGGAAAGGAGGGGAGCACTAAATGATAAAAAATCTCCCGTCCCCTCCCTCCATTTTTGCTAACCAAACCCACCCTCCCCTCCTCTCCAAAATTCCCAACCAAACAAAACTTTAAAAGTTTACTCTTTAAGATAATTAACGGTTTACTCTACTTGATATTAGTATCGCTTAGGAGGAAAGGCGATTTCATCCTGCCTTTAAATTGTCAATGAGCCCAATATTTTTTTAAAAAATTATATGAAAAAAAAGAGTTAGGCAACTATTTCGCACTTACATTATTTTATCTTGTCAATTTTCTTTTACTTGTCATGGACTAGTAGGTGAGTTTGACAATTACAAATTGTTAATTATTATAATTAAGTGGGTTGCATGTAATTTTATATATATTTTATTTATTTAAAGAAACTACACTGGGTGGATGCTGACCAAGATAAAGCATGGCAACAAATTTTCATTATGGGGAGCCATCAGGAGGCTCTATATCTATCTATATCAAGTCAAAAAATATATTATTTGGGTCACTTTAATCTGAATTTCAAGATGGGTACATACGTGTTAATCGCCTCATAAATTGCATCCTTTCAAGAGATTTAATTAAGCTAATCATTATTAATTAATGATGACATGCACATAAAGGAGACCGTTGGGATAACGACAGGTTACATATTTCAATTATAAAATCATATTTGTAAATTACAATCAACTATATAGCACGCATAGCTGTATCAATTTTATTTAATTAAAGTGATAAATACTATTAATATATAGGGCGGGTTCAAAACTATAAGGCCTTTGATTAAAAGGTTATTTAATTTATATCACTTCTTCATTTAATATGAATAATTAATTAATTTATTTATTTATTTAACAACTAGTTGAATCTAATCTGATCCCTACTTAATTATCGTGTGTGGGCAATGCACATGAACTGTACCACAATTACTATACACTAAATGGGATTGTTAATTTAGAAAAGGCAAATAAAAAAAAATCAATCTGCTGTTACAAAAAGTTTGAAACCCAAATACTAACTGCCAACCTCTTTATAAAAAATAAATAATCACTTTATAGTTTATACCAACTAAGAAATGTAATTAATATCGGTAATTATGTTGTAGATTACCAATAAGCTATTGGTTGACATGTCTCTATAAGAAGGAAAATTTAAATTTAAATTTATATTTATATTCACTAGTTTAAATAAACTCATGATAATGATATAAACTTAAATCATGAACTTTTAAGAGTTTATTTTTATCAATAAAAAACTATTAAATTATAAAATTAAATAGTTAAAATACAAAAAACAATAACAATTCTATTTAAATATCAAAATTAAATAATTGAAATTAAATCTACCAACATTTATAATTTATCATATTTAAACAAAAAAATTTATAAAATATTTATATATAAAATTACTAAATATAATTAAATTTAAAAAGTTAATATAAGTTTAAAAGGTGTTTTGATTATAGGGGATTTGGAAAAAAAAAATTCCCCCCCTCCCCTTCAAAATTGAGGAGAGTTGGTGGGAAAATTAATTTTTATTATATTTTAATTATTATATCTAAAATATTTTTTAATATTTCTAACATATCCCTTATATGACTTATAGTTATTTATATAAAAATATTTTATCTCCCTTCTTCTCTTAAATTAAACAATATAAAATTAAAATTATTCCTCTCTCCTTTTTGCTATTTAAATCCCTCCCTTCCATTAGTCAATTACACTCTACAAAAGAAAGAGTTGACACAAATTTATAAATTTTAAATTATTTGATTTTAATAATGCATGTCGAAAGAAGGAAGTAATCTTGTAATTATAAGTTTGTTTGCATGTGAGTGTGGATAAGTATGAAGAGAGCAATTAATTGTTGAAATTAAACAAATTTTGGATTGGAACATTTGAGCTGACGTGTCAACGTTTTTATCGGGGGCATTTGCTGCCACCTAGTCAGCAACGTGTCAGAGACCTCGCTCTCTAAGTAACCATGACGAATTGCAGATTTGACACGTTTCACATCCATGGAGCTTTCATGGCCTTTATATTCACCCCACAACCCTCCTCTTCCCTTCCCTTGTTGTTCGTGGACTTCCGTGACTCTCTTCTTCTTCCCCTATTATTCGCAAATCCCAAAACTTCTTATTCCTCAATTCTCTCTTCTTCTTCTTCCTCATTAATAATCATCAATTGTTCTCGAGAAAATGAAGGAAACTCAAGGAAACCCTCTCCACCTCAAGTCTGTTAACCACATCTCCCTCGTCTGCAAATGCGTCGAAGAATCTATTGATTTCTATCAGAACGTTCTTGGATTTTTCCCTATCAGGAGGCCCGGTTCTTTCGATTTCGATGGCGCCTGGTACTTTTCCTTTTCGTTCCCAACCATCGTCCGTCATGCATAACAATATAAGATCCATTTCAGAACAAATTAAATAAAATAGCCTCAGCAACCTAGGGATTTCCTGCAATCCACTTCTCTTATTTTCACGATAAACATTATGGTGATCTTTCTTAATCTGTTGTTGGTATACAGGCTGTTTGGCTATGGAATTGGAATTCATTTACTGCAAGCAGAGGACCCAGAGAATCTGCCCAAGAAGACGGAAATCAATCCAAAGGATAATCACATATCGTTTCAGGTATGATTTTGATCCAAATCACGGGGATATCTTTTGATTACCCTGTTGGAAGAAGCGAGATTACAAATATTCCTCCCATCGTCCTCATAATTTTGTTTGTTCGAAACAGTTATCGTAACATATGACTCGAGTACGTCGTCATCATTAAATCATATAAATAAAATGTTTAAGTAGTTCTTAAAAAAATCTTGAGCTGAGCTGTATCTGATAATTAAGGACGTAAGAGAATGCCATACGCTAAGAGAAGATTAAGCAGATAGACAATGCAGGACAGGGATTAGGAAGAACGGTCGGTGATAGTTAATCAATTCCAGCTCCGTATAATAGTTTAAATTTCTTGGAATCATATGTACCTGTCTCTGTCATGGTTGTAGAAAAAAAGAGACCAACATGATCCAAATATATTGTTTATTATTAGCATTTACTTGTACGCATCAGCGTCTGCCCTCCGTTGTGTTTGACGAAATGACAAGGAGAATAATTAATTAAGGACTCTGGGTGTTTGCAGTGCGAGAGCATGGGAGCGGTGGAGAAGAAGCTGAAGGAGATGGAGATCCACTACGTGAGGTCCATGGTAGAAGAAGGTGGGATCAGAGTAGATCAACTGTTCTTCCATGACCCAGATGGATTCATGATCGAGATATGCAATTGTGATAGCCTTCCTGTGATCCCCATAGCTGGTGAGATGGTAAGATCATGCTCGCACGTGAACCTGATACAGCAGCAGCAGAAGATTCAGATAGTCCCACAATTGTGAGAGAGCCCGATCAGAAGAATTTCTTAGATACATTGTAATTTGCAGGGTCACATAATGCTAAAGAAAGCCAAAAATAATGACCAATTCTTGCATGCTTTAGGGAACATGCAAGGGCCCTACATGAACTGATTTTTTTATATTACGTGACTCTGCAGTTAATGTATCCAAGAAAGGCTTTTGGTGGAAGACAGTCAGTGTGACTACCAGAAATATATTTTATATATATAGAGGGAGAGCCGTCGTTTTGTGTGTTGTTTATGCATGTAGTAGGAGTCATTTTCCCTCTTTTTGTTTTTGCTTTAGTTTACTGTTCTAAGTTGAATAAAGAATTCTCCAATTGTTCGTAATGGAAAATTGGACCCGTTGTATTCTAAGTCAAGTGTGATGCTGATGTTGTGCTGTTTGGTTTTGAACACTAAGCTTTTTGAGAGTGCATTTGATTGAAAGTGACATCACAAGGTGCTCATAGTGACCCTGTATAAGATCTCCATCATTTAAATATAGTTTCTAAAAGACTATCTTTATAACTTTTTTAAAAAGAATTAAAAGTAAAAAAAAATTGACCTAAAACCATCCAAAATTACATAAGACAAACTAGGAACTGTATTCTAATTTATATACTAAAACACTTGCCGTTGGAAGTTGGTGGGTGCTACTAAATAGTACTCCCCTCGGCTAGTTTGTAGTGGGTATTACAGATTAATTTTTATATTAAGAACAAGAAATAACACGTACTTAGGACGTGTTTGTTTCTGCAGTATAGGATCCATATAAAAATTTCGTTTTCATAGAAAGAGATAATTGCAAAAACAAATAAGCTTTTAATGTGAAATTGGAAACCTGTTGGTTTTAATAAAAACATGCACGGGTTTTTACCAAAGTAATTATGTAAGAGTAGTAATTAAGATCATTCTTACGTTATTTTGGTGAGAACAAATATGAAGCCAAACATGCACTTATTAGTCTGATTCGGCAAAATTATTGGATCAGATTCAAAGACACAGCTCAGCAAAACATAGGTAGGATGCTCGAAATTAGGTAGAGACGAAATATGGTGAGGTTTGGTTATATATAGATATTAGTAAAAAATAGACCTTTTAAATTAATTAAAAAACAAACTTCTATATTAGACCAAGTCTAGTGTAGAAATAACCCGTATAAGAAGTATAATATTTTATACTAATTATATATAACTGATGTAAAAAATTAATTTTTTAAAATCAGTTATTCTATACAACTGATTTAAAAAATAATAAAAAAATCAGAATAAAAAAACACTCAATCCTACTATTTGGCGCCTTAAGTTGAATATAATATATATATTTGTAGATTAAGTACGACTGCTTTTTTTTTTGTTACATTAGGATTGCTTTTTTTTTTTGTACACGATTTTTTTTAAAAAGAAATATATTCACCTATAATTTAAGGGTAGGATAAAATATTATTTCTTTATAAATAATACTAATATTGAGTAACACGAGTCATCTATTACCTCTAAGAGCTAGAATCTCTCCCTAAACGTTATGACTGGAACCACAACTAAATTAGATTCTCTAAAGATTGAATACACTCTAAATAATTATATGTAATATCTTTTTACCATTTGAACATAAAATATGGTCCATTACTATTGCTTTTGATAACAAGTGATGTTATATACAGCAGATACAGTGATTTATAGAGAGATACTCTTTTATTTAATTATATTAATGGATAACAATTTGTTTGCAGAAGTAATTCGGAGGTGACAAATAACAATAAAAAAGAACACGTGCTGGAGATATATGGAGTATAGTTTAATAAATTACAAAAATTAAGTGGTAAGAAATTAAAGTTTAGAGACGGATGAATCAATAATTTTTTTAAAAAAAATAGGAACTAAAAAATTAATATTTTCCTTGAATAATTAAATAGAAGTTTTATTTCGATATGATTGGAAGGTGGATTTAAAATTTTACAAATCACCCATTAGATTCTTGATCAAATAATTTATCATATTAAAAAAAATCTAAGGAAATTGACTATTGAGCCAGGTTTAATTAATTTACATACCTTTTGGGATAATTAGCCCTTTTATAGGTTTGAGAACATTAAAATTTTGTGTAATATATAATTGATACTAAATGCTAATTGCATAGAAAAGATATTGAGGCTAATTAATATTTTGTACGGAAGATATAAGATATTATTCATAATAAGGTAATAAAAGTCTCAGTGTGGAAATAATGAAAAGATTAAGGATGAGAAATCGAATTTTGATTCTGATTTTCTGCATAGAAAATTGGATATGGTGCCTCTGACGAATCAATGCACAATTATTAGGACTTTATTACTTTGACTGTTTATGGCTTTATTTGATCATCTTCTTCACCCACTACGTTTAAAGTTGTTGATTTTAATTTACAGATCTAATTAATTAAATTATAATTGATTATGACAAAAAGTAATTCAGTCAGACACTGATTAGACGGATCGTACGTGTTCCTATGATGAAGATTGGACGATCTTCCTAAGATATGCTGCAAGTGGGGATTTAGTGAAAGATTGTTTTCCAATAATAAGAATTTGGTTGGGAGAGACAAATTCAATCCATTCATCAATGGTTCGATCGATTCCATGAAAAGACTTAGCTTGTGTCTGTGTCTACGTTGAATTGGTTGCTACATGTCTCAATCAAATAATTCATTACATTTATATTTAGAAAATTCAACATAGTTTTGGAATTTATTTTCTATTTGTTATCCGAATCTGTACAGGATAAGAACCCACAAGATGATGTTGTTGAAGTTGTTGAAGTGATATCCTATAATAAAGAGAAAAATATAAATTCAAATTCTAAAATTAGGAAGCGAGCTTATTATTAGAATATGTGAAAATCTATGGTACTTTAAATTCTTAAGTAGTTATTTGGCATAAGGGATTTAGAGGGTAGTGGAGTGGTAAGGATTTTTTTTTTTAAATTGGACTTAATTTTATTCTGTTAACTACGTGAGTCCTTAGAATTAAATTCATGGTAAGAAAATGTTTTTAAATTTAATTTAATTTTATTCTATTAATTCTGTAAGTCCTTAGAATTAAATTCTCTATTAGCTCTTAAGTTGTTTCCTAAAATATAAGGATTAAGCTAACTATACTAATAGAACAATCTAATTAAACTAGAAGAAGAATATGTATTAAATTACAAATTGAAAAAAAAAAATATGCGTACATGCAAACTGGTTTTCCTACATATATATTTAATATATATATATATATATATATACATGTGTGTGTAGAAAATAAATTTGAGACGAGGATATACATAAACAAATGGGCCCTTTATTTCTGAGCTCAATATGGGCCCACGAGGGCCTACCTCAATTGTGGGTCTAATGTTATTTCGATAATTTTGGAATAAGGCCCTTCTTTATACCACAAACTAAAACTTCTTTTTGAAGAGGCAAAATTTATTGGGATGATTTCTATATTTTAGAGTGATTAATTCAGTAATTTGTAAAGATTAAAAAAATTAATTAAATATTTATTTATAAAAAAAGTATGTTAATTTTTTTAATGTGCTATTTTTAATTATTTGTACTGGATATAATATTTTTGATGAGAAATTTCCCTAATATATGTAATTAATAAGGAGAGTTTAAAAATAAATTATAAATTTTAAAGATAAAGTAAATTAGGAGTATAATTATTTGGTAAATATGAGATGTGTTATTTTCAAGTGGTTGCGTCTTTTTCAAAAGGAAAAAAAAAATCCATTTGCGGTAGAAAAGAGGAGATAACATTTATCCATCGTCCTGCTCTGAGCCTGAAATATTCCCAGAACCATTCACTTTTACAAGGCAACACTAAATCCAAAAATGACATATAAAATGAAGACAAATACTATTCAATACAAGTCACAATTCCTTTCATAACATCATCATCATCATCAATTATTTGTCCTACATACCTCTGCGAGTTCTTACAGACTAGAAAAAGAAACAATAAATCAGTCATAGAACAATCACACACACTAGATACGTTAAATGTATAATATAAATCCTGAAGTTAAAGAATGATATATAAGAGAGAAAATCGGTGAAAAATATCTATTTAAAAATTTAATTGGCTATAAGGACCCAAGATTAAAGTACTGATACTTTATATGTAGAATTCTTCATAATAACCTTTAATCAATAAAATTTTCAAACAGAACTTTTCACCGATTTTTCTTATATAATATCTAGAGGCCTCTTGCAAGCATCTGTTCATAATTCTCCAGAGACTGAAGCCTCTGAATCATGAGATGTTGCCTGAAGTTCTTGATGAATGCTTCTGCACTTTCGTTTATGTCTTCTGTGCTCTGTCTCTCCAGCTTCTTATTACCTTCAACCCCATGATGACTGTTTCTGATGATCTTCTCCGTTCTCTCATGGCTGCTTCCTCCTCCTTCTTCCTTGCTTGCTTTCTGGTTATGGTGGCTCTTGTTCATCATTCTCACTTTGCTTTGACCGATCTCTTCTTCAACCACTCAAAGCTTATCTTGCAATTAATGGAGCTGAATGCTGAATGAGCCTCATGTTCTTCCCATATATATAGCCAAGCCAAGGAAGGAGACATGTGGGTTAATTAATTAATTAATCAAGTTAAGTTAGTCTAATATTTGATTATTCTTTTCAATGTTTTTGTCTCAACTTTTGACCGTGCATGCCCTTTTCAATGTTCTTCTAGGTCCCTTCCTTTTCAACTAATTAAAGTTGAAGATGTTGAGTAATAATTAAAAGAAAAAAGTGTATGCTGTCTTTTATCACAAGTATTAATCATTAATCATCTGTTTTTGAAGCAAGGTTAATCCCTAAGATGCAAGCGACAAAACTGTCTCAAGTAGAAAATTGGAATAATCCTTTGCTTTTATGTGAATATGCATAACTTGTTTGATTATTTTCCCTTAGGCTTTAGATTTTCACTACGTAATTGATGTATATCATAATATTTTATGAGAGAAAGAAGAAATGTTTGACCAGTAAGGCATCAATTTGACCAAGATGGAATCTTCGTAGTTTGTGGGGGTAAAGTTAAAAAGGAATAAAATGACCCTCTTAATTTTGAGTTTCCTCAATAATGTAACAAAACAAGATGACCCATTTGGTTGACTTTGAAATTACAAGTTTCAAGTTTGAATTTAGTGGCTTGTTTGCCCACAATATTAGAGAAGGTGGCATGTGCAATTAATGAATAATCCAGGGCCTTAAGCCAAGGATTAATGCTGGCAAATAAGGGTCCAAACCGCCAAGTTTTCCGGGTCAAGCTTAACCCATCTCCTCTGATCCTATTAATAATATAGAGATAATAATTTTTTTACCTTATTTATAAGTCACGTTATTAAATTTTTTATATAAATATATTCTTTTAATCCTATTTATAAGTCACTCTGAGCATGTTTTATATAAAATAAAAAAAATCTTAAATTTCATTTAAAATTCTACAACCTTATAACTTTATTCATATTTAATATTAATATATATACATTAACCTCATAAAAATAAAGTTAGCGCGATAGGTAAAATCATATATTTATATAAAAAATTTAATAATATGACTTATAAATAGGATAAAAAATCTTTTCTCTCTCTGTCATATAAATAGAACTGAATAAGTATAATTTTACTCTTTATTTATTATTTATTATTATATTAATTTTATTTGTATTGAGTATAATGTATGACTTTACTCACATCAATTATTGTTAATAACCAACCTAGGAGCTCTGATTGAATCTAGGGCATTAATATTAATGTAATGCAAACTTTAATTGAAAAACATTAAAAGTAAGGAGGAATCTAGCAGGTAGGCAGATATATACTAAACTAAATGGCTAATGAAGATTAGGTACATTGGATGAGGACAAAGCTCGATGCCCATAATAACTGGCATTCATAGGTTTGATGAGTATGACACATGGGGCTGTCTACTGAAAAATGCCAAAAAAGAAAACAAGTATGTTAATCAGATGATGTCAAACGTGTTTTGTTAATTACTAATTACATATGCTAATGGAAAGCAACTTTGCGAAAGTTCTATTTCTATTTCCACCGGTCTCTGTCATCTTTCCATTCTCAAGTTGTTTGGGAGATAGAAAAATTGGAAGATTTCTATTTTAATATTTTATTTCAATTAGATCGGCCCCATATATATATATATCCTATCAAAGTGGAAATACATTACCTTTTATAAAATAGGAAAAATGACTATAAAACATTTGTAATTTACATTAATATTGATATATTGATGATAATAAAATGATATAAAACCTTATAAATAGAGAATCTATTATGAAATTGTATAAAATTATATATAGCAGCTGAAAAGCTACAAAGTTGGTGGCAGACAAAAAGCTATGCTATAGAATAGTGCCCCCTTGGGTACACAAAGACAAATAATTTAGGAGCTCTCTTTAGCTTGAGAATGTGAAGCATGAATTTAACAAGCTTCACATTGAAGAAAAAAAGAAGGAACATATATGATTTTTCTTTTGTGGTGCAGAAACAGGAAGCATCTCTATATATATATATATACTGATGTGGAATAACAATACTAAAAGAATACTTGTAAAAAGTGAATTGGATTCTCTCATGCATCAGAAGGCAGCTGCATATAGCATATCCACTATTTTTTTTATATATAATCAACCAATAATGCATCCCTGCCTTTGGAGAATCATATTTAAAACTCAGCCTAAATATGGTTGTTAAACTAACTTCATTGGCACTTAAAATAAATAAATAAATAAATCAAATCGCTCTGTGTGTACATAAGGATATTAGGTATAGTGTCAGAAATTTCTGTAAGAGGACTCTAAATGACCAACTAATCTCCTAATTACACATTTATGTGAAAATGAAGTTGTAAAGTGGCGGCTTCATATACATATAGGGTATATAAAAAAGGCAGCTTAGTGCACAAAACTCCCCCATGTTAGGTCCAGGGAGACATATATATTCATTCTTATCCTCACAAACAGAGATTTTGTTTATAGAATGTAAACCCATAATCTCTAGTCACATGATAATAACTTTGCTGTTGTTCCGAAATTCAGAATATATAAATTGATTAAATTAGAATTGTTGTCTATGTAGACAAAAGACACACAGATGCACACACATATGTTTTACTTGCCTAAGATTGCAAGAGTACAGCCCAAAGCACCGAATCATAACAATTATTAGGAGAACATTCAATTGCTAGAAGAAGACAAAAGAACATATAACAATGAATTTAGATATAGTGCCAGCCTTTCTGTTGAGAACATGACAAGAAAGAAAGTCCCAGAAATGTCTGAAAGAGTATTATTATTATGAAAGCTCATCCCAAATGGCTGCTAGCTAATCCCCTAACCTAATACTTCTCTGCAAAGTAAAGAAGTAGGAAAGTGGATATGGTTTTCGATTCTTACATTCATGTACGTAAGGCCTATAAACAGAACAAAACAGAATTTCTGTCTGTGTAAATCAAACACACACATTCCTTTTTTGTGTTTCCTTCTTTGCCTTCAATGGCATTTCCATCCAACTTTCTACTTGGCTGAGATTATAAGGCTACAACCCAAAACACCAAGGCATAACAGTTAGGCATATATATATATAATTCCTCGGGGATATAACACTTATTGATGTGCTTCTATTATATTTACTCAGAATGAAGAAGACAAGGACATTATAATAACATTAGCTATGGTGAATTTGCTTCTATCGTCTGGTTGAGTCCAGCTCTGGTAACTTTAATCAATGCAGGTTGCTCTGTGGAGACAAAACAAAGAACAGGAAAACCAATTGAATCAGAAAAGAACGAATATGAATTTCTTCATCTAGTCAAATGTAACTCTTTAAACATCTGAAAGATAGAAAACTATACGTAAAAACCAACTTCAACTATTAGAACTTAGGTTGATCTCTCCATAAACAACACCTGAATTTATTAGGGTTATATCCAGCTATATATACACCATGCTTACCACCCACCTGCTCATTTGTTTCAGTTTGAGGATTGGCAATTTCACTGCATTCAAAAGGAAAGAAAGTTAATTAAAAGACGAGTTAAATACTGTTTGACAAGATATCTAAATTCCCAAAACAATGAGTATAAATGCTTCAGATTAAATGAATAAGAAAGTTAGGGTCTGACCAGTATTCTTCTGGTGCAATGAAATTCTGGCAAACTGGGGAGCCAGCAGAAGGCATGACAGGACCCCTAATGAAGCCATGAGCTTCCCAACAAAAAGATCTCACGAATCCTCCACAATAAGGTGTGAGAAAAATGTTCTCAAGATGTAAATCTTCTCAAGGTGGAGCGGATGTTCCTCTGACATTGATGAAAGATATCTGCTTCACTTTCACAGCAGAACTCTGCATGATGATTCTCTAATGAAACACGGTGGATCGTAGTTACCACATCTTGAACTAGAATCATCTAATTCCTCCGAGATTAGAGACATAAAATTTAGGAAATTATGAGGTCCTAAACGAGATTTAATTACTAAACTTCCCAATGACAACTCACTAGTTAATAATGATAAGTTATAATGTAGGAATTGACAATAAGATTATGTTACTTAGGACATTTTTGTGATTAAATCTCTTCATTGAAACCTCATAATAATTTCCTTTAAATTTCATATGTACCTGATTCTGACATGCCATGGAGCAATCACAGTAATATTGATAAACTGTTATTGGATTTGTTACTTAATCCATCAAAATATTTCTGAATGTGATGTCGGAGGCAAAACCGCCAGCAACCTATCAATGCACATGGAAGTTAACTGAGACTTTCCAACATGAAGCAAAAAACTTCAATACAGTTTTTATTATTTTAGCTATTTGGATCAAACTTAGTACCACATTTTGTGTCATTATTGAAGAATCAATGTTAAACATTCGAAGAACTTTGCTTGAACTTTGTCCCAATACAAAAAGAAAAGAGAAAAGGAGGGCTGCGAAAAAATTACCTGCCATGTTTTGATGCTCACCCCATTACCAGTTCTGTAAAGAAAAGCTCCATCCACTGTTACATCTTGTACCTTCTTCTCCCATGAGTTGAATTTTCCCAAGCTACCGATAATGAAGAATGTTTTGTTTAACCAAGCATCAATAGATCAACATGTTTTATGCTACGCTTCAATGTCATCTTGCTAATGGAAATATCTTCGGAAAGGGAAGAAAAGGCTAGTAAAATTCAATTTTGAATTTTCTTTATTTAGATTTTAATTATAGGAAAAATTAGCAAAAAGTTTGTATTTGAAAATTTTATCTTTCAAAAGAAACTGATATGTTTTCATAAACAAAAAGTACCAGAACTTTAAAAAAATTCTACTATGTAAGTACTAATATTTAACTATATTTTTCTAACCAATAAAATTTTAAAACAGGACTTTTCACATATTTTCAATCTAAAGCAAGAGCTGCTTTTACCTGATGCTATGGCCTGGTCCACAAGATAAGTTTGTAATCCTGATTCTTGAGGAATTGCTGACTATGGAAATACAATCATCCCCTGTGGTGGCACAAAGAGTTCATTGAGGCATTTTATCGAGCAGTTGTTAAGGATGAAAAACCAAAAACAGAATTTATGTCTCAAATTTTGTGATCATCATAGGAAACTCATTGCGAAACAGCAATTAATATAATATAGAAAAGCTTTGTTGAGGATGAAGCAATTAAGTGACCTGTTTGGATTAAGCAATCCTTAAACTCAACACCCTTTGAAGCACCAATATGGATTCCATCAGTGTTGGGGCTGAAGGCAGGGGCTAGCACTCGGAGATTGGATGTGATGACGTTCCTGCAATTAGTGATCGCCACGTGGATCTGTTGGCCGTCAAGCAACTTGAGGTCCTTCCCCTTCAGATGGTTGCATCTTTGGAAAGTGATGGCCTGCTCAGTGTAATTGTGACTCTCTATTCAGCATATATAATCATAATAGCAAAGAAAGTAACTATATTTAACGTCTGTGAAACTGAAGCATCCTTGTCTAAACGTTGGAGCCGCTTCACAGTCCTGCAAAATACATTACAGCTCACTTTTAGTCTTATAAACCCTTCATAATTGAGACCCAAAGAAAAAGACCTCATGTTCACTATTGTCAAAATGTGTAATCTTTAAGAAAATAAAATCCATAGAAACTATTTATAAAAAGAAAAAAATAATCTGTAAGTTGCTATAGTTTAACTTATTTTAAATCAAGTCCCTATACAATTTTTTCTCTTTTTATTAGCTCCTTATAATTTCAATAAGGTCCTTTTAGTTTTTTATTAGGTCCTTATAGCTTAACATGCTTTTTTAATTATGTCCTATAGTCTTAGGTGATTGATCAAAAAAAACATGAACTTAATTAAAAATTAGGTAAAACTATAAACACTTGATAAAAAGGAAAAAAATAACATGTATAGAGACTTGATTTGATTAACAATAATGTTAATATATAGTTTAATTTTCCTTATAAAAAGATAAATGAATATATATTATGAGATGTGTTTATGGCAAAATTTAATTTCAAAAATAGTTAATAAACATATTTTTGGATCAAAGTTTAGAGATAGAATACCTAATCTTGGGCGGTCTTACAGGATCTAGACCACCATATGCGGCCCATTCCATTGATGGTGCCACTGCCACCACCATCTATCATCAGATGATTCAGCCATTGGAAAACAAGTCATTTCTGTCGATCAGAACCATCCCACGCCTCTGAATCTTTTGGTGCCACTATTGCTCCTAATATCTGATATTATCCTCACAAAAAATATGCAAATACTTACTCAGACACTTGAAAAAATATGCAAATACTAAACCCTAAACCCTATACTTTTAATAAGTTTTAATGTAGGTCCCTACACATAAGGCTTATTACTGCTAACAGGTAGTCCCCATGTTAACACTTGTTAACCTCAGCTAAGATATCCAGATATCCAGGTCTTTAGAATGAAATTATTGGGGCTAAAGTTTTTAATATTGTATAAAGCATAGGGACAAAAAAAAATAGAGATAAATTAAAACCTGTTAAAAATATAGATGGACGTGAAGTGGGTTTAACTCTTACCAACAAAGTGACCTTGGATTGAAAGGTCCCACAATGTCGAGTGGATATAGCAAATATGTTTTCCCGTATGGAAAGAAAATCTGTGTTACTCCATGCCGCGACGAACAAGCTATTTTCCAAGCGTCTTGAAATGCCTGCACCATCGTCACGTGATAAGATGGTGATGATGATGATGATAAACTTGTGGTTTGTTTCTTCTTTTTTTCCTGAAAACATGTTAGAGAAAGAAATATTAATGAAGTCATGGCGTACCTTGGTATCATCATGTTGGCCATCTCCTACTGCACCATAGTCAATGACAGAAAGAACCCTTTTAGGTCCCTCTGAGCAGGTAAGGCGTGGAATCATCATAACAAGTATGAACATAATAAGAATCAAGCTTGAACATGAACAATATTTCAGGTAACTCATTATTTCTCTCTCTCTCTCTCGACAGAGACCTAAAGTATGATCAGAAAAGGAGACATTCATATAGAACCATGCATTTTTAAAAGAGATAATATGCTTGCTTATTATTATAATTGTAAAACAGTTCATTTTCACGTTCTGAACTCTGAATAAGGCTCTTTTTGGCTAAAGTTCTATAATAACAGGTTAATGACAATGCTTGTTCCTGACAAGAAACAAAACCATACGTAATGGCATTTGCTAAAGCAAGAACACTTTAATTAGAGAAAACCCATACATTATCGTAAAGAGAAACCCTTAATTTTTTTGGGGAAAGGAGTGGAGCTCATCCACGATCTAAAAACAGGGTAAAATCTCCCTTACCATCAGACGTGAATCTAGGTGTGTTTGGAAAAAAATTTTCAAATTAGCTTATGAAAAAAACGGGATTATAGATAGCTTATGAAAAAGGACTTTTCTAAAAGAACTTATAGAAAAAAAGTGATTTTGGATAAATGAGTGTTTGGATAGTTATTTGTAGAAGAGGTTTTATGAGTGGTAAATTACGAAAAAGGGTATGAGTATTAAATGAGGAGAGATAAGAGAGGAGAGAGGGTGTAAGAAAGAAAAGAGAGAAAAAGTAGGAGAGAGGAGAGAGGGTGTAAGAAAAAGTAAGGGTAATATAGTAATTGGTTAGTTCATAAGCTCTTTTACTGTTCCATAAGCTGCTTTGACCAGCTTATCTGAAACCTTGGTTTTAAACCATGGTTTAGTCCAAAAGCCCGTTTGAACAAAAATTGCTGTTTGGTAAAAAATTTCCCCAAACCGAGGTTTGGGGCCAAAAGCCCTTTTTAAACCATGGTTTGGGGTGTTTCCAAACACACCCTAGGTATCTAAGAGTTAGGATATATCTTTAAGTGCTACGACTAGAACAACAATGAAGTAATACTTTTTAAGGATCGAACATGTTATAAATAACCGCATATTTCACCCCTTAATTTCTCTTCTCTTCTCTTTAGTGATTTTTTGTCTGGTGGTGTCAAATGAATGTGAACTGACTAAGATAATTGGAAACGGAACAGAAAAGGAAGAGATATACTTAATCATATTAATCACTTCCTAAATCTCGCGTTCTTTCCCAAATTTATATTCTAGCTAATTTCCTTGGTTTTTCACCATGGGGTCTAAAAGTCACATCTGCACTGTAATGAAACTTCACAAATTTATTATATGGGGTCTAAAGTGAAAATATAATTATTTGTGTGTGTAGAGTTTTTTATAATATTAATAGTGGCAGGTCAGAGTTCATTTCGCGTTATATATAAACTCGGAAACTACTACCTCCAGTTTAAATATTAGACATTTTTAATTAAAACATACGAACCAAAAAAAAAATAATTAGGTAGCTATGGTTAATATTTCAAGTTTTTTTTTTCAATTTTAATTATCCTTCTTTGAATACTACCAATCATTAATTATTTGACGGATTGGGAATAGGGAGGGATTTGGCAATTTTATTTTTATATGGCAATAATTTTCTTAGTTGGATTTATTTAGTAGGGGTGTTATTAATCAATATTGTTGTTAGAAGGAGGTGACATTTTGCTATAAATTGTGTTTTCCTTTGGTTTCATGATAAGCATCCACCCACTCCTTTTGACTAATTCATGCATCTTAATTCACCGAAGTGATATTTGAACCAATTAGCTACCGCCATAACACGTAACGCAACAAAAACGCTCCGTTTGTCACGGAGGAAACTAAATATTTCTCTAAGCAGAATCAAAAAAATGTTATAATTAATTATTTATAATAATTATTATAGTTAAAAATATAAAATATTATAAAATTAATTAATAAAATTATTAATTAATTATTAAGGTTTAAAATCTTTTAAGATAAAAGTAGTTTATTATAATGAATTATTATTATAGTTATAAATTTTTTAAATATCATAAAATTAATTAATAAAATTATTAACTAATTATTATCACGTGATTCAAATTTTTCACATATCAAATAGGATTATTGATTATAATTTATAAATAAAAGAATTAAAAATATTATATTGAATAGATCTAAATCTATTTTTAACTAAATTCAATATTAGAATATTTTAAAAGTATTATTGAAAATTGATGATTGATATTTTATAGTGGAATGAAGATGGAGATAAAAAAATACGATTGATATAATAGGAATGAGAGGGACTATAGAAAGGAGAATGGATATAAATAATGAAAATATTAAAAAGATTATATGAATATATTTGGATTAGATTTAAAAAAAAATTAAAGAAAAGCCATAGTTTCAAAACCATGGACGAGAGCTTATATGAAACCAGCTAAGCATCATGTGATAAATTAATTTCTTCTGCTAAATCCAATTAAGATTTTTCCTCCCAACCATACATGAACAACACATTACATAAAGCTAAAATACAAAGACAACACTCCTATAAATACATATATATATATATATATATAAGTATATATATGTAGGATAAGTTCTCAATATTATTTTAATTATTAATATATCACATATTTAACTAATTTAATAAAATTAATAAAATTAATTATATTCATTAATAGGATATAATTTTTCTAAAATATCATAATTATTTTTCATATATCCCTCTCTTTTTTATTTGATTATTATTGAGGGAGTATCAATAAAAGTAATTTAAAAAAAGTTAATAAATAAAAAAATAAATCTTATATTTAACATTAATATAAAATTTTTAATTAAGTTATATATTAATAATTAAAAGAGTAATTATCTCATAATTTATTTATAATAATTTTTTTGGCATGATCCCGATGTTTGATTCGAAATAAAAATATGGAAAAGACAAAAATATTCATTTTTTTATTTGATTTGAGGTATAATTCCTTTTGTGATAAAATAATTCAAGTGTTTATTACTTTATAGGAATTAATATATTAGACAAAAATAAATTTAAAAACTAAAATTTATAGTGATAAAATAATTCAAGTGTTTATTACCTTATAGGAATTAATATATTAGACAAAAAAAATTAAAAACTAAAATTTATAGTTTAAAAATTAAAAAATTAAAATTAAATAAAGAATAAATTTAAAGGATTAAAATTTATATTAACCATTTATTTTTTAAAAATCTAATTTTTATTTGTATTTTGTGACAACTTCATATGATTTAGTTATCATTAACATAAATACTAATTAATAAATTATTAATATAAAAATTAATGTCTATAATTAAGTATACTAGGGTTAGGGATGGAAATAAGCCAGGCCAGGCCAGGCTTTGGCCTTAACAGGCCTGGCCTGTTAAGTGCCAATTCGGCCTGAGTCTGGCCTGTGGCCTGTTATAGGCTTTTTTTCTCTCTAAGCCTGGCCTGTATAAATGCCTGGCCTGGCCTGAAACCTGTTTAAAAAGCCTGATTTTTTTAATTATACTAATAGGCTACCTAACAGGCCTTCATAACAGGCCCTCATAACAGGCCTCCTAACAGGCCTGTTAAAATAAAATTCAAGAATAAAATGTATAATAATACATATTAGTTTAATGGTTTGACTCTTGTATTGTGTTCAATATGTGGTAGGTTTAACACTCATTTATTACACTTTAATATTAAATAAATTTTGACTAACAGGCCCAAGCCGCCTGACAGGCCTAACAGGCTTCGTAAGAAGCTTGAGCCTAGCCTCTTAAAAAAAAACAGGCTTTCAAACAGGCTTGAGCCTGTGTATTTTTCTAAACAAGCCAGGCCTAATGCAGGCCAGGCCAGAGGCCCCTGACAAGCCGCCTAGCCTGTTTCCATCCCTAACTAGGGCTCAATAAAAATAAAAACTATGGAGAATTAATTTTTTCTGAAGTATTTAATAAACTAAAAAACTATGTTATTTATAACTTATATGTACTCAATATTTACAATACTTCATAATTTTAATAAGGATTATATTTGGACGATTTTAAATAAGTAAATGAATTTCAACCAATACCCTTAGATTGTTTTCTTGTAATTTAAAGTATTTAATAAATTTTTAATATATATATGCCAAAGAATAAAAATTTAAAATAAAAGATACAAGAATTCAAACAATGATTCCTAACAAACACAAATCACCGAAGCACGTGATTCATTTGTTGTGGCTGTGCGTCCTATCCAAACAGGAAAATTCGATTTTCCTACTCCACGTTTTAATCGTCTTACCTAATCTGCCCCATTAGTATTTTGGCAAATAAATATGAGAAATTCCATTTAAATCCAACGAAAATGTTCAAATCTCAAATTGGTTCATCAAATTCAACAAATTTCTAATTGGTTCAAGAGGACCAATTTAAAATTTATGAATAGTGTGCTTTTACAACATTACTCCTCACCTTGCTTTTTTTTTTTTAAAAAAAAAAGGTTAACCCCACCAATAGCCAAAACTCTAACAACCATAACTAGAGCTCCGGTGCGGTGGCCGACGGCAAATTTTATCATAAAAGTGTTTGTTGTGAATAATTAATAGACACTTGTGAAATTAAAAATATAGGTTCAATTTAGTAATTTATAAGTCTCATTAGCTATTCTCAGACATGAAAGTTTTTGTCATCAAGTGACAATCTTTTAATAAACTTTTGTTGTAATTCAATCAAAATTTAGAAATTGACAACTTAAATTTATCAATTCACAAGTTACCATTAATTATTCACAACAAAAATTTTTGTAATAAATTTACACTTTTTAATATTTTTTTTAAATTCATTTTTGTAGGGGTAGCATTTAAAAAAAAAGGTGAAGGACAATGTCGTAAAAGCACAACATTAATGAATCCCCATTTAACCACCTTGAACCAATTAAGAATATGTGGAATTTGATGGACCAATTTAAAATTTGAGCATTTTGATAATATTTAAATGAGATTTTCCCAATAAAATATCATAACTATCTAAAATATCATAACAAAGCCATTGCATTAGAATTCAAATCATATCCACTTTTATTTACTTTAGTGGCTTTTTGGTATCATCTTTTTAAAATTAATTTTAAGTCAAATTTTGATTTAAAAAATTTAAAACAAACAATTATTTTTATCCAGAATTAATTTTAGCCAAAACCATCATTTAAAATCATAATTTTAAATAAGCTACTGAAAATAATTTTTAGAATAGTAAAAGAGTTTATAGATTATCAAATTACTATTTTACCCCTACTTTTTCTTATATCCTCTCTCCTCTATCTTCTTCACCCTATCTCATCTTTCCTCTCTCTTCTCTCCTATTTATTCTCTATCCTCTCTCATCTCTCATCTTCTTCACCCTATTCTCTTTTCTAAAATCTGTTCTCCAAAATATATTATTCCCAAAATCTATTTTCCAAAAGCTAATCCAAACACACCCTTAATTTCAATCTATGTCCATTTATTTGTTATCCCATAATGTTAAAATAAATCATATTACCTATCAGTCATAAATAATTTTTTATGTTTAAATTTGGTAACACATACGGAAAATATATCTAATTTATATTAAATTTAAAAATAATTTCATGAGCTAATAATGTATGTTTTGTTGAATGTTAGTCCCATATCACTTCAGGCAGAAGAATCCCAAAAAAAACCTTAAAAGCAATAAAAGCAAACATAATCATGTGAAGCTGCACGGAAAAACTCAGTCGGCGATCTACAAAACTATCAAAGGCAAAAGCATCATCATGAGAAAACATTCCATCTTCAGATTTTTTTTCCCCGGCTTTGTACAGAAATCAAAATCAAAATTCTTCATCAACACCACAAATATGAACATAGATAATCACGTACGTCCAACCCAACATCGCTAAAACAAAACCACTTCTACCTTCTAACTCATAATTTAGAAAGAGAAAGTTAACTAAACACAACATTCATACTTGTTTTTCTCGCTCCGACGGAATATCCTGTCTGCGGCCACCACCGGCCACTAAAGCCAGAAAATATTTAATTGATTACCCTGATCTCGGCTTCGCCGGCTGCTTTCTCCTCCGTTGACCCTTATCTCGGCCGGCCTTTCCAAAGGCGCTGCAAAAACCACATGTGGAGAGCTTCGGAGACGGTGGTTCAATAGCCGGAGAGACTTTTCCGGTGCGGTAGCCTCCGTTGGAACGGCTTCTCCGGATGGTATTGGATGATCCGCCGACGGCGACTTTAAGCTCTTTAATCTCAGATGACTTGTGATGATGTTCGTGTTCTGGACGATCGTTATTTTCCTTCTGGTTCACTTTGTTCAATTCCCCTGATAAGAATCTGTCGTCCCAAACAAGCCCAGACGAACCTTGTCTTCTGAATGATACCTCAGATCTTTGAAGGCCAGCCATGCTCCTCTTCTCTCTCTCTCTCTCTCTGGATCTTTCTGTATCTAATATATATATATACAGTGTGTGTGTGTATGTATGAATTTTATAATTTATATTAATATTATAATATAATAAATTGTCAAAAACAATATGGAGGAAAATGTCATCGCGCTGAGCCAGTCAGTATCTTAAAAGATTTTTAATTTTTTTATCTCTATCTATCTATTTAATTATTCGAATATTATTAAATATAATTAAATTTATTAATACCTCGTATTTAAATATTTTTTTTTATAATTTCGTATTCAAATGAGTAAAACCTCTTTTACTTAAAGCAACGCTTATTGATAAAGATTTTTAATTTTAATATACTTTTTTTCACTTGCTTTGATGGCTTATGTACTATTTAAATCAGAAAAATAGTTAAAATTTTTTATTAATTACAAAATTTATTTCTCAAAACTATGGTTCAAGACTCAAATTGTTGTATGAATACAAAAAAAGTAGGTTAGATTTATGTTTTTAAACAATGTCTTTTGGATGATAAATTTTGTAATAGATGATTGTTTATATTTTTTTAAAAAATTATTTGTTTTATTATTTTTTAATTATATATAATATGTACATACCCACTATATGACTACAATAACCAATAATTTTAAACATTAAAAAAAATAAGGCATTAATTATCGTTTATGAAATTATATTTTATGTTCTAAAATAAATTTAATTCCGAGATTCAAATTCAAAATTAAAAAATACAAGTGAAAAATGAGGCTAACGTAGCATAATTCCTGTTTAAGAGAGCTCCACAATTTCATGGCGTGACATGCGATGAATGCCACGTACGAGAACACTAATAAAGATACACTTTTATATAATAAAAAACTTGAAGAAAAGCATTATATTAAGCTAATAAATAAAAAAAAGGGATATTGTGGGGATAATGATCAAAACCAGGTAATCTAATCTGGCCCTTCTATCTTATCTTAATGAAAACTTTAACCATACTTCTCTCTAGCCACCCATTCTATTATTCAACCAAAAGCAATGTCACAAATGTTCCACAACAATACACACACACGCACACACACGTACAAAATTCATTCAAAATTCAACTACTAAGAAACGAAATCATGATTCCGAATTTTCAATTTGCTACGGTTATGACTTTGATTTCCATCAAATTTCATTATAATATATATATGATACTTGTAGAAAAAATTTCAACAAAGATTAAAAGAATTGAAAAATTTTACATCAAGCATTTTAAATCTATTTCATCATTTTTTTTTAATTTTTGTTGAAAATGTATCCTATTATTTTTAATATCTTAATTTAATTTAAATATATATAAAGAAAATAATTCATATGGCTAAGTATGATTGAAAAAATTGATCCGGGTAATTTGATGTAAGTAGGTTTATGAAGGATTTTTTTTTTTTTACTTTGGAAATCTTATTATAAGATATTTGAATTAATTTTCTCAGTAAAAGTGCTGCTGCCAAGTTGTGAGAACGCGTAAGAGGGTTAGGTTGGAGACGAAATGGTGGACTTTCTCTTGTGCCCTTACCATCGTTAATGAACGCGATGAAATGCATTTATGTCTCTGTCATGCTCAACATTCATCGCCGCTTCTCTCTATTCATACTTTCATTATATTTCTACTCATAACTTTTTCATTGTCCGCGTTTTTAATTTTAATCAATAATTAAGGAATTTAAATTATTAATTAATAAGAGACCGATTCAATGAAAAGTGGTAATAAAAATCCAAGACGTGACTGATTTAATAATTTTGTGGTCAAATTGATGAATCCGGTCCTATTTTATTGACAAAGGATAATCTTTATACGTGAATTTTTCATGTTCGCATTCTCTTTCTAGTTCTTTCTTCTTCTTTTTTCTCTTTTCAGTGAGATTAATTAGATGCGTTCATTATTTTCTAGTTTGCTACATGCTCTCTAATAATGCTTCATCGAGTTAAGTCCCCGCTGTCCTTGGCATTTAAGCCAACCTTTTCAGCTATTGGATTGTTCATTTAGTGGTATTTTCAATCTCATGAGGGATACCCATGCCCTTAACTTAAGCTCTTCCCTTAGTTGCAATGGAGGTTTATGGTCACCTTGTTCTTCTGCAACATCCTACATGGTTGCAGAGTCATAGCAAGAGTACCGTGTTCGTGTGGTGTTCCGATTTTGGGTCTTGTGTTTTGATTTGGATTTTGTTTTCTTTTATCGTTTAAAATCAAATTTTAAAATTTATAATCATATTTATCTAAAAATTTTTTTAGACAAACTATTATTTAAAGCTATAGTTTTAAATAAACTATTAAAAATAATTTTTAGAACAGTAAAATAATTTATAAACTATTTAATTATTATTTTATCTATATATTTTTTAATACTCTTTATTTTCTCTTCTTTCTTCTTTATTCTCCCTTTTAAGCTCGTCATCTTCTACTCTTCTTATATCACTATCGTTATGCTATTGTTGCTAGAGCTCAACAGCCTACTATCTTACTTGCGGCTAGTTATTGTTTAGTTGGACAGGTATGAGGATGAATATCGCAGAACAAGAGAAAAGAAAATGAATAGTGAGGGTGAGATTTGAGGCTGTGATGGATAATATTTGTTTTTATATCATATATTTTTATTAATTTATTAATTATAAAAGATATTCTGATAATAATAATTTAAATATTTATTTTTTCATAATTATTTTTTTATAATTTTTTTAAAAAATCTTTTTCTAAAAATTATGTAAAAAAATTCTTTTTTTATAAATTCTTTTTTAAAATCCTATCCATATGTCTGTAGTGGTTCATGCTAGTTGTGTAGTAAAAAGTCAGAATTTTATGTGTGTCATTTTACTTTATTTTTTAATCGAATTGTTCTCATAACAAAATAAACGTAAAAAGTCTCTTTTTACTGGAAAATTATATAAAAAAATTCATCAAAAAGTCCTATAAAAATGAAGGGCAAACCCGTACATATATTTTTTAAAGTAGTTAATTAATGCATGGGAAGATTGTCCTTTAATTTCAAAAATGACAACTATGCCTTGTAGTTGCTTCCGTATTTATGAATGAATGCAGTCAAAACACCCCCCAACTAATTCATTAATGCATCTCAGTTTGGTCACACCCTTTAAGAAAAATAAGACAAATCCATAATAACATATTCAGAAAAATTTTAGTTTCGTCCCCAAAACCCAAAATTGAGATCTTGACAATTGGTAGGCTGCCTTATGAAGAAGGGACAAAATTGCAAAATTTTTAAAAAGGAAAATGATAAAAGCCAAATTATTTCTTTTCCAATAAAAAAATTTCTGTGTTATGCCTTCATGTTCACATTACAAAGTCACCAAGTTCATCTAAACGTCGGTATATTTTTTTTAAATTTAAAAATAAAAAGAAATCTCTTTTTTTGAAATAATATTAATATTAGAGAATAAATTTTCTATTATTCTAGATATAAATTTATATACTTAAAAATTAAAATATTTAAATAAAATAATATTTTTTAAAAATTAAATAAACTCTAAATATTGGTATATTTTTCCCCAAGTCTAATTAAACCCACCGAGTATCGGTTAACGTCGGTGTATTAAGTCGAGTGGGATTCTGCGGATTATGCAGGAAAGCAATATAGTAATGAGAAGAATAGTAGAGATGTTGTTCATGAAGCAGAGCATGAAAATGTGGTGGCCCAAATAAGTAAGGCCACCGGACGTCCGGCGAAGGTGTGGCGGAAAAGTAACATGAAGAAGCACGATGGGGGGAGCTCAATGGGAAAGAATGGGATGATGAATGAAGTGATGGATGATGGGAAAGAAGTACGAAAAAGGAGTGAAAAAAGGGGTAGGAGCGGCGGACAATTAATGCTAACATTGGATGAAGCAATGGAGGAAAGGTTGGAAGGAGTAAACATTGTGAGAGACGTTGGGGATGAAAACAAGTTGACTTTGGGCCAAAATAGTGGATCATTGGAAGGAAGAGGGACTAATACGCAGGAAAGCCAACAAAGAGATTTTGGGCCAAGTCCAATTCAGGTGGTACATAGTCATATTAAGCCCAATGTTATTCGAATAGAGGAAGTAGATCCTGGAGAATTAGAAAATGGGTCTATGGATATGGGTTCATGTCCTATTATTAATGAAGTTAATGAAGATTTTGAGGAATCTATGGTGCCTGAAACTCAATTCTCATAGGATAGATAATTGGGCTTTAGATTTTGGGTTAAGAAAATATCCTTTATTACATCTTAATATTATGGATACTTTATTTTATTGGAATACAAGAGGGGCTTGTGCTAATGGGCTCCTTAGAAATTTAAAAGCAGTTTGCAATAGTCTGAGACCAAGTCTAATTATTTTATCTGAGACTAAGTGTACAGATAAGAAGCGCTTCCAATTTCTTCATTCATGGGGTTTTGACTTTATTAAAGTTATACCTAGCTCAGGTCGATCGGGGGGTTTACTTGCAGCCTGGAGGAGTGATGTAATTAAAGTCTCAACTTTATTAGAAAATAGACAATACTTCCATTTCAAATGTGAAATTGCTAGACGTCCTTCCTTTTTATTGGCGGCAGTTTATGCAATTCCTCATTCTAACTTTCGCCAGATACTTTGGGATGATCTAAAAAATTTATCGGATAATATTACTATGCCGTGGGTGGTGTATGGTGATTTTAATGATATTCTCCATTTGACGGATAGAATTGGAGGTGTTGGGTGTTCTCATAATAAAATAAGATAGTTTCAAGATAGAATATATGAATGTGGCCTTTCAGATATGGGATATCAAGGACCGAATTTTACATGGAAGGGTCCTAGATTGGCTGGATGCGCTCGACTATATGAAAGATTAGATCGAGCTCTAACTAATGTACAATTTCTCAATAACCTATCAGATTGCATTTTGAAGGTGAGTCCTAGAACTCAATTTTATGATCATAATCCTATTATGTTACAATTTATGAATAATTCCAATGATGGTAGACATAAGCCATTTCGTTTTGAGGCTATGTGGCTTAATCATGAAAACTTTAATGATTTCTTATCAAATACTTGGGATAGTTTAGAAGATTTCAATAAATCGCTAGAGAATTTGAGTATCTCTCTTACTGACTGGAATAAAAATATTTTTGGTCTTATTGAAAAAAAGAAGAAAAATATTCTAGCTCGTTTGAGTGGTATTCAAAGCTCTCCTGCTTATACTCATTCAAAATTTTTAGAGTCTCTTGAAAAAAGGTTGCATACTGAATTGGAAGATATTTTGAAGTTAGAAGAAATTAAATGGTTTCAAAAAGCTAGAACTGAATGGATTACAAAAGGGGATAGGAATACCCGATATTATCATTTGAAAACTAAAATGAGAAGAAGGAGGGATAGGGTTTTGACTCTTAAAGATGATAAAGGGAATTGGATTGATGATGAATCTTTGTTGAAGTCTATGGTGATAAATTATTTTAAAAGTCTTTATAATAGTCATGAAACAAATTCTTGTATTATTAAAACTGAAACAAAATTTCCCTCTGATGTGAAAGGGAGGCTTAGTAATATGGGTTTTATTCCAAAGGATGAGGAAATAAAGGAAGCTTTATTTTCTATGGGGGTTTATAAAGCTCCTGGTATTGATGGCTTCTCGCCTATTTTTTATCAAACTAATTGGAGTATTGTTAGTAAATCTTTATGCAAGTTTGTCAAAACTGCTTTTGAGAAAGGGCTAATTCAAGATGGTGCAAACAAAACCTTAATTTCTCTTATACCTAAAAGAGACCATCCTGAGGTTATTGGGCATTTTAGACCTATCGCCTTATATACAGTGCATTATAAATGCATTACTAAGGTGATTGTTAGTAGGTTGAGAAATGTAATGGATGATATTGTGTCTCCTTTTCAATCAAGCTTTATAAAGGGCAGACGTATACAGGATAATATTGTAGTGGGTCAAGAAATAATACATACTATGAAAAAAACTAAAGGAAAAAGTGGCATAATGGCTATGAAGATTGATCTTGAGAAAGCTTATGATCGGATTAGATGGGATTTTGTTAAACAAGTTCTTATTGATGTTGGTTTGGATACTGTGCTTATTAGCCTTATTATGGCTTGTGTTACGTCAGTTTCATATAATGTGTTATGGAATGGATCTCAGACTGAATTTTTTTCCCCTAAAAGAGGTCTCCGACAATGAGACCCTATCTCACCTCTTCTGTTCGTTTTATTTATAGACAGGTTATCTCATATTATTTTGGATGCTGTGAATGATGGCCAATGGAAACCAATAGTAATTTCTAAAGGTGGCCCGGCAATTTCTCATCTTATGTTTACAGATGATCTTCTTTTGTTTGGTGTAGCGAATGAAAAGCAAGCTAAATGCATGATGGATTGTATGGACAAATTTTGCATTGCTTCAGGAGGTAAAATTATTAAAAACAAATCTTCTATATTTTTTTCACCAAAGGTCAATATGAATACCAGAAGAAGAATTAGCGATATTACAGGAATGGATGTCTCAGCGGAAATAGGAAAATATTTGGGTGTTCCAATCACCAGAGGGAGGAAACCCAAAGATACTTTTCATTACATCATTGATAGGGTGAAATCTAAACTGGCAACTTGGAAAGAAAATACCCTTACTATAGCTGGTCGGATTACTTTGGCTAAATCTGTTCTCAGTTCTATTCCAGTTTATCTTATGCTTATTTCCAAGATTCCTATCTCAGTTTGTCAGGAAGTGGAGAGGTTACAAAGGAATTTTATATGGGGGAATAGCCAAAAGTCTCATGGTTTTCATTGTGTGGGTTGGGATCAAATTGTTAGACCAAAGTTAAATGGTGGCCTTGGTTTCAAGAAATTAGCTTCATTTAATCGTTCTTGTGGAGCTAAGTTAGCATGAATTGTGGGAAAGGTCTATGGGTCGATGTGTTGTTACATAAATACATGTTAAGGAATGAAGAGAATTTCTTTGAGGCAAGAAAGGGAGATTTGGTGCTGTGGAAGTTTATATCCCAACAGAGAGAGATAGTGGAGATAGACACAAGATGACATATCAGAAATGGGGAGATAGTAAATTTCTTTACTGATAACTGGTCGTTTCCTAACAAGAAACTGAAAGATATGTGTCTTAGGACACTGACAATGGAAGAGGAAAATAGTAAAGTTGTTGACTGGATTGAGTCTAGAAATTGGAATTTCCAAAGACTTGCTGAGATTATTTCTAGTAATGCTTTTCAAAGATTATTTAGTATGTTACCACCCAGGTTGGAAGCAGGTAATGATGTTATGGCATGGAATGCAACGAATGATAGATCTTTTACGATTAAAAGTGCCTACTTCCTCATTGAACACCAACAACCTAATACATATAGTTCTATTTATAAAGACATCTGGAAATGGAATGGGGTGGAGTGTATTCGTGTTTTCATGTGGATAACAATTAATAATCGTTTGCCGACGAATGGTTGGAGGAGTAAATGGGATTCAACTACTTCTAAATGTGGATACTGCAATAACGATACAGAAGACACTTTACATATTCTTCGAGACTGCAGCTATGCTAGACAAATGTGGCTGAGATTACTTAATCCCAGATATTGATCCCATTTCTTTAAAACTCCCTTAAGAGACTGGTTTGCTCTGAACCTTAAGAGGGAGTTGGGATCAGATGGTATAAGTAATTGGGACTTACTTTGGGGAGTGGCAATTTGGAGTTTATGGAAGTGGAGAAATCAAGCCACTTTTGATACAAATTTTTTGAAACCAGCGGACCCGTGTTCAATCATCTTACAAAAATGGGAAAATTTGGGACAGATTAGAAATGATCATGTAGTTAATAATTTCAATATACAACACTCACATACTTGGCAACCTCCTCCGATGAGATGGTTTAAAGTAAATATTGATGGAGCTGTTACTGCAGCAAATAGTGTGGCAGTGTGTGGTTGTATTATGCATGATCACTCAGGCGATTGGGTGGCTGGCTTTACATGCAAATTGGGATCTTGTAGTGTAATCGAAGCGGAGCAGTGGGCGGTGTATAAAGGTCTCCAGCTAGCTTGGGACCTCAGAGTTGGGAAAATTATTATTGAATCGGACTCTAAGAATGTCATTGATATGCTATCAACCTTAAATACTGAAAGATGTAGTTTATTAGTCCATCAGATACAGAGTTTCTTACAGCTAGTGTGGGAAATCAAACTACAATATGTTCTAAGAAAGCAAAACAAGGTTGCAGATGCCCTAGCTAAAGAGGATTTGACTTCTACAAGGAGATTATTTATTTGTCCTCTATACTTGGAGTTAATGGTTCATACTGATTGTTTGGGATCTAATCCTCTTCTGATTTAGTTATGTTGTTTCGGGTGCTTAGCCCTCATGCTTACCAAAAAAAAAAAGTCGAGTGGGATTGATAATCAAACGTGGGTCCCAATGCCATGTTCATTCATAGGCCGGTCTTTACCCGTTCCTACCCGCCAGTGACCCGTATTAAGACCTCCGGATACCATTTTAGCGGGTGATTTTGAATTTCTAACCAAAAAGCCCGCCACCACTGAGATACAATCTTGCTTTCTTCATTCAAGTCTCCATTTCCTCCTTCTTATCTTCTTCTTCTTCCCAATTTTCCTGTTCGAGTTCTTAATTGCCACCATAGACTTGCTGCATCGAGGCCGAGCAGTACCAATTTTTGATCCAGGTTAGCTTCCCATTCTCAATGTCTCGAAGTCCCCTCTTCTATAGATCTGAACGCTTCTCCCTGTTTACTCTGCAGCTGTGATCGGTCATTTTAATGCGCATAATCTACTCGGTCAAATCTCGCATTCATTGAAGCTATTTGCAAAAGGTTGTTTATTTTGAATTGCAAAATGTACGGGAGAAAAGCGTGCCAACTTGTTAAAGAGGTAGCGAGTGGGGAGAAAGGCCAATTGACTCCATTCAATGTATGGCCTCGTCTTTGTTTTTAATGAGCCATTTCATCTTGCATCTGCCTTGAAATTGGATTCTGTAAGCATCATAGGACTTTACAAAATTCACATAGTTATTAGTTGGGCGGGACAGAAATCTCTGGGGAGGCTGCTATGCTCGACTACTGCGAGAAATTTTTGAAACTAGGATCTTTAATTACAAGACCATTTTTTTAAAAAAATGGGGAATATGCGTTTTCGGTTTTTGGATTTGGCTGGTAATTATTTCTTGTCAAGTATACAAAGTTTTTTAATTTATGCACGTCAAGTGATTTTTAGCTCTCACTTATGATAATGCAAAAAAAAAAAAATGATGGAAGACAGTAAGGTTGCTGTTTGCCTTTTTGTTTTTTTGATGGAAGTTGCTGTTAGCTTTTACCTAGCTTATTGTTGGCTGAAAAAAATTGTTAATTAGTGTCAATTCATGTGACTTGTCCACATCAAATGCAGCTAGTTTCTACTGGAATCAATGTTGTACGAGTTCAATCTTTTATTGTTGTTCGTAACGAAAATATTTTTGAGAGTCTAGCATACCAACCCTTGCATGCTCAAAGGAGAAAGATTGGGTTTTGGACCTTAGTTGCTTCTTCACTTAAACTACATCTGTTTTTGGCTGTCTGGTGGTATGATATGGTTTACTGCTGATGGAATTCAGATGTTAATGTCACATGTGACTATTTAATAAAAAAAAATCGTGTTTTTATATTTACCAATTCTACGCTATGTTGGGATTGATTTAACTAATGATAAAGTCTCCTTCGATTCATAAGTCTCTAGACACTCTACATCAAAACATGAGCAATTGAGTGCCATGTTACCATCCTTTGCAATCGTATTTTGTCCTGCAGTTTCATTTACTCATTTTTCTGACAAGCCTGGTCTGGTTAGCTTGTTCGTACTCTCATAGTTTTTTTCGAGCTTTCTTATGTAATTCTACCAATTTCATGTCCTTGAAAATAATAAAAACTTGTTGGGAAATGGCATGACGCTCCAGGGCTTGAACAACTGGGCCCTGGAAATATGATTTCCTGGGAATTTAACCTTCTTTATCTGGCCTTCTTTTCCTGTTGATTTTATCCACCTTGATCATAAATTAATAATCCAAACAGAATCACAATTCACTACTTTCCATACTATAATCAGAAACTTATTTTTTACTCTATCTGTGTTGTATTATGCTAGCTTTGGCTTGATATTTTTTTACTAACCTCGCAGAGCGATCTATTTGAACAAGTAGTTGCAGAATGCACTCAACATCACCTTGAGCTTCAGTCCTTGATAAGGTAAAAATTATATGGATCCTTGAATACTCCTCATCCTTGAGAATTCCACTTCTCATTGGATTATTGCTCCTTGAATTTTATTTATTTACAGTGGGTCAGCATTGTTTTGAAATTTCTTTTAGAGGCGAATCATCAATATAAAATATAAATTTTGTAACATGTCACAGCAGTTATAAGCGTTAAACAGGGCGATTCATTTTTTAAAGTCTATGCAATGCCCAAAAAATGTGTGTAAATTGTATGAATACTTTGTTTTTATATCTCCATACATTCTTCTCTGAACTCCGTTTATGTCAGTTTTTTAAGGTAGGTAATCTATTAGAATGAATATCTAGGTCAAACGAATTTTCCTATGACCATATGCATGGATGTTGAAAATTATCGCCATTTCTCTTGTCGATTGATTCCTTCTGTGCATAATTGCATCACCTTTTTTACATCGGTTCATATGAATATGGTGCGCCTTGCTACCACAGAAAGATGCAGGTAGAAGGGTTGGATGTTCAAACAACTAGAAATGCGGAACACCACGGCGCACTTATCCACCATCTTTCTTTAGTTCGCAATAAACGCTGCTTAATGGCCTATGTGTGAGTGTCTCCTTTAAATTTCTTTCTTTCTTTTCCCCCATCAAGCATAGGCTTTTAATTTGTTCTTATATATTCTGTAACTCATCTTAATGTAGTTACAATCGAGCAGAGACAATACAGAGTTTGTTATGGAAAATTGGACATGTACTTCCTCAAGAAATTGAGGAGAAACTTTGTCATACGGAAGTAGAGTATTTTAAGAAGCATTCTGCGGCTTTGAAATCATATATGTCAAAAGTGCAACTTGATCTGACTGTGGTAATTTCTTTTCTCCCTTCCTCCTTACTCCATTTTGTTCTATCTCTTAATTTCATACACAGCGACAGACACGTAAACCCACATCACTGATACTTATATCCACGCCTTGTCCATAACATGTGGTCAAGATTACTGATGATAGAGAGGGTTAGAGATTGTGGAACTAATTTTGGATGTGGTCCCGGGACTTGATTTTTAAACCATTCTGTAGTTCCAATTATATTACCCTGGACGGTTCCTTTTTATAATGCCACTTGGTGGACCACTGACCTTATGATATTATACTGCTGCATCCCTTGCCTTTTGTCCTTTGAATTTTCCTAGGATGTTGGGTGAGCTGATTTTCCTGGTTAAGCTTCTGCCGGGAAAATGAAATTGAACCTTACCTCTTAAAATAAGTAATGCCGATGTTTGTGTGAATGTACCTTCAGTTCTATTCCCATGGACAGCTTGAATACATATTCTTTAAGAATGGTATTACAGTAATGCGCATTGTAATTGACAATCGTTCTTCGTTCATAGAAAGTTACTTGATCCTGTTCTTTTCGCTTCTTGATTTGTCTCATTTTAGTCTTACTATTGTTAGAGAACCGATAAAGCAATAAGCTGAGGGTCAGGAACAAATTGGACTATTGTAATTTGTAACGCTATTTATAGTTTTATCAGTCTTTAGACAGCAGAATGAAAATATATTCTGGATGGCTGCAAATAACTGAATTGTACTTGCTGAAATCTGCATTTGACAGGATATGGTGCCGCCCAAAGATCCCTACATCAAAGTGAGGGTTCTCGAAGATATTGGTGATGGGATTGTGCTTAGCGATGACAAGACTGCCAATTTTGCCCGCCATTCAATGCATTTTCTGAAGCGAACTGACGCTGAGCAATTTATCTCACGGGTTAGTAGTTGTCTCTGCTTCAAATTCCTGTAGCAACATTTCACTGAACTGCCAACTGACTTTTAATTTTTCATCACAGGGCTTAATGGAGGAGCTCACAGGCTGACATGATGAGCTTCTTGTTTTAATGTTGTTTTATACATTAAAGTAATGTAGATAACAAGAAAATCAGGGACCATTGTGTGAAGTTTCAAGTTATTATATCATTTTTTTCCTTTAAAGATGTATTATTATCAATAATGTGGCCCTTGATGTGTAATGAGCGGAGTCAATTCTGATCCTTTTTTGTCTTTTGGGCCATTGAGGCATTTGTGTTCTTAAAAAGATGGAGCTTTTATGCAGAAAACCTTTTCAGGAATTCAAGGATGCCTAAATCGAATAGTCTTGAAGGATCAAAATTATATATTTTATCTCCCAAAAGGCTAAAACATGATTGGCAGTTGAAGAGACATCAAAGAAATATTACCAAGTAGGGTTACAATTATTGAATGAAATTTATTACTGTGCCTTCTCAATTTATTGCTCACAAAATCACTCAACTAGCCAAGTGTTGTGAGAGAAATGACACTCAAGAATGATCAAAAGATGCAAGAAGCTAGACTTGGGTGAATTAGAATTCCCCTTATTGAGCAGTTGTGGACTTTTTTACCCTTGACGAAATCACACCCTCCAACCCAATTCCATTCCCATTCACTTCCACTCTTATCTCTAACCTTTCTCCAAACCACCATGCCTGACCCAAGCTCTCTGTACAAACAAATAGTTTCATCATTTCCCACACACTTTGTACTTTCCCAATTCCTCTTCTTGTTCCCTCCCAACAATTTCCACCCCAATTCACTTGGTACCTTATTTGTCAAATCCCAAACATTCCATTCCTTCATTTCCCAAACACAAGCATTTGCATTCCCACCACCACTTGTCCCTCCAACCAAACACAAAACCCCATTCCTCCCAACCAGTGTGGCAAATTCTAGCCTCTCTGCCATTGGAACACTTAGCTCCTTCCATGTGTTTGCGGAAATGTCATAACCAATTACACTGTAAACTCTTGCAGAAGTTATCCAATACAACACATTCTCTATGCGTACACTCTCATTTGGAGTCCAAACCGTAAGCCTAACAGCAAATTCCACCGGCATGGACCCCACAATCTGCCACTTGTCAAGCTCTGAGTCATACATCTCTATCGTAGGTTCATAGGTGGCGCCACCACCTTGCGCCGCCTCAGACATCCCTCCGGCTACATAGATTCTAAAGGAAGGAAATTGAACTCCCGGGTTCAAAACTACAAACCCCACTGCTGGGTTTGTTCTTGAAATGTTCAATTGAGGAAGATATCTAAACTGGCTTGAAAAGGGATTGCAGATAGCAAGTTGGAGAGTAGTAGAATGAGATATTTTCAACAGAAGGAGGCTCCCAATAGGAGAAACTACTCTCACTGCTGGAACTGGTAAGAACTCTAGGGATATCTGGTACCAATTGTTCAGAACTGGATTGTGAGCATACAGATATGGCTTCTGGTTCCTAATTGGCAAAGCCAAGAACCATGGTTGGTGATGATTAGAGTGTGGTCTAGAGGCTGGTAAGTTCTTGGAACATAGGTGCCAATTCTTGCAGGCGGATCTAGCTATGGCTAGAGAATCTGGGGAGAGAAAGGAGAAGATATTGGCCAAAACATCAAAGGGAAGATTGCTCCACATAGATGCGGAAACAGTGAAATGAGCTTAAAGATGACGCCTTTTGCATATATTTGATTTGGGGTGGTAGTTTCCTGCTTGCAATTATTGGAGGGGTGAATAATTTATTGTATATAGGAATGCGTGAGCCACTCTCTGATCCGATGATGACGGTGATGATATGAGTTTTCTCTCTCACCCACATGTGAACTTTGTCCTTTTTTGCCTTCGGTTTAATCTGCATCAAAATGATAAAAAATACTTTAAAAAAATAATAAATATCAAAATAATATATATTAATAATATTTGATTTATTATTAGTAATTATCTTATTTTAATAATTGTCATTTTTAAAATATTTTTAAATCATTTTCCCGTAATCTAAGCTCTTTTCTTGGGTACTCTCTTGCTTCACCTTGTTGAAAAAAAGAAGAATTGATAATTTGATACTTAGTCTTCCTATTCTTCCTCTTGGAGGTGTCCAAAGGGTGAGAGAAAATTTACCAGCTAGCTTATCTCTTACATGTCGCGTTTAATTTCATATGATGATGACTCCTATTGGAGATGCATATGACTTTATATTTGGCATTAATAAATATCGACGGTTTGTAAAGGTTTAGAAATATGGAGAGGATGATGATTATGAATTATGAGTTTGAGGGATCCAATTTATTATGAAACCTATGAATTATATGGGTTAATATCATCATTAATGATCTATACTGATGTATCGTCAAAGATAAAGCGATGTGGTTGATGTTTAGAAGCTAAAATGACTGCTTGAGTTGGCAAGCTGATATTTTTGTATGGGATGAGTTCAGTTTGGCAGGTGGCGTTATGTGACATGTCCTACCAAATCATGTTTGAAAATGGAAAGCTGACCAATTTAGGCCGCAAGTGTCATATATGCCTAAAAGTGAAAAAGGAGGAACGGCAGAGGAGCAAAACCATATATCCGTTATTATTATCATTTGAATATTTTGGTAAAATAGTTTCATTCGACTTTGATTGATTGAGCTGTTAATACGTGGCACAGGTAGAAGAATAATTAGCCTGAAAAGCAGAAATTTTAGAGCGAAACAAAGGCTATAGAAATCGCTTGAAAGTTGAAGCCAAGAATTAGGCTTTGAACTTAATTAGTTACTGACAAAGAGTGCCAGCAACGTTTATGTAAATCCAGAATATGAATATGATGATGAGGCTGAATTAGGAGCTGAAACTATAGTATTCCCTTTGAGAGGAGAACAAAGATGCTGATGCCTTATCAACAAAGAAAAGAGGATTGGCAAGTTCTCTCTTGTTGGAAGTATGTCCATTTGATCTTTAAGACGTTTGTGGAGAAAAATAGTATAGATCAAATTCTTAGTTTTTTTTAAAGAAGTCTACCTTTTCTCTAGTATTGAAAAAAAATTACTTGTTATATCTTTAATATAAAATTTAATTAAAAATTAATTTTAATTTTAAATATAAGATATATTTTTTATATTTAATAATTTTTTTAAAATTATTTTTATTAATATTTTATTAATAATAATAAAATAAGATAGAGAGATAAAAAGAGATAATTAAAATATTTTATATTAATTAATTTAATTATATTTTTTAATATAATTAATTTAATTAAATAATTTTTATATTAAAGTATTGTTTACTTAATTAGTACTAGAAGTGTAGAAGGTTGATGTGGTCCCTTATTACAGACGAAAGGGGGACCAGGCAGGCGGTGATTTCGTGAAGCTAATATTCATAGAGGTCAGGTGGGGGATGATATCAAAATCCTACTCCTACTGCCACGGATATAGGAGTGTACATAGATAAGATTAAATAGGATAATTTTTTATTTGATATCTTACCCAAAAAAATATGGATGGTATTTTATAGCCCAATGTCCAACCCTATTTGGTAAAAGCCCTAATTATTTTGGGCTAGATATAGGCAGGTTAGGCATATCCAAATTATGATATTCTGCTCATATTGTGAAAAAAAATCTGCCATCATGAACTTATAAAATAATATTATATTTATATTTTTAAGAGTTAAATAATATATATAATTCAATAAGAATAAGGTAACAAAAAGATAATAATTAAAGTCTCAAAGTTTATTATATATAAAAAAGAAATATTGAAATATATAGAGGTCAGATATTTGTAGCGTTATTGCAACACAAAAAATTGAATACTTGGCAAGTAAAGCAGAGGAGCAACTTTGGTATCTACATAAATAGAAAAGTTATGTTTAATATTTTAAAAATGAGTAAGGAGAGTTGTTAATTAAAGTAAAAAGTGTAAAAATACAAATAAAATAAATTAAAAAAAATTAAAAAAATAATAAATATATATATAGGGTCGGGCCAAATAGGTAGGACAGTATACCCTACCTGGTGCCCGGCCTAGCCCGAGACTTGGCCCGGCCCTACCCTGCCCAAATATATATTAGGCAACTTTTTTAAGGTCAGGTTAGACGATTTTTTTACGGGTTCGGATGAATAGACTGGGCTATAGGCATTATAAACTCCCCTAACCACGGAGGAGTTTGCTGTAAGATATCAATAATTTTCTCTTTAAATTTATAATTTTTAAAACTACAATTATACATATTAAAATATTTTTAACTAATTTTTTTAATATATTTATTTATTATATTTAAAATTAAATGAATATAATAATACCTAAAATTTGTAATATAAGAGTCATTTGATGGGTTAAACTTAATTATAATTTTTAAATATAATACTTTAATTTATTTTATTTTATCATATTTAATATTTTTTTAAATTAATTTATCTAATTTATAAACTTATACATAATTTAATATCATATATAGATATTTTATAAAAATTATGTTATATTTATAATAATTAACTAATTTATTTTATTTTTTAAATATATTTAAATTAATTAAATATTTCTTATAATAAAACTATAAGGGAGTAATATATATTTGTCTGATTTTTAATATAAGATTTAATTAATTAATTTAATTAAATTAAATAATTTAATTAAGTTAATTAGTATAATATATTTTTTCTATAATATTATAATTATTTTTTTTAATTTTTTTATTTGATTATTATTAAGATAATATCAATATAAAATAATTTTAAAAAATTAATAAATATAAAAAATAATTTTATATTAAAAATTAATATTAATTTTTTAATTATATCTTTTGGTTATTAGAATTATAGCTATTAGGCTTTGTTCATGATTGGACCTTCATGATAGATGCATAAATGGACAAATTAATTCAGCTTAACATTGCCTCTTGATTTGACTAATCTCTCTCTCTCTCTCTCTCTCACACACACACACACACACACAAACAAATCAAATATTCGATTCACTATAGTGTTGGCCCAGCACTTGTTTATTATTTGTTAGCCCCATCAATATCAATATAAAATATAAAATTACATTTCATGTTATGATAGCTTTTTAGTAGAATCATAAAATTGGTCAAATCTATCAACTTTTTTTTTTTTATATATATTTTTTAAAAAAAGGTTAAACTCTAAACCTATCAACTTGTGGTGAGGGGACGGATTCAAGTTGGTATTTTTTCAATTCATCAAAATGCAAGTTGTACAAGCCTGCACTACATGACCCTAGGGTTGTGGTTTAGCATGCTAGCTTGCTTATATTTGTTTTTTTTAGCAAAAACCTTGTTTTTTATTATATAGTTACCTAAAATTTATTATATGAATTCAATTTTTCTTACTACATAAAAGAAATATATTTGGCCATTCACATAAAAAATTAAAAGTTTCATTCTTTAATTTTTTTCATTTCATGATATCCTTATATTTAATTATCAAAAAAATATTAATCTCATAGTGGATTCATTATATCAAACTATGATAAAAATGCAGCACTCTAAACTAATTTTAAAAGAGTAATTAGTATATTAAAATATTTAAGGGTGCAATCAATACCTCAAACTAATTTTAGAAGTACAATTAACACCCAAAACTAGTTTTGAAAGACCAATAACATTTTAAAATATTTAAATTAGTAAGATTTTACCCTTTCGCTAATAAAAATATTAATCTTCATTTGATACATGTCACATAAATCTTTTTATTTTAACACGTTAATTGTTTAAAAAGCTATTTATGTAATATTATTTTAATAAATTATATTAAATAAATTATGAAATTTCTCAATATTCATATATGAATTATATAGAATATCAATTCTATAGTTTATTAAATACTATTGTTTAGAGTATTAATTATACCTTTAATATTTTAGAATATTTATTATATTTTTAAATACTTTAGAGTATTAATTGTTTATTTTATTACCACTATTTTTTATTACTTTTATATTTTATATTTTAATTATGCACCTAATAATATACAATAATAATTTAAAATAGGTTTATTTTTTTTTTAAAAGGTTAACCTGCCAACCAATATAGGCAGGCTCGATTTGGTGGTCTTTGAGTAGAATGGCCCCTCCCCACATAACCCACAGGTGTGATAGATTGACTTGTAACCTACAAATTAACTTGTATTATTACCTCTACCTTAAGTCATTTTAATCCAAGGCATAGTACATAATGTGTTTATTTACCATATTGTCTTTATTTACCAAATCTTTTTTTTTTTTTTGAAAAAACAGTATTTGGCAAGGACCTACTTGCAATTTCAGGGTGGGCAGGTGGGGCCTGCTAAAAAGAACAAAGGTGGGGCCTTTTAGAGCAGAAGACAAGGGAGAAATTTGGCTCTCTAGCAACTTTTCTATTGGTTCAGTGTCTCCTCTATATTAGCTTTCACAAGTGGGTAGGTTGGAATGACACAATCGTTGTGAAAACGTGACACGCATTACACCAAGATTCTACACTTCTTCCTTCCCACTTGCTCCTCTGGTCCATTTCTGAATAATTGGCATCGGTGAAAAAGTAATAATAACCCTCATAATTAGGGCATTATAATGCCCATTTGGCTTGCTAAAATTACTTCCTTTCTATCATTTCAATTGCCACTTACCTTTTCTCCTGAACACTGATTTTTACTTCCTTTCTATCATTTCAATTGCGACTTACCTTTTCTACTGAACACTGATTTTTACTTCCTTTCTATCATTTCAATTGCGACTTACCTTTTCTACTGAACACTGATTTTCACTAGAGGGATTGATTGCATTATTGTGTTACTTTTTTGCTCAGTTCTACTGTGGGGTTTCCGCTTGAGGGAGACTTGCGGGTGTTCTGGTTTTAGTGAAAGCAGGCGTCTGCATAAGGGATTTACTGTTTTTCAGGATCGGTTCTTGCTCATTGAAGAAGCTCTGACTCTGGAACGCAAATGGGGTGGTTCTGGGAATTGGGCGTTTGAAATATACCAGGAATCCTTGTTGGAGGAGAATCCTTGAAGCATGTTGGGTTGTGGTTACGATGTCCTGTAATCAACTTCCCCTTCACTTTTAGCAAAATTTTCAGAGATTTTTCTTTTTTTTACTTTGGCTTGCAATTGGCTTTCATGTTGGAGATGTTGGATGTAATCCTGACGATGTCTTTCCAAACACTGAATTATCCATTCCACTCATTTTGTTGTGCAAACTCACCAAGAAACAAGTACAGGGCAAAGTCATATCAAGTTCAAGCTATACCTCCATCATCAGTTATTTTGAATAATGCAGATGAAAGTGGGAAATTTTCTGATAATAAGAAGGCTTATGTCTCAAATCTTACTTGTAGAAGGGCTGAATCTGGTACTCCTTTGATCAGTGAAGCAAGTGGTGTGGGGGTAATTGGAGGAGCTTCTGTAGATGCTACCCTAAAATTTTTGAGAAAGCTTGTGGAGTTGAGTTCTTCAGAAGACAAAGATGGAATAAAAAATTCTCTTCCTTTTGTACTCTGTTCTGATCCTCTGTTAAATAAGGAGCTTATGTCATATGAGAAGAGTTACTTCTTCTCACGCAGAAGCAAAGCCGAGAGTTTGAACATGGATACTTCTGCAATAGGGCATAATATTAGGAATAAAAGGAATTTTCTTGAGAAATCTGGGGCGTGTTGTATAGTGATGCCTTGTCATATGTCACATTCTTGGTATGACCAAGCATCTCAGGAATGTTCTGTTCCTTTTCTTCACATGGCAGAATGTGTTGCTAGTGAGCTCAAGGAAGCTAAATTAAAGCCACTCGAAGCCGGTAGCCCCTTGCAGATTGGATTGCTTGCGACCAACGCTACTCTAGCAGCTGGATTTTATCAGGAGAAGCTTCAGAATCAAGTATTTAATCTCTGCATATTACATCTGTCAACATTATTTTAATAACCAAGTTTGAGAATCATATATATATTCTTTAATGGCATGACGGGTTGAAGTAGATTTCTCTAACTTTTCCCCATGACACAAGTCTTTCTTTATAACAGTCTAGTTGTTAGGACACTCTGGTGCAGGGTTGCATATCTTTATAAACTTAATTTAAAATTCCCTTGGTTCTGCTAGATTGTTTAGATTGATTTTTTCAATGATAAAATTTAACACACATTGAATCTCAAGATCCTTGAAAATACGTATTAGATTACAATTCAACAGAAGGTGCAATAGCTGGAGGCATTTGCCTTAGAGGTCTTTCAAGCAAGGGATGTTTGAGACTATATCAAACATGAAATGTCTATTTTATTGTTTGACCATTTGTCTTGCATATGGAATTTCAATTTTCCTAACTTTCGTGCGTTGCCGGGATCTTATATCGTGATTCTCTCTGGGTCAAAGTGTATGCGTTGACTCATTGTGTATGTATATATATTTGACAAAGAGCTTTTAGTATCAACATCTTCAGTTATCCTTATCCCATTTCTTGTGTCTAATAAACTGAAGCATTTGAGCCTTGGAAGACAGGATTTTTAACCTCTAGTTCTTGGAGGTCATGTGCATTGGTAGTAGTTTAGTACTGTTTTAATTCTGATGGCAGTTGAAGAACAAAGCAAATGTCTAAGTAGATAACTTCTAATTATTTGATTGTTCCTTTTGTAATCCAGAACATTATGATCCATAAGGCCTGGCTACCATAGTGGAACTTGCACTTGAGAAATTTTCCACACAACCATGATAAAATCCATCTACTTTCTTGAGCACTGTTTTGTTCTTTCGTCTGGGTTTAGTTTCATTTGTGTATCTTTACTCAGAAATATACTGTCTGATATAATTACTTGTCTGTAGGGGTTTGAAGTTGTGCTGCCAGATAAAGCAACCATGGAACATACAGTGATACCTGCAATTGAAGCTTGGAACAGAAAGGACATGAAAGGAGCATGCAATCTATTGAGAATTGCTCTTCAAGTTCTTCTGGTCAGGGCAGTGAGCTCTATTGTGCTTGCTTCTCATGACATGTGGGATATCTTGCCCCAAGATGATCCTCTTCTTAAGAAATGTATCAATCCCATGGACTCCCTGGCTAGGTCGACTGTCAAATGGGTAAAATCTTCTGCAGAGAAGACATAGGAAAAAAGAAGTGCACAAGTGGTTCTCTTATTTTCAGTCCTGTTATATTGGTGATCACCTGTTTCTGGTTAGAGTGAACTTAAACGCGTATTCTTTCTGTATAATAATATATCAAACCTTTTTTAAACTTGGGGTCACTTGCAAATAAACCCCTATCCTTTCAAAATATAAAATCTAGTCCTCAAACGCTACATTTGATTCTCCCACACTGAAAATGTTGGCTTTGGGGACAGATGGATATTTGCACCAGAAGTTGCAGGGAGAATATGAGCATCTCAGGATTCTAATTTCTTCTGCACTGCTATTACTATTATTTTGAAAGATAATGTTTTGTTTAATTTATAGTGGCGCATTATTCTCTTGAAAACGCAAGGCAGCAAAATATTTTTTTTTTAAATCCAATCAGCATGGAGCAAAATATATATATATATTTTAAATCCAATCAGCATGGATGCGACCGATCCTGTGTAGTGAATTTCTGTTGAATTTGTAATCCCATGCGAATGATTCCTTCAGATTCTTAAGCGAAGTGCCAGTTGACACTGCACCACTTGACACATTCGTAATAGGAGTAGCAGCAGCAGCAGAAGTTTGCACAACCCTGCATTCAGCTGTTGAGTAGCCATCAAGCTTCCCTAATTCTGCATTGAGAAGAGGAATCTGGGTTTAAGTAGATCATCTCTATGGCTCAACTAATTAGGGTCCTCAACAGATCATGAAGGGGACAGAGATATATGTCATTAACGGCATGCTGTGCAAATTAATTATAATCGAATATGGAGAGATTTTTAAGTAGAATTAGTTTACTATAAATCATTAAAATCATGACTAGATGAGTAAGCATATAAGAGATAGCTCTCGTTTAAAAAGTGTACAAGATATGTTACTATATTCATAATTAACTTAATTTACTTGCAACTTATGGATTAGGTCAATCTATAATTTTTTTTAAAAGAAATCAAATACTAATACCAAAAGACAGCAAAGATCACCAGACTCAATTTCGTTGTCTTGGACAAAAGCATATTTCCCTTTTCTCAAGGTTGCTACTGACAAAATGACAAAATGCAACTTTGACATTATTTGAATCTCTCCTACTTAGTAGAACAAGAAAATAAAGGCAGAATGAAGGTCCAATATCAGTGCAATCAATCTTGTAGTACATAGTCGTATAGAAATCGCTTGCATGTCCTCAATTCGGGAAGCTTAAATCATGCACCTGACTTTTTCCTATCTATGGATTTTATAATTCCATGGCTATTTTCTGAATGGAGAAATGTCCTGTGATCTTGAACAGTTAACAATTTTAAAATTACAGTATTCTCGTCGTGGTCCAACTATTCCTGGAGAAAATCAATAGCGCATCCTCATATGGAGTTCTAATTTCCTTCTCTTCAGCAATCAATTTCTGACAGATACTCAAAGGTCATCGTTCTCCATGCATATTCCAACGACCAAACTAAGGCATATCTAGAAAACTAAACAGAAATGAAATGAAAAACATCAAAATTTTACCTGCTTGCCCATGAGCAAAGCGACACATATGTCAATACGGGCAATGCCCATTCATGTCCCACTTGATGCACTTCTTTGTTTTCAGCAGCTCTCTCTTTGGATTCACTTCAGCACCAGAACTCTCATCAAGCCCACTCTTTAACTCTAATCGATCATGTTTCCTTTTACCATGTCCTGTAGGAATTACTTCTACTGTTGCAGTGTCTCTATGATTCAAACCGCCGGGCCCTGTATGAAGGAAACGGCAGGTGTTTCCGTAAGAGCATTGTTGCCCCTGATAGAACATTCTGCATAGTTTTGACTCCTGAATTGTTCTATCGTCATTGCCAAATTCTTGCCTCCGAAGCTCTCCAACGCTATGGGCAAAGCTACAATCGGACCCAAGTATACAAATTCCTAGTCTAAACTTTCTGCAGAGTCGAGTCTTGAAATAGCGGATCCTCGCCTCGTTCACTACCTGTGCCCTTGAATTTGGGAGTGTCGGTGGATTCGCGGGCTTCTTGAACGATAGATATTCGGATTCAAAGTCAAATGAAGAAGGGGACTTCCCATCAACATCAAATTGACCAGCGAAAGAAGAAGCGTTACTCATGGTTGTGAAGTTGTTGTTGTTGTTGCTATTGGGGATTAATCTATTTGGTAGAGCAGAAATGGAAGAAGTTCCCATCCAAAAACAAAAAAACCATTTAATAAAGATGATGCATTGATTATAGGGAATGGGAAGAAGCTGAAAATTTGGTTCGACCAAAAGATGCACAGATGTGGAATTAGAAGGAAAACCTAGAGAAGAAGATGAAGATGGTAATGGTAATAGTAGGGAACTAATGAGGAAGACGAACGATTGTTCTCGTTCTGAAGAAGGTGGCATCGTGGAACGCATGTTTCAGAAATACAGAATCGCCAAAGTGTCAACATCTACAGGGAGCCGCGAAATGGACTGGTTAAAAGACGGAAATAGCCTTCAAAGTTTGGACTCTGCACATGCTTTGAGTCTTGCTCCGACCCACCAAGGTCTTTTGTGTCCAAAATGAAAAAAAGATCAAAAGGGAAAGGAGTGCCAAAATTTAAAGCCCAGTTACAAAAAGGGATTGTTTTCCCTTTAGATTTATATATAAATCAGAAAATTTTTAGGGAAAATCCCTTGAAAAAAAATAAATTTTGAAATTCGGTGAATCTCAAATTAAGACTCTAAATATTATAAATGCTAAAAAAGTATTATGACTTAAATTGATATTTTAAAGTTTAGAATCAAATGATCAAAATTCCCATGAACATTAAATATGGTTTACTTTTTTTTTTAAAAATAAAACAAGAGACCTTTTGGTTATTGGACTATGAATTTCAAAATCGAAATTTGAGTCTTGATACTTTTAACATATACAATATTTAAAATCTCAATTTATAATTTATCAATTTTTAGAGTTTTTTATTTTCAAAAAAATTCCAAATTTTTATCTGATGAGTATATTTTTTTGGAATTTTTTTATTACAACCAATTTTGGTAAATTGTTATATGGTACTGGAATTTCTTTCAATATTCAGTGCTTGAGTTTTGGGCAGTCACGAACTCATCAACGGCACTCCCTCTACATTTTTCCAAGTTCAACTCTAGGCTACTAGTTTTCTTTGTTTTCTTTTGTGTTTCTTGGTAAATCACAATGACCCTAATGCATTGCTGAGATGTTTTAGGCTAGACCTTCCATACCAGACCCTTTTATATGCGCTTCATTTTATCTTTATAATAAAATTGTCCTTTAATGAAAAAGAAGTTGGTAAATTTTTATTATATCCGATTTATTAATCATTGGATCGGATTGAAGGCTTGAATATGTGACTTTGTAATCTTTTCTTAACTCGACAGAGATTAGTTGGGTGATTTGATCGTTGTTTGATAGTTTTTTGACTTTTTGGTAAATTCATCCATGTTTACATTTACATTTGGTATATCAAATATTAAATATTAATTATTTTCATAAGTATAGAAAAAACTTAAATTAATATGAACGGGATTAAACAAGATAATCTTAGGAATAATCAATGTTGAATTTTAGATTTTTAAGGGATAAATGTAATATATAAATCCCTACATAAAATATTTTGCATTTCATTCAAATTTTATGTTAATCCATTTTTTTTATAAATTATGTTAATCCATTACTCATTAATTCAATTAGAGGGAAGTTTAACCCGGATAGATTGCAAAAATACTTTAGTGGTGGAAACACCATTTCTTGTTTTAAAACTTTGGACTTTGAATATTAATTAATTTTATCTCAAAAATGAATTCTATCCTACATTTTTTTGTACAAAATTTTTTTTAAAAAAATTAGACTCATCCACTATCTGGTAGAATAAAATCTCCCTTCCTCCTAAACGATAGCATTATCAGGCAGGGCGACCCGTCAATTATCCTCAAGCGTAAACCTAAATACCTAAGAGTTATGATGTCTTTTTAAACGTCGCAACTATAACCACAATAAAATAATACTACCTAAAAATTAAATATATTTTAAATAATCACATATCTCACATGTCAAATTGAATTCTATCCTACATGCTTATTTAAATTATCCATGATATTCTAATGGGTTGTGGATATACATGGCCTCTCCAAGATTCATAGAACTGGATTATTATTTTATAAATTGTCTTATATTCCTCTTTCATTCGTGCATGAATCTAAATTATTAAGTCATTAACAACAAGAATCTTTGTCATTGGCATTGTCATGGAATCAAAAAGTTTGACAAATAAATTGTAGATAAAATTAATAATGCATACTGTTGACAGCCAAATGCAAATATTACTTAAAACAAACTAGATCTCCGGTTATGTTTCAGAGTATGCGTTTCGGCGTTTCTCACTTTCTGGCCTATAGGTAAAGTAAAACGCAAAGAATTTGCTAACAGCTATGATAGTAACAGACAAAAAAGGATGAAACAGCAGATTTGATCATCTTCTTCCATATACACAAATCCCAGTTAATTAAGTAATTCTAATAGCATAAGAAAGCAACCACCGTAAATGTCTACTGAAGCTTTATTCCTGGAAATGACGGCAAGATTGCAATAAGGGCATCACCATATCCAACAGGCTCTGTAAAGTCAACAAGACAAGCAAATTATGGAGATCCATGACACATGACATCAACAAAAGACTAGTTTAATATATTCCAAGGTAATTTTGAGTTGACTAACCTCCATCCTCTCTGAGAATCTTGACGATCTCCCCTGATACATCAGACTGGAAACAGACACGAATAAATTATCAGACATCGCAATGGTTATTACACTTGTCAAGATCATCACAAGAGTACGATAACTTTTCAAGTCTGAGATCCAAACCTCGATTGGCAGTTCACCACCAAGCTGTTCTACGTAACATATGGGTTGGCCCTCCTTAACTATTTGCTTCTGCCAATTCCCAGGTAAGAGTGTTGTTAATCATAATTTAATTCTTTTTTTTTTTCAATTAAAAGAACAAGTAATAACAGTTTGAGGTTACAAGCATGATTGGACCTGCAACCCGCCACTCCCCGAGAAGCTTACATGCTGAACAAGAACAATTAAAAGGGGAAAGAAAGAGAAAGAAGAGAACAAGAAATGAATGACACTATACCTCTTTACATGATGGTGGAGCACGCTTTCCCTTTATGGTTCGAGATGTCCTAAAGAAACCAACCTGCTAGATGATTTGAGTTTATGAATTTATGTTTTAACTTATAAGGCATATAAATAATATAAAAGATGTGTTCTTACCCTTGGGGAAGTAACTATGACCAAGCCTTCGTCTGCAGCTTTATCCAGAAATCTCTTACCCCCTGTAGAAGCTTCTGGTTTATAGATGGCCAAAGATGATGATGTGGAAACTGATCCATTCGAACCAGGTGATTCTGTGACTGTGTTTGCACTAACAGGAGGGGATGTTGGAGGATGTACAGTTATACTTTGCTCGGAAAAATTCCGCACTACATGCAGGTGGAATCCAGCAAGCTGATCGATAACATTAGGGAATTATGCAGGTGGGGGTGAAGAATGGAAAATTAATAAGAACAAAGAGCTTCAGAAAATAATATCCTAATTTTCGATTGACGGAGAGAAATGAATAATATTGCCTTTTGAAGATATCAAAACTCATAGTTCAACCTCATTTTGCTTACCTTCAATTCTAGCTCCTGAACTGATTTTGTGTCACACATTTTGTTGAGCAGAAATTGCACCTGCCAAGATGTTGATGTAAAATATGTTTCAACATTTTAGAGCAAGAAAGTACGCAAGCATCTTATAGGACATGTTTGTCATGAATCTTGGTTGCTTCATGTTCAGCAAAAGGACATTTGAAGACAAAATAAATAATATGTTTATATCTCACAATGTAGAAAATACTAATAGACTTCAAACCTCTTTTGCAAGACTATAGAAGAAAACAAATTTTCAGCATGCTACAATTTCAGAACCAAGGACTACAAAAATATTTTGCATCAAACAAAAATAAATGCAAAAGCCAGATCAGCTTAAATCTTAGGGTGTTGAAAGTATAACGGGTAACCATATTTGCTTGAAACCACACTCATCTCTGTTTCTGTAGCTTGTGCTTTGCTAGCATAGTATGAAGAGCTCAAGCCTCAAGGTACGGAACTGCGTACATAGTGTGAGATTTCAAGCAACATGATGACCAGTTATAGCCCATCGCATAGGTTGGGGTAAGATGCGGATACAATAAATTTCATATAAAACACATAATGATTAAGAGTAAAGTTATATAATCTAATTACTGTGAGACCAGATCAAGCAAGTAGGCGCAACTATATGCTGAAGAAGCCTATATATTGAGTTCGAACAACGTTGTTACTAGGAAGTCCAAGTGACTGTCTTAAAAAAACTTGACAACATTTAGAAAAAAATCATATTATTGATCATCACCCAAATCCCCGCAAACAGTGGGGCACATATTAATGCAACATCTTTATCCAAAACAGTACTGACACAAACATAGTCAGCAATACATGAAGATTGCATAATAATTATCTCATTATAAACTAGATTGTCTTTTATAAATTAGCCTGGAAGAGTAATGAAGATAATGATTGAAAACTAAGTACTAACCTCATTTACATTGGGAATAAGTTCACTTGTTGGACCAGAAGACTTAACCTCTTCAGAGCTATCTTCTGAACTTGTAGCAGCTGTTAAATAATCAATAAAGGCTTGTGACAGAAGCTGGATTATTGTACTATTATTCTATAGTTAATGGACTTTAAAATACGCAATGCTTAAATTGCTTGGCATGATTTGACTATTTTTAAGTAGTTTCAGTCTAAACATTCCGTTGAGATTCTGACTCAGAATATGTCAACTGTATGATATAGATTCTTCAAAAAAAAAAAAATTCTGACCGTATTATCACATCCCAACCCCTAACTAAAATAGAAATGAACCAAATCGCTCTAAATTAATGATGATATACGCAAATTTTCATACTGGCTAGAGAAATTTACATAGCCATGGCAGAAAACTAATTTTAATCAAAGAAGCATACTTACACCGGGTTTTTAATGATGGGCCACTGCATGCAGTTAAAAATTTAACTGATCGTTGTGACATGATCAAATGGGTGTTTTGTAGTGACTTCTTACTGGTCCAACTTCTTATACCATATTTTTGGCAAATTTCGACTCTTTTACTAGATGTGCCTACGTTGAACAATTTAATATTTGACGTCCCTAAGCTACCTGCAATAAATTCAAGAAACATAAATCTCCCAACATTGGTGTGGTCAATACCTAAATATTAGCACAACAGAATAATTTTCAAAGGAAGAATAAGGAAAGAGTAGCTTTTGGCTGATATCAAGTTTCACTAATGGATATAGAATTTAGAGGACTCCATCATCTACAGCATGCAAAGTCAGGAAAGAAGTTGTTTTGTAATTTTAAACATAAAAATGGAAGAAGAAAATAAATAAACAAAAAAGACAACTTCTTACGTATACTCATACTTAAATGTGGATCCTTGTTACAGTTCACTAAAATGAACAAAGTGAGTGCAATCGAAATGATCATGGGGTTGTGAAATTTCATTTTCGGCTCTCATAACAGGTTATCATAGTTAACTTCAAAATATTGAAGGTGGTCAGATATCCTTTGCAACCATTTATCATAACCCAATTGCAGTCATGCTAGCTTCTCCTTCTGCTTGCTGTCCTTTTTTTGGTTTATAACAGCAAGGGCATCTGCTGTTTGCTTCGACACTTCGTCAAGTAGAACGCAATAACGAATTTAATAGATTAAAGGCAAAGATTAAGTCAGTGAATTCCTGCCAAGCAGCCTCACGTATCAATGGAAAGAAAATAGCAGAAACCTTACATTGTTCATTTAACCTATAACGACAAGCATACAAAACAGTGTGCTTTGCTCTCCTAACTTCTACGACGCTACATACTAACCAAAGAACACTTTAGTGTGAATGCTAAGTTATCAAGCAAGAGATACAAATTAAGCTTGAATACCAGAACAATATCTGCTCTACCATTTCTGGAAACTCATTATGCAGTTAATTGTTTATTTAATTGAAAAACATGATGGAAATATATGAAAATTGATGCCTCTGATATTATTGGGCAATAAAAATATAACTGTGATTTGTATTGCCTAATGTGTAATTTGACGACAGTCTGCAGTTTTGCATCACATTTTCTTTGGTGGATGCAAGATTAGAGGCATGAACACAAGAAATTTTTAGATTCATATTCTATTAATATAAAATCCGAACACAACATATTACCACACATTTTCTGTAGACTCTTTTAGTACCTAGTTTCAGACATCCCTATACAACATTGCACGTTCTATCAGGATGATATATCCCAACCCCATTACTCACTGATACTGAGGGAAAAGCAAAAGAAAAACAGAAGAAGGCATAAGAGATTAATTTCTGACCAGAGTTAGCAACTGTAAATCTTTAATCGAAATAATTGAATCACCTTCGACGTCAACAAAAAGAGAAGAACAAAATACTCACATGAAGCCATTGGGATTCGACCAGGAGAGCAAAGGAATAGAAACTCGTGCAAAGGGTAAGGGATAGTGGAATCTGAGAAGCAAGTGAAGAAGAAGGTTCGAGAACAGAATTTGAAGACTCAAAAGCTCATAATGCTGATAGCTCAAGAAAAAAGAGAGAAGAAGAAGCAAGCACGGCCGTTAAACCCCTCAACCAATATAATACAGTTCACTGAAACAGCTGGAATCGCTTTGGATTATTTGGTCCCCATCGTCTCCAAAATGTGTCTGCATTCCCATCGTGTCTAAAATGCGCCGCATCCGGTGCTCATCAATGAAACGATTCGTTTGGGTCGGTTAAGTATTACTCGTATAATAAATGATATAAAAATGGTTAACTAAATAAAATATTAACTATAATTGAATTCAATATTAGAAAAATAATATCTAGATCCCGGGCAAGTAATTAAATACTAAAAAAATCTTAAAAAATATCAAAATTAATTTAAAATCCCATGAGACCTCAGGTAATTTTTTTTCAACTACAAAAATACATAATTGTCCCTGTGAGTTAGAAAAATAATACAGAGCAAATGATAGTTGCGCGCTTTGGTGTGAAAAGAAGAGGGGTAGAAAGTATGATAAGGGAGATAGCGTACGATGGACTACTCTGGTTTAATCTCACAGTCTTCTTTTTCTACTTCAATTAAAGTATTATGCTGGTAAGACCACTACACTTTCTGTCTACAAAATTCTCAGGAAGAATTATAAATTAGTTGGCCGCAAGCTTGTTTCTATTTCAAACAAGCAAATCAACTTCATTTCTGAAAGATTGACCCTTGGTACTGTTGGAAACTTTGGTCAAAATTGATTGAGCTATATGCCAGAAGTATGGATAGACAATGAAGTTAAATATAGTGGCACAAGTGCTGATGACTTTCTAGTGGGTTACGCATTCGGCAGAAATAGAGATACTGTGAAGAAGACTCACTTTCAGGCGTGATTCTTTGTACACGTTGAGGTAACTTTTTATTAGTGGGAGGGACTTGTTAGATTAAATTGCAAAATTCATCAAGAATATGTGTGAATAATCTCTTCTTGGAACAGATACATAAAGGTCTGTAGTTATTCATCATTTATAATTAAGCAAATGTTCAACTTTGTATAATCTAGCTTGCCTTATTCTCTCAAGGGTGCACAATTATTTTTGATTTGTCTTGGGCATATTTGACAAAGTTATTAATATCTTCCATTGTATTTCTGGGATGGTCCTATATGTAAGAAGAGATTAAGCATTCACTTGTTTTGACAATTTCGGAATTTGAATTGATCGTAAATTGACTTTTGGATTTTGAACCTGGGAGCTTGTGGTAGGAGTTTATTTACTAGTGATGGATGAAGCTCAGGCCAGTTCTAGCTCCTGCCTCTTTTCCTATAAAGACTTATGAGATGGTCGACGATCCTTCCACATATTCGATTATTTCTTGGAATGAGATGCCCTGCATATCACTTGTAATAATTTGGTATAAATTGTTTTCTCAGTAATAACTTTTAACTCCCTATCTTAAGTTGGATATTGTGTGAATGTTTGAATGATTTATAGTATGAGTAGTCTATGCTTTTGTTCTGCTTTGCCTAAACCTATGCTGAATTGTGATGTTAATACATACATTTGAAATTTGAATTTTCTCTATGATCATGTTCTTGTGTTACATAACTATATGGTGAATACAATTAGCAGGTAACCTTCAGTGCCATTCTCAGGTGATAATGGTATTTTATAGTTGTCAAAGATAGAATTTCCACTTTTTACATAGAACTATAGATGAACATATATGGAAGGGATCTAATAATGTATTTTGAGTCTTGACAAGGCCTATATGGAGCTATGGCTGAATTTTCCAATAAATGTATGTAGAATAGGAGGAAATATATTCAATAACTTTTGTTTTGGCTTAATAGAAAGTGGTATATGAGTAAATTTTGAAAGGACTTTAAGCAAGTAAATAAATGAATAATCATGTAGCTGTTGAATATAATAGCAGTGACAACAATTATAGAGGAAAAAGTAAATACTGAAATGACTATTACTACAATGACAACTCTTTTAATAAAGAACATTGATCACATATCAAAGTTACTGGATTAAGAATATGAGCATTTTGTACCTGCTTTGACTCTTCCAAAAATCTTCTCCTTCACAGTTTCCATCAGAGCTTCAAGCTTCAGCTTGAAAATCTTATAGAGAGTACCAGGACGATCATATGGATTTAGCTTATTCTTCTTGCAAAATCGTTTTATCTCTGGCCTTGTAGGATTGCATATAAAGAACCTGCCCATTTACATATAGTCATAGTATCCTGATAATTCTGAAGCATATATCTTGCACCTCTAGTAAATGAGGATGGCAAAATAATCCTTTTCCCAGTTAATCTGGGATCTGTTACTCCTCTAGATATTGCATCTGCTAATCCTTGATACAATTAACTCTTAATTATTTCTGATAATTCCTGATATAATCAAGTCATTCGCTCTCAACCATGGAATACCAATCTACAATGAATTGTTGAAGTAACCTCTTTGAAAGCTATTGAATATAATAGCACATAAGACGAACCAAATGAGATATATGCTTCATCTATGACCAAGTGGTCAAACCCATATATTCATTGGTTGATGGCACAATCCTTTGCTTTCCTTTTCTTGCTTCAAATGGTTAATCTTGATTAATGTAATCATGTATTAAATAATTAAAGAAATATATGTAAGGCTATTAATTTATAGTTTTCTGGACACATATAAACATGATTTGGGAGGGGGACATAAGTTATTATTATATTATGTGATAGTTGTTAATATGAGTGGTTGAGTTATTAATAATTTATATTTGGTGTATGCTGTATCTCACAATCATACACCATGCAATCATATATGTATTTCACAATCATGTATACAAATATCATACACCATACAATCATATTTGCCTAATTGCCTTGCGCACTCTCTTTTTTATTTTGTGAATTGTAAAGTACATAAATATAAAGTTATATTCTTATTTGAATGGTGTTGGGAATAAATGTATAAATAGCTATCATATAATGCATTGTAAAAATTTTTAAGGAATATATGACAACGTATATTATTCTATGTTATTAGTAATATGATATTTGCTTCTTTGATAGTTGTATTTTAGGTTATTTTTCTTCGATATTTTCAACAGTAGAAAAGAAAGTTGTCTTTGTTTTAAATAAAAGAAAGCTCTTGTATAGCTTATTGGATGATTCAACAATACTATGAATGGAGAGAATGAAGCTGAAACTTGAAACTCCAGTTGAAATTGCAGATAAACTAATTTAAGCATGTAACAATCTTATGACACAAGACTATCAATATGTCAAATAGGATTTGACTACAGTAAATAATGTTATTAATAGTATGAATGACTTTGCATTGAGGATGAGAAGTACGAGTAATAATTTTTTTGTCATATCTCATATAATATTTTTATGTTATTAATAAAAGAATTTTATGTTATTAAATCATCTAATTTTTTTGCCATAGTAAAGGAATAACAAAAATAACAACTCCAGCACTTAAAAGTAACAACCCCATATTGAAGGAATAACAACTCCAACAATAGAAAATAACAACCATATAATAAAAGAAGGACAACTGAACCACTGTAAATAACAATTGTCTATGACAGCAAAAATAATAATTCTAACACTTAAAAATAACAACCTCATATTGGAGGAATAACAACTCCGTGATGAAGACATAACAACTTAACTATTGAAAAATAACTTATTCATGACAACAAAAATAACAAGTCCATCACTTAAAAATAACAACCCTATATTGAAGAAATAACAACATCGTAGTTAAAGCATAACAATTTAACCGCTGTAAAATAACTTACCAATGATAGTAAAAATAACAAGTCAAGTAGTTAAAAATAACAATCATATATTGAAGGAATAACAACTCCGTGTGAAGGCATAACAATTTAAATACTGAAAAATAACTTACCCAAGACAGCAAAAATAGCAAGTCTCGCACTTAAAAATAACAACTCCATATTAAAGGAATAACAATCTTGTAGTAAAAGCAAAACAATTTAACCATTGAAAAATAACTTACCCATGACATCAAAAATAACAAATCTCATACTTAAAAATAACAATCTCATATTAAAGGAATAACAACCTATGTGAAGGCATAATAAACCTTGTAAAAGCCTTTCTATTCCTCATAATCAGAGTTCATCATTGTTGAAAAGATTAAATAAGTCCCTTGGAAATTTAGCTTGAGCATCCTCCATCTAATGGTGTTTTTACTTTGAGAGACTTTTTTGTGGACAGAAATTACTCATTTGGATATTGTGTTCCAGAAACACCATTACATGCTATTAGAGACTATAGAAGCCAAAAAGGTATGGTGTAAGCCTATAAAAAAATCTCATCATACTGATTTCTTTTCTTTGTGTGCAGTAAGTAGATTGCATGAAACATAAATCATGATGAGCAAATTTAGAGACATAAAGGAGTAAATTGGAAAACCTTATTCGCTAATGCCAACTGGTGGATTTTAAAAGACAGATGAAACATAATCTTTTCACCCAATGGTTGAATCGGTGAAGTTCTCATTTTAGCCGTATCCAAAATGCTATAGAACATAGCTTCATGCAACAAGGGTCAGGATTGAAGGAAATATGTTTACACCTACAAATAGCTACAGTCATCTATGAGTACATTGGGTTCATTTGAACATTGATGGGTCGATAAACAATTTGGATGAGACGGCAATTTGTGACGGGTTTGATTCAAGACTTCCATAGTAATTGTATTAAGGGATTCGTGAGAAAGCAAGGTACGAAAAGCTGCATTGAAGCAGAACTTCAGGAAATCTCTTGAGGGATGGAGATTTGTTAGAGAATTATTGAAAATTAAGATGAAAAGTAGGCAAATGGAAGAGTTAATGAAGAATTACTAGTGATAAAAATTTTACCATAATGATACATCGAAGCACAAGAAACTCAAAAACTCTCCAACATTTCTCTTTCTTCTTTCTCTCTGCATTAGCCACTGTAGCTATAAGTTTCCTCATCACACTTTCTCTTATTCTTTCACACTAGAGAGCACTAAGTCTACACTACTATTTATTAGTTTTTATTTTAGAAGGGCAATTATGTCTTTTTACAATTGGAAAAAATTCATTTGAGGTCCCATGAGACTTGAAATTAATTATGTCATTTCTTGTGATTTTTTTATTATTTAATTACTTCCATGGGACTAAGATGTCCTTTTCCCTTCAATATTCAACCAACAAATTCCAAAACATTAAACAAGCAAAAACCTAAAAAGACGAACTTAACTTCTAAACTGACTTTGTTTGGGCAAAAAAAAATAAAGAAAGAAAGTTCTTTTTGTTTTTCTTTTGTACAAAAATTTTTAGAAAGGAGTTAGGCTCACCCACGATCTAAGGGCATGGCGAAGTTTCCCTTCCTTTTAGCCGTATATTACTCGTAAACCTAGGTACCCAAGAGTTAAGATACCTCATCAAGCGCTGTAACTAGAACTATAATAAAATAGTACTCTCCAAGAATCGAACATGCTCTAAATGGTCATATATCACATCCCTTCACTAGTTAAACCTACGAATGATAGGTAAGAAAAAAAGTTCTAAAGTAATTGAATTGGATATGGGCCCGTTTTGGGACCAATTCTTAGTTCTTTATATTGAGGCCCAACAAACTGAACTTATATCCATTATAATTGGAAATTTTCACTAGTTTCTTCAAGATATTTTATTCCATCCCTTTCAAATTATTCACTCATCTCTTAAATATAAAAATTAAATAATTAATTTATAGATATTAAATAAATTAGTTCCTTTAATTATTTGCATTCAAAGCAACCTCATCGATAGAACATTGTTAGTTTGAGAAAAGATAAGAAATTTGTGAGACAATGTTATATAATTATCATAATATATTCCAGGTCCCTTTTGCTTGTTATATAATATATGATGATGACCTAACTACGATAAGTTGATAGCATCTATAGGGACCTACAGCTGTTAGGTCATGACCTAATTGAATACTCGCGAGTAGGATAATAAAGCTTGCCTGAAAGGAAGACCAAAAAAAAGAAAAGAAAATCTGCATATATAAAAGCAGAGCTTATTATTTAATTAATATAGAGTTCTAAAGTCATCTTTTGAATCCACAATATGCATCCCTTTTTAAAGGCATATATATACACTTTAAGTCAGGGAATGGAATCCAATGCCAAATCTGTCTTTCAATTAGACATATATATATATAGAGAGAGAGAGAGAGACATAAAATATTAGCTCAAGGGATGATTTTTAATATTTGTTGGATACATTAGCGTATAGATTTCAATCTCGTAATAAATTAATATGTGTGTCAGAACTCACAAAACAAACAACTCTACAACCCACATAAAATTAAATCGAAGGGGTTCAGAGGTAGGGTTATTTTGAAAGATGGGTATTATAAAGTCTTAGGTTCCCAACTCTAACAACTAACTTTTAGGGATAATGTTTCTAAAGACTTGTGCTCGGTATAACAGTGCTTTCATTGAGAGCCATCTAACTGGACCTTAATTCTCCAACTTTAATAATTAGTTTCTGGGGCATAACGTTCTCCCAAAAACTTGTACAAAAGATTAGCATGTTGGAAGGGAGAACCTTTGTCTGTTTTGGGAGTGATTGATCTCCTTGTCAAAACTTTATATCCCTCTCAATCTCCTCATATCAGTAAATCATGTCCCCAACAATTATTGATAAGAGAAAACTATATCAGTGAATCCATATATTTTATTTATTCTTATTATAGCTCCACTTGTATTGGGTTTAGGCCTTAATGGGTGGATTAGGTATAACGTATAGCAAGAATATTGGTTGCTACTTGATATACTGTATAATGATATTTCATGTGCCCTTTGTATGTAATATGATTCAGTTAATACACACACACATCAGCTTTGTGTGTGTATTTATGTATCTAGTTCTATTTTGTTTGTTTAGAGAAATACAAACACATTTAGGAAGAAAGAAAAGAGAGGATAATTGTCTTCATTCGGGAAAACAACGCCATATATGGTACGTAGGATTACAAAACAAAACTTAGTTTAATGAAAGCACCAAAAGAACATTAATTGCTGCTGGTAATAATTTTGAGAAAAAAAGTGACAAGAGAGAGAGATTGATACACACAGCTTCCATCTTCAACACGTGGCCTCAAAACCATCGAATATATATGCTTTCACAGTTCTCTTATGAACATATCAAGAAATCAGAGACCACATCTCTCTCCCTCCTCCCTCTCCTCTCTTGCTTGAATCCATGAAATCCCTTCAAGTTAAATAAAACCCAAATGATGGTGTAAGACATACCCAAATGTGGATATAATATGATGATCTCATCCCTAGAACGTGTCCCTCGGGGCGCTGCATTTAAAGCATTCCATTCTGCTAGCAAAGTTGTGCTCGTTGCACCCTGACCTGTATTATATTATTCCCACCAAATAAACAACATTAATTAAAGTACTCAAGTTTGTTTAAAACACATATGTTTCTGTCCAAAGACAACATATGATAGTGAAATCATCAGATTCTGTCTTAATGTCAGTTTTTTACCTGTTGCAAATCCAGTCGCCAGATTTCCATGCAGGCCTAGAAGAACCAGAAGCAAAAGGTCTGGAACAAGAGAAATCAGTGGTGGTGGTGGTGAAGGCAGAAGCAAAGTCATCTTTGAAAACACCACACTTGAAGCAGCTTGATCGGCTCGCAAAGTTATGAGCTCCACAGTTTCCGGCAGAACAGTACCAGTCACCGGGACGAACATCAGAACCACCAAATGAAGATCCCATCATCGTCGTCATTCTTCCTCCTCCTCCTCCACCATAGCCACCACCACCATTAATCCCAACAAAATCTCCAAACTTTGAATCCCCACATCTCTGACACATGTCCCTTCTCTGAAAGTTCAGGTGCTGGCATGACCTGCACGTCCAGTCTCCAGGCCTACTCATCTTCCTTCCCCTGCAAATCACTGTTCCATTACTCCATATATATATATGTACGTAAATAAGTGTTTGAGATAGAGTATATATAAGCGAAGAATACAAGAGTGGTATGAGACAGACCTTGAGACAATGAGAGAGAGCAGAGAGAGTGAAGGGATGTGGTGGTGATGAGAGGGAAGGTTTATATATATATATATATACAGTGGAGAGAGATCACAAGGGAAAGAGAATAAATGGAGGGTCGTGAAGTACCTTTTTTTTGTTTTTGTTTCCTTTTTGGGTTCATGGAATCGATGAATTCTAATAAAGGAGGAAAAAGAGATAAAGGCAAATTAAAATTATTCTTGCGAGCTACAATTCCAAAGACAACTGCTAAATACTTTGAATTTTGAACACACATTTACTTTAATTTGGCAGTGTGTGTTGTGTGGTGTGGGCTAGCTTCAACTTTGTAATTTGTTTTAAGTTTTTTTCAACTGTACGATTCACTTCTGGATGCTCAAGTGTTTCTAGCTTGGATAATAAGGATCAACATTTCCTTCTTAATTCACTCTAATATCTCCTCATACATCTCTCTCTAAAATGATTACAATTAAACCATGACGTGTAATATAATGCTCTACATATATATAAATCATCAAGAGCATCATGCAGTGACAAAGTTTAGCACAAGAAATGACAACGTTTATGTTGTTTATTTAATATGAAATTTTTTATGTTTGTATTCCTTCTTTAGAACCTCAGTAATTTTTCTATATATACTCTATTCCACTTCATAAGATACCTTTTAGAAAGTATTCATAGATTTTTATAAGACATTTTGATAATTTCAATAATCATTAAATATTTTTTTATATATACCCATATTTAATAAAAGTAGTGAGAGAGAGTGAAAATTAATATGATATTAGAACTCAAAGTAATTAATATGAGGCATGCGTTGTATTATATATATAACAAAGTGTTTAATTACAGAGAGGTCATGTATGAGCATATATATACATAGAAATATATGTAACTAAATGAACTATTTATGAACAGAAAACAAAGAAGATACGTGAAACTCAAAGGCGACACCAAAAAGAGCACACCTTGTTAGTGTAACCTAGCTAATGGCACAACAGAAATAGTCCCAAAAATCTTATCAATATCAAATCCGCCATGAACCCTAGAAAGTCCCTTTGACCATAGCATTGGGTGCAATTCGAATTGCCGCAGCCCCCCATACAGAATCTAATCTATCTCAGACGATGATGATAATAATAATAATAATAAAGAAGCAAAAGAGAAAACTAAAAGCTAGAAGAAAAATAAAGGTGTCTGTCTGCTATTGGACAATATGCAATCCTACTCAGCAACTAATATTGCTCCCATGTAAATTGATGAATATTCGTACCATTAATTAAAACCATATATATATATATATAGGGTAGGCCCACAAGCTATGTATATATATCCCAAATAACAACAACAAAAGAGGATATGCAATTCAAGTCTCTTTCAATTACTACAGCTCTTCTTTGGAATCCACAGAGATTTGACAGTCAAAATGCTGGGAAAAATAGTTGCTGCTTTCCATTTTGAATATTCTTTTATTCTGCATACTAAAGCTTTTGGGGAAAAAACAAACAGTCACATTATGAAAAGAACTGACAGATAATTGAACTCATCGATCCTGCTGAGATCTTCACAAACAGTGGTGGAACTTAATTTGGTTTTAGAATGACTCTCTTTTACAACAGTGAGTATGAGAGAGGGAATATAATTAATAATGCATGACGAGAAGAAGGAGAATTAGTAGAGAAGGAAAGAGAGAAGGGAAGATATAGAAAATAGGAAAAGAGAAAAGAAAAAGAAATGGGGAGTTTCAATAAAGAGAAGAGGAAGGGCGATGATGAAGGAATAACAAGTGTTGGAGGAGTGATTTTGACCATCTTTTGTTGTTGTTGTTGTAGTAGTAGTGTGATATTATTTGTGGAGGTGGCGTCCATTCTCTTGGGGAAGGGTAAAGAGAAGGAGAGGCAAACTTAAAGAAAAATAAAGCGATAATAAGGGAACTGCCCTGATTCGATTCTCCTTGGGAATGGCTTCCATGCAATAACCCCTTCCATCTCTCTCTCTCTCCCCTACTTTTCACAACCATATACCCCATGATATTAAAACCTAACTAGGCCGGTCTGTCAGAGAATAGTTTTTGGATGAAAATGATCAAGTTAGATTTTATGTGATTTTATGATCAAGTCAGAGAATATTTATGTTTTAATAATTATTAGATTATGTATAATTTATATATAAATATTTTATTTACTTACTTGCTAGATCTTTTTTCATTTAAAATATTATTCTTTTTAAAGTTATATATAAATATTTCTATATATTTTAATTAAATTATATTATTTTAATTTTAATCAAAATTTAACCACAATTAGATCATTGGCCATTGTCTCAACTGATTCAATCGATCAATATCTAGTTTTAGTACCTTAATACGCACACTCACACAACACATCCGCTATCCACTCTCATCACTGCTATTCCTTACTAAATATACTGCCTTCGTTTCCTTTCTTTTACTATATATTGTAACAGATAGATTTCTTTTTCTTTGGTTAATTCCTTTTCTTCTTTTCTGTCATTTATTGTGTTCACTGTATAAAGATAATCTCTCTCTCTCTCTAGTTTATTCTGTTTCTTTTTTAATTTAAACATAACTTAGTGGTTAAGCATTGATGCTAATTGATAAATGTTTGACTTATAAATGGAGGGAAGCATGTATATAACTGAAAACTTCACTAGTATTACATAATATTGTGTTCTTAGTCCTATCTCCTATCATGCTTTTTCTGGGTATCATAAAACAAAAACAGAGAGAGAGAGAGAGAGAGATTTTAGTATCCGCATATATCTATGATTAATCTAAAAATTAAAATCATATACAATGAATAAACATATATATATATATATATAGTAATTAAGTTCACTTGATACTAATGTGTAATTAATGGGGAAAACTTATAATGATCAGCATCTATCAATATAAAATAATAAAAATTATGTAGGGAGTTTCAATGATTTTTTTTAGAAAAAAGTTTAGGTAAATTTGATACTTATCCATCACTAAGGTTAGAGTACAGCTCTAAAGTTCAGAAAATACTTACAAAAGACTTACGAGATCGTCTATTAAATGAGCCTTTATAATAGTAGCAAGAATCAAACTCATGAGAGTTTCAATGTTTTTATATAAAAATTTTGAGAAAGATGTTAGGCTCATCTATGATTCAAAAACAGGATAAAATCTCTATTTTTTTTTAAAGATATCAATATCAAGTGAAGTAAATTATATATTACTCTCACTCATAAACCCGTAAATATTTAAAAGATATGAGAGTTTCAATGTTTAAAAGGCAAAAGTAATATAACTTATTTTGGACCCGCTCGATCTAATTAAAAATCAACACATTAATAGGAGAGCTTTATGATAGGGTAGTGAGGTAGTGGGCTTGGGCTTCTAACTAAAAGAGCAAGGCCTTGGCCCACAGAGCTCAAATTTTCATGTCCCTATGCAGTCCTCTCAAAAAATAAGAAACATCCAAGCTTCCGACAATCATATATTAATTAAGGTACTAATTAAAAGCAAACCGAGCAGTAATTCAAGGGATAGTAGTTTAATTGAAGTTCAAGTCATGATTAAAATAATATAATTTAATTAAAATAATATAAATGAACATAATATAAAGTGTCATGCATAATATAATTGGGCTAAAATACATAAAGTCATGATGCAATTAGAAAGAGTCAACATGTATGGTCAAGTTAAACGATCAATAATGGAAGAGAGATAAGAAATTCGGACACTTGAAAAAGTATGGCAACAACTCAACATCAGTTTTACTGTGAAACTAGAGAGGGAGGGACCATTTTCATTTAATTAACACAGCTCACTTTGTCGACATAATTTAATAACACGACAACCAATGTGTCTTCAACGATTACCTCGTTTGCCAATTACACACAATAACTTATGTGCGTAAAGGATCTACTAGATTTAAATGCATCTTTATTTTTATTTTTACTTTTAAAATTTATAATATAATGTGTAATTTTTCTCAAATATACTTCAATCATATGATATACTAGACTCCTCTCATTCTTACTATATAATATATTTAATTAATTTAATTATATTAAAAAATTAATTAAATTAGTTAATATAATATATTTTTTGTAAAAAACTCTGATAATTCTTTTAACTCTCTCACTCATTCTCTTACTTATTATTATTGAGAGAATTCAATAAAAGTAATTAAAAAAATTGATAAATATAAAAAAATATCTTATATTTAAGATTAATATTAATTCTTCAATTAAATTATATATTAAAAATTAGAGGAATAATATTTAGAAGAGTTTATTAGGATTAAAGCAATTGTTTCACGGCTTATGTTATAAGTAACCCATACAATCCTTTGTAGCGACGACCATGGGTGTGTTTGTATTATATTTTAGAAAATAGATTATGTGTATAAAAGATTATAGGTAGCATAAATTTTAGAATAATAGATTTTGAGTAGAATAATTTATTAGTAAAAAAAATATTTTTTAATCCAAATAATAGTTTTGTATCAAATAATCTAAATACTCCAAATTTTTCATAATTATTTTTTTACGAAAACTAATAAACTACATAAATACTAATTTTTTTTTACAATTAATTTTTTATGAAAAATAATAAATTATCTAAATATTAATTTTTTTATCAAAACTCTACGATTTTGAAAAAGCTAGAGGGAACTACTTCTAGCACTTATTATTTTATAAAATTTATTTTTTAAAAGTTAATCTAAAAATACAAATAAAAAATAGATTTTTTATAAAATTTATTATACTCAAAATCTTTTCTCTAAAATTTAATCTAAACACATACAAGTTGTTCATTTAGCTTATATTAAAACTATAATTTTGATAAAAAAAATATTATGGATAACAATTAGTGTTTAGATAGTTTATTAGTTTTGGGAAAAATTGATTATAAAAAAATTAGTATTCTGATAGTTTATTGGTTTTCATGAAAAATTTATTGTGAAAAATATGCAGGATGTGGATTATTTTATCAAAAACTATAGCTTTTGGAAGGTCTTCAAACGCCCACATATTACTACTTCAGAATTTTCTCCTAACTTTGAGCATTAAATTATCAACTTGAGAATTAATTCATAAATAGTTCAATAATAATATAGTAATTACAGAAGCAAACTCTCTATAAAGCTTGTAGAGAGGCCAGAAAGCATGTTTTATATCTTTTTTTTTGTATTTATTAACGGCAACTACGACAATTAAAAACCCTTTTTTGCTATGAATCATATAATCAAGATAAATCGGATCAGAAATCATATGAGATATGAATCGTGGAATGATTGTTTGGTTTCTAATTATATATATAGAGAGAGAGAGAGAAATTTTTGTTAATGTTGAAAATGAAAAAAAAAATCATTGATAAAGAACCGAAAAAAATCATTTAGTTAAGCCGTAGAGAAAATTCAAGATGTATTTTCACACTTTTCAATGGTATCATATATTTTTAATGTTATGTAATAATTTTTTTAAAAAAATCACTATAATTTTAAAATTTTTTAAGAAATAATATAATCATTAAATTTTTTTAATAACAAGTGAATATATAAACATTTTGTTATTTTCTATGTGTTGTTTATTTATTATAAATTTTTTAGTGAATATATCTATTCTATAGAATTTCATAATAATTTTTCTTAAAAAAATATTTTTAGCAAGTACTTAATTAATTTCCTTTTACCAACTTATGCTGCCATTATTTTTTTTTTTCGCTCACCCGATTCACCAGAACTTTACCCCGACTACATTTAGATCTGATCTGTGTCGCGCACCTGGCTATGGTGGGTGAGTCTCCCAACGAGAATTTTTTACATATACTAAGGCTTAAAATTGAAATCCCGTTTAAGTGATACTAAACCACTTATTACTCATATACGCATACATTGTTCCAACTTGCAAGTTCCTTTTATGGCCATCCACGTCAAATTTAGCTATATATATGTATGCCTTTGGCGACATTATTTGGTATGTAGGCTAAAAATAAAATAACCTAACATAAAAAAGATTTGACACATTGGCATGAGATAGTGCTCTTTTGTCTATATCTTTAAGTATACTTTTTAATTAATTAATTAATGAAAGCATAGTACCACTACCTCTTGGTTTTGTTTTTAGTTTAATTTCGACATGCATTAATTGACATTGTTCCCTCACGTTCCTTCAAGATATTTTCAGACTCATTTATTCTGTAGCCAAAATATCTTACATCCCTTCAGATATTTGTGTTCCTATTTCTTCCCTTTCAATTAATAAATTCAATCTCCTCCAAAACATAACTATTTTATATATACTAGTCTCTCATCTTCAACTCAGCCACTCCTCAACCATGCAATTCTTGAAAAGAACAAAACAAAACTGTGCGTTCTTTAAAATTTTTAAATTTAATATATATATTAAATTTAAAAATTTTAAAGAACGCACAGTTTTGTTTTGTTCTTTATATATAACGGCTTAAGAGAAATAGAAGCCAAATCTAGTGGGATTATATTATGTTTAAAATAATTGTAGAGACAAAAATACTCAGTTACATGAGCTGCGATATATTCGGAATTTCCAATCTTGTTGATCAGAGATGACCTTAGACTGAGATAAAGACGTACACTAAGAGAATATATGTGTGTGTGTAGACTAAGAAATATAGAAGGACGTACAATTAGACTAAAAATTTTAATGTAGGAAACTCTACAAATAAGACGTATTAAGATATATATATATATACACACACATATATATATTGATAACTTTTAGGCCACTCTGACACTTTTATTTAATTCTATTACTAGATATTTGAATAACCAGTTAATCTGATTTGAAGTTTTACGATGAGGATGTCTCTCTTTAAATTTTTTTTTGATAAGGTGATATTCAAACACATTTCACAAACTTTGTGATCTACCTGCTTCATCATTGGACCAAGTATCTTTGAGTGTGTGTGTGTGTGTGTGTGTATGTATGTGTGTGTGTGTATAAAGTGTCGTATATAGTATGAGTATCCTTCCTTCTTCACTCATTCTTGCATGTTTTCAAATTCGTCTTTTGTATTTAAGATTATGCATGTACATTATTTGTCCACATACGGATATCATACTGATAGCAGAGAATTTATTATTAACAACGACAGCATTCTTTTTAATTAATTTAAAAAAAAGGGACAAAGAGAGAGATTAACATGTAATTAAATTATATAGAAAAATGAACGAAAGCAAAGATTGACATTTAGAATACCTATATTATATAAAAATGAAAGTATATTTGTCTCAGTAATTAAGCAATAATTAATGGACTCATCACTAGCTCGTAGAGAATATTAAGGTAAAGTACTGAGTTAAAGAGCGAAAAGACAAAGTTCTATATTAAATTCTTATTTGTGATCTATATATATAAATACAGCTAGCACAGTAACAACAGTTCACATAATAAAGCCTTAGTAGATTCTATTTTCCTAATTTTGCCGAGTTTTAAATTTTCGTATTCAGAAGAAATCAATCTTCGGAGGGATATTGATGGTAGCTTTCTCCTTGACCAAGTTCTCTGCTAATACTGCTACATCTTGTTTAGGGACAAGAGGTGGTTTCTTCGATCTAATTAAGGCCCAGTTCGTGCCTTCGAAGAATCCATGTCTCTTAATCTCACAAGACCCTCTCGTAGATCCTAGTCTCTTCTTAGGATTCTTCACCAGAAGCTGTTTTATGAGATCTTGTGCCTTCGCTATCTCTTCTTCCCCATCATCGTCTTCTTCTTTGTCTCTGAACTCACTTGTCGGAAACCTCACCGACGACTTCCCTATAATGTTCCTCATTGTCTTCTCCTTGTTTTTGTCTTTGAAAGGTGTGATCCCATACAACAGCTCGTACACAAACACCCCGTAGGCCCACCAATCCACTCCACTCCCGTGTCCTAAACCTAATATCATCTCTGGTGCTAAATACTCGTGGGTCCCAACGAATGAGTTGGATCTTGCGATCATTGGTTCTACGGATAACTCCACGTCATCATCAGCTATGAAGGATGCTTTCTTCTTCTTCCTCCTTCTGATTATGGCACCACCCTCCACTGAGTTTTCAGTACAACAGAAAGTTGCATGCTTCTTCTTCGTTGTTGTTGCAGTGATGTCGTGTTTCAGAAGCTTGGGATGAGCCTCACAGTGAAGTAGTGAGAGATCGAAGTCGGAGAGCATGACGTGGCCATCTTCTTGAATAAGAACGTTCTCTGGCTTTAGGTCTCTGTAAATTATCCCCATCATGTGCAGATATTCTAGAGCTACAAGCACCTCAGCTGCATAGAATCTGTCATACATATATGAAATATTATTAAAAAAAGGGAGAATTTCAGCAAAATCAAATAAGATAGATTTTAAATAAGTCTAACAAAATATTCTGAACTTTCACCGTAGCATTGTGGGGTCAAAATGAATTTATATTTTAATATCAAATGACAAAAATGCCCTTTTCACTATTTTTTTTAACAAGTGTACATATTACATAAATATTTTAACAATTAATAATAGAAAAATTTACAAATGTAAAATTTACAACTTCCAATTTGCAACTGTTAATACAAAAATTTGCATGTTAACGACTAAACTAGAGGAAGGGCATCTTTATCCTTTTCCATCAAAATATTTGATTTTAGTTTTGTCTTTAAATACTTTACTGAAATTTTAGAATCTTTTGAAACTTGATATAAATTATGTTTTTTTTTTTGGGACTTTACTGCTTCAAAACACTTGATCATAAAACCATTAACGAGGTTATGATGAGAATTTAAAGTTTAATTAGGAACTTACTTAGCAGTTGAGACGCTAAAACGAAGAGTTGGCTGGTTCTGTTGAAGCCGGAACAAGTCACCGCCATGGCAGTAATCGATGAGCAAACAGGAGTAGTGATAAGCATCGAAGTTAGCATATAGGGTTGGAAGAAAAGGGTGATCAAGAACACCCAAAACTTGTCTCTCAGCCTCAGCTCTCTTGAGCTTATTTTTCTTTCTCAGACACTCTCTATCCACAACTTTCAATGCAAAGTAACCACCACCACCGTTCTTCATCATTGTGTGCTTGATCTCGCAGAGGAACACGTTGCCAACATCGCCGGAGCCAAGCTGGCGAAGGAGGTGGAAGTGGTCGAGTCTAACTCCACCGTGCTCAGAACAGAGCTGCTTTATTGCTTTCCAAGCAGGTTGGTTCGCTCTGTGAGGCCTCTTAATATGGCTGCGATCACTCAAATCACACATATTCTTGAAACTTTGCTTTGGTTTTAACTTATAAATTCATATGTTATACCTTGTTGGTGTATTTATAGAAGGGATATGAAGGAACGCTTTTTGATGATTAGATCAGGTGTTGAATTTCAATAGGTGAATGCCGTGTGGGGGATGGCATATTCTAGCAAGTATAATAAAGATAAAGAGGGAATTATAATGAGGTACAAAGTAATCAATTTAATTATCTAAAAATTCTAATAATAACTGATAAGTTAACAATGATAAATTTCAGTATAAAAATTAATAACAAGCTTATGCTACTTTTTAGAACATCATAATAATTCTCTCTATAATAATAAATGTGATTAATTGAGATCTTGGTTTGGCTGTATTCCTTGTTTGTTGGTACCTTGTAAGTTTCTGATTTTGATACTTAGTATTTTACAAGTTTCGGTGGTTTTACTAGTAGATTAGACTATACACTGGATGATTTAATCATTCACTTCATAATATCTTATAAATCCACTTGCCTATTTAGGTCCTTCATCCGTCTCTATTTATTTGTCTTCATTTATATATATATATATATATATATATATATATTTTCCCCTGAATATCAATGTATATAATTACTTGTTTTCAATAATATCCTGTTGAAGGCACTTAAATAAGATATTGTGATATTTAATGGAGGGCAAAAACGGAAAAAGAAAATATAATTATTGCATAGTACATAGATTTTGTTTTTCCCTTTGATCTGTATGTTTTTTCCATGAGGACAGGAGGTAAACATGGACGGAGTGAGTATGTTTTATGGTTTTAACATGAAAATATTTCTTAATGAAGGGATAATTTCTAGTATTAAAATACCCTAGGAGTTAACGAAATCTGTTACTTCCCTTGGTTCTATTTATGAAGAATTTGGAAGAGAGTAATTCGGTGGTCCTTTTTATAAGGCATTACAATATTTTTTTATTTCAATTGTTTTTTTTACTCCTATTAAATGTTGATGTAGAAAATTAATTTCTTAAGGATGTATTTAACATCAGTAAAGTAATATATATATATATATAATTTTTAGATAGAATTACTAATTTTTAAAAAAATTATTTAATTTTAGCAAAATAATCAAGTGAATAGTAAATAGAAAGGGAGGGGTTATATGTGGGTGCGAACATGTAAAAAGAAAATTGGTGGGGGCTCTTTCCTTTCTTTGTTTGTTTTTTCCCTCCTAAGCATATATATCCTTACATTCAAACCAATTATATTTAAAATATTACTTATTAAATATAAACATATTTTTTAATAAAAATTTAAACTTTAATTTATCATTAAAAGTAGAAATATGTCATACATTTAATAAGAGCTTCAACTTGAACTAGTTAAAACTTAATTTAAAAATATATTATTTTAAATATGTCATACATTTATCTTAAAATCTGACCTATAAATTTAGAAATTTACCCTTTTTAATTATATATAAATTATAAATAGATTTAAAATATGTTTAAATCCTTATATTTATAAATATGTATGTTTTTAAAACTTATTAAAAATTTATATAAACTAAGACTTTAGTATACTTAAAGACTACTCATAACCTTTAAAACTTAAAATATATAAATAAACCATTAAAAAGTCTTTAGATTAAGTGTGTGTTTAGATAGAATTTTAAAAATAAGCTTATAAAAAAAGGTTTATAGACAGCTTATAGAAAATGATTTTTGAAGAAGAGTTTATGGGAAAAAAAAGTAGTTTTGAATAAATGAGTGTTTGGATAGTTATTTCTAAAAGTACTTTTGTTATTGATAAATTACGAAGAAATGTATGAATATTAAATAAGGAGAGATAAGAAATGAGAGGAGAGAGAAGAGAGAGTGTAAGAAAAAAATAGAAAAAAAGTAGGAGAGATGGTGTAAGAAAAAATATGAGAGAAATTGTAAGAAAAAGTAGGGGTACTATAGTAATTAGTTAGTTCATAAGTTCTTTTACTGTTCTATAAGATGCTCTGACCAACTTATTTGAAATTTTGGTTTTAAACTATAGTTTAGTCCAAATATCTATTTAAATAAATATAACTATTTATTTTAAAATTTTTTTAAACTAAAATTTAGGATCAAAAGCTGTTAGAAACCACTCAAAAGTAGTTTCCAAACAGCCTCTAAGTTGAAAAAAAAGTCTATATATAAATTCAAACTTTATATTTTTATTATAAATTTATTTAGCCAAAACTTAACCTTGCATAATCTATTCCAATTTCTATTTCACCACGTTATATTAATAGTCTTAACTAGACTTAACCCATTGCGGTGGGAATCAATGAAAGTAGGTGGGGGTCTGGGGGAGTTGGCTTTATCGTACTGGGCCAGGTGAGGAGGCGACGAAAGTGCATGAGTATAGTGACAATTCGGATTCAGATATATGTTCATTTAATAAGCAAAATAAAAATAAGAACAAACTATTTATGCAAAATTTATGTGTAAACAATAGGATTTAAAACTACAATTTATTTAAAGATAAGCTAACTCAATTATAGATATGCTTATAAAAGAATATTTTTCTAGATCTGTGATATTTGACACGTGTCCTTTTATAATACAGTACTTAATGATTTCAGAGTGTTTAAGATTTAATTTTTTACTAGTCTAATTTTTTTTATTTTTAGGTTATAGCCTCTCATTTAATAAAAAAAAAAGAGAACAAACAAGTGTTTTTACTATGCAATGACAAATATCTATGAACAGTGAGTTTTAATCTTATTTATTATAATAAATTGTATAAAGAGCCAATCACTCTCAAGATTTTTTGGTATGATATTGGAAGGAGGGTATGGGGTTTTGAGCAGACCAAAGAATATTTGACAAGTCAGGGCGTTGCATAGGAATGAGACTAAACATTATCTCAAGAATACTGTAGAAATAGAGTGAAGCCCCACGTACCCCAACATGAACATCTTTTTGGAGGCAACCTTCCCTTTCACCTATAGCTGAGAAAATGGGCCCAACCCATTTTTCCTCAAAATGAGATGGGTTTAGACTGACAAAATGCTAGCCCATTTTAGGGTGGGCTGCACAGCCCGTCCCCTCCCAACCCGCCAGCCCATTTTTTTAAAAAATTTTAATATTATTATTTATTTTTCCCAAATATTACTTTGAATATTTTTATTATTGAATACTAGTAAAAATAATTACCTATTTGTTAATATATGTTGACATATTATAATTGATTAATATTATGTTAATGTTTATTTAGATTTATAATTATAAAATTAGATATTTTTTATAAAAAGTAAAGAATTTTAAGAGTATAACATTAACTATATTTTAATTATACTAATATAACATTAGAAATTTTTTATTAGTATTCTAAAAGTTTAGAAATAATTTTTTAAAAATATTAAAAATTTAAAAAAAAAAAAAAGAGGGGCAGGCTGCCCCGCGGCCCGTCCCTAAAAGGGGGCGGGCTCGGGCTGGCAAAATGTCAGCCCGTTTTAGGGCGGGCTGTCTCAAGCGAGCTGGCCCATTTTTGGCAAGCCAGTTCACTTTATCAGCTCTACTTTTACCTTTGTCTATTTCTCACAATAAAATATTAGTCACGGGATATATAGTAAATTCCACAACCTATATCTATTATCCCCTATACAAAGGATCATTTTTTAAAAATCCCCCGTGATTAATAGATGTAAATTTCCTTTACTTATATTTTTAATTATATATAAATATTTTTTTATTTTATATATAACTCAAAGAATAATGCAAGTGTTAAAAATAAGTTATACTCGACTTTTTTAAATAAATTTTAAGTGTTTTTAGTTAATAAATTTTATAATTAAATATTTTTTCAATAATTTCACCCCGTACACATTGCACGCTTTCTGTTTTTCTTTTCTTTTTTCTTTTTTAAAAAAATAAGTTTGTTATCCATATTTTATTTAGAGAGGCATATTCCTCCGCCATTAACCATAATTTTCTGGATTCTCAAAACCTAAATTGAAGACTTTAAATAATTGATGTTGGTAAAAAGGAAAATTATTAAAATATCTGTTATTATAAAATTTATTACTTAAAAATATCTAAATATCTGAGTCTTTAAACATGTGCAACTTATATTCTGAAGGTAATTTTTTTTAATCTATATATGAAAATATTCAATTATGTATAAATGTTTTACATTTTGCATCAAGTTAAAAAAAAAATTTGTTCATGTTGAAAATAAGTTTTATTTTTAAACAAATATCATCTACTTTGAGGGCATATTTGGTTGGGGGACTTTTTAGGAAGGAGGTGAAAGAAAAGTGTTTGGTTAGAAAAAATAGGTTTAGAAGAGGGGGTAAGTTTGTCCAACTTTTCTCCTTTCTCCACCCCCAAATTTGGGGTTTTTTTGGGAGGGGATGAATCTTATCTTGATCAAATTACCCATGCTGTTTTTTCAATATTCCAAACCTACCCCTTAGCTTAAAACCCCATTTTCTATCCAGTTCCCCATCTCGACTCGCGGCTCTATTTCACCTTCCCTCTTCCGGCTGCCGCCGCTGCCTTCCCTCAGGTAAGTGTTTGAGTCCGTTCCTCATGGAGGTTGAACCACCATCTTTCTTCCTACTGAATCAACTTTTTTTTAATCTCCCCCATTTCGTGCCTCAATTTTGGTACTTGAAGTTAAAGCACCGTTGCTCTTCCTATTGCTTTGGTTGTCTCCATTCGACAAGCGGGTTTACTGAAGAGGAAACACCCCGCTTATCCAAACCTCAGAAATCTGTTTTATGCGTGCTCATTTCCTATACTACTGTTATAGCATTCGAGAAGGTCCTCTGAATCATCTTCACATTCTTCTTGTACTGATGATGGGAGAAGAATGAGAAGAAGCACAGGTCAAGAAGCAAGGTTGCCGATGATGAAAATGAACGTTGAGATTCATTAAATTAAGAAATAATAATTGTAAAAGAGAAAAATAAATAAATCTGGATAAAAAAATAAAGACATATTTATTAACTTTTTAATTTGTTCCTTCCCCTCCCTTTCTCTTTTTTTGATATATAAAAATTCAAATAGATTCAATACTGATTCTTCCCTAAAGTTAAGATTTATAAAAAATTTATAAAATCACCTATTAAATAAACACTCACAATAATAAAAATCATATTCTTATAAAATATAAGTCTATTATTTAGTATCTAAACCAACTCTTAATGGGCACATAAAAAACCCTAAACCCTCCCATCCTCACTTTTTATAAACTAAATAAGAAACTTCTCCTCTCACCTACTAACCTTCTTTACCCTCCTTTAAATTAACCTCCCCTTTCCTCCCTTGATAAATTTTACAATCAGGAGAATTTTTCTTCAATTTTCAGGCGAATGACAACAGGTCAGGTTCACGAAATTTTCAAAACAAGAAATATTGAATAAAATGCTTTTTCTTTTGTCAGAAGTGAGTAAAATGTCGGAAGCATCATTTTATACAGTAGCAGAATTCAACATTTACGATCATTCCCAGTATAAGCAAACTTGGCAACTCAATACCATTTTCTCCTACATTCCTTATACGTGGATATACCAAATTTCTTGTACCAAAAACTAATGCCAATCACCTAGTGGTCTATATATGAATGGAAGCAGAAGCTCTGAATCAAAGATGCTTTCATATTAATACCCTTTTCTGCTGCGGCTTCCAGGACTCCTAGCAATAGGAGATTGAACTTGGCGGGGAGATCCTGAACCTGCTTCACTACTCTGTCTAAATGCCTCCCCTTCCAGACTTGTCGCCTCATCCCTCAGAAGTCCTAACTGTTACACCAAGAAGAGTACATGTGTCAAACATTGCCAGAATGAGCATGATTGACTTAAGTTACAGGCGTGCTGAACATAAGGGTTGTTAACAAGAATTAGCCTATGGTGGGAAATTGGGGCTGTCCCTACAAGAATTTAAGTTCTTATATGAGCTAGCAATGAATAAAACACCATAATCCTTGTTAAAAGGTAAAAAAATGCAGGTTTTTGTTTTGTGTTTTTTTTGGGTCAAAATGACTAGGCCCCGGTGGAATTCAAGCTGAATTAAGAAATTAAGAAATCAGTATATATACCCGAATTTCATTCTCTCTCAATTGATCTTGTAGGGCTTGCATAGCAGGACTTAGACTGCAATGTCAAAGAGAAGAAATTATTAGAAAAGAAAACCCAAAAAGCATAAAAATGAAAAGATAAAAAGAAAATAGAGAGATGTCTTTTTAATTCTGACCAATATTCAATCAATTTGCATAATGAAGCTTGGTATGTTGAAGTATGGTGTATGAAACTGAGCGGATGCACTTTCCCATCCCTGAGATTGAGAAAATTATAGTCATCAAGGTAGTAATATTAATAATGGAATTCTTCAGTAAATCTTTTAGCATATTGTATATAGAATCTTCACCTCATGTTTTGTAAAATGGCCTGGTTATATGCAGTTCGCTCCTCATCAAATATTACATGTTGCAGATCCGTATATGATGATAACGGGGAATCAATTTTTAGAAGGGATGAGGTTGGCAATACTTGAAGAGGGATTTCTTTTCTTACATATTCAGCACCACTGTCACCAAACAAAAACCATTTGAGGTCTCAAGATCAAGAATTGTCTCTCGTCAAGCTCTTCAAAGATAAACCATAATTGACCCATCAACATGCATTTTCATAGAGCATTAAGACTGTAGCAGGACCATTTTTACATTTATCATTATCTATTGTTGTTCTATCTAATCATCCAGAGATAATGGGAAGCATACACCAGAATGCTTGTGTTCCCATGAACTACCTGGTTATACTTCACACTACGAAATTATGGTGTATAACATATTATAAAGACGTAAATCATAAAGACTATGTGAAAATTAGGCAAACAAATTGGCTATAGCCTATCCTTTGATAGCACATTTTGGGACACATGGAATGTGTACAAATGACAGTTGAACCATCCATTTAGCTATGGAACAAGTTGGGGTTGGTTAACCAATGGAAACATAAGTGCAGAAGAATTATCAATTTGCAGAGCATTGAAGTTATTTACAGGGAGGGATTTATACAAAACGGTGTCGATCTAAATTGAAAAGAAAAAAAGGTTCTTGTTCACAATAATTAACAGCTATCTTGAATTTTTATCTTCATCCTCTTAATAACAAGGGATTGGAGGCTTGAGATCCGAAAATCAAAACACACGGCTAATAATGATTAACAAGACATTGTTGGTCAAGTACATACTCATCTGTACCTCATTTCCAAATTTGAACGGTGCATAGCTTCCTGCATGCTTTCTGACATATCCATGGGATCAACATCAACAGTGGCAGTGTCCACAATGTTGGAATTGTAGCTTCCTCCACCCTTTTCTCTCCCTAGATAGCTGTTAGCATCAACATTAGCGAAGAAATTCCCCAAGTCTGAAGATCTTTTCCCAACCTAGCCAAGCAAGCAATATAATCAGAAAAATGAGGGCAAGACAAATTCGAGTCCTTTTACCCTGTAAAGCATACAGATATCAAATATACTGATAGGTATAGCCTCAGAACTCAAAAGGCTGAATTCATCTCCCATAACATCGACCTTGAGCATTTCTGCTCACAGCCATACTTCACCACACCCCAAAAAAAAAAACACCTCATCTATTCAATAGTTAACATACGCCCAAATAAAATTTGCAGAAATTCGGGGTTTAATGTTTCTATCAGCTTATTTTATTGAATAGATGTAAAATACATTTAAATTGGAGATCCAAATAAAGTAAGTGGCTAAAATATAGGAGGAAAACCTATACAAAAATATCCGAGTTTTTGTCTTCTCTAATCCTTACTATGGTTCCGTAATTTTTGTTTTCTTCCTCACTTCACTTTGCTGTGAAGTGCAGCAGGTTTGTTTATCTTCTCACCCTTCAAAGCAGTGAGTGGGGGTTTTGGCTTCCTCACCTCATTGAGATGCATTTCTTTTCACCCCACCTTGTAGCAAGGTATAATATACTAATTTTTCCTCTTCCTCAGCTCAATTTGAACAACAAATTCAGGGTTTAAATGTAAACCTTTTTTTATTGAACAAAAAAAAAAGTCAGAGATGAAAGCATAATCTAAGCTCTTAAGTAACTATGTGACAAAATCTATTTGAGCACAGCTTAAACATTGAAGATAAATGCAGACTAAAATGCCTAAGGCATTATCAAGAAAATAGCTACAACATAGGGAACTACTATAAATGCAAAACAAATTAATAACAAATGCTCATTAAAACGTTACATTACATTTACATGATTGATCTCCGAACAGTTCTTCTCATTAACATTAAAGCATTTATAATAATTCTTATATTGTAGTTTTGTTTGAGTAATTTCTACCCAAAAAGAAAGAGAGAAAGAAAAACTTCACTATGCATTGTCTATTGCCTTTCTTGCCAGCAGAGCTATATCCAATACAGGACCCTACAATTATCAATTTCCTGATAGAGATACATCATTTTGCTGACAGTGAGTTAGAATAAAGGAACTCATCAAATAAAACATTGAGCATAGATGGCATGGTATCCAGTAAGATCAACCAATAAAAACATTCTGTAGAAAACAAGATTGTACTTTAGCAAAGAAACAAGTCAAAGATGCAACTAGAAAAATAAGTCACGCCTCCTTTACCAAGAAATTTAAGCAGAAAAGGGGGGGGGAGACTAAAAGCTTTAGTCACATCAAGTTTTGTAGTTGTATAGCCGAGAATATTCCATAGTAGTACCTTAGTTCCAGTGATCTTTGAATCACCAGTATCCTGATCTGGACTCTCTACCTTGAAGGAACCAGATCTTATTGACAAATTCTCTGAGGAACTTGGAGATGGATCAAGATCAATAACTGAGCTTCTATTTACAGGAGATGCAGGTATAGACCTTGACATTTGATTCTGCTTCCTGTCAGATGACTGGAAAGCAATTACTTGAATTCTTCCAACCTATATACAGTTGAAAATTATTTCGCTTGATATTTAATGAATAAATATAGCATGAAAGATGCTTCACAGTAATCACACATTCAAGACAAACCTTGTTTGCATCTTCACTGTAACAAGAAAATATCAATCCAATAAACCCAGAATCAAGAAGTTGATACATTGCCTGAGTTCGCACGTCTGCAATTGTGAAGACATGGTATATATATGATCTTTGTGCATAAAAATAATTATAGGCAGTAGGAAGAAAATCAAGAGGAAGAAGTTGCATAGAAGGCCATAGTAACTTCTAAAGTAAATATTACAAATGAGAAGGAAAAGAAACTAGAAATGTAAGTGACATATATATTGTCTTTATATCATTTTTACTTCTTTTGTGCATGAAACCCTCCAATTGACTTCAATATCTTTTGCCTGGTGGTAGAAATCTTTTCTTCACATTACTTGTACGTACAGCAAAAGTCATACTTAGCTATAGCGAAATAAAATATAATTCAGATTTGTTTCCATCTCATGCTAGTAATTGAGCTAGTTATAAACTTAACTCTTCAGTTCGACTAAAAATAGAAAACAATATGATTCCAAAAATATGGCAAGTCATGCGGTGCTTAAGTTTTATGTCCCTTCATATCTAAAATTGTCATCAAATCACTGTTAAAACAGATAAGTCACGCCTTGCCACTCCAACAAAATCGTCATTCCATACTTGGGAACATATTTCTACTCAATGCCATATCATGAAGTATGAAATATGAACAGCTTAATAATAAAATACTCAAGAATCCTTTGAAGTTAATTTGTCAATTGAATGAAAAGAACAGCCAATTTTCTTATACATGTTCATGATCTTTAAGACTGTTGAAGATTAAACAAAGGAATAATCATCTAGCACTTACCAACATGAGAAGGAAGAACGGTAATATGAGGATGTGAATGGTACCAACCAATCACCCTTGTTGTTCTACCAGTCGATACGGACATTCTGTGTTAAAAAGTTAATGGCACAACAAAAAAGAAAAGTAAAAAAAACGGTGCCTCAACGCACAATGCTCCCACTAGGTGGGGTATAGGGAGGGATAGATATATGTAGTTGTGCCCCCACAAGCGAAGAGGCTGTTTCCAAGAAAAATAAAATCAAATAAAAAAAGAGAAGAGATTGCCATTCATGATCAGCTGGAAGATAAAAGGTCACTAGAATGAGAAATTTTTAAAAGTTGATTTTGTTGTCTGAATGGGCCAAAGAATAAAAGCAGCAGTGTCAGGAAAAAATAGTGTAGAAATTAAACCAAAATGAAACCGACTAAAACAGATATTATATGCACAAAACCAACAGGAACAAATCAGGATATGTCAGCCAGTGCTGATGCAGCAGCCAACTGTTCAGGGTTAGTCTCTACTCGGTCCTTTCGTCGATCAGACCTCGTCTGAGGAGATGCTCCCCATATTAACGCTGTCACATTCCCATTTTTTGAATGCTGGATCCACAAAAAATATAAGTTAAAACACATAGGCTGAAAAAACATCCTGGTAAACAGGAAAGATACTGAATATAGGAAGATGATGAATCGACCATGTTGCTTGAAAAAACTTATCAGTAACAACAATCAAAATGCCAAATTAGCAATACCATCAATTTGAAAATGTAAGACAAGGAATAGAGACAAAAGTGATCATAGGCTGATCACTCATTTCAAGCATATTGTAGATCTTAATAACATGATAAGGGGTTGAACTATAGGAAAGCATTGGGTTTGTTGCCATGATGATAATGATTTATTATTCATGAAAATTCACGTGAATCTATGTGCTTATCACATCCCTGAGAAAAGGAAGGTAATGGAAATATGCCCGTAAGAGAAAATCTCTTCAAGAATCAAGAACAATATCTCACAGACATGATAGACAGAATATTGGAAGTGAAGGGTGTACCAACAACCGATCACTAATATCTTATGTTTCTTCTTTGGTAGCAGGCTTTTCAATGTCGTAGAAATGGCCAAGTTATAATCCATGTTCATACTGCAAGCAAGCTTCTGGCTCCCACCAGGAATTAAAAGTGAACCCTATCTCCTTCAGTTAGAGTAACTATAAGGACCCTCTCCAGCCTTGATTCAAGAGCATATGTCTTACTAATCCACTTGAGTGAGGAGCAAACTCGTATTAAATCTTCTAGAGCTCCATTTAATATTAGTCTCCTTAAAACATTGTACTTAACTTGCTAGAAATTACCCTTCATTAACCGGAAAAAGGAATAAAAGGCACTGCTACTACCCCACCCCCACCCACACAAGACAAACAACCCCACCCCAAAGAAATGCCAAAAAAAATACGCAAATCCCACATATAATGAGCATTACTATAGGAGTTTGAATCTTAAATTCAAGAGAACGAGCGAATACATGCAAAATACGGAGAATCCCAGTACCCCCAACAAGAAATACCAAACCCCACCAAGAAGCATCAAGAAATTGATGCATAGATCATTGCCCATTGAGCTAAAAATGATTACCGATCAAAGAAAATAGTGGAAATTGAAACATGAATGACCTCGATATCGCCCAGGAGAAGACCCATGATCTCTTCAGTCTCAGTGGACAGTGCATGAGTGACACAGGTTAACCAAACGTCTTCCGACATTTTCACGCCAGTCAGAGACATTTTCGATATATCTCCCTTTTTCTCCGGAGAAGCGACACGAAGACTGAACCTTGAATAAACGTCGGAGAAACGCCAGGAGTCCGTCAACAGGACAATTACGGCTCCCTTTCCGGGCGATGAATTTTCTATTCTATATTGTAGCTATTTCTTCGTTTGGGACGGAGGGAGGGTGCGATCGAGATTCGAGAGGGCCCGTTTAGTACTTAGCAATGCCATGCCATCTTGATGATTCTTGTTCGCGGGGTGTAATTATCGGTAACCTTAAGAAAAATTATTATCAGTTAATTTAATTATTTATAAATATATATTAATTTTATTAAAATATTATTTTTAATTATTTGTATTAAAATTATTTTATATAAAAATTTCAGAACAATGTAATTAATAATGATAGTTTTGAGAAAAAAAATTTAAATGTAAGAAAAAATGGGTTAGAATTAAAGTAAATTGATAACTAATATATAAAAAAATAATCAGTATGTTATATCCAAATAATACAATAAATTGGGAAATGAATCTTTTGCCCTTGATGACAAAAATCTCCCTTCATTGGAAGAGGTCTCAAATAGAGAAAGGAATAGAGAAAGGAAAAGATTAACGCCACGTTTGTAGTGTTGCCCCAAAAGGCAAATATTTTAATCTTTTCAAATATACTACTATTGAATATCGAACTTTTCTAGAAAAAAAACAAAACAAATTAACGCGTGAAATATATATTTTTTTATTCAAGAGGAACATTTTCAAGATAAGGTATATTAATTATTTTTTAAAATTTCACAAAAATCCTTATAAATCGATACATAAAACCTTTTAAAAATATGCCTTATATAATAATAAACAGAGAAGGAATATACGAATTTCTAAATTTTAATATAATGGAAAAAAAAATAACGTTTATTTGGCATTAGAGTTTTTACCATTACGACCACCTTTTCAAAATTATCGAATTGCTAGACACTTAAATGTTGATCTCACTCATAATGGCATCTATTTTATTTTTATCTTTGGTAACATACTTGGAATTTATAAATTAAGCTTTTAATTTGTAGTATAAAATTATATTATAAATTAAATTTTATATTAAAAAATTGAGTTAATAGCTTTTAAGTTTTAAATGGTTAACAAAAAAATACTCACTTAATACTTAATATAAAATATAATTTATATTATAAATTAAATCTTATATTTAAAAATAAAGGAGTAGCTTTTAAAAAATTCTTTCATATAAACTTTTTGGTATCATTATTTTTTTGGACCATAGGATCATTTTTTTCTTATTTTTACAATTGACAGTCTTTTCATATGATATCACAATAAAAATTTATAATACTCATTTAATTATTTAATATAAAAATTATTTAACTAATTTAAATAGATTACAAAAATTAAATAAAATAGTTAATTATAACAAATATAATTTTTTCTTCTTAAAATATACATATGTAATATTAGATAATATATCAATTTATAATTAAGTAATTAACATAGATAAAAACAATAAATAAAAGAGATAAAGTATATAGAGATCTTATATTTAGAATTAAAAATTAATTTTTTAACTAGTTTATATATTTAAGATTAGAAGAATAATAATTAAAAAATTATATAAAAATTTGAGAACTGTGATCTCTATATTTTAAGAAAATATGGTTTTCATAAACATATTAATATATATATTTAACTTGTCTTCCCAGTTATTGATTTATGTATCCACCTAATGTAAAAAACAAAGAAAAATATTAGTTATATTATTTTTTTAATAATATAGTTATCTTTCTACTGAAAGTATTCTTAAGTAAGATACTATTAAATATTAAATATAATAATATCTTATAATAAGAATTTAAATTTTAATTTATTATACATTATGAAAAACTAACTCCTTGCACCAAATTCAAATCTTAATATAGAATAATAAGATCGAGGTAAGTCAAAATGGTTGATAATACTCTCTTGGGCCCCAGCCCAAAACGCTTTTGTTTTTTTTTTCTACATCCAAATGCTTGTTATATAAAATTATAAATTGAACATATATTAATAAGGGTTATATAATATTTAATATTTTAATATTATTTTTTATATGTATCTAATATTCTAATCTTATTTATTATAAATTTTACTCACACTCTTTTTAATTTAATATAATTTTATCCATAATTCTTTTAATTTAGTACAATTTTATAAATAATTTTATTTCTCAAGTATCTTGTACCAAATTAAAAGAATTATAGGTAAAATTATACTATAAATAAGATTATGATACTGGACACATATAAAAAAAATAAAACTATGATATTGAATGCTATATAATCTTATTTATAATTATATATGACTCTTTCAAATCATTATAATATTAGAAAAAAATTATGCCACGGTAGTTAAAAATAATTTTTTATGAAGCTTTTAACTTTTTTTAGTGAGATTGATATATGAGTCATTAATATATTATTTCAGTCATTAATATATGAGTTAATTAGTTAATATTTTTTAGAGATACTGAGAAAGTCAAATAAATCAATTAATTATGATCAATATAAGAGTTAATTGACTAATTTTAGGATACTGATAAGTATATTATATAAATTTTTATTGAGTAGCTATATTTAGTCATAATTAATTAATTAATTTATTTTATTTAATTATTTTAAAAAAATTAACTAATTTTTATGCGGATAACAAGAGGAATATGTAAAAAATTTACCCTATAATGTGTGTATTGGAATGAAACCAATTAGGTTGGCCAGGATTGAAACTTGGGGAATAGAATAATACGCACATAATGAGATTGCCGTATCACAACATCTTCATTCATTAGTTTCTGCCATTCAACGTGGACATACATGCAGACGGCTCCTTCCTCAATAGGATCACTTCACCCCCAGCCTGACACGTGTCCTCAAACGTGTCAAGAAGCAGCACACGTGTTTGCCCCACATTCACCATGAAATATTATAAATACATATCCCAAACCTCTCCCCACACACAGCTAATCTTTCTCGAGCTTCATCACTCAGAACAGGCACAGAGAATTTCCAACAGCAAGTAGACACAAAAATGTCGTCCCATGAACAGAGCTTCAGAGCTGGTGAAACCAAAGGCCGAACTCAGGTAATTATCAATCCACGTACCTTTGCTCCTCTACGTGATTAAATTCTCAGCAATATCTTCGCACTATATAATTAGTGTTTGAAGAAAATTATAGACTAAATTTCACCTAACTCCTTTAAGCTCCTTTATGATTAGTAGTCTGCATAAATCAAAGTTTGATAGTTTTATATAATTGATAGTTGAAGACTGTCCGCACAAACCTGAAAGATCAGCCTTTATTAAAAAAATGGCCTAGTATATGGGGTTTCTATTAGGCCATGTTTCTATTAGGCCTAGTATATCTGTGGAGAAATAATTTTTAAGATATGAATGTGTGACTTTTAAATATATGATTTTTAAATCACATAGTAGTAATATTAAAGAGAGGAGGTAGTATTAGAGTGAGACTCACTTGTTTGTGTGGGTGGCACAGGAAAAGGCCAGCCAGGCGATGGGCAATATTGGGGAGAAGGCCCAACAGGCAAAGGAGAAGGCTGCGGGTACGGCCCAAGCAGTAAAGGATAAGGCCCAGAACTCGGCCCAGAGTGGAAGGGAGAAGGCCCGAGAGACGGGTGGAGCAGCTAATGAGAGGACATGGGAGACGGCCCAGTCAGGAAAGGATAACAGTGAAGGGTTCATGCAGCAGGCAGGGGAGAAGGTGAGGGGCATGGCACAGAGTGCCACTGACACAGTGAAGAACACATTTGGCATGGCCCACAACGATGAAGATGAAGAGTTGCCTCCCAACCGTTCTAGAAACTTCTAGAAGTTGTTGTTTCTGGTTGTTGTGAATGTGAAGGGATTTCCTCGTATGGAATGTCGTAATGCTTTTTCAACTTTCTGTCTCAAGTTTCAACTATGTTGTAGTGTTGTGTCTCATGATCAATGTGTAGTGTCAGTTTCCTTTGTGTAGTTTGTGTTACCAAGAGCTGCCTGGCTTCAATTTCACTTTTCTCCAACCCAAAAAATGGGTAATTTAATCTCCAACTGATCTGTCAGGGGGATATTAAGAGGGTTGTGAGGAAGAAGAAATTTGAAATTCGAAAGGAATGGAGAGAAAACAAAACAACTTTATATTGCAGAGAGTCCAATGCGGGCTAATATTGTTCTTATGAACAGTATTAGTTTATTTACTGCTAATAAAAACTAGAAACTTTATTTAGTGCCACCATGCATTCAAAGTAAAGCTCATAGATAAGGAGAGGCCAAGCCTCTGTATTGTTACAGTAATCAAAACTTAAAAGGGAAAACAAAAAAGAACGTTCTAATAGTACAACTAGGCAATTCAATAAAAATATAATAATCCCAAAAACAAACACATTCAGAAAATTAAATCTCCTATACCCTATTTACTCATTAACCCTCCTCCACTCATATGAATCTAACTACTCCTCCTTTTCTTCTTCCTCCATATCTCAAACTGATACTGAAACAAACATGCCATTTATGAGGTTCCATCAAGCCCAAGCTTTGAGTTAAGCCAATTACAGACCTCATCCATCTCTCTAGGAACTGTGTAATGACCAAGACTGCACACAGATGCCAAACCAAAATGGTGAGACCATTGTTTTTTCAATTGATCAGTTCAGATTTGATGATTAATGCTAAAAAAGAGAACTCACCCATCATAGTACTTGAAGGTAATGTATCGAAATCCGGCTGAACTTAGGCATTGGGCTGATTTCTCTCCGTATTTGTACAGAACTACATCATCATCTGCAGAAGTTAATTCAAGTTAGGCTTGTATGAATTAGAATTTTACTGGTTCGATAATAAATATTGATTCCAATGGCGACTTCAGCACAAAAGTTATGCAGATACTTACTGTTTCCATGGCACAGCAAAATGGGTAATGAAGCAGCTCTCCTTCTGGCTTCATGTGACACTTCAATCCTGTTCCTCAGACTCCTACATAATGTAACTCACTGTTTAGCAGATGATGATGCCAAAAAATGAGCCTAAAAGATCATACAATTTAGAGAACATTAATCTTTTAGTCCATGTAGTTTTAACTCTGTTGTAATTTAGTCCTTAAACTTTAACTTAGTACAACTCAGTCCGTATAGTTTTGATTCAGTTGAAACTTTGTTCCTAAACTTTGAAAAAGATTAAAGTTTTATATAGTTCAAACTATAAGGATTGAGTTGTAATCATTTATGGTTTAAATACTGAGTTTAAACCAAATCAAAACTATAGAGACTGAGCTGCACAGAATTAAAATTTAATGACTGAATTACAATCGAGTTAAAATTATAAGGATCAAAAGATTATTTTTTTCTGCAATTTAAATGCTATCATATATACCTTGATCCTGGAAGCCAGCCACTTAGTCCAACAACTGCTCTAATGTTAAGAGGATATGGTATTCCATTTGAATACCTACCCATAGCAAAACAAGTAGCAGAATATAAGGCTGTTGCTGCACCCATGCTGAAGCCTCCAATCCCAACTTTCACTGTCACAAGAAAAACAAAAAAAAAAACTGATATCAACGCTGAATCTATAAAGAGACAGACTGAAAAAGGTTATATAACTTAATCTGTATGGTTTATTCACTTATTCCCACTCCTATTTCTTTACCCAGAAAGATGGTTATAGATAAAGTAAAAGATAATTCTGTGAAAATGTAAAACTATTAAAGTGATAAGTGATGATCCCAGAAAGTTACCATCAGCTGGTTCTGTTGACAACAAGTTGGCAATATGTGCAGCTGAGGCATCTAAGCCTTCCCAATCATCTGGACCTTCCTCTGAGAGTTCTCCAACATCAAACCCTGATTAATATTAAATTTACAGATTAAATCATTTCACCATTGGTAAAGTACTAGTTACATAGTGCTGATGTAATCAACATGAGCAGGAAGATAAGAAGGGTTTGGTATATTACATGCAGTGCAAGGAAAACCGCCAAGTATTGCTACAGGACGGGTCGGAGCGGTAGGGCAAATCCATTTTATCTGCATAATATCAGATCATGAGAAACACGGTATAATAGATTTATCAAAAATATTATTTGCAGGAGATGAGAATATGTGTGTAGAACAGCAAGTGAGATAAGCTCAAAGTAAGTTAAGGCATAGAAATTCATACATTTGGGAGTGGAAGGGATTCCAGGAGTTGAGATGAGCTGCAAAGAAACAAACAAAGGCAGAAAATCAGAATCTCTGGATATTTGCAAAACTTGAGTCATTTACCAAGAACTTGACAAAATCATCAATATTCCCATAATAATAATAATAAGAAGAAGAAGAAGAAGAAGAAGAAGAAGAAGAAGCAATTTTAGCTTTTGTGAATGTCTTGTTGTCCATCATAACTAAACCATGCATTAAAATGTTCAAATTCAAGAAGTTATTGTCATCACAGTAGATTAAGAGAATAATTCTGGAATGGAATAGGTTGATGAGGTTCTTCAGTAAAAAAAAGTCATGCCTAGTTGCTCAATGGAGTGGAGAAGCATGAGTATGTGGTCCCCAACTGAGAACTTAGTATATACTCTTAGAAATAGAACATCCAGCAAATAAAATCAGATTATATATACCAGTTCACAATTTATGTATGTATATATATACCACAACTTTCTCCCACAGAATTTGTTCCATCTAGAATCTGAGCAGGAAGAGACAAAACATTAAACATAAAAAACACCCAAATTTGGAACCTGTCAAAGATTTTCTCATTCTTCTAATGAAAGCTTTATCATTCAAGTACGAGTCATGTACTTGGTGCAAAGAAAGAGGCAATACACACAAGAGCAAGAATATAATCAACTTTTTTCATTGGAAGAGAAGAAGTGGGTGCTAGATACAGAGCATAAATTTATTTTCATCCCTCACATACTCTGATGAACATAAATAAGAAGGATGACAGATTAAAGAATACAACAAAAAACTAAAGATTGAAAAATAAATAACGTTAAGGAGAATGAATGGCTGATAGTTAAGATAATGTGAGGAAGACATATAATCCATACCTCAAACCATTATCACCAAGACCATGCAGCCAAACAATAGTAGCTTGGTGTTTTCCTTTGGGCCTCACCACATGCGTCTTCCCAAACTCAAAACTTCTTCTAGCAGTTCTACTACCTAAAAATTTTGAAGCCAGAAAAGCTACAACTCAGTGACTTTTATGTGAACTTTAAAGATAGCTTAGAGTTTGAAAGGGAAAACATAAAACCATTCCCTAAACAGAGGAAAAGATGGAGTTATCTAACACAGTACATGGAACAAACAGTTAGAAGACAAGAAAGTGAGGAACAAACCAGAGCCCATTTGAGAATTTGCATAGCTCATTTTGCCTTTTGCAAAGTGTTGGAAGCAACCAGCTAGGTATTTGCAATGAAGAAGATGAAGAACGGTGATGTCCCTTTATACAGAACGTGTGTGAATATGGAAGCTATGTGTATGTGTGTATGGATACTTCACCTAAAACCGCCAAGAAGAGCATCTGTGAAAAGGAGAGGTGAAGATAGAGACAAAAGCAGAAAGCCTTTATAAGAGAATCCTAGCAGAGAAGAGCACATTCATCCGCTCATAAGCTTCCCAGCTAGGAGAGAGGTCTCTCTCTTTCTCTCTGAGTACTAGCACAAAGAGAGGAATCTATGCTGAGGGCAGTGGCCAGAACATAAAGCAAACCCCGAAAAACAGCTACTGAAGAATATTACTGAAAACAAGAAAGAGTAACCTACGTTTGCGATAAAAGAAAAATATTTACGCATATAGTTTTGCCTAGCTAGCTACAATCATTTGTTTATACATTTCTTCATGATTGATGGATGCCCATTAACCTCAAACATAAAAAAATAAAATAAAAATTTAATTTTTAAGAACAAAAGGGAATTCATTCCTCCAGAACAAAATAAATAAAATTTGTGATTGTTGGAAAGCGATCAAAAAAAGTAGGCTTCTTCTAGGAATTTCCTCATGATTTCTTTAGTTTGATAAATGAGATAACAATTAATAAGCTCTCTCTCTCTCTCTCTCAGTAACCTGGATTTCCATTTTAGAATTGACAAGAAGAAAGAAGGTAAGCTTTTCACTCTAACTTTACTCTCTCTCTTGCTTTCTTGCTTGCCACTTAGCTCATTGCTGAAACCCCACTTTGAGAAAAGTTTCGTTCGTTCATACTCACGAGAAACTACATATAAGTAAGTACAAATGCTAGGTCTCCTCCTAAACATTTAGTGACGAAGAAAAAATAATGAAAACTTTAAATAAACCCAATACTTAATGTGAAACATAACGGCTAAATATTATTATATTTCATGAAGATAATTTTATTTTTAATCTCAAGAAGCATATATAGCAAAACTCCATTATTTATGAAATCAGTATTCTAATTTATTAGCAGATAGCTGCACAGCTTTTCTGATCTGATGTCTGCTAGATATGGCTTTAGTGGACTCCAACTTGAATATATCCCACTGCCCATCTTCTCTTTATTATTAATTGATTTATTATAGAAATTCCCCTATTTTGGTGTCCCCAAGTTGTGCAGATATTTGCTTGCTTTGATTCTAGCAGTAATATAGCCATTATTCTCTAATTTTTATGATAAAAGTGAAAAAGGCCTACATCCCACGTAGAAGCCTCCACAAGATAACATTTAGAAGAGGCAACAGATTTTAACGAATCTGCAGAACATTTTTTTTACTGTAAAAACTTATAAATTTTAAAGAGATATATAATATAAAAAGTCATTTCCTCTCTTTACTTATTAAATTACAAAGAAGTTAACAAAAAAAAACAACAGTTTCAGATAATTCAGAATCACTGAAATAAAGGGAATGAGTCCATTTCATTTGTGCACCTCTATGCATCAGCTGAACTATTTTTTGCAGATTGCTTGGAAACTTCAAAATGGTTTATATGCTTTCTCTATCTATCTATATATATATATAAGCTTTTGGAAACATTATTCACAAAGCCATGAACAACATAGCTTTCTATGTAGAGCTTGGTGCAGTGCATAGCCCAAAATTTAGATGCAATAGATTCAATTTCTTCAGCTTCAAAAATTATTTCATTTTCAGTGCTTTTTCTTAGTTTTGCAATTTAGGTTTTTTCCCCCATTGGTAGGTGATTAAGGAATGATGATCATATTTAAGACTCTAACATGAGAGAAAGGTCCCATTTGAAGTAAAGTGAAAAACATTTACTTTCTTTCAGATTATTCTCTCAAATAATGACAAGCTCTAATAATGTTGTTTTTGAAACCTAAAAGCATTCGTCATGATTATTGTAAGAGGTCCTATTTAGAAACCAGAGAAAAGCATGATGTTTTGAAGCTTTTGATGATTAGATGAGATCTTAATAGTATAATATATATAAACACTCGTTGATATCGAAACATAGGTTAATGTGAGATTAGCAATAAAAATAATGGGAAAGTTGAAAAAAGGATGGTTCTTTTAAGAGTGAAGATTTTTGGGAGATTTCAATGTATCTACTTGCATAAAAAGATGTTAAGAATTTAGGGTTTAGTTTTTTTAACAAGACAGAACAAAAGCAGCCATGAGTATTGTTATTATTATAAGGTTGACTTGATATTAGCTGGAGACATGTGGGGTGAAATGGCGAGTTTTGATTGGTTGACCAAGTTAATAGTGGTTTAAGCATCTAATTAAGGTCGAAAATAGGGGTAATAAAGGAGAAGTTAAGATAACTTTTTGGTTTTGTAAACCGCTTTGATGCTCCACAATGAATATGTATGGAGAAAGAATATATATGGCTCCAAGATAAGTCACACCATTGCATCAGTACAAATAGGTGCGTTTCTTTATGAGCAGACAATATATGCTTTTAGCTCTCTCTCTCTCTCTCTCTATATATATATCCCTCTCTGTGACAAAAAAGAGATAAATTTATAGTTAAGTGGAGATTAGTTAAAAGAAATAAATTAGCTAAAGAACTAAATTCAGATTGACGTGAGTGAAGTAAAAAATATTTTTTAGACTAATTTTTTTTAAACTGAAAATTATAGAGACAATTTAAAAAATATGACTGATAGTATTTTTTTATAAATATTAACAAATAGTCTAAAACGCATATTTTTACACCGATTTCTAGAGCAATTGGTCTAAACATACTAAAAATAATTAAAAAATTATAATTTTATTAAAAATCATTAATAATAATTATAAAAGACAATTTTATTAATAATTAGATAGAACAATACATATAAAATTACAAATTTTTATATAAAAAATTATAATTTTCAATATATCATTGTGCATACATATACGTAATGGAGTAACTTACGTCTGCATTAAGCTGTCATGCACACTATAAATGATATTCTGTTCTCACAATAAGAAAGAAATTCACCATTCTTGATAGGGAATTTATCTTGATCCTTAAGCTTTTGTGTGTGTCTTGTATATATATACACATATATTATATATTATAGACATTTTTGAACTATGATCCTAATTAACTTGAGCTTTATGTAATTATTAATTAAGGAACTTAATTGATTAAAAAGTTTTGGATTCTCCTTTTAGAAACAAGTAATGACTTTAAAAATATTGAGATTATATCTTGATGGGACACATACTTATACAAAATTTTGTCACTTTGACAAGCCATATTTATTTTGATAAGAGTATAAATTTGAGTTTAAGAGGAGATATCTATATTAAAAGGAGTAGTCATAAGTTATGAAATTAAATACTTTATAATAGAATCAAGAAAATAGTATAAAAAATGAGTTATATTTTATATATTATTGTCCAACTATAAAAATGAGAGTATCAATTAAAAATTAAAAATTTATAACTATTTAAATAAATATATGAAACTCATATTTTAATAAAAGTTTTTGAAATCTAACTATTATTACATTGATGATACATGAGCATAGTTCCTACACTATAAGAACAAGAAATGGGCAAATTTTTTGATTAATAAATATATATAATCATTATAAATTGACATCAAATGGTTAAAATACAAGCAACTATAATTTTATCAAATAATTAATAATAAAAAACTATATTCATTTGAAATATTTTGTTTGAAAAAGAAGGCGTAAGGAAGCTTGTTGAAATATTTTGTTTTTATTCGTGGAGTTGGACGTTGCATTACTAGACAATAATTATTGAACTTTATGAATACGATAATAATTATTAAAATCGATAAAAATAAATTAAAATAATCCAATCATTATGAGTTGAGGAAACTGCTATAAAGCAGAATTAATTTGATAATTGCTACCAAAAGTTTCAAAATTGTTTTGATGTTAGTTTTGATCTATCTATCATTACAAAGCATATTTAAACTCATCATTTGAAGTCAAACACAAATGATGAACCACTTTGACCTCATACATATATTGTACTTTATGTTTCATAATATATTTCTAATAAAAAATTCTTTTTTTTTTTACTTTTGTTTATGGATTTTTGCTCTTTTTACTGGTGGTGGGCCCAGATTTGGTAGGAGTATGATATAAATTTCATTCTATTATATGATTTATAAATCATTCAACTCTTTATAGATTTTACATAGAAATAGATATATAAATAAAACTAGTAAAATGGGGCGCACTCGGGTTGCAAAGCCCTTTGGCCCCAGCTTATCAAAAATTAATAAAAATAATTATTTATTTATTAATATATATTAATATATTATAATTAATTAATATTATATTATTTAATATTTATTTAAATTTATAATTATAAAATTTGAGATTATTTTCATAATAATAATTTTTTTAAAAAATATGACATTAATAATTTTTTATAGTATGAGAGTATGATATTATAAATTTTTATTAATATTTTAAAAATTTTAAAATAATTTTTTAAATAAAATTAAAAACTATTTTTTAAAAAGGTGGCATATTATCCCACTACCTAAATGGGGCGGAGCCAACCCATTTTATGACGGGTTATACAACCCATTTCACTCAACCTATAGATTGTGATAGATGGACTCGTTTTTCATTTCTATATATTGATTAAAAATTAAGTAAAATTATAAATACCTAATAAAAAAAGTATACAAACCCAATTAAAATTAGATAAAATTACATGGATTTGCCAATTAATATTTCATGTATATACACACACGAGAGAGAGAGAAGGCAAATTAAACATGTATGGAAGAAAATAGGATTCATGTAGAAGGAATATTGGTTTGTTCGCTTGATATGTTTTTACATTTTTGTGTTTCTCTATTATTTCAATCTGAAAAGAGAGTGACAACTATCTTTTTAAAATTGTTTTAATTTCATTATCGGAAAGATTGGGACATCATCTCTTTGAATCTATTCTATTCTCATTCCATTTACTTGATTTAGATTTTATTACAATTATATTGCATTTCAAGGGCTCAGAATATATATATATATATATATATATATATATATGTCACTTCAGCATATTTCAATGCATTATTTTTTTAACACTTCATTTTGTTACCTTTTTTGGAGAAAAGAATGTGAGGCAGTGATGTTGGAGGGTTTTTTATTCTTCCTTTGTCTATTCTTTTTCCGGACAGGAGGAGAAAATTAATGTGTTCCACGTATTTGTTTAGCCTTTTTTATTTTCTATATACTTTCATATGAAATAAATACTTTGCCTGTCCCATCAACTATTTTTTTAAATAAAGTATTTTCCCTGTCATTTTGATAATATATCTTTTTTCTCAACATTGCACGTTTTATGTAAGATTTTTAATTTATCATATTTTTCCGTTCAAATTTTTTTATGATATTTCTGTTAAAAGTTTCTTTATAAATTTTATCCATATATTAAATATAAGAGCTAATTAAGAGAAATTAATTTTAATCATAAATATAAAATATTAATTTATGTTATCTCTCATATTTATTTACCTAACTTATAAAAGGGTATATAATATAATATTATATACAAATATTTTAAAGTCATATTTGTTATAATTATATAATATATTTAAATTAATTAAATATCTTTTGAATGACTAATATTCGCATGCTTATAATATATAGAAAGTGGAACAGATGTTCTGTTAATTATTTTTATGCTCTAATATTGGGTATATATATATATATATATATATATATGTAAAAAATTATTAAATTTATTCCCCTCGAATAAAGTTTATTTTTTATATGCATGCTTCTTGTGTTTCTTTTACGCTTCTCAAAATAGGATTCATACTTTTAAATATAGATAAAATGTTCAAAAACATTATTTTAAATAAATTTTATTATTTAACCACCTCTTGTTAATTTTGATGAAGTAATTAAAAGTAGCTTATAGTAAGAATTAAGAACAAAAGGGGAGTAAATGAGTTTGGTAACAAACTAATTCATGATTCTTGTACCCGACTTTGGATTAATTCCAAGTATATCATCAAAAAAAAAAATTCCAAGTCTACCCCAAAACAAAAAAAATGTTGGGCCACCCAGTTAACCTAACAATCCCTTTTAAGCGGGCCCATTTCGTCAAAACAGTTACTTCAACGAGACTTGGCTAATCGCTCCGTGTTATACTTAAAAGAACTTAAAAGAAAAATTTCGCTCTATGTGAATAAACCTAACTCTTTTCTAAAAATTCTTATATACAAAAAAAAAAAATTATCACTCCAAAAGTATTTTATTATTCGTCCATAAGAAAAACTGTAAATATTACAGGTCCTAATTATAAAACAAAAATCCATATCCATTACTCCTTTTTTATATCGAAAAAACTACGCATGAAAAATGAAAATAATCCATGTGAATATTACGCTAACGGCTTCACTTGATGAAAATGATTCGTCTACTCGACGATCCCTTTCGAACGGCTGAAGAATTGAAAAGGAAATACGAGTTGCTATCAAATTATTTGGCACCAAACAAATGGTCATCTAATACTGACCTGATAGCACCAGCAAATGAGCAGCCGTGTCTCAATAATCACAGAAAGTATCTCTCCCAGAAGTTGAAACAACACAGTGGGTAATGGTATAGGCCAATCAAAAACACAAAAAGCCTCATGATCTTTAAAACGCTTCAAACTATGCTAAACATTGTCTCTCCATCGTTCCAGAATTTATTCCAGAAGGAAACTTGCAGAATGATATCAATGGTGGTGCTCATTGTCTTCGTCATCGCCATGACCATCAGGTGGCCCACCGGGTCCCACCACTTCAAGCTGTTTAAATACGAAGTAGAATAATTAGTGCCATTATGTAGTTGAGCCCCATTATAAAAACAATTAATTGATAATCCCATTAGAATTCTGAACCGACAACAATATTTTTGCCAATTATCCTCAAATATAGGACCTCAATCTTCTGGCTCCCTCATTTAATTTTTTTTTTGGTGAAGTACCCAAAAATTTCAGTTTTTCTCACCCATTTTGTCTTCCACATTTAATGCTCTAATTAAAAGATAAGTATTTTACCAAAAGTGACATATTTTTACACAACAATAACAAATAACCAACTTAACTAATTTTCTTAATCTCCATAAATTAGTTAACCATATCTTATATTTAAGACTTGAGGGAGTATGACATGGATTTTGGTATTTCCGTACCACAAGAGTTCCAAGTGGTAATCGACATAAAAGAAGAAGAACTTGAACGATACTCTACTAGTACAACCAAGGCAAGCAGATTGTGGAGACAGTCAAAAGGACTCAGACTCAAAAGACTTTACAGGAGCAGCCTGAGTTAATTAACCTCAAGATAACCAGTGGCCCCTGGCATCTGACACTCAGGGAGCCATTTTGTTGTTGCAAAGAAAAAAGATTCCCTTTTCCCTTGCACAAAACTCAAAAAGTTGAGATATAAAACGGCTATGATACTCCTCTTATCATTACTCAACAGTAACTGCCTCTTTTTATTTTTCATTCAGGGGCAAAAAAGAAATTTGTCACCTATAAATGCATTTATTTTCATCTTGTTCCATTCAATATTTGATGTAGACAAGTGCAAGTTAGTTAGCCAACAAATAGGTATCTTTTAACCTATACTCTACTCCAAAATGTCATCAAGGATAAGATTAAAAGATATGGTACATGACAATCCAACTTACCACAAAATACTGTGAGCAAACTGGACATTCATGAGGCTTGCCTTTTTCCAGCCAAAACCAGACGACATCGTGCTCATCCTCTGCAGACAAGACAAGTTGTTCACCACAACGATATCACCAGATTATACTATTTGTCATCAACTAGTTAATGGGCAGATGAAGAAAGATAAGAATCACCTACCGCCTTCGCCTCCTGGGCATCCAACTATTCTTTTGTCATAGTAAGACTTGATAACAGCAGGTGCTTCCTATGAAACAAAGCAAGTGATGAATAAAGATAATGATGAAACATATTTCAAATTAAATTTAACAAGTCATAATGTAAATCTGAATCCAACATAAAACCGAAAGCAAAATTTCCACTTTTAGAAAAGAAAGAAAAAAACAAGAATTTCAGAATTTCACAATAGACATATCCGTTTGTCAAATGAAAATGATAAGAAGCCATACTATGCCTGGATAGTCTCCGAAGTCAGAACCTATCCGATAGGAAATGAAATAACGGCTGGCATCAAATCCCTTAGTAAGAGGGGTTAACAGCAATTTTCCTTCATATTTATGCCACAAAAAGCCAATCCTATGGTTAGTCTATAACACTTGATTGGCATTCAAGTCTCGTGCTTACTCTTAATCTTCCACAACAAAGCACATAGAATTGATACAGCATTGCCATTAATCAGATAGACTTGCACACAATTACTATGACACCCATGGAAAGCTATATAATACACCATATATATCATCATGCTCATTACTTGTCATCAGCAAATTGCAATGCTGATAGGAAATTTCTCCTAATGAAGGTCACGATGTCATTCTTAGCAACAAAATTTAAAACATATCTAGATGATAGGATAAAAAAGAATTATATTTAGACATATGCATCAATGGTTTCACACTTCATAGCGGCCATTTGTATTCTTAAGCACATATTGATATAAACAAATAAGAAGAATTTTCAATGATAGAGTAGTATTCAAAGTCAGTTAATTGAGCATATTCGCAATGGACAGGCTCAAGAAACATTTATGTCTAAATGCACGCATCAATGGCTTCACAATACCTTGCCATTGTGCACATTTATCATATATTAATAAAAACAAATTAATACAAACATAGATATAATAATTTACAAATAGTCGGGCTCTCCAGTTAGGAGTGTCCTGATTTGCATGGAAATAGAAGATTAAAATGCCATGTATAAGGATTCTCCTAACTGAAGAAGGTGCAATACAGGCTTCAGAAACTATAGTGCCCCTAAATAGCTTTTGAGATTTTTTTTTTGTTTTTTTGGCCAAATATCTATTGAGAATGAATCCAACATTGGATTATCACCTAACTTCTTGGAGAATTGACAGAGATGAGAACCATAGGCTTTTTAATTGAAAATTTAATGCATCTCATTAGAAAGGTTCAGTGATACAAACAGAACATGCATTTCCCAAGATGAAACTACTAATTAAGATTAGTTGTGAGGAGATAATAGGAAAGAGAAAAGAAAAAAAGATATTAAAAACCTAAATCAATCATTCCTCCAAATATATAGGAAATAACAAAGGTTAAAGATTCAATACAAAACGTTATAAGAATCCATAGTATTATTTACTTTTTCATAATTTCTTTTGGGTACAAAGTCAGTGGCATGGCCAACAAGCTACAATAAAATCAGAACAAGCGGTTTACAATAAATGCTGAATACTACTAACCTTTGTCCCAAAAGGACCTTCGGGATAGTCTATATCGTCAAGCTTCCTTCCCTAATCAAAACAGACAGATAAAAAGAGAGAATCATCGCTCAAAAGTTTAAACACCAAACGTAATTCTACATAGAAACTAGCCATCGAATCGAATATATTAATAAATCCAGGTACACAAAACCGAACTGCCCCATGAAATTATAAGTTATAACCAACGTTTGAACCATTTACTGAGTATCGAGTAAGCAAACCATAAACAGAGACGTCATTTTAAACAATGGGAAAGAGCCGGGAAGAGTGTCACCTCAAGCTCGGCCTCAAGCTCCTCGCGCTCATGCCCAGTAGCTATAGGCATTACATCCTCAACCTTCTTTTTAACCACATTATCCCCTATACATCCAATAATATCACATCACGTAAATATGGAATTAAGAAATGAAGAAAAAACCAATCCAGAAAAAAAAAAACGGCGGAATGCTCACCAGACTCGGTGCTGAAGTGGCGGCTGAGAAAATAGGACGATGTAGAGAGACGAGAAGAATTGTTGAGAGTGAATCGGGCGGCAATGGGGGAAGATCGGGAAGGAGATGCAGAGAATGTAGCTAGGGATTTGAGGTGAGAAGAGACAAGTCTCCGCCACATGGTTTAGATGTAAAGTTGAAGAACCCTGAATTAGGGTTACTGATCTCAGGTCACGCCCTGCTTATTGGTTGGAAGACGGAGATTGAAGACAGGGCAGAAATGGAGGCTGCGATTCTACTTTTGGGGCAAAAAAATGGTGGCGACGATACTCCCTGGAAGAGAAGGGTAGTAGTGTGCGCGCGTGTGAGCACTCGCAAAGGGCTCGGTGCTCACGTTGACTCGCACGTGAGAAAGATTGACAAACGGTGTGAGTTTATTGATTTATTTTTAAAAAAATCCACCATATAAGATATATTCAAACTATATATTTTAAGAAAATATTATATGAAAATTGCATCAAATTGGGTTTAATAGCAAGAGACCAATATAACTTAAGTAAATTCTTGAATTTGAGCATTATAATTAAACTGGAGAAAAAAATTATATAAGGAGAATTTTTAATTGGTTAATATTAGCCTATATCAAACATTTTATCAATAAAAAAATAAAATTATAAAAAATGTATATATTTATTTATAATTAAATGTCATTATATGCATTTTAGTTGTTCTTTTGGGCCTATCATTTAATTGAGCGTTGTACTACTAAATTAAATGTACTGATGGACAGGAGCATCCAATTCTAATAAAATCTAACCTTTCTTTTTTGTAGGAGTTTTTATTATCCTATTAAAACTTAAATCTCTATCCCAGGATCATAAACAAATTAGTGAATCAGTATTTTAGTATCTTATCCTCACAGTATGGTGGAAGTACTTTTATATTGAAAATTATAGTTTTTTAAAAATCCAAAATTTTCTGTCAGAAATTATTCTTTTTTTAAAATTATTTATCTATTTTTTTAAAATATATTTTCTAAAAGCTAATTTTAAAACACCCTTACTACTTTTGGGGTGTACTGATTTTATATTTCAACAACTCACATGGATTTATATAAGATTTTCCTAAAGATAAGCAAGAGGATATATGTAATTTTTTTTAATGATATATTCTTATAATTTAGTTTATTTACCCTCCTAATCTATCTTTTGCATCTACCTGAATAGCCATAAAACTTACAAGACAATTGGATAGAGGCAGAGGATATTTTTTTTATATACAAATTTTTAAAAAGTGATTTGTTTCACTCATGATCTAAAAGATAGAGCGAAATATCTTTTTCTCCTAAATAATATCAATGTCATGTAGAGCGAGACGACTATTACTTTTAGATATAAATTAGTACCTAAGAATTAAAATATCTTCCTAAGTACTACTATAGAATATATCATTCAAATTGGGATATGCACGCAATATTCTTGAATCGATAATCATGCAATTATACACTGTTGGACAAAAGAAATTAATAAAGGAATGGTAAAAGATTGCATTAACTTAATATAAAAATTAACCAAGAGAATGTAGCTCTATGCTTAACCAGTGGTTGTGTATTTAAACCTGAGGGCTGCAAATAAATTAATTAAAAACTCATTGGGAGAGCTCTACCATCCTTTTGATTTTATCTGATGATTTGAGCAAAATAAGTTAGAACGAAACGTAGCTTTCGATTGCTAAATAGGCGCAAGACGATGTAGAAAATGAAGAAGATATAATAGAAAATTATAATAGAATTTGCAGAGGAAAAAGAAAACAGAACTTGAACAAATCCATGACCCTTAATGCATTTATTACAAGAATACATATGAAACTTAAAAACTCACACAAAAGTCACACACTTCTCTTGGTTCTATTATTACAAGAATTCTGTAAAAGACTATAACTAGTATATATCATAAGCTAATTGATAAGCCTTTGACTGCGCACCAACTCAGAATTCACAGTCAATCCAATCAAAGATGTCTCAGATAATGAACACTCAATAATTTAACAACATCAATAATAGGTCCACAAAGCGAGCCATCAGTCTTCATGCTGTAAAATGTGCTAAAGAACGTGATGCGAGTGCTCCTTTTCCCTTGGAAACATAAGAAACCTTCACAGTTTCTTTGCCTGCAAATGCCTCCACAGTCATGGAGCCTTCACAAGAGTTGTTAGCATCACCCACAGCAAATGACAGATCATAAGTCTTCCTAATTTGAGTTCTGACAATTTGTGCAATGGCACTCTCTCTTCCTGCAACAAATTCAATGGCTCTTTTGCCCTTTGGCACAAAGAAGTGATCAGAATCAATGTACTTTACAGATTTAAGAGACTCTATTATCCATCCTGGTAATGGGCTATGAGGATCATCCATGTTGGGTGGGATCAACACCCCACAATTTGTTGTGTTTGGGAATACGTATGGACCGTCCTCAAAGTCTCCATTTTTCAGCAAATTCTCTTAAACACACAATGCAAAACAAATAATTTAGTTAACTATGGTTATTAGAAGCCTGTGTTTACTGAAAGAATGAGAGTGAAGTGTTTGTTATCAAATCACTTTTTCTCAAAATTGGTGAAAAATATTTATTTAAAAATTTTATTGGTTAAAAAAATCTAATATATTTTCATAGGCAAAAAGTACCTCTATATTAGAGGATTTTATATGCAAAAATTACTAGTACTTAAAATTAGGTTGTCCTATCCAATATAATTTTTAAATAGAGACTTTTTTACTGATTTGGAGGAAATTAAAGTGCAACTTGTACTAAATTTTACCAGTCAAGAAGCAAATATACAATTTCTGGGCATTGAGAGAGTTTACTGTTTATTCTCTAAGAATGGTTCAAGACCGCCAAGGCAACAGAATCAATAACAGGTCCACAAGCAGGATGATCGTTCACACCAGTATTATGGATCACAATCTCCATTTCTGAGTAATCTGCTCTGAACCCAGAAGCATAAAAGTCCCATCCATGGCTACTATGAACTGTTTGAATGGGAAACACACCCCAGTTCCTCTTTTCATTTGTAGGAGTCACAGAGACATTGAGCTTCTCTTATTGTGCACATGTACGACCTGCACTAAAAGTTATGGAGTAGTACATTCCCTTCACAAGCTTCACTTTTTGCATAATGGAAGCTTCGTTGCCAAGCCTCACAGCAGAGGCTCCTCAGGCACAAACAGCACCATGTCACCTTGTTTCTGGCCTGATCTTATGTATTCAACGTGCCCCGAAATAGTCCGTTCGGGTATGGCGTCGCCAGCTGTGATTACTGTGCCCTTCATTTGTGATGGCTTAGAACCAAGCTCGAAGTTGCCATTGAGAAGCAGACCTGAAAATAGAGGAAAAATAGTGAGTAGTGTTCAGAGGGGCAATTTGTCAAACACAGCAATCTGTGAGTTGTTTTCTCATTACCGTCAGGGATGGAAAAAGTGAGGTGGAAGGTTTCTAGGAATAGCAGAAATAGAAATTCAAGCTTCTGCATTGTGAAGCACAAATTGAGCAGAGAATGAAAGAAGAAGGAGGTGTCGTGCAGATGAACAGGTGAGGGTGAGAATGGTTTATATATGAGTTGGTGGATGAAAGTGCCACCGAGAAAGAGATGAAACTATGAGAATGCCACTAACATGGAAAATTGGCAATTCACTTGAACAAGTGGCGTTATGTGGAAGAGAGATATTTGGATATAAGTTATTAAATAAATAGTACACGTACGTATTGGTACTTCAAAGGAAAATAAGATAAGCAGTGAGACTTATTTTGTTTTTATGAAGAAAAAAAAATAAGAATACCAACTCATCTGGGCATAAATGCGGGTTTAATGCTCCTTGTAATGTGCTCAATGTTTTTTTTAATCATTTTTCTTTTGATCATTATTACTCTAACTTTTAGATAAAAGTCCATGGTAACATCTAATAAAATTGAAATGATATAGAAAAAATTAGCATGAGCTCCATATAGAGATAATGTACACAAATGTAATCCAGAAAAAAAACTAGTTTTCATATAAAATGAAAGACTTTTTTTCATGTCTTGCAGAATGTGATTTTGTATTTTTTATAAAATTTGCAAATAAAAATACATAAAATTTTGCTTTATTTTTTTCTTCTAAAAATCACAAAACATAAACAAAATTGGACTGTTTCATAAACTGTAAAATATTAAAATGTGTATTATTTTATTTAGAAGCTAATAATTAAAAAAACATTGTATTAAAAGTGAATACATTATATAGTTGGTTTAGTTAAAATTCAAACCTTAAATTTAAGCTATTTAATGTATAAACTTTGATTCAATACAATTTAATCTCTATAATTTTGATTGTTTCCACCCATTATAGAAAATTATCTACTGTTGTATCCCTTAAGGAGTCCGGGCCTTGTCTCAATCTCAATATGGATGATCATCCTCTCAGACTAGCTAGTGATCATCAGCTTGGTAAACTATTACCTCACCAACTAGCTAATCAAACGTGAGCCCCTCCTCAAGCATATTTCTCCTTTTGCTCCTCAACCTACGAGGTATAAGCAGCCATTTCTAACTGTTGTTCCCCTCCTAAGGGCATATTCTTACATGTTACTCACCTATCCGCCACTGGAAATACTACTTTGTCCCATCCAATTTGCATGTGTTAACATCAGTTTATAATATTAATAAAACATTTTAAAGTGATTAAAATTATAATAATTAAATTATACTAAGTCAAAATTTAAAAATTAAAAATTAAATTTTAAGTTTTAATTAAATCAAGACTATAGCAATCAAAATATTAATTTTTCCTAAACTTGATTATGAAAGTCTACATTTTGCCTTCAGCATTCTAAGTGATAATTCTCTATCTATCGTGGAGGATTTTCATTATATGTCATCAAAAAAGAAAATAATACCAAATGAAACTATAATTAAGTATATATCGCACACGAACAACGAACAACATATGCTTAAGGCCGTTTCTTCTTAAGGCAATGAAAGGAATGACAACGTAGTTCCTTGAGTAAGTATGATTACCCACACAGCAAGGAAATTAATATACATTAAATATATATATATATATATATTTGTATGTCTATATATAAATTAATAAATAAAAATCCCCATATTTTAATGACATATCGGATGAGAAGCATCGGAATCATACAATTGGGAAATAAAATTTGAGCCCATAAGATTTATTTATAAATAGCGCCCATGTGTCTTCATGTAGTTGCTGATTTGTAATTCTATATTTAATTTGTTTTTTTTTGCTAATTAATAATAATGTCGGCAATAATTATGAATTTTATGGCATTGATATCAAGAATATGACATTAAATTAGACGTAATATCAAGGGTAGTTTCACATTTGTATGAACATTAGGAAGCAAATATGAACACATTCACATGCCTCATCACAATTGTGTATGTGGCTTTAGATTCAAACAATTAATGAGTATACGATCACCAGACGTTATATGAATTAATATTTCATTTTAAATAAGTCAAATCCTTTTTAATTCTTTTGTTCTCTCGTTTGTAAAAATGAGGTAAAATTTATTTTAGTGAACTTTATATTTCGGGAGAATTAATCTCTAAACTATCAGTTAAATAATATAATCTATTTTATACCAAAAAAATATAAGAGTGGCATACAAACAAAGCCTAACGCTATTGGTAGATCACTAAATCTCTTAAAAATAAAGATAAGTCTCTAGCGATTGCTACCCCTTGAACTCATCTAATATATATATATATATATATATATATATATATATATATATATATAGTGATTGTCGTACAAGAGCACCTAGTTGTATGTTTGGTTGAATTCTATGCATCAGAATTACCTTATGCATTCTTCTTATCCAAAACAATCCAATGTTATTTTAATCTCAGATGACAACAAATTAGGTAATTTTCATTACGTAACTTAGGTTTTGTAATTTGGATTCCAATTTACATAAATGAATATATGGACATCTATACTCTTTATGAAAAAAATCATTTCATATTTTTTTTAAGATGAAATAGAAATTTCATTCCATGATTCTTAATCATTATTTTGCTACCTTACAACATTCCCTAACATTATATCCCATTACATTTCCCGTGATTCTTTGAACCAAACAATCACCAGTATATATCACAATTTAATTCATAAGTTTTTGAAAATGCAACAGCTCAAAATCCAGAGTCAATCACAATCAAGGATGCCTAAGATAACGAACACTCAACAATTTGACATCGTCAAGAACAGGTCCACAAAGCGTTCCATCAGTCTTCATGCTGTAAAACGTGCTAAAGAAAGTAATGCGAGTGTGAGATGTCACTGCCTTGAACCGAAGCTTCCCTCTTATGAACTCTCCTTTGCCCTTAGAATCATAAGAAACCTTCACATTATCTCTGCTTGCAAATGCCTCCACAATCATGGAACCGACACAAGCGTTGTTAGCATCACCCACAGCAAATGACAGATCATAAGTCTTCCCAACTTGAGTTCTGACAATTTGTGCAATGGCACTCTCTCTGCCTGCAACAAGTTCAATTGCTCTTTTGCCATTAGGCACAGAGAAGTGATCAGAGTCAATGTACTTCACAGACTTGAGAGACTCTATTATCCATCCTGGTAATGGACTGTGAGCATCCTCAATGTTGGGTGGCAGCAGAACCCCACCATCTGTTTTTGGTAACACATATGGTCCTTCCTCAAAGTTTCCATTCTTTAGCAGATTTACTGAAACACACAATGCAACACAATGTATTAGTATAGGATTCAAACTCTTGTTATAAGCACTAGCCTAAAGGAAGAGTCAATTTTTAAATATTAGTCTATTGAGTAGGAGAGCCGTTGAACTTGTCAACCACACATCACTTATGAGGCTCCTTGATATAGAACTTATAACAATGCATCCCCACTCGAGAGTTGAAATCTCCATGCCAAACGAGGCTGTATTTTTATGAGTCTCATATCAGGGAGTCTCATAAGTGAAATGTGATTTATAAGTTCTAAGGGCATTTTGACCTAACTAATTGTCTTTTAAGACCGCTCTCTCTTTTTAAACTTGTGTTCCTAACAACTCTCTAGCCCAAATGAAAGCTATGGATGTCCATATGAGAGAGTTGAGTTGGCAATTAAACTTCATCAGACTCAGAAGTCATTAAGTTGTTTAAATGTTTGTTTGTTATCAAATTGTTTCAATGCAAAGGTGTGAGTTTTTGGTGAGAGAATTTACCATTTGTTCTTCTAGGAGGGTACAAGGCCTTGATGGCAACAGAGTCAATGATGGGTCCACAAGCAGGATGTTCCTCCAAACCAGGATTATGGATCACAATCTCAACTTCTGGGTAATCTGCTCTGAACCCACAAGCATAAGAGTCCCATCCCTTACTGCTATACACTGTTTGGATGGGGAACACACCCCAATCACTCTTCTCATTTGTGGGAGTCGCAGACACATTGAGCTTCTCGTCTTGCGCACATGTCCGACCTGCACTAAAAGTAATGGCATAGAACATTCCCTTCACAAGCTTCAACTTCTGTTTAATGGAAGCTTCATTGCCTAGCCTCACAGCCGTGGATCCCTCAGGCACAACAAGCATCATGTCATCTTGTTTCTGGCCTGCTTTTATGTACTCAACAAACCCAGAAATTGTCCATTTCGGTATGGCGTTGCGTGCTATAACTTCTGTGCCCTTCATTTGTGATGGTGCAGGGCCGTGCTCAAAGTCGCCATTGGGAAGCAAACCTGAAAGATTCAACCATGTAACATGTAAAATAGTGAGTATTCTTCAGTGGGGCAATTTATCAAACACATTGCAATCTTGAGTATTTCGTCATTGATCACAGCTTATATCAGAGATTATAATTACCATCGCGTACAGAAAAAGTGGCGTGGCATGTTGCTAGAAATAGCAGCAATAGAAATTCAAGCTTCTGCATTATAAAGAAAAAATTGAGCAGAGAATGAAAGCTCAACCCAGAGAGAAAGGGAAAAAGGTGCTGTGGAGATGAATGGATGAGGATGACAATGGTTTATATATGAGTTGGTTGATGAAAGTGCCACTGAGATTGAGATGAAACTATGAGAATGCCACTGGAAGGATCCTGAGAACATGGAACTCTGGCATTTGATTTCCTAGAAAAGGTGGCGTTGTGTGGAAGAGATGTTAATATAATAATAAATAATAATCCCAAACAGATCACAGCCAAGTATAATCACCAATGAACAATGCTAAATGTTGTTTTAATTTCTTGTGTAGTTCAAGTTTTTGTGTTATAATTCTGATTAAATGGTGGTATCAAGATTTAACTATTGATGATACCCCTTTTGGTTAGTATCAGGATCTTTCTGAGAAGGTTGGGATAGGTCCAACTTTGTTGGATCAAAATGACAATACAACCATTGCATACATTGAATTTGAAGAATGCAGTGTTACTCTCATTTTAAATATAAAATCTTAATTTATTTATGTCATAAATTTATAATTTTTTTCTTAAATTTTTCATATTTATTGCATATATTTAAGAAACTTTGAGTAAATTAAAATTGGTACTTTAGGAAGTTAATACGAATTTATTATAAATAACTAATCTAATATTGAGGATTAGATCAATAATAAGATAAGAAATTCAAATCCAATTCAAATGCCTATGGTTTAATGAATTGTGGGATGAGAAGCAACCAGATCTTATAATTGGGAATAAAAAAAAAATGTGTTCATAAGATATTTTCTTAAATAATTTATGTGTAATCTTGAGATTCGGAAAGTGTGTCTTCCTTCTACTTTATCAAATTGCAGCTTATTTATAATTTTTTATTCATTATTTTATTCTAATGATATTTTTGCGTTAATTATAAACTAAAAATCATCTTGTTACATGGGAAGACATATTTGGGACAATATTATTTAGTGAAACCCAACTAATTTTGACATTAAATAAATTTAATTATTATTATTATTATTATTATGCCACAAAAATATAACATAATTGACATCCAAATAGATGACAAATATCTTAAATTATATTACTATTTGCAAGTCAAATACATAAAATCAATTTCACATTCCATTTATAGATTAATATATTATTTATTTAATGGCATTGGTATCAACGCATTCCATGGAATGAGGCGCAATATTAGAAATGTAATTTCATTTTTGTATGAATATTTGGAAGCAATTACAAACACAATCACATGTGGAGCTTGCGTATGTATGTAGCTTTAGATTCAAGCTAAGCAATGAGTTTGAAATATAAAATCTCTTACATAAAACTATTATTGCTCTATCATATAATACTTAATTAATTAATTAAAATAAATTTATAAAATTAAATAAATTAATTAATTATAATAATTATGTTATAATCTTTTTAAAATACTGAGTATATAATATTAAATTATATATCAATTTATAAATTAAATAAATTAATTTAAAAAAATAATAAATAATAAATATAAAATTGATTAATATCTTATATTTTAGATTAAATTTAACCCTCACACTAACTTTTATATTAAAGACTATTTTATTTTCAATTAAAAAGCAAAATTTCATTTCATTTTTTTTTTATCTTTTAGGCCCGTTTGAAAAATCAGGATGTTAAGTGTATTAGAATTGTTTGCATTAACAAATAGGAGTTAGTCCGAGTGATAAGCGGTTCGATATCGCTTAAACGAGATCTTGAGTTTGAGCCTTGGCATGTGCAGAAAATTCCTATTAGGAGACTCACCTACCATAACCAGATGTACGACGCAGATCAGATTCGGATGTAGTCGGGATAAAGCTCCAATAAATCAGTTGGATAAAAAAAAAAAAGAATTGTTTGCTTCAATATGCTGAACGAGTTTAGGTTAATCTTAAAAGGAAAAAAAAAAACAAGTCTTTCTCAATAAATGAATCCTTTAGTTTTGACATTTAGAATCAATTAAATCACAAATTTTTTATCAATAAAGTATAAATATGAAATATAGAGCTTGCTTTCTTGCTAATCTTGATTCCCTTCCATCTACCAAATAATTCAGAGAACTGATCAACCTAAGAAAGCACATGATTAGCAGCTAAGATATAGATGCTGAGAGACAAATGATATCCTTATTGAATACCTCTTCTAGGAAAAATAGGTTTTGATATTTTGAAGGAATCCTCCTTTCAAATAGAATTGCTATAAATTTTTAAGATAACGCGCATCAACACACCGTAAAAGCAACAAAAAGTTGCTTCACTTCAAAAGTATATTAAGCACAATAAGCCAGATATCCAAAACGCCTATCCAAACATCAATCGAGATTCCGCAGTAGCTTTTCACAATTCAAAAGCTACTTTTATGGCCTCACCGTGATGCCAAACAGATCCTTAACTCTTATGCATATTCTTCTTAACGAGAACCATGTATGTATGTATGTATGTATGTATGTATGTATGTATGTATGTATGTATGTATGTATGTATGTATGTATGTATGTATGTATGTATGTATGTATGTATGTATGTATGTATGTATGTATGTATGTATGTATGTATGTATGTATGTATGTATGTATGTATGTATGTATTCACCAGGCGACAATGTCTATACTGCCCCCCAGCCATAATGTACATCAGCAGATTTCCTCAAATAACTTGCTAGTAAATGTTTTCTACAGGCTACAAGCTCCTTCAGACACTTCTTATTCCCATGAAACCATATAGCTTCCACGTGCATATTTGGATTCTACTTGTGCAAGCTAATATGACTTTTAAAAAATTGACTCTTTAGCCAATGGCTTTATAATATATCAAGATAAAAGATTTTTTATAAGTGGTAGGTCGTAAGTTTGATTCTACTGATAATCTCAAATTAAAATGTAACTCGTTCTTTAAATTTAAAAAATGATAGAAAATAGACTTTTATCTTAAGTAATATTTGGTTACTTTTTAGACCCAGTTTACAAAATAGAAAGTACAATGAAAGCAGGTTTTGTAAAGTGCAAGTCAATAACTGTTCACGTAGATGGAGATCCATACGCTTAAGAGAGATCCAAACCAAACCAATAAGAGCACATGCCCAAGGGACAACAAGAGTGACTCTAAAATATGTATGGAGAAATATATTTTTGTTCTCTTTTATTATTCACTCCATTTCAAGGGATTATCTGTACACCAAATGGCTTGCAACATGTGCCTCTCAGCTCACTGGCTGATGACAACCAATATGTAGGAAATTTATAATTGAATAAACGAATCAACTTTTGGAGTTACACAGGGCTTTCAAATTCAAATTTGGTGTGATGTGATGGATATGTCTTCACATTGCACAAACTCAAAAATTCACTATCAATCCAATAATCAAGCATGTTTAAAATAACGAACACCAACTAGTTTAACATCATCTAAAACGGGTCCACAGAGGGAGCCATCAGTCTTCATGCTGTAAAATGTGCTAAAGAAAGTTATGCGAGTGCGAGACGATACGGCCTTGAATCGAAGCTTCCCCGTTGTGAACCCTCCTTTGCCTTTAGAATTGTAAGAAACCTTCACAGTTTCTTTGCTTGCAAATGCCTCCACAGTCATAGAACCTTCACAAGAGTTGTTGGCATCACCCACAGCAAATGACAGCACATAAATCTTCCCAATTTGTGTTCTGACCACTTGTGAAATGGCACTTTCTCTGCCTGCAACAAGTTCAATGGCTCTTTTGCCTTTAGGCACAGAGAAGTGATCAGAGTCAATGTACTTCACAGCTTTGAGAGACTCTATCATCCATCCTGGTAATGGACTGTGAGCATCCTCAACGTTTGGTGGAAGAAGAACCCCACCATCTGCCTTTGGAACACATATGGTCCTTCCTCAAAGTCTCCATTTTTCAGCAGATTTACTGAAACACACAATGCAACACAGTGTATTAGTATAGAATTCAAACTCTCTAGCCCAAATGTGAGCTATAGATGCCCATATGAGAGAGTTCAGTTATTTAATTAAACTACATCAAACTTAGAAGTTATTAAGGGTTTGTTTGGATTAATATTAAAAAAAAAAGTGACTTTTATCTCAATTGCTTTTCTCATACTGGAGTTGGGGTAAAAATTGAGTAATTTTATGTTTGACTAATTTTTTATAAAAAAATTCAGTTTAACAAAAATGTATATAGATGATATTTTAAAAAGTCAATTTTAAAAGATTTATTAAATATGAAAAAAAAACTAAAAAGTTACTCTAACTTTAAAAGGAGTTTTGACAAAAGGAGTCAATTGCTCTTAAAGCTATACCAAATATCACATGTTGAGCCAAAGTTACTTTTCACCGTAGAAAAGTCATTTTGTCCTCACATAACTGATGCCAAACAATCCCTGAATTGTTTTAGCGCAAAGATATAAGTATGATGCTTGACTTTTTGGGGAGAGAATTTACCATTGGTTCTTCTGGGTGGGTACATGGCCTTGATGGCAACAGAGTCAATGATGGGTCCACAAGCAGGATCTTCCTCCACACCAGGATTATGGATCACAATTTCAACTTCTGGGTAATCTGCTCTGAACCCACAAGCATAAGAGTCCCATCCCTTGCTACTGTACACTGTCTGGATAGGAAACACACCCCAATCACTCTTCTCACTTGTGGGTTTCACTGTCACATTGATCTTCTCCTCTTGTGCACATGTACGACCTGCACTAAAAGTTATGGCGTAGAACATTCCCTTCACAAGCTTCACCTTCTGTTTAATGGAAGCTTCATTGCCTAGCCTCACAGCTGTTGATCCCTCAGGAACGAGGAGAAGCATGTCACCTTGTTTCTGGCCTGCTTTATGTACTCAATGAACCCAGAAATGGACCATTTGGGTATGGCATTGCGAGCTATGACTTCTGTGCCCTTCATTTGTGATGGTTCAGGGCCAAGCTCGAAATCACCGTTGGGAAGTAAACCTGAAAATTTTTTAATCGTGTAACATAAAATAGTGAGTAATCTTCATTGGGGCAATTCGTCGAACACACAGCAATCTTGGATCAAAACTATATATAATATGTGTGTAAAGAGGTTATTATTAGTTATTACCATTACGAAGGGAAAAAGTGGTGTGGCAGATTGTTAAGAACAGAAGAAATAGAAATTCAAGCTTCTGCATTGTGAAACACAAATTGAGCAGAGAATAAAAGGTCCACAGAGAGAGAGAGAAGGAGATGTTGTGGAGATCAGTGGATGAGGGTGGCAATGGTTTATATATGAGTTGGTTTATGAAAATGGCACTGAGATTGAAAAGAAAATATGAGAATGCCACTGGAAGGATCCTAAATTGTTATGAGTAACATGGAAGTCTGGAGATTTAAATATAATAATCCAAAACAGATCTCAGAAATATATATCATGAACAAAAGTGCGACATGCTGTTCCCTACAGGTGATTTCGATTTGGTGATCATTCATACAGATACAGGGATCTTTCTGAGAAGGTTGGGATGGTCCCACTTTGTTGGATCAAAATGACAAGACAGCCCCTCCCTACATTGAATTTGGGAGATACAAATCCCAATAATTTAATGAATTATGGGATGAGAAGCGACCAAATCCGTTGATTGTGATTTGTGACATTAAAAAAAATGTTTCCATAAGATTCTTTATCAAATCACCCATGTGTAATGGGATTTGAATCGTGTGGATCTTCTTTATGCGCCTCCTACCTAATAGGGGCTAATTTGTAATTCCATATTTACTTTTCTACTCTAACTAGAATGTGAAAATCAAAAGTCAATTGTTTTAATTTTAATTAAAAAATATTACTTTTTTAATCTCTAATATAAAAATTAATTAATTTTTAAATAAAATTAATTAATTATAACTAATATACAAGTTGAATAATTTGAATAGATTAAAGGGTATATTATATAAATTTATCTTGAGATATTAAATTTATTATTAATTAATTAACTATTTTTTTAAAAAATTAATTAGATATTATTTTAAATATCATGGTTACATTTTATTTTATATCTTTGATGAGCCAACTATAATATTTGATTTATGTATGTAGTAAATTGGACCAATATTATCAAAGCTATTGTTGCTTGCTGTAGTATGAGTTGTCCTATTCTCACCTCTCTGTCATGTAGATATGTGAGATGTCAGTCGCCTCTTATAAGGTGTGTTAAGGATAATGTAGATGGTATAATTATCAATAGGAGAGATGTATATAGTAAATTATATGGTGTAGTTATAAATAGTTATCAATAATATTTGATTTATGTATGTAGTAAATTGGATCAATATTATCAAAGCTATTATTGCTTGCTATAGTATGAGTTGTCCTATTCTCACCCCTCTATCACGTAGATATGTGAGATGGCAGCTGCCTCTTGTAAGATGTGTTAAGTATAACGTAGATGGTGTAGTTATCAATAGGAGAGAGGCCGCGGCTAGTGCGTGTGCTACAAGAGACTATAGGTCTGTTTGGTTTTCAATAAAACCATGATTTTAAAAGTTCTTTTGAGCAAAATTTAGGTTTAAGAAAATTTTAAAACAAACAATTATATTTATTCAAACGGACTTTTGGATTAAACCATGGTTTAAAATTAATGTTTCAGATAAGCTGTTCAAAGTAGCTTATGAAATAGTAAAAGAGCTTATGAACTAACCAATTACTATATTATCCATATTTTTTCTTATATTATCTCTCATACTTTTTCTTACAACCTCTCTCTTCTCTTTTTTTACACTTTATCTCATCTCTCATCTCTATTCTCTCATCTTATATCTTATCTCTCCTTATTTAATACTCATACCCTTTTTCATAATTTACTAATAATAAAAATATTTCTGGAAATAACTATCCAAACACTCATTTATTTAAAATTACTTTTTCTTCATAAACTCTTTTCTAAAAATTATTTTCTATAAGCTGTCCACAAATCTTTTTTTTTATAAGTCCGTTTCTAAAATCTTATCCAAACATATACTATGAAAAACGTTGGCTAAATAGGTTTATATTTCATATCGGCCATGGTAGTAGTTTTCTAGCAGAGGTCTGGGCAGTGCTTTGGGGCATAAAACAAGCATAGAATATGTAATGGCGGAGAGTCATTATTAAAACTGACTGTCGAGAGTTAGTAGAGATCCTAACTATTGGTTACTAGGAGAAACACCAGGATAATCGCCTTCTTGAGGAGATTCAAGGGTGGACAGAGAAGGATTGGGATGTAAGTGTGGTTTGATGTGGACGAGAAGCGAACCGGTTAACAGATAGCTTTTATTCTTGGCCTCATACTTTTGGCTGTGAATGTCCTTGCTGCTAATTTAGTACAGTAGCGTAGATATGTCGATAGCCAAAAGAAAGAACATGACATTGAATGAGGCGCAATATTAACAATATAATTTCATTTTTGTAAGATTATCCGGAAGCAATTACGAACACTATCACATGTGCTGCTTGGAACTGTGCGTGTGGCTTTAGATTCAAGCAATGAATCTGAATGGATAATCATTTACATAAATTATTATTTTTATCCATTAATGGGTAAATTTTCATTTTATTATCTTGATCTTGTTTGTGAATAAACTAATTGATTATATTAAATTAAATTATTTAACGAATTTCCTATGTGGCCAACCAACTGAAAAGTATGATTGAATTTATAGGTTCTTTCTTTAACTAAACCCAATTTTTTTTCTAGATACATTTATCCTTTTTTTTTCTTGGTAAAATAAAAAAATATTTCCTAACTTAGTTAAAAAGTAATCATTCTAAGAAACATATATATCATTTTATTAAAAATAATTATATTTAAAATATTATTTAACATTAAATGTAAATATTTCTCTAATTGAGAATTTAAATTTTAGTCGGTCACATTTTAAAAAGTTAACCCTTTTAATAAATCCAAAAAACAAAAACCTGTTTGGTAGTGCAAGGGATTATCTGTTCAACAGTCTCTCAATCCCACAGATCAGTCTCATACCCGAAAGAAGGACAAGAGTTGATGAGGAGCAAACTGATACAATGATCCATCAAGGAAGATCCATTATGGCTCTATATATATACACGCACATGTGTGCATAAAAAATAAAAAATAAAAATATTTGTAACAAACAAAAAAAGAAAAATTTACTCATCTTCTTTTTTTCTGTTTTAATATTCATATGAAAATATATCAATAATAAATTACTCTTTCATATTTATTTAACTAATTTAAATAAATTAAAAAAATAAAATAAAATAATTTATTATAATATATATACTATGATATCTTTAAAATATTTTTTATAATATTATATTATATATCAATTTATAAAATAAATAATTTAATTTTAAAAAATAAAAAATATAAAAAAAATAAATTAAATTAAATTAAAAAAATTTATATTTAAAATCAAATCATTCTCTCAATTAATTCAAAAAATAATATTATTTAATTAGAGAAACAAAGATATTTCATCACTTACCAACCTCTATGTTTAAAAGATACAAATATCATTTGCAAGTTGACCAGATTTACTAGCTAACATTATTAAACATACAATTAATTTCTCGACAAATAAAATTAATAGAAACATTCTAAACCCTTATAATGAGATAGACGATTTTTTTTGTTATAATTTTTTTAAAAAAAGAGATTAAACTTATTTATTATCTATAAGATAAAATTTCTTTTTCTATAATAATAATGTCAGGTATAACAAACTATCTATTATCGTTATATATAAATTTAAATATTTAAAAATTAAAATATCTTCTTAATTATTATAATTAAAATTTTAATAAAATAATATTTTTTAAATATTAAATATATTTTAAATACTCATATATCTTTTTTATCCCTGATTGAAACCACCAGGATATGAGATACACGATTTCTTTGAATGACAAGGATGTTTGATGCTCTGGTCACTTGGCCAATAGAAGTGATTCATATACACAACATGTGACCTTGTAATCTTCTCATTTTGATTGTTTTATTAATGATCTAATAATTAATTCTTTATCAATATCTTTGAATTTTTTTTCTTGAAAAATATTATAAAGATAAAGTCCTGGATTAAAAAACATCTACATCCACCAACAACTGAAAGCATTGAGGTATTGGTTCAATAGTCAATGGTCATTCGTACCCATCATAATTAAATTAAGATATTTTTAATATATTCTAATTATTTTACAATAAGAAAAACAAAAATATATAAAAGAAAATTGATCTCGAATAAAAATATAAGGCAAATAAAAATAAACACTAAGATTATAATTTAAAAAAATTAATAAATATTTTATAATTTAAAAAATAAAAAGAAAATAATTCGGAGTTTCAAATTTCAGTTTATGTAAAATAAAACTAATTAATTATAAAATGAATATCACTATATCCCTCCACTCCCCCAAATTTGCATCTAGTTTCATACCTTCATTTAGACATCGTGGATCATTTTTCTAAACTTCAGACCACAAAAAATACAGAGAAATTGAAGAGAAAGGGGAAAAATATAAACAGAACACAAGGATCATATTTCATAGACATAATAATGATCCATATCACAAATAGCACCAACGTCCCAAATCATACCACACACTATCCAATCCAACTGTCTTCACATAACACAAATCAACTTTTTTTTACCATATTTCATATCGACAAATGCTAAACTGAATCGGACCCAACTCGATCTATACTAGCGGCATCGGACTTACCGGACCACCAGCGACGGCTAGCCTTATTTCTGGAACTGTTTTGAAACGTCGGACGCGAGCCTGGATGCAATCGCGGAGTGGTACATAATATCGTGGAACGTTGTCGTTTCCATGGTCTTCATCCGGAGTTTTTTGGCCTTTTCCTCGGTGAAGCATCCAGGAGCGAACTTGGATCTGGCTCGGACGAGTTCATTACCAGCATCCGACGCTTCAACGGCCTTCGATGAAGAAGAAATGGCGGTGCGATCGATGTAGTCTGGTTCCGACGACATTCCGAACAACGGAGCCCACCAGTTCGAAGAAACCTGCTTCCGGTTGTTCGGTTCTGGTTTGATTGAGGATCGGATGGTGGAGGGTCGGAAAACGGTGAGAGAAGCGGTCGCCATTAGAGAGAGATGAAGCCTGAAGGTTGTTTCAGAATTCAGACTGAGAACTTTAGGTGAAAGGAAATAAAAGCGCTGAGTGGTGGGGAAGGGGCAGGAATCAGGTGTGGCGCGGTAATGTTTGAAAAGAACGAGCCTGATGCTTCAAAGGGTTAAAGTGAGGGCAGTAATGGTATCTGATAAGAAATGAAGGGTAATTTAGGAATAAAAAGTACAAATGTCCATGCATGGAAGAAAGTGTATTGTGCATGGTGGAGCAGGAGAACTGAAAAGTGGATAAGGGTGACTGGGTGAGTACGTGGACGAGTCAGGATTGTTTGGGTTGAGCTTTTTGGATCTTTATGTGCACTTTTTTAAGGATGTTGATAGATTGGAAGATATTTTATTGATCATTCTTTTTAGTCAAATATAAATATAATTATAAAAATAAAAATAAATTAATAAAAAATAAAATATATATATATTGGATTATCTGAATGAATAATATTTCTTATAAATTTATGCGAGGTTATATATATCTATAAATATATATAATCATTATGAGTTTTGAATCATATCTTGACTTTATTATTTTCTCAAAACTTAATTCATCTAATTTTTTGTTAAAAAGGAAATAAAATAAATAAATTACATAATATATTTTTTCTCAGTCAAAAATTTTGAAAATTTATAAATTTCAAATTAATATTTTTTTAAAAATATATAGGTTTTTTTTATTAAAACCAAATATTAGGATTTTTTTTTCTAATTAATTATCGTGACTAAATATCCTGAGCTCAAAATATAAAACTACTAGTTAAATTGAAATCATTTATAGTTAAAACTCTTGACAATGGAGATTCCATTTTAAATATTAAAGCAATGTATTTTCAATTTTCATTGGAAAGAAAGCGTTTCCCTATTATATTTGATATTTTAATCTTTAAAAATATGACAGTACACTCTTTTTTGGACAAACATACAAATTATCAAACACTAGTGAAATGTTACATAACAAGTTTTCAAGCCGAAAGGTATTCACTTATAGTTGTTTTCAACCTACAAGGCAAAAGTGATGAGGCATAAGAGAATCTGCAGGCTATCCCCTAACTTATGAACATATGAGCTACAAGATACTATGTTGTGTCGAGTTTTGATGATACAAAACGATATTCCAAACTGTAATTTAACCAATCAGCTTCTGTCTATATCTTTTATGTTTAGTCTCTTCTGTTGCCTCATCAAGTTTCCTCCCTGAGTTTTTCAGATCTTCTTCGCTTACTGAATCATCCAATTCCTTGTTCAACGCGTATGCCTCAGCCATTCTTCTTCGGCATTCTTTGATAGCAGAATCAAGAGACACAACTGAAACACAACTCAGAATCAGCTCATTGATAAAACGTAAATTTACAAGTCTCAGAAAGACAGTTCTTAGCATATTATCACAACAGTTATAAAGAACACGACAGAATCTACAGGAAGATAGAAACCTCGAAGTGACAGAACTGAACTGGTAGTCTTTGCCTATAATGCAATTTGCTTTCTTCTGAACGCTTAGAGGAGCAGTCCATGGTTCATAATTGTATTCCTTAGGCATATCTAGTCATATATATTCAATTTTAGGACTGATACAATGGGACATTATCATAACTCTCTTCATTTATCTGGGCTTAGGACTGGATATAAACATAGGTGGGGTTGAAGGAACGCTAACTTAGCTTTTAAGACCGGAAGAAAATGCCTGATGTAGTCTCCTTTAGGATCATACTTCTTACCAAATGAGATCGGCGAGTAAATACGATTATACTGATCATGATACACACATAATAAAAATGAGAAGAGTCAGATGAAAACAACCAAAACCAAATGAAAACATTATCAAAATTATTCACAACGTTAATAAACAGTTAAAAAAACATTATCCTGATGCTTGTATCAGGAGCCATGTAGAGCTTAAGTTACACATTCCATAAAGATCATATTTGTATGAAGGACTAGTGATGCGTTATATCTGGATACCTGATAAAACAAGGATGAACACAAGAGCCAAAGCCAGTTTCCATTATTAATTGCCCAATCTGAATCAATAAGAAGCCTCTCAAAAACATCGCGCCCTTTTTCCCAATGAACAAACTGTCAGAATAAACAAACAAAATTGTTTATTAAAGACATTAGAATAAAGAAAACGTGGCAAGTTTAGAGTAGCATCATCATATACCAGGTCACCACGAGTAAGAAAACATGCCACAGAATGTCACGCCAGATGGCATCCAACCCCATTGAAGTAGCTACAACAGAAAACCAAGGATTTATATTCATTGCCTGAGTGAAATGGCAGATATAGCTTCAAAGTACTTTCTATTCCTAAATATAAGAGCTAGTTAGGGGATTTACTTTAATTTTAAATATAAAATCTTAATCCACTTTGTCTTCTAAACTTATAATATTTTCCCCCTAACTATCCTTTTTTTTCCCCACCCAGTTCAACGGAGCTTTGCTCCGACTATATCCGGATCCGACCCGCGTCGCGCATTTGGCTATGATGGATGAGTCTCCCAATAAGAATTTTCTGCATATGCTAAGGCTCGAACTTGAGACCTCGTTTAAACGATACCGAGCCGCTTACCACTCGGACCAACCCCCGTTGGTCCTAACTATCCTTATTAATTGCACATAAGAGAGTTTTCAACAAGGAATAGTTCCAATCAATGATTAAAGTAGGTATTTTAAGAAAACCAATACACATTTTTTTATAAATAATTAACTTAACTAATTTCTTTAATATTTTGAAATTAGTCATCTAGTTTATACATTTTAAGACTGGAGGGAGCATTAAGCTATTGTTCATATGAAGAAGGATGTCAAAATTCTCACCTGAACCATGATGGCATCAATCCATGGAAATCCTGTCCTAGCCTCCCTCCAAGCTTCAAGAAGTTTGTCGTCATCCTTCCAGGGTATCTGACATTTGACAATGTATTTCAAAGTTATTTTCTTCTTAAATCAAAGTCAAGTATTGGCCAAACGCCGACGAAACAACTAAAACACTAGACATTAGTGATCATATGTTTTTACCTGCTTGCACATTCTATTTCCTTTCATCTTATCACAATTTGGAGTCCCAAATGCCACAATATAGAAAAAGTCTGGCCATAACAACTACATATGAAAAAAAAAAAAAAAAAACTATCCAGTGGCTTGAGCTTCCCAACAGTAGAACTGGAAAAACAACACATCATTGGCTTCTGGTTATAGACTGACCTGCCCTAGAAGAGAAACAGGTGGTGATGTATGCTTTGGCATAGTTTTATACACATCTTGAATCTGTTGGTAGAAATATCTGGAGGATAAACAACCAAAATGCCAAAGAGTGAACAATGAGCAAAAAAAAAAACAAAGGAAAGAGCACAAGGTTCCATTTTGATTTATAATTCATACATGTTAAAGAAAGATGTTACACAATTAAATTGCTACTGCCTGAACTCACTTTCAAATAAGGTGATAGAACAGTTGTTTCTGGTCTAACAAAAGCAGATGGATTACCCTTGGGCTTCTCAAAGTTGGCCAAGAACTCCTGCAATAATAAGAAGAAGAAACTATCGATTGAAAAATCTGCAATGACAGGATCTTTCATCACTAGCTACAGGCAATTAGTTAGTCTTAGGAAGTGAATATTTGAACGAATGATATTAAAAATTACCTTTTTCTTCATGCATTCTGTCAGCCTCTTCAACGCTTCTGATTCACCACCTTTGAAAGGACAGAATTCTTCCTGCACACACAACTTATCTTTGTAAGGAACTCATAAATAATTTAGTATCAAAACATTACATCTGCTCACCTGTTTAACATTTTCGTATCCAAGTTCTTCGATTGTTGGAACTTCAAAAATCTCACAACTTCCAAGATTTCCAACCGGAGGAAGTGAGGAAACCGTAGTTGAGAGAGCGCATGATGGTTGTCCAGCAATCTTCACAAACAATTGATAACTAAGGGGTGGCTTCTCTCCATTCTTTTGGCATTAGCAAAACCAAATGGACAAATATTAAACACAAATTAATAGTATAAGGAAGAGAACAAAAACTATTCATATGAAGTTTTGAACAAAATATAACGTCAGAAAGTGATCAACATCCAATTGCAGATAGATTGTTCACTTTAAACTTCAGTCTTACCTTCTGTATAATATCCGCTGATTTGAAGAGCGTGTAACTCACAGGAGAGAAAACCTCAATACCAGCGGCCACTGCATAGTTCTGTCAACACCAACAATAATATATTTAAAAAGAAGCTTATTAACGACAAAAACTTGGTAATTTAAAAATATTTAAAGGCCTCCAGCAAAAGTACCTTAACTTTAGTATCTAAAGCCTGATAATATGGATCAGTGTCATACTCAAAGCAAAGCTTTCTGATGTTCCACTGCGTTATTGGAGAGAAGAAACAGAAATAACTAGTTAACATACTCAAAACGTTCTAAAGAATGGTGAAAATAACAAAGTCGAATAATGAAGTGGTAATCTTGAGGAACAATGACAGTTGAGAGAAATTGAAGTTCCATAGTGAGAGAGGAATCAACGACAGTACCTCCTTTAAGCAATGAATCAAAACCTTTACTGGTTCACCCTTGAGAATGAGCAGTCGTGATCCGAGCTTCTTAAGGTTCAAATCAAGGTCCACAAGGCTTTCAAGCAGGAACTTAATCCGGTTGAGACCTGCACAAGTGGAACCGGGGGGAAATGCGTTGGGGTCTGGCTCCATGTAATGCGGGTCGATAACGAGACAGGGTAACGACGACCCGACCCTTGGCGGGAAATCCAGGGCCGGGTTGTCATGGATCTAAGGCCCTTTCGGAACCACATTAGAGAAGCCCACCCGGACGCCATAGAAGTGTTGTTACACTGAGCAAAGCAGACAGAAAGAGGAAGAGACAGAAATTCGTAAGGTAGTTTAGTTTGTTCGGCGCCTTTGGAAGACCATGTACTCGGAAAGAAAGAAATAAATTTTAGAGGGTGGCTCTACCGTGCGCGGGCCGCTGAACCGGGTTTGAGTCAGTGAGGAAGGAGTTATGAATTTCGAACCGCCAATGTGATTTGGCCTCATGGCGTAGGATAGAAACTTCGGTATAGGATAGCGATGACGTGTGTGTTTAGTTTTTTCTAAACTTAAATTTAGACAAAATTTAAATTTATAAAAATTTTAAAATAATTAATTATATTTATTTAAAAAAATTAGATTAAATTATAGTTTAAAATTAAAATTTTAGATAAATTAATTATAGTAGCTTATAAAATAATAAAAGAACTTATAGATTAATTAATTATTATAGTATTCTTAATTTTTTATAATATCTCTCCACTCTCTTTTACACCTTCTCTTCTCTTTTATTTTTTTTCTACACCATCTTTTTTCTCTCCTTTTTTTTCTACATTATCTCTCATCTCTCATCTTTCTTTTACACCCTTTCTCCTCTCTCATATATCATCTCTTATATTTTCTCTCTTTTATATTTAATAATTATACATTTTTTATAATTTATCAATAATAAAAATACTTTTAAAAATAACTATATAAACACTCATTTATTTAAAATTATTTTTTTATATAATTTTTTTTAATTTTTTTTAAAAGTTATTAAAAAAAAATTATAAACTATTTTTTAATTTTTTATCCAAATAGACCGTAATGGTGTCCGAGGTACCACGTAGCATATCTTAAACGTCTGAAAACAGGAATTGTTTTGCGGATGAGATTTGCAGTTGCCAATACGCAGGCGGGAACTGCAAATATTTTTTTTTTTTTCCCAGAAGAAAAGGGAGTTGACAGTTAAAACGGTAAGATTGATAAAATAAAAGGAAAACTTAGGTGCTTATAGTTTTTTTTTTTCTTTTTATTGGATCTCCATGGTTTCCTCAAGTATAGGCATTAATCTTTCTAAATCTTTCAGCTTATAATCTTTCTATTTTTTTATGGTTTGTAATAGATTTTTTTTTAGATGTACATTCAGTTTATCGAAATTTTACCATAATTATATCCTGATTCGACCCACATCATATACCTAATTATATTGGGTGAGTCTCCCAATAGATATTTTTTATATACGTTAAAATTCAAACTCAAAATCTCACTTAAACGATACCAAATTATTTACTACTCGAACTAACAATTACCGTTGGTCTATAATAGATCTTTTGAAATGTTGGACTTCCAACCTAAAGCTTGGGCTCCCTCTCCCACGCTTGACTCCTCCTTTGAAGCCATATCACGCCATGCACCGCCCCCATCAGAGATCCACTCTCTTGGTTTTGCCATGCTTATATAGTACTGCCTTGCCAATTCTCAAACGGCAATCACATACTTTCAAATTCGTTGGTATTTGGGACAGCCGTGGTGTTCTGGTTGTGTGTTATAGCCATAGGGTTGAAAACGGCAAGTGATCTGAGAAAAAAATTGGAAACTTTTCAAGGTGAGAGATCAAGGGTAACGCAAGTGTCAATCTGACTCAGCCTCGATCCAAATGTGTTACCAAAGTCCTTTAGGATAAGTATCAATGAAACCACAGAAATCTAAAGCCTATTAAATTAGCTTTCATTAGTATGAATAAATTCAAAAAGATTATTCAAATAAATGGAACGTACAGCTTTCAGAGGCCAGAGGAAACATATCCATTTCTCATATAGCAATTTACAAATGTGTTCATTCCCACTTCCTTGTCAGCGGGGAATAATTCAGACTAGCATAAAACATTTACAATTAAACAAGAGGGGGAAAATGTTGGGCGGGGGGTATTTCCCATACAGGTTAAAACCCCAAAAGCTAGCACGACTAAAAATAAAAAACCAGGAGATAAAAAAGATATGCTTTTGCTCTTTCTCTTGAGGTAATATTACTAAGAAGGGACGAAAAGAAGCAAAAAGGTCAAAGTGAAAAAAGAAAATGAAAAGGAGATCAATACCCTAGTCCCTATTATAGATTACCTCTAACGTTGACAACCCTATGCGTCTTTAGTTTTGCGAGTCTGGTTCAGACAATCTGCTAATGAAGGGTGATATAGCAGCAAGCAACGCCTTTGGACATTCTTCATGTGGCAGATGGCCACATCCAGATATTGCAACGAGTCTCTGCAAGTTAATAGTAAAAGAAGCATTAGGATTTAGAACAGATAAATGCTAGGGAAATTAAAATCTGATACAGCCACTAACAGGCTAATGCAAGGGTGTAATTTCCAGGAATAATAATGGGATGGTGAAAAACGGAGAACCAATAGCGATATTTGGACACGATTGAGATACATTCTTCCTTTTATCATCTTATAATTTATTCCATTTATCAAGCACACCCTTGGTTGCCGCACTGAAATTATTCAGGATATATGAAAATATGGTCAATAGTAGTATACTCACAGAATTTACAAGTTTTGAGGCCATGGTTTGGCAAGAGGTGAGAGAGACAAGGGAATCTTCAGCACCTGCAATGACCAACACTGGCACGTCTTCCACGGCCTGTAGCAATGATTCTGCACTTTTTGCTGAATGTATGGTTTCAGATGACAATTTCCCAATCTCGTGAAGAGCTTCGTCCCATCCTTCTACATATAGAGGAGCCTAAAATATCGAAAGAACAGTCATGTACAGCAAACTAGCATCAAAAGGTCCTGGAAGTTATAACATGACTAAATAAACAATCAGAAGGAAGACAGATATATCACACAAAACAGTTGCAGAGGGAGATTCAAGGACTAAATAAACAAGAAAGGCAAAATGATTTCCAAACTCTCCATTACACTCACTCCCTCAGGAGAAATGTAGAAGGTAAAAAGAACCTGCAAACAAAATTATACATTTACCATGCCAAACTCCATACAACAAAGCAGAAAACAAATTGATGGAAGTAAATGGTTTGGTCCAAGTCACTATAAGCTTCTGAGATCATAATGTAGCATTTATCTATAGACTGAAAGAAATGTTCAACCGATTGTCAAGGAACAATTTTTTGTCATTCTATGTAATAATCATCTTTATTGCCTGTTTATATCAGCTAAAGGAATTAAGTACCTTGTAGAGACTCAAAACTTCTGTTGTCAGCTTGGTATCATCATACCAAGCACGTCTGTTCACTACTTGAGTGATTTCTGTTCTTAACAAAGGGCGAACCAAGTGCTTCTTTCCAAGAGATGTATGCAGAAGGATCCTTGCAAAGGAAGGAACCACTTCTCTTGACAAGTTAACATTTAGCAATACAACGCCTTTGATGATAACCTGAATGTTACACAGAAATGAGCTTTAGACTTCATGAAATGCAGAATATTCGTTAACCACAAAATGTAAGACACACATGCAATTAATAGTTGGCTTACACCAGGGCGACTTCAATGGGCATCATACATGGACAAAAACAACATACCCAATAACAACTAATATTCACAAGTAGATAAAGAATAAAGCACCCAAGTTGTCAAGGTTAAGTAATTCTTCATCCACATAATCCGGTTTTTAATATCTTATGTTTTGTACCATAAATGCAACTATAATGATTGATAAGCCTATATGCATGCATGTCAATCCAAATACTAACCGTACGGGCAACAAACAGTTTGGTAAATGTGATCAGGCCAGAAAAGTTAGTTATGAACTAACACTAAGCGACATCATGATTCCCAAAATACAGTGCAGGAAACAAAGGCCTCAGACCTTAAAATCTCCTTTTCTCTTCAAATATGATGATACAAGCATTGCCAAAAAATAGCCATAAGCATAAAAAAAATATCACAGTATCTCTGACTTATAACTCATCATTTTTCAAACTATTTAATATGCCAGCCATTAATAGCCATTCTCATCCATCATAGACAAGACAAGTAAACCATAGAACTCACATTATTACAAACTAGCAGTCTACAATTAAAATAGATGGTGTTGCTGAACTCGCTATTGCTTCTCATTCTAACACAAATAAGTGTGTGGTTAAATAGGCAATCAGGCCTGCCTGTACAGACAACTTGAACAACTTTATCTAGGTAAAATCTAAAGCTGCATTTCATCGACAACAAAAAATATAAATGCTAAGATGTATAATGAGGACAACCAAATTAATTATGTTATCTACCTAGCCAGAAGAGCAAGAAGTAATCTCACATTAGAAGAATTCATTGATGATTGAACTCTTTGTGCAGCCTTCAAAGCAAGCAACCCTCCATCATCATGACCGATAAGCACCACAGAAGAGAAACCAATCTCAGAACAAAATGATAAAAGCAGATCAACCTGAAAAGTCCAAATCCGCTAAGATGTAATTTCAGATGAAATCTAGCACAAACTCAAAAGTTAAAAATGAAAATGACAATAACAATATGACATCTCTTGGTCAATATACCATGAACAAAAGACAAACAGCTTCAATACTGCATATCTACTGCTAGCCCCCTGTCTCATTCAACACTTTACTCCTTCAACAGTTTCAGCATTCAATAATCCAAAACACCATTCTTTTTTCTTTTTTTTTCTTTTTTGATAAAAAACCACTAATGCACTGTTGAACCAGAATAAATAATAGCAATGCACACTATGTTATTAGCCTAGGAAGCCAAAAGTTGACTCTCTGTTCCAAAAAGGAAGTATTCTGATCATACCATGAATAATGAGTTTGGCCAGTAGCTTTAGTTATTTGGCCAATACCGTGAGAAAGAAAAGAATGCATTTCTTGCAATAATAATGATAAGGACTAATCACCTGACTATCAAGCTTATATGGATTAGGTAAATCTTTTTCCTCCCACTCCTTTCCACGAGGCCTTGAAGTTAGTCCCCAGCCAGGCCTGTCAAATGCAGCAACAGTGCAATTACTTTGTCGAGCAATAGATCCCATAACATGCCTCCAAGAGAAGACTCCTCCACCAAACCCGTGTACTAGAACAACACCCAATTCACCAGTAGTGGTACCATCCAATTTTTTCTCCAAATTCATAGAATCTAATTTATTAGTTTCTTCATGATTTTTTTCTAGGCACAAAGCAGGCATGTCTTCAGAAAGAGCACGAGAAGTCACAGGACCATCTAAAAGAGGAGTATATAGAGATGAGCGATGGAATTGATTGCTATAACTCCTGTGGAGTTGCCTCTGGATGTTTGGAGACATACTAGGCAGATGCCTGTTGAATTTAGCAAATCCCCCAGCCATTGATGAAGTGACACTGCTGTAATTTGGTTCAAGGATTGATGCAGAGGAAAAGGTATGTGGTAGCGAACCAGGCAAGCAGACCTTGTAATGGACTGTAAGTCCTTGACATGTGATGAATAAGCTGTCAGAGTCTGCAAGTGATTTGAGTGGCATTTCTTCATCACAAGCTGTACCAAAAAGTCTCCGTCTCATTTCGCTGTCACTTTTTGGGGTTCTCACTCCAGAAGGAGTAGGAGATCGCGGTACCTTCTGGTAGTAAGAGAAAACTTTGCATGAAAGTACCTGCTTAATTTGGCATATAGGTGGTGTACCAAGCAAACTATCAGAACATCTAACCTCCAGAAAAACAAAACTACAGAAACAATTTACTATACAGACACAATTTACTAAGCATAAACCTCAAATTAAAGGGGGGAAGATAGCTATGACAAACTCACAGCTTCTGGATCAACCCGGTGAAACAATAGCTTTCTCCGCGCCCTGCAGCTTGTTCTATAAGCTACCACAGTGTGGCCAAGGGCAAAAACAACCGATGAGAGAAAGAGTACAGGCATTCCCCATGACTTCTTCAAATGGAGTCTCTGCTTTGAGAAAGAAGCTGCAGCTTCAGCTTCAATGTGAGAATTTACAGAGAAAACACAAGCTTTTACTGAAAGAAGAACAACTGAGAGAAAGGAGCACAGAGACACAGTTCCAAGGTAAGGACCATGTGACAAAGTAGGGCCATCGCAAATGCTATACACACCTGCAAATAAGAAAGAATGAGAAGGTTAGGCTGGAAAGAACAGGAATTAAATTATGGAAAGTATCCGCTGATTTCCTACGACATATTCTGCACATCTAATTCCCAACATACAGAATATAAAGTGAGAAATATAAAATTGATTATGCAATGCGTATAGCGCTAACAAAAACTTTTTTAAGACAGAGAGCATAAAACCGATGAAATTCTGTCGCTTCCATCGATACAGAAGTAAGATTACTCCCATATTCTAACACAGCTGTTTCCAAAAAGTAAGAAATGGAAGAATAAAAACAAGTGAGCTTGAGATTTGTATTAACTTGGAGATGCTTATCTGGAAAAGAAATATAAAAAATACTTGAAGTTTCTTTCAACATGTTGACAGCATATGAGAAATGATTTCGAAACTTATCTCCCTGTTTCCCCAACTTAATCATCAAACGAACGAATGGTTTGGTCAAGAAATTAAGTAATGTATTCCCCACGACAAAATAAAGAGGAAATCGATTCTTCTAATTTAGAAGTATAGCATTGCTTTAACATTCCTGCAAATACCAGCCCCAGAGGGATCATGATGCCTGAAAAAGGTAAACAAAGTGCCATAAAAAGAAAAGAAAAAAAAATACAGAAGACAATCATACATATAATGATGAGAGATCTTATGATAGAAACGAGAGGAATGTCTGTCAAGGAACTCTTGAATGTGTATCGACTCAAATGTTCTCTAAAATCATAACACCTAACGCACGTAAAGCTGGAAATCAACACACAAGATACCAACACATCAACCACCGCCACGAGCACCGGCAACGATGTAACCAGCAAAGACGCCAACATTGCCACCATGAAGAACACCGTCCAAATGCCCCTCCAAACCTTCTCGAAGCATTGCCCTCCCTTCGCCATAATTAAGTAAACAACAAAACAAAATTTCAGCGATCGCAACCGGAGCTCAAGAGGCGGTTATGATCGTATTTTCCCAATTGGGCAATCAGACAGAGATCTATAATGGCGAGGCCTCAATAAGCAACTAAAACCCTAACTAGTGACTACATCGGATTCTCCTTCAGAGGCTCATCCTGACATTTCCGGCGAGCAGAAGAATAGGAAGTTGAACGTCGGAGAAATGATTTGCTTATGAAAAGGCGAAAATGCTGCGGAAGATGAAAGTGAACTAGGGCTACAGAAAGACTTGTTGAAGGATCAAAGCAGTCTTAGAGATTTTCAAAAGGTTTGAAATCTCTGCCTTTCTCCTCAACCTCTTTCTTTCTCGTTTTCCCTTCCTTTCTTTCTGTCTTCTGTCTTGTGTTCCAAGTTGGTTTCTTTGGTCTCTGTATTTTATTTTTCCTGTTCCATTTTTCTTAAAATAAATTTTTCAAAAAATAAAAGCATGTTGCCACATTTAATTTAATAAAGAAATTAATCAAATATTTTGGTGTTACCGTTACCCAGAATTATTTTTTATTCTGTCGCGTGAAATGAAGTCAAATTTTAGGCCAACCAATGAGGTCAATTATTATAAATAAATTTTGCTTTGTTTTTTAATTACATTAGTAGGATCCAAGGTCAAGAAAAAAATTAGTAGTGTCTGAATATTTAAGAAATTTTTATACACCCATATTTGCCACTCTAAAAAAGCTATTTATTTATTTTTATATTATTTATTAATTCTATTATCAGATTCATCCATGCATAAAGCATTTGTTGGATTTTTTGTGTTCCATTAAATACTAAAATAACTAAACATGTACTCTCTCTCTCTCATCCATTTTACAAATTATTTATATAATAATTTGTTATTTTCTTATAAATTAATAATTTTTATTGCCTCTTATATGTTTTAGTCTAAGATTTATTACCCATACAGTAAATATATAATAAATTATTCTAATAATAACTTGTTTTTTATAATTTATTACTTTTGTGCGTAATAAAAATATAAACATCTTATTTTATTTTTGAACATATTGCCAATGCAATGAAAAGCTAATCTGAAAACTATCTAAATATTAAAATATATTAATATAATATTATAAAAATATAATATAGAAAAATATTTTATTTCAATATTAGTAATCGTGACCGGACATGATTAACATAGAAAAAATTGTAAAAAAGACCATTACATTTAAAAAAAAAACTTAGCGGAATAATATCAATATTTAAGTAGTACGTATCTTTAGGATTAGAAGAAATAATATCAGTATTTAATAATTATAAATCTCCAAAAAATAAAATTCTTATTTGGCTTAATACATAATATGTATGTGTATTATTAAATATAATTTTTTTTAATTTAATATAATTTTATATATAATTTTATTTTTTAAATATTAAGAATTAAATTAACTAAAAAGATTATAGATAAAATTTTATAAAATTAAAAAAAATATAGGTAAAATTATATTATAAATAATATTAAAATATGAACTAAATAAAAAAAATAAAATTAGGATATTATATATTATTTTATCTATATTTAAATATTAATAATCCTGGTTCCCCTTTACTTTTTTATTTTATTTTATCTTCCACCATAGTCTAATATTATTTTAATAATTTTTTTAAGTTCAAAGTTCAGAAGGCATCATCTCTTGAGCCCAGAATCAGTCATTATTATTATTTAAAACTTTTATTCACGCATGTTAGCCGCTGGGCAACCAAAGAAACTAATCATCATTATTTCTTAAACAAAAACACTAATCATCGTTGTCGTCATACGTTAAAGCCACATTAGTAAACCTCTGGGACTGAATAAAATAAAAGTAAACCTTTGGGAGTGTTCAAAATAATTATTAAAAAAAGACTGGTAAACGTTTGAAATCTAACAAAATGTTTTCATCACAATTTAAAAATTGACTAAATTATATAAAATCCCCAAAAAAAAACTTTATGTAGGTAACTCATACATTATTAGTTATATTTATCATTTATGTATAAATTATTTAAGGTTTAAAGGATTCATCTGCATATAAATCAAAACTTAATGGGTTATATGCAAAAATAAAATAAAATTGAAAATTTTAGGGAATTTATTAAGTTTTAAAAGTTCAAAATGTTATTTTCCCATAGTTCTAAGTTTGAAAAAAAATTATGTAATTTAATTTTAAAAGTTGTCAAAATTACATTACATTATTAAAATTAAATAATTAATACTACTATAAAGTAAGTATTTAGCAATTAGCATGCTGAACCATGCTTAACAATTAATGAAGATGATAACATGGAATTATACCATCTAGAATCTTCATTACTTGTTTGACCAGAAAAAAAAACTTTATTACTTGTCTTTCACACAACCAACAAATTTGTGAATAATAAAATTTTTTGCCAATGTAATCTATTTGGTTTGAACGCCAAAAAGTATATTTATAAATAATAAGATATTTCTTATATAGTTATTTGATTTAGTCATATTTAAGTATTATTATATATAATTAAAAAATTATCCTAATAAGATACTAATTACTTTTTAAATGAACTGAGACTTTAATTAGATAGTTAATAAATCAAGTCTATCATGTCAGATAACACTAAATAATTTGTTGATAGAGGAGTGTGTCAAATGCAAAAGTAAAATTATTAATTTAACTAATAAAAAATATTGACTATATAATTAAATATTAATAAAATATATTTTCATTTTAATATTTTAATATAATATTATAATTTTAATTTCATATTGAGCATTTGATTGCACAATAATCATTTTAAATTTGTTGATTCAATATTTTTTGTTAATAAAGTTAATGACATGAAACTTAAATAACTAAAATAAAACTTGATATATATATATATATAAAGGATTAAACATATATTTTAGTCTTAATAAGATTTAGATCTTTTAATATTTTTACCTATTTAGCCCTTTTATGAAATTAAATATTATAAATAATTAATTTACTATAAGTAATATGATATTAACTTTTGATAAGAGTATATTTGAAAAGCAATATAAATGTTTTAATCTCTGATTACATAACTGCCATACACATTAATAAATATTATTCAAATAATTAAAATATAATCCGTACTACTATATTACATGGACGTGAGTTCAATTGTTCAAATTCTGTATATAAAAAATTTAATAATATAATAATATATAAATATTTTTATAAATATTTATTATTATTTAAGTAGTAAAACTTTCTTTAATTTTGATGGGTTTTAATTTATTTTATTAAAAATAAAAAATTAATAAAGCATAATTTTAAGAGGGGGAAAAGAAATCAAGTGAAATATAATAGAAAGAAAGATGAGAATCCAATGATAACATAAAGGATGGAGCTGCAGATGATATGGTGGTGGTGGTGGTGTTGGAGTGGCGGGTGGTCTGGGCACCCTCAATATTCAAAGCACCGAATTCCAATGTCATTGCCATGCGCCTTCAGCGCCACCTCCTTGTGGGCCCCATGTTAAATATTTTAAAAAGACATTAATAATGAAAAAATTGAGGAAAATTTCCCCATTAAAAAGTATATCCATGAGAATGACATAAATAAATTAACGCCATGCCATGTGTACAATATTTACAGAGTGCTGTATATGTATAATAATCTATCAAATACTTTTTACCTATAAAATTTTTAACGAATAATTTTTTCCTAATTTTTCCATATTAATAATCTTGGCTAAAATCCTAAATGTAAACATGTGCTAAAGAAGTGTTTGGATTTCAAGGAAAATCATTTTATTACTTTTGTGTTTTAAGTGCTTATATATTTATTTCATTCAGTAAAAAAAAACACTTCTTCACAATTAATCCAAACGGACACTCCATGAGTGTCTAGATAAATTTATTTTAAGTAATTTTGTGGGGTACAAAATAAATATATAAGCAATTTTATCTTGTAAAATGTGAAAGAGTTTTTTTAAGTGATTCTCTATACTAAAATCTATTATTACATATTATTTATTTTTTAAATTTTTTATTATTATCGTATTAATTTTTTTAGGTCCTTATAATGATTTTCTTTAATATTTATGACTTATTAAAAATATAATTCAATTACTTATATGCATTTCCACATGCATTGATGCATGATATAGAACACCCAAAGCGAAGTGCAAATGTTACAATTATTTATATTCATTGTTTAGTCAAAAAATGGTTGAGCTTATATATAGTAGTACATTTTTTTTGCCTGGGATATTGATTGATTGATGATTTCGTATTTGATATTATTTATTAGATTCAGATTCACCTTCTAACCAGAATTTTGTATTAGTGAAAGGTTTCCTATTATGATATTTGAATTTGAGATTTTTATTTAAATTATAGTATGTGCCTTCCATTAGATTTAACTACATAATTATAATATAATTACAGATATTATTATTTAAAAGTAATGTTATATATGATTATCATTAAATAGTTATTTGTGATAATAAAAATTAATCTAATTAATAAGAAGTTAGCTTATAACCTATAAGGTTATGAGTTCAAATCTAATTGTTAATATAAAGACTCAGAACAAATAACTATATTTATTTAAAAAAAATTGGATCAAACTATATTTATGGATAAACTATTGAGAATATCTTTTAGAATAATAAAAATATGTATAGATTACCTAATTACTATTTTTACCTCTACTTTTTTATATTATCTCTCATCCATCTTCTTTCTCTTCTCTTCTCTCTTCTGCGATTCTTTTTCATTGTCGTTGTGCTACAGTCATCACCGCTGGAGTTATCCTCACCGTCATCACTCGTTTTCTTCCTCTATCGTTAGGTCACTAGTTCACTGGAGTCCATTGTCAATGGTTTTATTCTTCTTCCTTCGTTATTGACAAATATTGATCTTCTTCCTCTATCACTTTGTTCCTTTGTCACCGCTATTTTATCCTAGGTTGTTGGTAGTAGAGATAACAGGAGAAAGATAAAAAAATAAATATAATTATATTTTTTTATAAAATTATACCCTTATTAATAATTTATCAATAATAAAAATTATTCTGCTAATATCTATTTAAATATTCATTTATTCATAATTATTTTTTTCTTATATTTTTTTAAAAGTTATCTAAAATTCTTTTTTTTCATAATTTTTTTAAAATTCTATTCAGATAAGTACTATTATTAAAATAATAATTAATAATCAAGGGTTCAATTTTTAACAGTATGTATAGAGAGGGCTTATCTATTATGTAAAAGAATTAGTTATTATTTATGTTGATAAATATTTTGAGTCTATCTAAAACTAAATAATATAATTTAATTAAAAAAATATATATAATATTTATATATAAATAAAAAAACTACTAAAATATAAATGTGACCAAGTGGCATTATTTTAATTTAAACTAAAATTGTTTTAAATTTAATATAAAAATATAAAATTTAACTGGATCCACTTGTTTACAAATATTAATCAAACCAATAAGAGAATAAGTTGATTGACTCACATATTTTTTTATATTAATTATAAATTATATTATTATATATATAGTTTTGATATTTATAAATATCTCTTTTAATATAGACATTTTTAAAAAAATTAAATTTAAAACATAAATAAATTTAATTATATTTTATATTATTATATTAATTTGATTAACGGACTATTGAAAGTGAGTTTGAATAGGATGATATAAAAATATACAACATTCAAAGTCAAATTGTTAAAAGAAATGATAATATTGTTGAGAAGGACGAAGACAAAGCGTTAATTTAATAATAATACTGAGGCTACTTTGGCAGTGGGTGGTTCAAATCACGATATCTTCGGCTCAGGTGGTAAGAACCTTTTACTTTTTAGCGCAGCAGCATGCGCAATGCGCATTCTGATTTCCTGATTTCTTTCTTCTTTCTACCAAAACCATATTTATATCTTAATATTGTTGAAGTGGATTAAATAATAAATATTTTTTAATGAATCACGATTCTAAAATATTTTCCTAATAAATATTTAATATTTTAAAATAATTTTATACATTTAATATCTTAAAATATTTTTTATATAATTGACAATATCTTAAATTTAGCCATTTAGGATGTTTGTTAATTGTTATTATTAAAAAAATATTTTAAAAATAAAATTGATTTAAAAAATATTTTAAAATATTAAATAATAAAAAAATAATATTTTAAAAATTAGATATACTAAATATTACCTAACCTTATTAATAATAATAATATTAAATAATATTAATATATGAGCAGGCATAGTTAATAAATTAAAGGGTTGGCTCGCTGCTCGGAGCTAGATGCACATGAGATTCATATTGTTTTAAGGGTCACCCGTATCTCGTCAGTAGTCATATCCATCACGTGCGTCCCAGTCCTAGCTACCACCCAGCCGCGTCCTCTCTATGAGACCTGCTTTTTTCCAATAAATTATAAATTGATTTTGAGAGTTTTACCGCTTATTGTAGTATAAATAATTCGGTTAAAGGTCAACTTTACCTTCAAATTTTTTAACTAGGAACACAGGTTGTCTGAAAATAATTTTGGAGTAATATAATTTTAAAAATTTATAAAAATATAGCAATATTGTGATCAATTTTATTCAAAATTAAATTAAATTATTAATTAATATGTTATCTTATCATCCATATTATCTTTTATTTTAGATTAAAATTTAAATTTATTTTAAAAATTTTTACTTTGAAATATTATGTATCTAGAATTTTTTTTAGTTCAATATTATTTTAACTGTTATATAAATTTAATTTAACTATTAGTTTAACTAAATATACTGAACCAACCAATTCACGTGCTATCTACCTTATTTTTTTCAAAATCAAATTTATCAATAATAAAATATTAAAAAAATATATTCTTCTAAATCTCGTCATTAATAAAGTATCACTCTCACAAGACTATACTTCATTTTAAAAATAATATATATTATTTTTTAAAAGGTTGTAGAGTATAGTCTATTAAGAACAATATTTTGATAATGATGGAGTTTGGATATATGCAATTTTTTTTATCTTTTCCTTTTTTTATGAATATGACTTTTAAGCAAAAATGAAATAGATAACATGTGTAATGACTAACTTAACATATTTAATTAAACTAATTGTTAAAGTAAACTTGAATAATGGTAAGGGATATTGAAAAAAAATTTATGGATGCCCATCACTCATAAGTGAAAACTTTAAAAATAAATTTATACCTTATTTCAAAATAAAATATGATATAAATGTCACTTGACATATCATATTAATATATTAATCAATTAACGAATAAATTTAATTTTAGATAATGATTATTGTGACCTTGCTACAATTCTATAAACTTCTAAAGTGACATTATTTAAAAACAAAAATTATGGGCAACTAGTGTTGGTGAGTATAAAATTTCAGGGTGAAGTTACCTTTTAACCTTAAATAATTTAATCATTAAAAGTTTTTATAATAATTAAATAGTATGCAATCTATTGCTATTTCTTATATTAGATCTAGGCATTACATGTTATTTATATGTTATAAAATATTCTATTTATTTAATTCTAAATATATGACTTAATTAGGGAGTGAATTTTGATCCTTAATAAATATATTTTTCTATTTTATTTTTTATATTCATATATTTAAAATAAATTTATTTAACTTATAAATTGATATATAATCTATTGTTATATACAAATATTTTAGAGACATACACATATATTATAATTAAATAATAATTTTTTTAATTTTTTTAATCTCTTTAAACTAAAAAAAATAAATTTTACATTAAAGACTGAAATAATAGTAATCAAATTCTTTATGTTGGATAGCACAATAATTCTTCCTATATATAGTCTTATTTTCTTTTATCTATATTTTTATAAAAATAATTAACTTTAACTTATTTTTTTAATCTTTACAAATTTAATACTCCCCCGATCCTAAATATACGAGTTAGATAAATATGTTATTTTGTTTCAAAATATAATATATTGATCTATTTTATATCTTAAAAATGTATTTTTTTACACATAATATCCCTAGATTATTACATATATTAAAGGCAGTTTAAATATACATGATTATATAGTATTTTAAAAAAATTAACACACAATCATTATAAATAAATAATTTAATTAATTTTTTTTAATTTATCTAAATTAATTAAATATATTTTATCCTAAGAGTTTAAGTATTTAATTTCTATAAGGACCATGTTTCTTGTTTGTGATGTTAGATATCGGATCAACGTTGGTCGAAAAACCTGCATCCCAATCCATTGTGATGTTTGGGATGTTAAATATTGGATCAACATTGGTCTAAAAAGTTAGTTAGGGGTTCGTTTAATTTAACTAAAAGTTTTTAATTTAAAATTTAGATACACAGTAAATACAAGTAATAGAGTAATCATTTAACGTAGTCTTTTAATTCTCGATTTAAATTAATCTAAAGTTATTATTGTGATTAAATGATAGTTTATTATAAGATATAGGAGGGAAAATAAAAAAAGAAACTGCATCCCATAGTACGCTGAAAACAGGTATTTCTGAATAGCCTGACACAATTTCAATGGTGAATGCAAGAGTCTGCGTAAATTTGAAAATACAATGTTCTTAAACCTTTATTTGGTTCACTAGATAAAAGAATAAGTTAGATTAATTTAAAAAAAATAGAAAAAAATAAAGAAGGTTAATAAATAATATTTTTTATTTGATTCAGAAGGAGAGAGGAGAGAGATTAATTAAAAATTGATAAATATACCCTTATTTCTTTATTTAAATTTATTTATTTTTATTTACAATATTCATATCAAAATTATTATTTTTTAATTTATAAATCTTAAATTTTTTTTTCTCATTTATATATATAATAAAATTAAAAAAATTAAAAAGATGTTAAAATTTTAATATTATTTGTTATTAATTTTATAATTATTATATATTTTAATATAATATATAAATAATGTATTATACTTATTAAGTTTTATTATAATTTATTATAATTATTATGCAATTAAAGGAAAAATTAGATGTGAAAAAAATAAAAATAAAAGTTTGAGGACATAATTGAAATATTAAAAAAATTTGAGGGCACTTTAGTCAAAAAAAGGGTAAAAGTTTCTCTCTTCTTCAAAAACCTTCACTTTTGGAGGGGTGGGGTTTATTTTTTCCAACCAAACATACTCTCTCCTCTCATCCAAAACCCCTCAACCAAATAAACTCTAAAGGAATTGAGGTTTCTTTTGGAGCATTGGTGATGAATGTTTGAGAGAGGAAATAATAAATAGAGAAAAATAATTGTATTTAATGAATAAACCTTTAGAAACATCCATAATATGGGTTTTGAATTAATTGCAAAGGAGATGTAAGTTTAATTCTGTTGACAATGTGAGAGAGATCTCATGGTTGGATAATTCTATAAATAACTGCTATATAAACCTCTTTGAATATTGACACTTGCTTTAATGTAAGAGAGAAGAAAGAAGCCACACACAAAAAAAAAAAAAGAAAAAAGAAAATTGGAGTGACTGCAATGTGCAATTCACATAGGCTTTTATAAGTGGAAGCTTGTGACTTTAAATCTGAGTGTGTAGGATTCCCATTTTGCAAAGTTTTGTCACTCTTTGAGCAAAAACAAGTACCACAGGACAATGTACTACCGTGTTTGCACTCAGGTTTCTTCCCCATTAGTTTCAATAGGATTAAGGTTGAATTTTACTTTTAAAATTGCTACACAGAAGTAATATTGTCCCCAAAAAATAATTTTGATTTAATATTATCTTAAAAATATTAAAATTACTTTGATCATTAAAAAATTAATATTAACTATTAAAAACTAACATTGACTATAAATATTTTTAACAGTCAAGAATATCAATTTTTTTAACACTTTCAAGATGATATTTAACTCAAAAAATTTCTAAGAAAATATCACTTCCTATATGATAAATTTTAAAATAAAATTAAACCTTAACTAATTTCATTAATCCATAACATCATACCAACTAATAATCCATTTGGTTGTTGGAAAGGGAATGAATGAGCTAATAAAGTATAAAATAAACTAAACTGATGATGAACATGGCTAAATTTTTGCGAGAGTATGGTAGAATAGTAGAAGTTGTAATACGAGTTAATTCGGCAGTTATAGATTGACCTGCGGTAGGTTGCGAGCTGAAAAGGATTAAGTAATTTTAGTTAATTTTCTTGATGCACATAAAATAATTAAAAAATGCATATGAAAAAGATTAGAGAGTAACTAATAAATTGCCGTTAGATAGATTTACATTTATTTAATTTGACTCGTCTCAATTCGGATTAGATAAGTTTTAATGTGAGATCAAAAAAATAAAAGTATGTTGCCCCAAAAACAATTATGGCACATACATCAATCAATCATAAAATCAAACGAGGGAGATTGATTGATTTGGCCAAGCGAATTTCGTTTGCTATTCTTGTTCTCCACCGTTTTAGCAAAATTGTATCTTCCCCCATATGCATCTTGCTTCAGCAATGATGTCAAATTTTAGTTGTATAACGTACCATTTCAAATCATTTTCAGATCACTCCATATAGGTGTGTGCATGATACCTAGGAGTTGGGTTGGGTTCGCCTGTCTGAGTTTAATAAAAAATAGCTCTGTTTAATTTAAAAAAATTAGCTCAAGATATAAATAGATTATTTTGGGTCGAACCAAATATTAAACAAGACAAGACACCGGATAGGATATACTATCATACTCATTTAGCTCGATCCTATATATTATATATATTATTTTTTTAACTAATTATTTTGCAAATATAAGTCGACCAGCTATTCTTTTGTCCAGATCTAAGTGAATTTACAATTTACATTATAAATTATAATAATGATTTATTTTATTTTTTTATGGTTTATTTTATTTTTTTTAGATGCCCCATCTCTATCAATATTGGAAAGATTTATGCAAAGTTACAATTACAAATTACTTAAACTTCAAGGTTTTTCTTATATACAATAGATTTCAAAACTTTAATTATTATATTTTTATTACTTTATTTTTAGTAGATTATAGATATTATTTAACTTTTGAAGATATATGAATATAATATTATTTTATAAGTTGATAATTATAGATTTTTTTCCACAATATGAGTATGACATCATAACTTGGGTATGCCTTACTCGCCATGTCCAACCTAAAATAATTAGGCTTTTACTGAGTAGGGTTGGGTATCGGGTTATAAAATATAGCCTATATTTTTTTTGAGTAAGGCACTGAGCAAGGAGACTGGCCTACTTATTCTTGCATGTACACCCCTAACTCCACGAGAATATACTACCTTTAATCACAATACTCTCTCTCATCAAATTATGCCTCTGTTATTTTTCAATGGAGAAAATATTTTGTTAGGAAAAACCTAAAAAACAATAAAAATATGTTCTGAATAATGTTATAGGATACTTGCTTTAGAAGGAAATACTCTTCATGATTAACGAATCCTACGTATATAATGGTATACATCCAAAACTCAGGAAAAGAGAGAAAGGGAGACCTCGGGGAACCCTGACCCTGTACCATGCATTGCTTCTTATGGGCAGAGAACAAGTGACCGGTGGGTAGCCATGATAGTGATTAAAGATGGATTAATGATGATTAAATAAGACGGTTTCTAGCGGTTGATAACAATGGTTTATAGCAATTCGATATGATTAATGAAAAAAAAATAAAATCCACTAATCAAAACACAAATTCTTCAACGGTCATCTCCAAGAATTCTAAAGACTCCTCCACTCGGTTCTTTTATTAGCTCAAACTCACATCTAAGTCTTCTTCAATCTTGAATCAATATGAGACTTCTATTGCCACCCTGACACAATAAACTTTCCCCATATTAGACAAAAAGGGATGATGCTTTTTTTGTGCATAAATTTTTTAGAAAGAGGTTAAGTTCATTTATGATCTAAGGATAGAGCGAAGTCTCTTTTTCTCTTAGATGATACTAATATTAGACAGAGCAAATCGTCTATTACTTTCATACGTAACTCTAGGTACTTAGGAGTTATAATATCTCCCTAAGCGCCGTGACTAGAACCACAATAAAATAGTATTATTTAAAGATTGAATACGCTCTAAATAGTCATATATATCATCCTTTTATCAGTCGACGCTAAAATTATTGGAAGAATCAAAATTCTTGTGTATATAATAATTTGGTTGGAAAAGATTTGTTATTTGCTTTTAGCACCTCAGGAAAGATTAAACTATGCCATCGATGAAGTATATTTCTTGTCCCTCGCAACAAAACCATCCATGAACTCTAGTTATTATTGGTCAATTTTTTATTAATTAATTGAACCGATTTTTATTGGTGAGACAGAGCCTGTTAAAGGCATCTTTGTGTATTCCAACCATATGTTGTTGGCGAATGCATGATTTAAGCTCTGTCCCTACCCTGTTTCTTTGATGACATGATCATCATCATCATCATGCTTCCCTGCTTTATTAGTTTTCTTTTGCACGCTTCCAGCACGCCATGATCTAACACATATTTCACAGTTCCTCAGCTTTGAGATTCTCTTTCCCTTTTCTCTTTATCTTCTTCCACCTTTACATTATTCAGGAAACCTTGGAATATCTCTGTCTCTCTCTCTCTACATCCACAATTATTGATTTTCTTAATCTTTTAATTAACTCAACGTTAGTAGCGTTAAAATTAATGGGGTCATTTCAGTTCTGGTGTGGGGCTTTTACTGAATCTCAAACCAGATTCAGAACATTCAATAATGGTATTGTCTCTGTTTGATTTGATTTGATGCAATGAACAACAAGGTAGGTCCTTTTAAAAGACAACAAAGAAAAGAAATTACCCCTTCTTGTAATGCAGAGATTAATGATGGCGATTATATTCTTAGCATGATAATAGATTTTTAGCTGACCTTATTGTGGGGCCATTTCTGCGTCAAGATGAAAATTATGTGATTCTTTGCATAAAAAGCAAGGTTTTTTTTTATTATTTATTTGACATTGTTTTT